>CM070771.1:4647500-5247500 GCA_036346955.1 Dipus sagitta
CACCAATCTAAAGGGAAGACAAAGTGTCCTATGCATGAGAGTACTGATTGCCTCATTGCATTTAGCAGTAAGAATTTAGGAGCCCCCTAAAAGGTGAGTAGGCATGGAAGTCATTTAAACTATGATATATTAGCTCAACAGACTACTCTGAACCTGTTAGTGTTATGATTATGAATACCCTGTGAGTCATATATTTGAAGTAATTGCCTCCTAGGTTACAAGAAAAATAAACATAATGTGAAATTTTGTTTCTACCAAGATTTACATATAAAAATAAATAACCCAAGCATGGTGGCACACACCTGCTATCCCAGTACTCAGGAGGCTGAAGCAGTTGGATCATGAATTTGAGGCCAGCCTGGGCTGTGCAGCAAGACAGTCAGAGATCAAAGCCGAGGGTGGTGGCACATGCCGGTGATTCTAGCACTTGGGTAGTAGAGGCAGGAGGATCATGAGTTTAAGGCCTTCCAAGGCTACACAGTGAGTTCCAGGCTAGCCTGAGCGACATGATACTCTGTCTCAAAAAAACAAAAACAAAAACAAAAACAAAAACAAAAACAAAAACAAACAAACAGTTAATAAGTGAATTTATTTACTGATTTTTGAGACAGGGTCTCTTATAGCCCCTAAATGAGTAAATGAATGAATGAATGAGCAAACAAACACTAATGCATGCACATCGTGAACCTAGAGGGAATATACCTGTAGAAAACAATAATGAGGGGCTGGAGAGGTGGCTCAGTGGTTAAGACACTTGCCTGCAAAGCCTAACAACTCGAGTTCCATTGCCCAGTACCCGCATAAAGCCAGATGCACAAAGAGGCACAGGCACCTGGAGTTCATTTGCAGCAACTGGAGGCCCTGGCACACCCATCCTCAGTCTGTGTCTGTCTATGTCTTTCTATCTCTCTCTCTCTGCTTGCAAATAAATAAAATATTTTAAAATAAAAAAAAAAACAAGAATGATTGATGGGCTCATGCAGTGATACGGATAGATATTTCTTTTCTAAAGAGCTTTGAAATAATTGTTATAGTCCTAAAAGTCAAATTCTAGCTCTGTTACTGAATAGCTTTCGTTTTTTTCATCTGTAAAGTGGATACTACATGCTCCCCACTATTCACCGCCCATTTTTCCCCCAGGCTGTGTTCTTGGCCCCACCCTCTGTGGCACTGGTATGTCCAGACAAGCCAGAGAGCTTAGATGACCTGTGGTTGGTCACTTGGAGCAGACGATGCCCTCCAAATCTACATGGTCTGACTCTGAAGGATGGGCTCCTTACTCACTCTGCTTTGCTGTTGCTTAACCAATGTGTTGTGAGGATCCAAGGCAGCATATGTCCCGTTTGGTTCTGGCATTTCGTGGAATTCAGTAAATAGTCCTGTGGATTATTATCACATTATCATGTTTGCATAATGTGGTAGTTGGAATAGGATAATGAAAATGTGTGGCCCCACAGACTCAGGCACTTTATTATTAAAATTGAGCGTGGGGAGCTGGAGAGATGGCTCAGTTGTTAAGGTGCTTGCCAGCAAAGCCAAACAACCGGGTTTGATTCCCCAATACCCATGTAAAGCCAAGTGCACAAAGTGGTACATGCGGCTGAAACTCATTTGCAGTGGCTAGAGGCCCTGGCACACCCGTTCTCTCTCTCTCTCTTTCTCTCTCTCTCCCTCTCCTTCTCTCTCCCTCCGTCCCTTTCCTTGAAAATAAATAAATAAATAATTTAAAATTTGAGTTTGTAAGTTCAGCTTCCAGCTGTGGGGGGGGGGGGCATGTCCCTGAGGGCAGATCTTAGAGTCTAGCCCGAAGGTATGTCTGGGATCAGATCTGGATTCCAACCCAAAGGTGTGGAGAGAGTAGTTTGAGCTCTGGCTGTTCACATTTGTGGGGCTGGCTGCCGGTGGTTTCTCTCTGCTAGGATCTGTAAGTGGGAGCCAGCTTCTTCCACCACTGATGAAACTGCCCGTGGATTTGTAAGCTGAGCCCTTCTTCCCATACACTGTGCCTGACTGCATATTCATCCCAACCACATACACGCCTTTAATCCCAGAACTTGGGAGGCAGAGGTAAGAGGATCACCGTGAGTTCAAGGCCACCTCCGAGACTTACATAGTAGATTCCAGCTCAGCCTGGGGTAGAGTGAGACCCTACCTAGAACCACCCCGACAAAAAAAAAAAAAAAAAAAGAAAAAGAAAAACAGCAATCCAAGGGGCTGGAGAGATGGCTCAGTAGTTAAAGGTGCTTGCTTGCAAAGCCTGAGGACCCCATTCCTCAGCACCCAAGTAAAGCCAGATACACAAAGTGCACACATGCATCAGGAATTTGTTTGCAGTGCCAGGGGCCCCCGATGTGCCTATTCCTTCTCTCTCTCCCTCTGCTGTCAAGCAAATAATTCATTTGCAGTGACAGGAGGCCCTGGTGTACCCATTCTCTCTTTAAAAGAAAGCAAGGCTAGTCCCTTGAGGTCCATGGTGAATGAAAGTGACCACTAATATGTCCAGGCACATGTCCTATATTAGTGCGTTTTATTGCTTGTTATTTGTGTGTGTGTGTGTGTGTGTATGCTTGTGCATGCGTGTTCATGTGTGTGTATTTGTGAGTGTGGACACACACATACCACTCTGCATGGGTGGAGGCCAGAGGACGCCTCTCGGTTCAGTCCTCGCGGAGGTACGGTTTCTGTCTCGCTGGATCTCGCTCTGCTCTTCTTCGCCGCCCTTGGCTACGAGCTTGCTGAGGAAACACTCCTGTCTCTGCCCGTCTTCTCACCATCGCGCGGAGGTTACAGGAGCGTGCCATGGCTTATGGCTTCGCTCATGCGGTCTGAGGACTGAATTTGAGTACTCCAGCTTGACTTGTCCGGAGCTTCATCCACTGAGCCATGTCCCCCAGCATCTATTTTAATGTGCTGTTAAGATCTCTCAAGTCAAAACTTTACTTTCTCTCCGTGTGTGTGTGTGTGTGTGTGTGTGTGTGTGTGTGTACAGGTCACCACGCCTGTTTTACAGGCTTGTTTTCTTACACGGGTTAAACATGTCTCTTGCAATGTTCACGTTGTCTTTCCATGTTCCCTGTCTTGCACTGTCTTTCATTATACAATTATTTTCACACTTGGTTTTTCACTCATCAACTTTGTGAAATATGTGGGTAGGCGGTCTCCCCATTTTTGTGTCTGTATACAGACATTTGTGTCTGTATTTTTTTTTTTTATTAATGACACACAATGCTGGTGGGTTTTTTGTTGTTGTTATTGTTGTTTTCCTTTTTCTTTCCCTCTAGGGGTTTTCACATGTTGGTAAACTACCACTGATCCAAGACCCCAGGCCCTCACTGGAAGATCTGAATTAAGTAAGCTTTGTATCACTAAGGCTCCTTCCCCCAGCTCTCTTTTTACTTTTTTAAAAATATATTTTATTTAGTTATTTGAGAGAGCGAGAAAGAGGCAGAGAGAAAGAGAGAGAGAGAGAGAGAGAAAGAAAGAATGGGTGCACCAGAGCCTCCAGCCAGTGCAAACAAACTCCAGATGCATGCGCCCCCTTGTGCATCTGGCTTACGTGGGTCCTGGGGAGCTGAACTTGGGTCCTTTGGCTTTGCAGGCAAATGCCTTAACCAGTAAGCCATCTCTCCAGCCCCTTACTTTTTATTTTGAGACAGGGTCTCATTAAATTTGCCAGGCTCACCTTGAACTCTTTTTGTAGCTCAAGCTGTCCGAGAACCTACCATCCTCCTGTCTCAGCCTGTCGAGGTCTACAGACCTGCACCCCCAGACCTAGTTCTACTGTTGAAAATATACCTTCAATGTCTACATGTGCATTTATTTGTAAATTATATGTGTGGATTACTAATGGGTTATATTTAAAAGCATGAGGTAAAAAGATACAATAAGCCATCCTTACTTTTGCTTTAGGTAGCTGGGAGGTGTTCTCTCAGGACATGCAGATCCCGGGGAAGAGGCTGGGTCTCCCTAAATGATGACAGTCATTCTCCGGCCTCATCCGGTTATTATGCAAACACTTTGTTGAAATGCAAGCTAGTAAGTTATCATTTCTCATGACTCTGGGGAGTTAGTCTTGCAAACTCACTGGAAGATTCTGTGTTTCACTGCTTTTAACAAATTGGGTTCAAAACCTGCTGAAACTCTTCATTAGGAAGGGATTTCAAAGGCCACAGACATCCGATTCTCTCCTTCTCAAATATGCACAACCGAGCATCTGTAAATCAAGTTACAGAATTTTCAGTCACAAATCATTAATCAGGCATGGAAATATTCCATACATCCATTTTCAGAACACCTCTCCAGTGGCTTGGACTGTTTTTATTGTTTGTTGTTGGAAAGTGTATTTTCTCATTCTTCGCTAAAAATGTCACCTCTACCTTGAGGGAATGAATTAAGTACAGTTCTATTTTTTTATTTTTATTTATTTGAGAGAGAAAGACGTAGAGAGAGGGAAAGAGAGGAAGAGAGAGACAGAGAGAAAGAATGGGTGTGCCAGGGCATCCAACCACTTCAAGTGATCCCCAGACACATGCACCACCTTGTGCATCAGGCTTCTGGGGAATCATACCTGGGTCCTTTGGCTTTGCAGGCAAGTGCCTTAACTGCTAAGCTATCTCTTCAGCCCAGATTCTTTCTTTCTTTTTTTTTTTGTCTTAAAATAACTTTTGGACACCATATGTTCATGAGCTACCTGTCTTCCAAGAACAGGGCATGCCATTTTGAATTTAAAAAAATAAAGTGTACCATTCATTTTTAAACTTTATTTTTATTTATTTATTTGAGAGAGAGAAACAGGCAAAGAGAGGGAGAGACAGAATGGGCATTCTAGGCCCTCCAGCCACTGCAAATGAACTCCAGATGCATACGCCTCCTTGTGTATCTGGCTTATGTGGGTCCTGGAGAGTCGAACTTGGGTCCTTTGGCTTTGCAGGCAAACACCTTAACTGCTAAGCCATCTCTCCAGCCCTCATTTAAAAATTTTCAATGTTTCTAAAGTTCTTACTGATATAACCAGCCAGGTTCTGGGTATTTCCAGAATATTTAGGTCACTGTCTATTTTATTAAAGGCAGTTTACAGAAGTATGACTCCACATAAAGTATGTGTGTTTGTATGATGGGACTCTTTGGTGTTCTTTGCTTGAGTCACTTGCCAAAAAGCATAAGGGACTGAGTGAGTTTTGCTTTGCTGTCATGCTTAGAACTTTGTTTCCAAATCCAGGTTCTGTTTCAAGCTGAGGAGTCATTTCCCCACTGTACCAAAGTTTTCATCCTAAAAGTCTATGTATGTATTAGTTATTTCATGTTATAACTATTTTGTGTGTGTGTGTGTGTGTGTGTGTGTGTGTGTGTGTGTGTGTGTGTGTGTCAGACTCTCTCTCTAGCCCTGGCTGGCCTGTACTCACTTGGTAACCTAGGCTGGATTCAAATTCGAGGCAGTCCTACAACAGCCTCCTCAGTAGTAGGATTACAGGTATGAGCCACATGCATAGTCAGTCACTTAAAGACTAGGGGGATGGATCAGTGGGTAAAGTGTTTGTCACATAAGCATGAAGACCTGAGTTTGGATTCCCAGCACTCACCTAAATGCTGGGCATAGTGGTATATGCTTGTAATCTCAGCAATTGGAAGGAGACAGGACCCTGGGCCTTGCTGTCCAGCTAGTCTAGCTAAATTGGTGAGGTCAGTGAAAGATCCTGCTTTAAAACTAAGGTGGAGGGCTAGACAAATGGCCAGATGGTTAAGGTGCTTGCCTGTGAAGCCTAGTGACCCAGGTTCAGTTTCCTAGTACACACATAAAGCCAGATACGCAAAGTGACACATGTGTCTGGAGTTCATTAGCAGTGACTAGAGGCCCTGGCACATCCATCCGTTCTTTCTCTATCTGCCTCTTTTACTGTGTCACATAAATAAATACAATATTTGAAAAAATGTAAGGTAGAGGTCTAGAGAGATGGCTCAACAGTTAAAGGTGCTTGCTTGCAAAGCCTGCTGGCCTGGGTTCCATTCCTCAGTATCCATGTGAAGCCAGAGGCACAATGTGGCACATACATCTAGAGTTTCAATTGCAGTAGCCAGAGGCCCTGGTGTGCCCATAGTCTCTGTCTCTCTCTTTCATTTTTTGTCTCTCTCTATTTGCAAATAAATCGCACAATATATTTTAAAAATAAGGTAGACTGTGATTGAGGAAGATATCTGACATGGACCTCTGGTCTTCACAGGCACACAAACATATGTGCTCCCACACACATATGAATACACACACACAGACAGTGCTTAATTCAGGCCATAAGCTTTCTGTAAATCTTTCATGAGATGACTCATCCTGGGACTGAATCTAGCGAGTAATACAAGCTAAAATGTGGAAATCCTTCGCCGCACACCGCAAGGATGCCACATGCATTGTCCTCGTACCCTCTTCCTGTGATCCGATGATCACGACATCTTCACTCCATGTTCCAGAGGTGCCGCCTGGCAAAGGAGGGTGTCAGACTTGTCGCCGGGTTGTTTTCTGAATAGCAGTTCGGCCTTGCCGGCTGAAGCCGGAGGCTCGGCATTTTCTCCCTTGTCTCCTGATCTTTTGCTGGTGACCAGGGAATCTTTAAGGATAATTAAAATGTTGCTAAGTTTGGAGAAAATCAGAAGCTACTAGGATTGTCTAAGCACGATTTAAAATGCTACTGGAAATATCATAGAGACTTCTTTTACATTGCTGTGTTTCATTTTAAAATGCGTTTGTGGGAGTTGGGGAGGGTGGAAGGCTTGATGGGCGGAGTACTTGCTCCACAAGTATGACGGCCCGAGTTCAGATCCTCAGTGCCCAGTATGTGTCTCTAATCCCAGCACTGGAAAGGCAGAGACAGAAGGATCCTTGGGGCTTGGTGGCCAATTACTTGAACTGGTGGTTTCCAGGTTCTAGGGGAGAGCAGTTCTCAGAAATAAGGGTGGAGAGAGTCCGAGGACACCTGACATCAGTCCCTGGACTCCATACACGCACACTCATGTGCATTTGCACTCACGCACACGTGCACCCACACACATGAACATGAGCACATACGTTCAAGCAATAGCACACACACGTGCATAGGCATAGTAAGGTCCATGTGTCAAAGATAGTCCCCAAGATGCTGTACTTCCCAGTATTTGGAAGCTCTGCCAACAATTAAGAAGTAGGGCTTTATGGAGGCTTTAAAACTCCAGAAGGTGTATTTTCCTTGGGGATTATGGCCTTGGCGCTCCTTGGAAATAATGAGACCCTGGTCTCAGTCTCTCTGGTTTGCTTCCTGACTCATGGGATGCGTGGTTTACTCAGCCACATTATTCCACCACGGTACGTTGGAAGGTCCAAACGACAGGGGCCACTTTGAAAACCATAGCCAAAAGAAACCTTTTCTGTTTGTAAGTCAGGAGGCTCAGGTGTTCTGTGATAGTAAAAACAAAGCTGATAGTAACATAATCCAATTCACTTATCCAATTTAGTGTGACTGTATATGCATTTATGAATTTGGAGTGTCTGCCTCAGACTTATCAGAGTGTCAGATCAATGTAAAGGCAAGATGGCGTCTTTCTAAAAACAACAAAATTTTGATTCTGAAACCCATCTGGGCCCAGTGTTTTACATACCCTTACAGCGTCTTACATATGGCTCTGTATCTTCTTCCACCGCCCCATGGCCATTCTAGCACTTGTCAGTGTGTGCGCGCTCTGTAGAGGATGAACCCGAATCTCAGGGGAGTGTTATTATTTCTTTCAAGTCACTCAGCAAGCTAGAAGAAGGAGTCAGCAATGAAACTGAGACCCTGCTATTGGCCCAAATCGCATCTTGTTGCCTGTCTGAGAAGATGATTCTGGGTCTGGTTTGAAATCAGAGCTTCACAAAGGGAGCATGTATATCCATGGACTCCTGCCAAAGAAAAGCCTTCATTCACTGCCAACCTCAGCTGTGAGAGGCGATGTCAGAGAGAGGGGAGGAATCGGAGTGCTCAAGTCAGTACGTTTTGTAGGTGGATTCCCATCGTGTCACTCACCCTTCCAACAAAACATTTCCAGATCCCGTGCCAAGAAAGGAGCCTAGGTGGGGAATCCCAGGTTGAAAATAGCCTGCTGCCATCTTTGAAGGCTGGGATCAACATGCAGACTTCACAGATACAGTTCAGGCCCAAAATGGTGAATATGTCTGAGCTGTCTTAACTGCTTTTCTCATCACTGAGACCAAATACCAGACAAGAAGCGACGTGACGGAGAAAAGGCTTATTTTGGCTCATGGTTTGACGAGATAGAGTCTGTCCTGGAGGGAAAGCCATGGCGGCGTGCGTGGCTCACGGCCGTGGCAGCAGCAGTGCGGGGCTGCGGGCTCACATCTGCATAGATCAGGAAGCAGAGAGCGGCGAACGCTGGTGCTCAGCATGCTTTCTCCTTCTTCCTCGGTCCAAGACCTGCAGCCCATGATATGGTGCTGCTCACATTCAGAGTGAGTTTTCCCACCTCAGTTAGTCCTCTCTAGAAATGTCCTCACAGGCACACCCAGAGTCATGTCTCACAAATCCCTTAGGCTTTTCTATATTCAATCCATTGATGACCAAAATTACCATCGCATGGGCTCATGGGAGAAGTGCAAAGAAATTCCTCTCACCGGGCATGGTGGCGCACGCCTTTGATCCCAGCACTCGGGAGGCAGAGGTAGGAGGCTTGCAGTGAGTTCGAGGCCAGCCTAAGACTACATAGTGAATTCCAGGTCAGCCTGGGATAGAGTAAGACTCTACCTGGAAAAAGAAAAAAAAGGAAACTCCTCAATTCCTCTTTTGGAGAGTGACCTGCAGTGGTAGGTCCTAGGTAGAAACTTTAATGTTGACATGGACACTTTTAGGCGAATTGGCCTGGGACAAAGTCTGCCAGTTTGGGGAGCAGCACTGGAAATGAATAGTGACTGGTTCAGAGACTTGATCATGCATGCACATCTCAGTTCTTTGTCTCACTGAGGGTACACATGAAAATTAAGTTAGGAGGAAATGAAATGAGGCAGGGTGTTGAAGTGCTGTCATCCTAGACACTTGCATTGAGGGAAGCTTGTGAAATAGGGGCAGGGAAAGGGTGAGCTTGTTTAAAAGTGTCACCTCTTGCCCCCCGCCACCCCCATAATACCATAGGAATCCCCTCAGCACCATCCCCGTGCTAGGCAGTTGAGCAATGTCTCTGCTTGACCACACTGGGTACATTCTTTTATTAACATAGAAATTAATTCTTTTATGTTGCTCATAATTTATATCCTCCACTAGTTTTAAAAGCTGGTATTTTAAGACTCTGGTACAACTCCATCTTGTTCTTTTGGTGGGGAAATAGGTTCAGGATACTTCAGATTAATTCATTCTGCCTTCTCATTTTTCACACCAGTTGTCTTATTATTCTTAACTATTATTAAAAGGAATGATAAAAAGTAATTAACCACCTGGAACACATTCATGCTTGCCATTAGTCAGGGCTCCCATTATAAAACCTCCCCAAAGTTCAGCTTTGGAAATAAATTCTCCAAGTAGGTAGATTAGCTAATGAATATTTTTTCTCTAAAGATTACTATTTCTTCCTCCCCCAACCCATCCAGAACTTCCACTGGCCATTCATCAAAGGGGGAAAAAGTAGAAATGAAAAAACGTGGGACAGACTTCTTAATATAATTTACTGTGTAAAAGCTGTAGGTTCCGTATAACTTTTATGAGACTTCAGCACATTGGGCTAGAGAGATGGTTCAGAGGTAAAGCCTGACAGCCTGGTTCGATTCCCTAGTACCCATGTAAAGCCAGATGAACAAAGTGGTGCATGCATCTAGAGTTTGTTTTCAGAGGCAGGAGGCCATGGTGATTTCTCTCTTTCATAAATAAATAGATCCATAAGTAAATAAGAAACAAATCAGCACCATACTTCCCCACTCACATTTATTGATTCAGCATGCCGCATATCATTGGCTTTGGGAAGATACCTCTGTGCCTCTGAGGTCCCGACGCAAGAAATAACTCTGGTCCCCCCAGTTGAAGGGAGCAGAAAAGCTGGAAATGGGTCTGCTCAGGATAGAACCCAGTGTCTGAGGCTCCCACTTGTCTGTTGGGGAATTCCACAGCGATTTTAGGGGCATTCCACAAGGGATTGAGGGGTACGTTGACAAAGAAGCGATTATGTGTTGAGTGTGTTAACCGTTATGTGCAGCCTCAGTTCTGTGAATTATGCTGCCATGCTGTCAGCTGCGTTGCTTTTCATGGACAAACACCTTTTCACCCTAGATAGGACACCTACGACAGACCATAGAAATGATTTCACCCAAGTCTACTCGGTGAGCCGATGAGTTTTACTTAAAGGAGCCTGAGTGATCCCGAAACAGCTGCAACACGACAAAGTCCTTGTCACCGGTGACAACCTCCTGGAGTCCTGCCTTCAGTCAACCGTCCCCTTCTGCGGACTCCAGCATGCCTCATGACGGCACACACCTGAAGGGCATGAGGGGGTGGTGGGTGGAATCCCAGGTGAGGGTCTCCCAACCCTATCTACTGCTCTTCTCTGGACTGTAAGCAGGTCCATTGTCTTTGCCTGCACCTCACTATTGCTGCGTGGTTCCGTTTGTTTGTTGCCATGACTATGGGCCTAAGGCATTTTCATCTTTGCTCCATGATGGCAGAGGAAAAAAACGATTCTACAGCAGCATCCCCGCGCGGGTGGCTGTTTGAGACAGTGGGATCCGGCTTATTGGGTTTGGACATCTGAGACTGGGGCAATACCTACAGCCGGACGTGGAGAATCATGGGAATATTTTTAGCCAATTCTGACGATGGAATTTAGAGTCTTACATAGGCTAAGCAGGTATTATATATCAGTGAGCCACACCCACTGCCCTCTTCCAAATATTTTTATTTTGAGATAGTCCTTCCTAAATTGCTCAGGATGTCCTTGAACTTTCCATCGTCCTGGGTCAGCCTGCAGAGTAGCTGAGAGGACAGGCCTGTATCACCAGGCCTTGCTGGTGGTCATGGGAATCTTAAGCAGTCTCTCCCAGTTCAGTGCTACTCTCTCCACATGAGCTCAGACCGTAAGACACCATACCCAGCTTGGTGTAAGCTTTTTGCCTGTGAACTCCATCTCTCCCTCTCAGGAATCATAGGCTGCGATTACTGTTATTATCTTGACTTTGTCACATTGCCACCCACATGGAACATGGTGGCATTTACGTGTCATGCAGGAGTAAGAGTGAGGTAGCTGCAGAGGCTAGAGGTGACAGTCATGGCTCCATTCTGGGAGTCTTGAGCACCAAGGTGGTTGATACCTTAGGTTCCCCTGTTATCCTGACATATAGGAAGCCCTGCCTTTTGCATGTGATGGTGGTGGTGGTGGTGGTGAAGATGTTGTCCATGTGTGGGCATAGTTTTAATTCTTGGGCACTGTTATTGCTTCCCAAATGATATTCTCCCAAAATCCATATGTCAACGTACTAACTTTTTTTCTTCATAAAAGTGTTTCCATTTGTAGAGAAAATCATAAAGAAGTTAAGTTAAGATGAAGTCTGCAAAATATGCCTGTGTTGGTTAATTTTAATTATCAGGTTCATTGGATTAAGAGACACCTGGGACATAAGTGAAGCACACCTTTGGGTGCATCTGTGAAGGAGGGTCCAGAAAGGGTGAACTGAGGAGGGAAGGAAGGCTCACCTTGAATGAGGGAGCCACCATCCCATGGGTTGGAGTCTGAGGCTGAATAAAAAGGAGAAAGTGGGGCTGGAGGGATGGCTTAGCAGTTAAGGTGTTTGCCTGCAAAGCCAAAGGACCCAGGTTCAATTTCCCAGGACCCTGGTAAGCCAGATGTTCAAGGTGGTACATGTGTCTGGAGTTTGTTTGCAGGGCTAGAGGCCCTGGCACACCCATTCTCTCTTTCTCTCTCTCTCTCTCTCTCTCTCTCTCTGCTTCTTTCTCAAATAAATAAATTAAATACCTTTTTAAAAAAGGACAAAGTTGGTTTGGAGAACTGGCTTAGTGGTTAAATATTTGCCTGTGATGCTTAAGGACCCCTGTTCAAGGCTTGATTCCCCAGGACCCACATGAGCCAGATGCACAAGGGGGTGCATGCATCTGGAATTCGTTTGCAGTGGCTGGAGGCCCTGGCATGCCCATTCTCCCTCTCTGTCTCTCTCTCTTTCTCTCTCACTTTCTCTCTATCTGCCTCTTTCTCTCTGTCACTCTCAAATAAATAAATAAAAATAATAAACAAAAAATTTTTAAAAAGCAGAAAGTGAGCTGAGCACCAGCATTCATCTCTCTATTTCCTGACTGTAAATGCCCCTACCACCATGCCTTCTCCACCATAATGGGCCATATTCCCCAAAATCTGCACACCATAATAAACCCCTTTCTCTGGGCTGGAGAAATGGCTCAGCAATTAAAGCCCTAAGGACCTGGGTTGGATTCCCCAGTACCCACATAAAGCCAGTTGCCCAAAGTGGAACATGCATCTAGAATTCATTTGCAGTGGCTAAAGGCCCTGGCATACCCATTCTCTCTCTCTCTCTCCCTTTCTCTGTCTCTCTCCTTGCAAGTAAGTAAATAAACTATTTAAAAAAAAAAACCCCTTTCCCTTAAGTTGCTTTTGGTGAGGTACTTTGTCTCAGCAATGAGAAAAGTAACTAGTACAGGTGCCTTCATTTACTCACGTTTCTCAGTCTTTGAGACCTTTTCTGGAATTCTTTCCTGACACACAAATGTCCAGCCTCACGTCCCTGAGCACTGACCTCCCATTAGCAGGCACCAGGCTCCAGAGCATCAGTCCTTGACATGTGGGCTCATTTGTTAAACTCGACGTTTCTAGAACATCATGCAAGGTGCCTGCCGGTAGTAGACCCTGGCGCTGGGGACTTTATTTGCATGTAAGCCTGTGGGCATTCTTGGTGTAGCCACAGAAGGACAAGGGTGGTTGTTGCCAGGTGAACTTTCTGGTTCTCTCTCCTGCCCTGAAATGATGATCCCATTGCTAACCTTGTACCATGTTGTTGTTGGTTTTTTATTTTTAGTCCTTTTTTCCCCCCTCTCTCGGAAGACAATAAAGTCTTTAAATGGTTGAAAATAAACATCAGAGCTGGAAATGACTTAGAAATAATTTATGAAGGGGGAATAATTGAGCAAGAAATATTGGGAAGCAGCTTTCAGGGCCCCTTGCTTATGTGTTTCCAGAAATAGAGTCTCCCTTGAGACAGTAATTCTTGTATCTGTTTCAATTGCTGATGGAATTTGAACTTGTCTGTTACCTAGGTCTTAAAAAGAATGCATCTTGCTTATTCTTTAAGGCCACAGAAGCCAGTAGATTTTTTTTTTTTTAAGAAATAGGCTGTTGGGTGGTAAAGCGATATATACTTGTAATCCTAGCACTCAAGTGGCTGAGGCAGAAAGATGTCAAGTTTGAGACCAGGCTGCACTACCTAGTGAGATCCTATCGCAAAACAAACAGACGAAAGTAGGTAAATAAATGAAAACAGAAAACAGACTATAGGATGTTAAAGGGAATGTTCTTTTTCTTCTGCTTGGGAATTCTGGTTTCTGTGCTGTGATGGTTGATCTTGATTGTGAATTTGATTGGATCTATAATCACCATGGAAACAACTTTCTTGGCATGCCTATGAGGAATTTTCTAGATTAGGTTAATTGAGGTGGGAAGACCACACTGTAAATGTGGACAGCATCATCCCATGGGCTGGGGCCCTGGACTGTATAAAAAGAGAGGGAGCTGAGCACCAGCATTCATTGCTTTCTGCCTTTTGACTGTGAGGGCAGCATGGCCAGCTGCCATTGACCCTGCTGCCACAGGGCCTATCAAAGACCCCTGGAGTCTGAGCTCCTCCAATAGGGCCTGAGCTGCACTTTCAGCTGGACTTGCAGGACAATTGACTTCTGGTCTTTAGTGACCTGCTAGGAGGTCATGATGGGGTCACCCATGGAAATTGACGGACCCTAGTTTCTCACTCTAGTTTACTTCCCCTCTGCCTTGGTCTTGAGGGTCCAGGAAATGTGGTGGAGGCTGGAGGTACCTTGGAAAGCTCAAGTATGTCCTGTCTAGGCTTCTCTTCCCCTGGAGATCTTGCGCTACATTTTTTTTTTGCCCATGCATGTGTATGTGTGAATGTATGCATGTATGTGTATATGTATGTTTGTATGCATGTAAATAGGTGCACATGGAGCTCAGGGGTCCATGTTGATTGTCTCTCTCAATTGCTCTTCATCTTATTTTATGAGACAGGATCTGTCACTGAACCTGGAACTCACCTAGTTGGCTAGACTAGCTAGCCAGCAAGACCTAGGGCGCTTTCTGTCTTCACTCCCCAGTGTTGGAATTACAGGTGTGCACTGCCACACCCTGCTTGTATTACTCCATTGATCTTAGCTGGAAGGTGTCTTTGTGCTTTGCTCCTGCCAGACGTCCCTCTTTCTGTATCCTGTGACAATCCCTCATACTCTCAGTCCCTCCCACTTAGAAGAACAAAATAAGTTCAGAAATGACAGCTCAAAGCTAAGGTGGAGACACCATAGAGAAAGATACTCAGTGTCTAGCTCTGGTCTCCACATGCATGCACACACATGTACACCTACAGGAACACCACACACACACACACACACACACACACACACACACACAATGAAAGCAACAAACGCAGTGGCAGGACACAGAGTATCAAGTGTGTTGTGTGATCTCTCTCTGATGCCCAGCATATAGTAGGTATGTAAAATGCATTCCTTTACTGTCCTACAAATATCCTAATTGTGACACAAGTTTATTTCATTTTCACCACCATTTTATTTATACATATTATGATCAGTCCCATTTCAGAGAGACACCACAGAGGCACAGAGAATTTTAGACACCCACTTCAGGGTACTGTGGAGTTACAGCATATGGGTAGCCATCTTTTCATTTTAGAATGTTGTATCCCCGTGTGAAAATTCAGGGAATACTATAATGGACTTAATATATGTGCTACTCAACTTCAGTATTTCTCAATGTATAATAAACTGAGCGCCAACGCCTCCCCCACCCCCCACTACCACCCCTTCTGCCTCTTTCAGCAAATTTGTTTGAAATAGTGGATGTTTGCTGAGTGGGCGGATAAGGAAAAAAAAAAGAAAGAAAGAAAAGAAATAGTTCAAGAGTAATTGCCATTTTGATCCAGAACAGACGAGCTTGGCTTTGGTTTAAGGCGCTTCTCTCCCCTCCCCCACATTCTGAACTTCAGCTGCAGAGAAAAAGGAAGGAAAAGAGAAGTAATTTAAGTAATTTAAACTATGCATGCTGAGTTAGTTTTGTCTTTATCTTATGTGACCTTATTTAGTTAGACTAAAAAGAAAAAAAAAAGATGAGAAGGCATTTCTTGGGATGTCTTCATGACCCTTAAATGAATTTTCCGTTTACACTTGTATCATTGTTTCATACTGGATGGTCCTAATAATACCAAACTCATTTCTAAATGAGCTGACAGAAGGCTTGTAAAACCTACTCATCCAAATGTGTCACAGCAGCTAAGACTAACAATTGGATGCCGAGTCATTTCCTTTAAATAATGTCTGCCAAAGGGTGCTGTGCTTTTCCTTATAAAGGCCCATGGTTATGGCAAACACTCCAGCTCTGGGCCCAGGGATCAGGCCCTCTAACAGAAAAAAAGAAAGTGATCACCACTTTAAGACTCACCAAAACCAGGCATGGTACTACACACATGCTATTTCAGCCACTGGGGAATCTAAGGCAGGAGGATTTCAGGTCATAGTCCTGTCTGAGCTACAGAGTGAGCTTGAGGACACCTTGCATAGCTTAGTGAGAGCTTGTCTCAAAAATAAAAAGCAGGGCTGAGGATGCAGCTTAGTGATAGAGCACCTGCCTAGAATACCCCAGTGGGGAGCTGGGAGCATGGCTCAGTGGGAGAGCACACTGCCTAGAATTCACCATGGGGCGGGGGGGGGGGGGGGGGGGGGGGGGGGGGGGGGGGGGGGGGAGGGGGAACTAAGGGGTGTGGCTCAGTGGTAGAGCTCCTGCCTAGAATCCCCCAGTGAGGGGTTGGGGGCGTGGCTCAGTGGTAGAGCAACTGCCTAGAATCCCCCAGTGATATGGAGGATTCTAGCTCATTATTAGAAGCTTGCATAGCATATGCCAGGCTCTGGATTCCATCTCTAGTTGCCCCCATAAAGCTCTTTGCCCACTTAGCTTTCAGCATACTTTTCTGGAAGCAGACAGCAGAATCACTTGGGTATTGTTGCCACCCATCTGTGAGGCTTTCTCAGAGACATTGTTACCTAACACCTGGATTCCCTTGCTTGAGGGTCAGGCATATTCATGGGGCAGATGGAGGCTGATACCATGTGGTGGGAAGAACATGGACTGGAAATCCAGGACCAAATTCTCTCTCTGACACTCGCCACTTCTGGAACATTCATCCACAGATTGCAAGCCTGCGCCAAGGACATTATCTTTGGCCTACCCTACTGAATGGTGAAATGGAAACTTGACAAGGAAAATTTAACCCAGTGGAAAAAGGTGGTCATTTTACATGTGTATGTATATGTGGTGTGCCTGTGTGTATACATGTTTGCATGCATGCGGGGCATGTGTGCGTGCAGGTGCACATTCGTATTGGTGCTGATGCACATGGAGGCCAGAGTACGGCATCAGGTGACTTTAGTTACTCTCCATCTTATTTATTGAGTCTGGGTATTTGGCTAGACTAGCTAGCCAGCTTGTCCTGGGCATTGGTCTGTCTCCACTTCCCCAGCACTGAGATTCCAGGCATGCACCACCACATCTGGCATTTACATGGGTTCTGGGGATCCAAACTCCAACCCTAATGCTGTTGTGATGAGTGCTTTATTGACTGAGCCATCTCTCCAGCCTGGAAGGTGGTCATTTTTATAACTCTTGAGTTTCAGTTGGTTATTGAAGGCAAACCTTACTGTGATTAGCAATGAGGGCAGATGAGGCTGTTTTCCATCCTTTGTTATTTTGATCATTCTATATACATACAATCCCACATGAGAGAACTATGCGAACTGTTTAGGGTAGAAGCAGGAATGTTCTACGTTAGTTTTTAATATAAAATTCTTGTTAGGTATAGCAACATCTTGTAATCACCCTGTCCACCTCCCAGAACCCAATCCTCTGAAATGTTATTGTGGGGCTTTCATCCAATTTCAAACACTGTCAAACTCTTGCTCGTAAAAGGAGCTGTGTATATAGCTTCTGGAGTGTTCCTTTTCCCTCTTGGATCATTTGTTTTACTGCTCCATGTCATTCCCAGTTGGTTCTGACAGGGAAAATGGAAGATAATGAAAATGTAGGCAACATTATTTCCTTCCTGGTTATAGCTTGAGAGAAAGTTTGGCCAAAATGTATTTTGGGGGGCTGTCTGGGGGTTTGAATTATTCTTGCTATCCCCCTTTTTGTCTGTTAGCAGAGCCATCAGAGAGTTGAACAAATGTGGACAATGAGATATTTCTCATTGTGTTCTATGATTTCTGTCCTCTGGATGTCAGAAGATTAACTTCAGCGTTTCTATGGAAGAAAAGTTCTTTGGGGCTTAGTGCTCACTTGTGCTTTGGAGCCAACAAATGGTTCTTTTTTGGGAAGTACAAAAAAGGAAACAGAATAGAGAGTCTTTGGTAAAGGCAGCCTTCTTTTGATCAGTCATGAAAAGTTTGATTGTTGCGGATGGCCAAACTCAATAGTGACATTTCTAAAAAATTTCCCCAAGTGAGACAATGTGTGTGTGTGTGTATCGGGATGTATGTGGGGATATGAATCATAGGTCTTCATATTTTTCACTTTTTTGGCGATTTCTTTCAGGGATATGCACCCACAGAAAAATGCCTAGCTTGTGAGCCTAGCAAATGTCACAGTTAGTATTTGTGACCGTTGCAAGGCTGGGAAGCGGCTCTGGGTCCGGGGGTGAGGGTCCACAGATGAGACCCAGTTTTGCCAACTTCCCTAGGCTAAATATTTGTACCGTGGTCCAGTTCAAGCTAGTGGTGCTGGACAGTGGCTTTGTACACGATTTGGATATTTAACTGCCAGCTTTGGCACACCTCTTTGACAAGAGAGATTCTGCCTTTCCTGTGTTTATTTTGCCCACAAATCCTGTGTAAGATTTGAGTCACGAGTGAAGCATCCACACTCGCACACAGCGGCGACTTAAAATCCACGAGGTGTCGCTTGGTTGACTCGGAGCTCCGGCCATAGCCTGTGGATGAGGGCAGACCCATAGGCCTGCGCGTGCTCCCGGCGCTGGAGGAAGTCCTCGGCAGCGCCTGCTAGGTGGCGGCAAGCTCGGAGCTGCTTGCTGACCTGCGTGGCTTAGAAAAGGTTTGTTTCCTGCCCTCTTGATGGATGGCTTCATCTCCAGAATTTCAGTTCCTGCCTGGGTCACAGAAGGAGAACAGCCCCTTTCTTTAACAGGTTCTCAAGTGGTGGCCTCTCAATCAGCAACAACACTACTGCCCCTGGGCTTGTTGGAATGCAGGTGCCCAGGCCTCACGGTAGCCCCACGCTTTAGAAGCTTTGGGGTGAAGCCAGCTGTGGGCTTGTGTTTACCACACCCCAAAGGTGATGCTGACGCTGACGCTAGCTCCCTGTGAGACTCATGAGGCACAAGGCCTGTCAGGCTCACCCCCAGCAACTACCGTGTGTGCAGGCTGCCCATGGGTCCTGCACTGAGGATGCAAGGAGGGAGAAAGCTCTCTCTCTCTCTCTCTCGCTCTCTCGCTCTCTCTCTGTTTGCATGCTTATATGTGGATGGGGGTGTGTATACTTGTGCATTTATGGATGTGGATGTGTGTTCAGGCCAGAGGTCAACATCTGGTGTCTTCCTCAATCCACCTTGCGCTTCGAAACAGGGTCTTTGGTTGAGCTTGGTGCTCATTGATTCAGCAAGAGTAGCTAGCCAGATTGTCCCAAGGATTGCAAGCATTCCTGGCATTTTTATGAGGGGGCTTGGGATCTGAACTCGGGTCCTCTCTCATGCTTGCACACTAAGCACTTCACCAACTCAGTCATCTCCCCAACCCTTTATTTTTTTAAATTTTATTTAGTTATTTGAGAAAGAGACAGATAGAAAGGAGAGAGAAGGAGGGAGGGAAGGAAGGAGGGTAAAAGAGAAAGAGAGAGAGAGTGTGTGAGTGGTGCTAGGGCCTCCTGCCACTGCAATTAAATCCAGATACCTGCACCGCTTTGTGCTTCTGGCTTTACTTGGGGACTGGGGAATTGAACCCAGGGCATCAGGCTTTGCAAGTGTCTAACTGCTGAGCAATCTCTTCAGCCCTTTTATTTTCTTAATAGCATTCATTCCTGTGCTTTATTTTTATTTGTTATTATAGACTTATCTCTCATCTCTCTTGTGTGTCCAAACATCAGCACCCTGAAGACAGGGACTTTATGTTTTATTTGTTTCCATTTCTTAAGCACCTTAGAAACACGGCCAGCTCATAACAGGTGCTCCTGTAAGTATGTGTGGGAGGGGTAGGTAGATGGTCTTTATGAGAGGGAGTTCTCAGCTGGGGAGAAGGCTCAGTTGGTAAAATGCTTGTTTCACAAGCATAAGGATGTGAGTTCAGATCCCCAGAACACATGTGAAATGCCAGATGGGATGGCAGACTCTAAACCCCAGTGCTGGGGAGGTGGAGACAGGAGGATCCCTGGATCTCACTGGCCAGTCAGTCTAGACTAATTGGTAAGTTCCAGACCATGAGAGAGCCTGTCTCAAAGAAGGTGGATGGCATACCTGAGGAATGACACCAGAGGCCTTCAAGTACACACACATACACACGTGTGTGTCTGCACACATATGAATGCATACAAATGCATGCCATGCTGCATGCAAAAAAGAAGAGTTATATTGGGCAGGAGTGGTGGTGGTGCATGCCTGTAATCCCAGCACTTGGGAGAATTCTAAGTTGGAAGCCAGCCTGGGCTGCATAGTGAGACCCCACTTCAAAAGCAACACAAAACAGCAAATCAAAATGAGTGATGTTGGGCAAATCTTTACAGGTGTGCCAAGAGCCAGGGTAAGTTTCACAGTTTGCTTCTTTGAAGTTCTTTGAAGTTTTGGAAACCCTGACATCTGTTTTTTTGGTGGGGGGGTCGTTTCCTCTCTGACGAATAATGATGATGGGTTTTCAGCCCAGTGCCCGTCTGTGGGCTGCTTTTCTTTGTTTTATCTTCACACTGCTGTTGTGCTGTGGGTGGGTGGTCACCCCTGAAGGAAAACTTTCAGACCTGCAAAGGGCTGGGCTGAGCTCATGAACTACATATGAAGATCAAGTGTGGAAGCTTAGCTGAGTCTTTGAGGCATGCTTGGGAAATGGAGGGATCGAGGATACAGCAGTAAGTGATGTGCAGGCGAATCACTGTGATCAGTTTGATGATTGGACTGAGAGACTTTAAGTGATGCGTAAAGCACACATCTGGGTGTATCTGTGAAGGGATTTCCAGAGAGGACTGACTAAGGGAGAAGATCCACCCTACCCTCAATGTGCATGGTGGTCCCATCCCTCAGGAGAGGCCTGTATAGTAAAAGGGAAGGAGAAAGCTGGCTGCCTAGCACAGGAATAGTCTCATACCCTCATACTCCCTCCCTCCCTCCTTTCTTCCCCCCACTTGGTTTTTTTGGCTGTCATGAGACAAGGGTTTGTGCTCCCCATTGCTCCTACTACCATGGTATTCTGCCTCACCTCAGCCTTAAAACAGCGGAGCCAGGCAACCATGGTCTGAGACCTCTGAAACTGTGAGCCCAAGCAAATCCTTCCCGCCTCACATTGCTCTGTGTGTGTGTGAGAGAGAGATGGGGGGGGAGAGCTCAAGTGGGTGAACGCAAGCATGTGTGTGTGTGTGTGTGTGTGTGTGTGTGTGCCACAGGACACGTGTGGAGCTGGGAGAAGAGGGTGGGGTGACAGAGATCAGGCTTGTCATCATTATGAATTCATCAACTCCTTGCTGGTTGCAGGTGACAGCAAGCCAGTTATGGTTTGGGTAAGATATATTCCCCATAGACTCAGGTGTCAAGGCTTGGTCCCCAGTTGTTGGTGCTGTTTGAGTGGTTATGGGCACTTTATGAGGTAGAACCTGGCTAGAGGAAGTAGGTTTCTGGGTCACGTCCTCGAGGGCCATATCCTTTCTTCATTTGTATGTGGGTGGTATGCATGTATGTGGATGTGTTTTTGTGTGTGCAGGCACTCATGTGCACATATAAGTGTGCATGCGAGTGTATATGCATATGGGTGCAGGTATAATTTGCAGGAATGCTATGCACCTCCTTTTTAAAAAAATACTTATTTATTTATTTGAGAGAGAAGGAGAGAGAGAGAGAAAGGGAGAGAGAGAGAGAGATTGGGAATGGGTGTGTCGTGGCCTCTAGCCGCTGCAAACAACCTCTAGAGGTATGCGCCACCCGGTGCGTCTGGCTTATGTGGGTCCTGGGGAATCGAACCTGGGTCCTTAGGCTTTGCTGGCAAGCCCCTTAATCACCAAGCTATCTCTCCAGGCCCTATCCACCTCCTTTAAGACAGGGTTCCTCTTTGGCCTGGAGTTCACCAATGGGCCAGCAAGCCCTAGGTTATAAGCATGTGGTACCACACCTAGCTTTATGAAAACAACAACACATAGTTTCTGGGGCTGGAGAGATGGCTTAGTGGTTAAGGCATTTGCCTGCAAAGCCAAAGGACCCATGTAAGCCAGAAGCACAAAGTAGCTCATGCGTCTGGAGTTTGTTTGCAGTGGCTGGAAACCCTGGTGTGCCCATTCTTTCTCTCTCTCTCTTTCTCTCTCTCTCTCTCTCTCTCTCTCTCTCTCTCTCTCTCTGTGTGTGTGTCTGCCTCTTAACCCTCTCTCCCTCTCTCAAATAAATAAATAAATAAATAATTTTTAAAAACAAACAAACCATAGTTTCTGTGATTGAACTGAGGACCTCATGTTTGCAAGCCAAGCCCTGTGTATTGACTGAGCCATCTCCTCAGTCCTCAGGTCTTGTCCTGGCTTCTCTCTTGGTTATCTCTTTCCACTTCTTGGTGCCCATGAGTCAGGATCCTCTGCATGATGTTCTGTCTCCCTACGGGCCTGGAAACAACACAGCTAGCTGACCATGGAATGAGACCCCTGAAGCCATGAGCCAAAATAAACCTTTCCCCCTTTAGACAGTTTCTCTCAGGTATATGTCACAGCAACAGAAAGCTATGGAGCACACCAATCCCACCTAGCTTATGCATGCAAAAAGGGCGCAGAGATGAATTAGCCCCTAAAACTAGCAAGTCCAGCATTGCATATAGCTTCTGATAAAGACAAACATGAGGGCTCAGGCTAGGCTGTCAGTGTTAGGTCAGAACAAAATGGAGTCACTGAGGACAGCAGGAGGGCGACAGGGACATAAGGAAGTGGATCATCCACGTTCCTCAGGGCACAGCCCAGCCATTATCCCTTCCTTGCCTAACAGTGCCCCAGGTCTAGGTTTCCTGCCTCCTTATCTCCCACCTGGTCACTGCTCTGGTCTCACACCTTCGCTATGTGAGGTGGCTATGTAAGGAACAAAGGCGTCTCTTTTCCCTCACCTTTCCCCAACTGACAGAGTGCTCTCTGTGGTCTTGGTCACTCCTGAACCTTACAGTCAAGACTCTGTCTTTTGTGTCTGAAGACTAGTTTTCTCCTTATTATAATCAAAATGGTAGAAGAAAGGGCAGGTCTTCCTGGAAAGATCTATCAGAGATGATACACGGAGTTCTCTGGTCAGGTTTGGGGTTGGAGCCTGTCTGAATCCACCCCAAGGGTGAGGGCCTAAGGTTTGTGATTGGACTGGTCTGTATTACATGGATATATTTGGAGGGAGAAATAGGGTTTTGCTAGTCTACATGGGATGAGACTTGCTGCACACAAGAAGGGCATGGGACACTGGACAGATAAGGAATAGGTGCAGTGGTGGTCTTCCTTGCAGAGTAAGTGGCTGTGTCCCATGAATGCATAATGAGAAGGAAAAGAGAAACCATGGACCCTATGGTGGGAATATGTTCTTGGTTCCATGGTTTGAGGAGCGGTCAGGAGGAGAAACCAGGAAGCCCTGCTGAAATGGGAAGCCGAGGCACTTCCTCTGGTCTCTGCATTCCAGATGGAAGGGCTCTCACACAATTCTGCGGCTATAACGTAAGAACTTAAGAAGGGCTGAAATGACAACCACATCTCACAGTTCTGGAAGAGAGGAAGTCTGTGACAAAGAGAGCTTAAGGTTGTCAAATCTGCCCATCCAGTGCCAGCTTTGTCAGACTCTGGAGAGGGTCCTGGGTGACCTAATTGTCTTCTGTATTAGTTCCTTTTTCATTGAAGTGACAGAACACACTCACAAAAGTAGCTTAAGGAAGGAAGGAATGGTGTATTTGGGGCCGCAGTTTGACGGTACAGTGTCTCATGATGATGGAGGCATGGTAGCAGGAACGTGAGGAAGTTGTTCACATTACATCCACAGTCAGGAAGGAGAGAGAGAGAGAGAGAGAGAGAGAGGGATGCATGCTGGTGCTATGCCCATGGGATGGTGCTGCCCACAGTTAGGGTGGGTCTTTCTACCTCAGTTAAGCTACTCTAGAAACATGCCCAAAGGCATGTTTGTTTCCATGGTGATTCTAAATTCCATCAAGTGGACTATCAAGATTAACCATCACCCCTTCCTGAGGCCCACCCCCACCTGCAAATACCA
The DNA here is from genome assembly GCA_036346955.1 of Dipus sagitta. NCBI lineage: Eukaryota > Metazoa > Chordata > Mammalia > Rodentia > Dipodidae > Dipus > Dipus sagitta. Next base: position 4,671,223 of record CM070771.1, read on the forward strand.
TCGCATCAGGACCCTCACCCTATAGATTTTGAAGCTATAAATATTTACCCCATCACAGAAGCCCAACAGTAACATCCAGGTCAGAGAATGGCTAGACTGTCTCAGCCTTAAGTCTGTATAAACACTGATGAGTTCGTTGATAAGGCCTTTCTTGTGTTTCTCAAGGATTAGCTTCCAGTAACCTGTCCTTACCCTGTAGCGTAGAGGCAACTTCCTGAGATTCTGGTTGCTTCCCTGTCTTGTCTTCCCTAAGAGTGTGCAGATAGCAAGGGAACAGGTAGAGAAGACTGTGATGGTTTCCCCTGAGTCATCTTAGCTGTGTGGCAAGGGGCTGCCTTGCCAAGGAAGCAGAGACACAAGATGTCATGTAGCACAGCCTTATGTGCAGACAGGGAATGTCCTCCAAGTACACGGTCCCAAGAAAGCAATTTCAGAGCTGTAGCCGTGATTGGATTTGGCCCCCATGTGTTGTGGTGGCCAGAGTGTCACAGGACACGCGAGGCAGCTTCGCAGTCTCACTCTAATAAGCGTCACGGACAAACACATCGACTTTTATTTGTCATCTTCTGACACCTCTCACTTTGTTCCTTTGTGATCCTATCGCTGAATTGAGCCCTTTTTTTTTTTTTTTTTCCTGAAGTCCACTGTGGTACGGATGTGCCGCTATTTCCTTAGGCTGGAAATTGTGCCGGCAATTGCGAATTTGGGAGAAAATTATATACATTTTTCTGATATCAGAGAAAAAAATCCATTTTGACCTAGCCACCTCCCAGTGTGGGAACAATTTACGATTTTCTGCTTGATGTTTTGAGAATTCATTTGGAATAATAATAATAAAAAAAATTGTGACCCACACATTTCAGGTTGGTTTCCTGGGATATAGATGGGTTACCTGCTGGAAATAATTCTATTCCAGAACAAATTTGATTCCTTTTTCTTTCTTTATTACAGCCCAGGTCATAGGTCATTCCCCTATGTGTCCCGTGTTTCTTTCTCCCCCAAGGTTTTCCCTAGCAATAAATGAGAGCGCCGGTGCCTGGGACAGTCCTCAAGCCTTGCTTTCAGGGGATGTGGTTGCTCCTCTTGTCATCACTGTGACCAAATATCTGACGAGAAGTGACCTGAGGGAGGGTCCATCTTGGCTCACTGTTTAAGGAGATAAGGTCCATCATGATAGGGAAGTCACGGCAGCAGGAGGTGAGTCTCATTTGCTCATGCCTGGGTGGATCAGAAAGCAGAGACAGATGAATGCTGCTGCTCCTCTCACTTTCTGCTTTTTCTGTTTTTTTTTATTATTTAAAAAAATTTTGTTCATTATTTACTTATTTGAGAGTGACAGACAGAGCGAGAAAGGCAGGTAAAGAGAGAGAGAGAGAATGGGCGTGCCAGAGCTTCCAGCCACTGCAAACAAACTCCAGACGCGTGCGCCCCCTTGTGCATCTGGCTAACGTGGGTCCTGGGGAATCGAGCCTTGAACCGGGGTCCTTAGGCTTCACAGGCAAGTGCTTAACCGCTAAGCCATCTCTCCAGCCCTTTTTTATTATCTTTAAAAATTTATTTGAGAGAGAGGAAGAGAGAGGCAGACAGAAAGAGAATGGGCCTGTGCCACCTTGTGCATTTGGCTTATGTGGGTCCTGGGGAATTGAACCTGAGTCCTTTGGTTTTTCCAGGCAAGCACCTTAACTGCTAAGCCATCTCTCCAGTCCTTCTTTCTTCCTTTTTGTTCAGTCTGAGATACCTGTCCATGGGATGGTGCTTCTCACATTCAGGGTGTGTCTTCCCTCCTCGCTTAAACCTCACTGGGAACATCCTTACAGATGTATCCAAAACATATATATCATAAAATTATGATATTATGACCATAAAAAAATAACCATCATGGGCTGGGGAGATGGCTCACTGGGTAAGAGCACTTCCTTTGTAAGCCTGAAGACCTGTGTTTGATTCCTGGCACCAATGTGCAAAGACGGATATGTTCATGAACACCTGCCACCCCAGTGCTGGAGAGGTGCAGGGGGGTGGTTGCAGAGATAGGACGATTGCCGGGGCTCAGTGGTCAGCCAGGCTGAATGTAAATCCGCAGCTCCAGGTCCAGTGAGAGACTTTGTCTCAAGGAAACTAGGCAGAAGACTGATAGAGGAAGACACTCGATGCTCTCCTCTGGTCTCTGTATATATTACATACATGCCACATTACACATGCACCTAACCATCATGTGAAGCAAACGTGCAAACATTCATGGGCTTTAGGGGGTTTCATGAAATCCAAAGAGCTTCCTTCATCAAGGTGATTTCTTTTGTGCGCACACAAAAGCCTGTTCATCCTGATGGCAGCTGGCAGGCTGTCAGCCCCCTGACAGTGAGAGCGAGACCTAGGAGGCCTGCCTGATTTTCAGTACTGTTCGACAGAGATTGGAGTTTGAGACACAGCCAGATGGAGACCTTGCAGCCTGGTGGGATAGACAATAATCGAATTTGCACAGCACAGTGAAGGAAGAACAGAAACAGACAGGAAAAGAAGGGGGCCCTTTATTATTTCCTAACCCCCATCATTTAACCCTGGGTATCACACCCAGCAGGTGCTCACTCAAAATTTGTGGAACAAATGGGTGAAAAGGCCTTGGCCAATTTGGAGAACTTAGAGAGCATGTTTTGTATAGCAAAAGGAAGCTCTTGCCCAAGGCCAATGAAGGGAGGAGCAGTCTACAAATGAGTTGGGTATTGGGGAAGGTTCTACGGGAATAAAGGATAGGGGGATGGATGAATGCACTTCAGGAGAGGGTGCAGAATGGGGTTCTGCATTCTTGGAAGGGTTGAGTTTTAGTCAAAGCAAATGAAGTGGTAGGAATGTCCTGGGAAGAGACCGAAGACACAGAATTAAGCTACCTGCTGTGGGAGGCTGTATTCGTTGCTTTGCTTGTTGCTGGGACAAAGCACCTGACAGAGGCAACTTGAGGAAGCAAGGGCTTGAGGGGGCACAGTCCGTGGTGTCCGGGGAGGGGATGACAGTAGGAGCGGCAGGCAGTTAGTCACATTGTGCCCACAGTCAGGAAGCAGAGACTAAGATGAATCACGGTGCTCAGCTAGCCTTCTCTTTATTCAGTCCTGGATCCCAGCCCATGAGCTGGCGCTGCCCACATTCAGGATGGATCTTCCTACCTAGTTAATTGTCTCTGGACAGGCCCTCATAGACATACCCAGAGCCATGTTTCCATGGTGATTCTAAATCCAGTCAGCTGACAATGACAATTATCCATCACAGATGGCATCTTAGAGGCCACCCAGAAACAAGTTGGCCAGGAGGAACGAGATGGTTTTAAGTGGTGGGATGAAAGGAGCTTGGGGACACATGTGGGTGGGATTCCAGGAAAGACAGATGACAAGGAAGGGTCAGGACACATACAGGGTTGTGCAAGGGCTTGGAAAAGTGCTCAGAGCTGCAGTGGGACCAGAGGCTGTGATGTTCCCTGAATTCTCTCTTCTTCCCTTTGTAATTTGTGGCTGCCCTGAATCTGTCTCAAATAAAACAAAACAAAACAAAGACATAGGCCCCTACATATAGACCTTTTAGTTTGAAAACAAGGTGCTCTTTTTGGAACTTGAAAAGCCAGGCTGTCCCCTCTCAGGAAGGGAGAGTGAGATTTTTTTTTTTACATCTATTCCAAAGTATATATATTTTTAATGTTCTGGAGAAATGGTTCTGTGAGCTTTCATGGTTAGAATCTTTCTCTTCTGTGTAACTTTTTGACTTGCTATTGTTCAAATACATTTTCTTTGGTCCTGAGTAGAGATGATTTATGGACATGGCATTTGGGAACAGGGTGTTCTCAGTGGCAGAGCACTTGCCCAGTGTGTGTGAAGCCCTATATTCAATCCCTAGCACTGAGAGTGTGAGAGAGAGTATTGCCATCATTTTGTGAAAGTGCATTCTGAGATTTTAGCTTTCTGCATGCATATGTGGCATGTGGGCTTGTGTGTGCACAGGTGCACATCTGTGCATATGTGTGAGGATGCCAGCGAACAATCTTGGGTATCATCTTTAGGTATGGGGTCCACTTTTTTTCCCCATCCACATTTTTTGAGACAGGGTTTCTCTTTGGCTTGGAGCTTGCCAAGTAGGCTAGTCTGACTGGCCAGTGAGCCCCAGGGATTCTCCTGTCTTCGCCTCCTGGGTGCTGGGATTTCAAGTCTATGACAGACACCTGGCACTTTTGCAAGGATTCTTGGGAGATACAACTCAGGTTTTCATGCACTTTACTGACTGAGCCATCCCTGAATAGCCTCCACCCCCCAGTCACTTACCTGGTAGAGACAAAAAGCTTCAGAGAATTCAACTGGGAACTGGCTCTTGAAGCTGATACAATTTAGGTTCTCTTTCTCTCTCCCCCCCCCCCTCCTCCTCCTCCTCCTCCTCCTTCTTCTTCTCCTCCTCCTCCTCCCCCTCCTCCTCCTTCTCCTCCTTCTTCTTCTTCTTCAAGAAAAGCAATGCCAGATTTATAATACTGAATTAGAATCAAGGATAAATATTTACTTAGGATGAAAAACAATAGCATAATAAATTTGCTAAGTTAGAAAAAAAGGTGACACATACCACAAATACCACAGAAATCCAGAAAACAGGGTAACAGTTTTTATTAACTACCCAATGCACACCCACAATTCTTTCCTTCCTGCATTTCTCGAATGCATATTGCTTGACTGTGTCTTCCTTTGACAGCAGGTTGGAATGGCATTTTCTAGTAAGAGAATAGAAATGTAATTCAGTCTTCTGCTATGCTTGGCTGATATGTTTTCTTAAGAGCTGATAATTTAGAAAATTAATTATAGCTTCACAATACATTATTAACAATATTATGCAGTTTTTACTTAATTTGGGTGTGTATGATTATGTGTGTGTGTGTGTGTGTGGTCATGCTTGGGTGCCATGGCACATATGTGAAGGGCAGAGGACAGCTTCAGGGTGCAAGTTCTCTCCTTCCGCCTTGTTTGAGACAGGGTCCCTCTTATTGATATTTTGCCACTGGAAAGGCCAGACTAGCTTGTTTATGAACTTTAGGGTTCACTTGGCTTCCTCTCTTGTTGCTGTAGGTGTGCAGGGATTACAGACACATGTGCCACGCTCTCTCTGGATTCATGTGGGTCTGAACTGGGGATCTGAACTCTGGTTGGCAGGCTTGCAAAGCAAGCACCTTTAACCACTCATCCATCTTCCCTGCTCCCCTGCCCCTGTTTTTTTTAAAGACATTGTAAAATTTGCTATATACTTGAGGTGTGCATATCAGCTTACTATTAAGATTATAGGGCACTACAAGTTTTTTTATGGTCACTTCAAAATATTGTATGGATAGACTATATATGTGTTTCATACACCCTCTGTGAATTCATGTTGAAATCTTAGCCCCAACATGTTGTCATTAGGTGGTCATTGGGACATGCTTAGGTCATGAGGATAGAGCTTTGAAGAATGGGATGAGTATCCTTATAAAAGAGACCCCATCGGGAGGCAGAGGTAAGAGGATCGCCGAGAGTTCGAGGCCACCCTGAGACTACATAGTGAATTCCAGGTCAGCCTAAGCTAGAGTGAGACCCTATCTCAGAAATACTAAACTTACACATACCTTGAACTTGGACTCTTCAACCAGGCAGAATTCTGAAATAATAAATATTTGAGGTTTAAGTTGTAAAGAAAAAATGCTGTAGGAGAAAATTTAAGATGAAAAGGAGACTTTACTTCGTAATCAGTTTACAAAGCTTGGAGAAGACCTTTGGTCCTAAACAAAAGTGTGTTCCCAAGTAGCCAAACAAGGCTAGCTTACAAAGGAAGGATGTGGATGGACGGTGTTATCCAAGGGAAGCTCTGATGATTTCTGAACCCCTGGTGATCCTAAGCCCAGCACAGCACTAGAAACTCTACAGAGGTAAGTGATCAAGGCCATTGATGGCCAGACTATTAAAAGTTCCCTTAAGGGTTGAGGAGATAGCTTAGTTGGTAAAGTGCTTGCCTTGCTAACATGAGGACCTGAGTTCGATCCCCAGAATACACATAAAAATGTGGGACATAGTGTCCTTTCCTTGTAATCCCAGCACTGGGGAAGTAGAGAGAGGAGAATCCCGTGGGTTGACTGGCCAGCCAGGTTAGCCTAATTGGTGAGCTCCCAGCCAGTGAGAGAGCTTGTCTCACAAAAGGTGAACAACACCTGAGGAACAACACCTGAGGTTGTCCTCTAAGCCCACATGTGCACACACATCTGCATACTTGTGCAACTGCACACATAGCATGCACACATGTCCCCACATACACATATGTAAAAAAAAAAAAAGACTCCTTTGATGTCGCCATAAAAGATCTCATGGGCTGAAGAGATGGCTTAGCGGTTTAGGCACTTGCCTATGAAGCCTAAGGACCCAGGTTCCATTCCCCAGGACCCAGGCAAGCCAGATGCAGAAGATAGCACATGCACCTGGAGTTTGTTTGTGGTGGCTAGAGGCCCTGGTGCACCCATTGGCTCATTGTCTCCTTTCCTGTCTCTCTATCAAATAAATAAATAAATGAATAAATAAAATAGTTTAAAAAGCTCTCATGTTAGCTAGTCACATCCTGGTTCCGGACCTTAGCTGCTCTCCCTGAAAACTTCCCCAAGTCACATGTGCATATTACTCTGTTTACTCTTTGTCTGTTCGCTGTGGTTACTCTTTTGTAAACCCTAATATGCTGAATTCGGACAACCATGATCCCTTATAAAGGGTGATGATGGAAAACAGTATGGTTAAACAGTCACAGTGCTGGACACACTCCCCATGTTGGCTGTGTGTCTGGCTTTGTGATCTGGTCAAATCCTTGCCTGCTCCAGGCTCTGCTTTCTGTTTTAGACTTTTTGTCACTGTGAGAAAATACCTGACATCAACAACTTAAGGGAGGAAGGAGTTGTTTTAATTTTTTATATTATTTGGGGGAGGGGTTTAGATAGAGAGAGATAGAGAGGTTGGGCATGCTAGGGCCTTCAGCCACTGCTAACGAACTCCAGAAGGGTGCCCTACCTGTGTATCTGGCTTACGTGGGATCCTGGGAAATCGAAGCTGCGTCCTTTGGCTTTGCAGACAAGTGCCTTAATGGCTAAGCCATCCCTGCAGCCCAAAGGTTTATTTTAATGTATGGTTTCAGAGGTTGCAGCCCGTAGCTTTTGACTCTATTAATTGTGGACCATAGCGAGGAAGACCATTGTAATGTTAGAGGCCCATGGTAGGTGGTACTCACCTAATAGCCAATGGGAAGCAGAGAGAGGAATACAAGCAGGGCCATGGACAAGGTATTCCCAGGTACCCACAGTCAGTGATTGGCTTCCTCCATCTAGGCTCCACATCATTGCATTTCTAAAACCTTGCAAAATTGCACGAGCTGGTATGAGCCTTTTTAGGGACATTTTTGTGTCCAAACCGTAACAGCTTCCACATCTGTAAGTGGATTGGTGGGAAGAGATGACGCAGGAGCTGCTTCATAGGTGTGTGGTTAAGATTAAATAATCCATGTGCATCCCTTGACATGATGTCCGCGCAGCTGAGATGCCCAGTGACTGCTTGAGAGAAGCTGTAAACATAATCAGCACTATGTTAGCCTTCATAAACTCATCTATTCATTCAGAATTAACCCCCAAGTAGTCAGTTTGCTAACATCTTTGGTAAATGAGAGCTTTCAATTGAAACTCATTTTTTTTGTGTGTGTGTATGTGTATGTGTGTGCGTGTTTGCGTGTGTGTGTGTGTGTGTGCCTGTGGGTACATGTGTGTACACATAAATGAGTGTGCTCATGTGGAGGCCAGAGAGCAACTGCGGGTGTTGTTCCTCAGGCACACACACCTTAGTTTGAGACAGGGTCTCTCACTGGCTTGGAGTTTGCCAAGTAAGATAGACTAGGCAGAGAGCCCCAGGGGTCATCTTGCCTTCACCTGCATCTGCCCGGTGATGGGATTACAGGCGCATGTCCACACCTAGCTTCTTTATATGGGTTCTAGGGATTGAACCCAGGTCCTTCCGCTTACAATGCAAGCACTGTACCTACTGAGATATCTCCACAGTCCTTTAACCTGTTATTTATTATATGTAATGTAAGTTTATACATATATATCCTTTGACTTTAATTTTGTTCCTTTGGTCTGTTTTTTTGATCATTGTATCAATGACATAACATTCATTATGAAAGCTTCAATGTGCTTTTTTAATATGTTAAAGCAGTCTCATGATTTTTAAAAGCGTTTTACCATTCTTGCATTCATATTCTTCTACAATTTCTTAAAAACTATTTTGTGGATTGGCCTCACATCCTGCTGAGATTCTGATGGGATCCCATTGTATAGCATCTAAATAGTGGTCTGTGAAGACGGAACTTCCTAAAATATTCAGTTTTTCTATCCAAGAAGAAACTATTTCTTCATTGAACTCAATATTTTTTTTATTTTTATGGATGTGCATTACTAGGACTCTTTTCTAGATAATTATTATGTGATAATATTGCCCCTGGCATTTTACCCATTATGTGCTGTAAGTGATTTTTGCTTTAGGAAAAGTACTGGTGTTTAACTTTTTATGTTTTGTGTAGCTATGTCAGCATTACTGGACTTCTCTAATGATTTCCAGAAATATCATTTAAACTTTTTCATCATTTCTATTTAACCTTATAATTGATATGCAAATAATGTTAACTTCATCTCTTTTATAATTTTGATCTGCCAAAAGGTGGTGTGTCTCATTATTCTAGACCATTTCTTGCCTGTGTTCATCAACCTAGAATTCTTCTTCTGTGTTCTGATTCATTAGTTTCTGCTTTTATCCCCATTTATCCACTTTACATTTCTTTTATTTTTGTAACTCCTTCACTAGAACGCCTGGCTCATTTATCTTTTTTTTTTTTTCTGGTTTAGTAACAAAAATAATCAAGGCAGTGAATTTTATTCTGCATATGTGTTACTCTAATATGGATTATATCCATGCTGAATATTATATTTTCAGCCTAGTTTGTAACTGTAGATTTGATGAATAGTTTTCCCAATTCATTTTTCTACAGTGGCAGTCTAGGAAAGTGAAATCAATAGCAAGTAAACAGGCTAGAAATTGTCATCAGAAAAGGTGTCAAGCTGAGGGAAACAGGACATGGCTTATAGGAAAGGCATACACCACAGGTGGTTTGACTCTGGACCACCCTCCGCAGGCTCATGTGTTTGAACACATCTCCAGCAGGTGACGCTGCTTGAAGGCCATGTAGCCTTTAGGAGGTGGAGCCTTGCTGGAAGGAAAGTAGGTCCCTAGGGACCGCTATACCCACCCCTAGTTCCTGTCGTGACCTGTGCTTATAAGTTGGCTGAGATGTCTAACCTGCCACTATGGATGAAGCCCACTTTGCAATGCCTCCTTCGCCACAATGGATGACACCTCTGAAAGTGTGAGCCAAAATAAATCCTTCCTCCCTTGTGTGGCTTCTGTCAGGTATTTTGTCACAGCAGTGAAGTTACTGACTAGCACACCAGATCCACCTAGCTGGAAGAGTAGGTTTCACAGACACATTCTAGGAGCACCTAGGTGAGACACTGTAGGTGCTGGGCTATGAACACCTGTGAAAGGTGGTCAGTCATTGATGTAAAGGTTGTTTCTGCATCTCCGTGTGAGAACAGATATTCATATATACATCTGTTAAATTTTGCATATCCGAATGCTTTATGTCAATATCAGTACGTCTCTAAAGGTGATCTGTCTTATAGTTGATAGGGGTTGGTCATCGGACAGAGTTATTTTCTTTATTTGCACCCTTTACTCAACAATTTTGCTGTATATATTTGGTGTTATTTTGTTTTTATTTTATTTTATGAGATAGGGTCTCACTCTGCAGCTTAGGCTGCCCTGGAATTTGCAGTCCACCTGCCTGAGCCTTCCCAGTGCTGGGGTTAGAGGCATGCATCACCATGCTTGGCTGTCTCCTGTACTCTCATCACCTAGTGTCCCCAACCTCTTATCTCCTGTGGACAGGTCAAGGACAATTGCTCTGAATTGTCACCCTTCTAAGTTGTCAGAAAATGCTGTTGTCTCTATTTCCCATCATCCTTCCCAACCCCATTTTCATCCTTGAGATATTTGCCTAGTCTGACCCCTGAATCCCTTGATTGGCTCCCTTGTGTCTGACATCATCCACTGGACATAACCAGTGCATCTCCTGGGACGTCATGTGGTACTTGTGGATGTCTCTTCTGATTCTCATCCACGACTGACAGCCTCAGGTGGCTTCCCACCCAACAGTTATCTGAGAGCGTGAGGAAGAGATCTAAATCTACCTTAACTTTGCTTAATATAGCTTGCAATGCAATTTACCTAGATTCTTTGACCATAGATAGAATTTTGACATTTTTTTTTACTCCCAAGACTTCTTATCTTGTAGTAAAGACATTTTCAATACGTATGTTAAGTATTATAAGCAACTTATGACTTTTTTATATTATATGACTTATTATCTTATGACATTTTATATGACTTATTATTATCTAATATTTACGTTGCTCCTATCTGTCCTTTGTCCTCAGTCTTTGTCCTTATAGAATGTCTGTTTAGTTTTGTCATCTCCTCTTGAGGATTTATTTTGGCTTATGGTTTTAGGGGTGTCAGTCCACCATGGTGAGGAGGGAATGATGGAGCTGTTGGGAGGAGGGAAGAAGGAAAGAGAAACATCTATGTTGGAGAGAGGGGATGGGAAGATGGCTTAGTGGTTAAGGCATTGTCAATCTGAGTTTGATCCCCAGTGCCCATAGAAAACCTGATAAAAAGTAGTGCATGCTCCCAACGGGCTTATGGCCATGGGAGGAAGATGTAGGAGAATCCTGAATCTCAGGGCCCAGTTAGTCTGGCCTTCCCAGCAGCAACCAAGAGAAACCCTGCCTCAAACAAGGTGGAAGGAGAAGACCAGCACCCCCAAGTTGTCCTCTGATTTCCATATACACACCATGGCACATATTCGCGTGTGTGCACGCACACACACACACATAAAAAATAAACGAGGGCTGGAGAGATGGCTTAGTGGTTAAGGCACTTAAGAAGTTTTTCTTTGGAAACATACTCAAAAGTGTGTCTGCTAATCTCTCAGGTGTTTCTCAATCCCATCAAGTTGACGCTCAAGATAAAATACCACAGTGCATCACTAAACTAATCATTACACTTTTTTCCCCTCTGCAAATAATGATGAGGGGACATTAGGAAATATATTTATGAACTCGTGCACAGATATAAAGCGGTCATGGTACTGACATGAGGAGTTTGAGATGTCCTGGATATGAAGTTACAAGTCAGAGTAAATGTAGGAATCAAGCATTCACAGGTACATCTGTTCAACTTTAAATATTGAAATGTATCATGTTAATGTCTGTCTGTTTCCGAGTGTGCTCTGCCTACAAAACCAGTTTAACTCATAATTTCAAGGTAAATGAACAAAGAAGGAACAAAGCTCCTCATATTCCTTTCCTGGGTGCTGAAGCTCAATGGTCATGGCCACCTGCATTCTAATTTTGGAACCAGTCAACCAATCAACAGGAAGTAGAAGAAACTTCTTCCCTTTGTGATGTAACCTGCTGTCTAAGGACTTCGCCTGCTTGGGTTGTCTTCTCTCATCCCATGTCTACAGCCTAGCCACTGTGTTATCAATAAATCATTTGTTTATTTTCCCCCAATTATTTTCTTTTGTTTTTATTTATTTATTTATTTGAGAGCAACAGACAGAGAGAGAGAGAGAGAGAGAGAGAGAGAGAGAGAATGGGCGTGCCAGGGCCTCCAGCCACTGCAAATGAACTCCAGATACATGCGCCATCTTGTGCATCTGTGCATCTGGCTTACGTGGGTCCTGGGGAATTGAGCCTTGAAGTGGGGTCCTTAGGCTTCATAGGCAAGTGCTTAACCGCTAAGCCATCTCTCCAGCCCTTTCCCCAAATTTTTAAAATGCATGTATGTATGTATATATGAATGTGTGTATGTGTATATATGTGTGTGTGTATACATTATATAAACATCATATACATATATATATGTAGTGTGTGTATATGTGTACATGTGTATATAATAAGCGCATACATGCCATGGAGAATTGTAGAGGTCAGAGGACAACCTTGGGGTGTTTTTTCTCTCTTACCACTTGGTTTGAGTCAGGGTCTGTTGTAGTCACCTTCTTGTTGCTAGGTCAACATACCAAAAGCAGCTGAGGGGAGGAAAAGTTTTTATTTCAGCATTAAGTCTTGAGGGGAAGTTTCACGATGGCAGGGGAAAGCATGGCATGAGCAGAGGCTGGGCATCACCTCTGCCACAGCAAGCAGAAACAGCAGCGGAAGAGTGAGCCAAGCTTTGGCAAGGGGGAGCAGGCTGTGACACCCCTGAGCCCACCCCCACCAACACACCTCTTCTAGCAAGGCTTCACCTCCCACATCGCCATCAGCTGGGAAGCAAACAAGTTTTAGGATTCGCCTGAACCCACCTCCCATTGTTTGTCGGTGTGTTGGATTTACAGACCCATGTGCCACTTTGTGTTTGGTTTTACATGGGTACTGGAGAGCCAAACTGCAGTTTGCAGGCTTCAGTGCTTTTGAACACTGTGGCGTTTCCACAGCCCTCCCCTCAAATCTTCCTAGAAAACACCCAGCCTGTCCCTGTCATGCTTGGTGGGCATATTTCCAACTGCTCTCCGGCCATTCCTGCTGTTTGCTAGCTTAGGGAATTCATCTCCGGAACACCCTTCACCTTTTAGCAGCATCTGTAACGGCTCAATAAACGCTTTATTCTAGAAACTTCTTAGTCTCAAAAATTTGATTTGACAGTATAACACAAACAAACAAACAACAACAACAAAAAGAGCTCCCGTACAGTCAAGAGTCTTCGGCACCTCCCAGCACCGCACCGCTCCTGTTAGAAGCTGTCTGTTTTCTTTCGGTTCACATCCCACAACTCCCTTTGAGCTGCCCTGGGAGGACCACTGGGCAGATTGCCCCTTCTCCTTTCCAGGTGGCTGAATTTCTCTATATCTAAGGGTCAACGTGTGCTCAAGTCACTGTTTGTACTTTTCAATTTAGTTTCATCAGACTCACGCATTCTTTTCATCATTTCCAATGACCTCGCTCGCTCTCTTTTTCTCTCACTCTCTCTTTTTTAAAAATTTTATGTTATTTATTTGAGAGAGAAAGAAGCAGAGAGAGAGAGAGAGAGAGAGAGAGAGAGAGAATGGGCATGCCAGGGCCTCTAGGCCTGCAAACAAACTCCAGATACAAGCTTCAACTTGTGCATCTGGCTTTTGTGGGTCCTGGGGAATCGAGCCTGGGTGCTTTGGCTTTGTAGGCAAGTGCCTTAACTGCTAAGCCCTCTCTCCAGCCCTTCTCTCACTCTTGTTTGTACAAGCATTTGACTCCTATGGGATATTGGTAGAAATTTACTTTGAATGATAAGAGACCTTGTGATGGCTGATTGTGTGTGTGTGTGTTATGATGTATTGTGTTGGCACATGTGTTGTGTGCATGAATGTGTGAATACATGCATGTGGAGGTCAAAACAAGGTGTATTCCTTTATCATTCTTTATCTTTTGTTTTGTTTTTGTTTATTTGTTTTTTTTTTTCGAGGTAGGGTCTCACTGTAGTCCTGGCTGACCTGGAATTCACTCTGTATTCTCAGAGTGGCCTTGAACTCATGGTGATCCTCCTACCTCTGCCTCCTTAGTGCTGGGATTAAAGGCGTGCACCACCAAGCCCAGCCTCTGTCTCATTTTTTTTAAAAAACATTTTGTTTATTGGGATGGTGAGGAGAGTCCAGAGCCTTTTACCAATGCATATGAACTCCATATGCATGTGCTACTTTGTGCATCTGGCTCTATGTGGGTACTGGGGAATCAAACTCAGTCTGTAAGGGTTTGCAAGCAAGTGCCTTTAACCACTGAGCAATCTCTCCAGCTCTCTACCTTATTTTTTTCAGCTTTTAAAAAAATATATTATTTATTTATTTATTTATTTGATAGAAAGAGAGAGAGGGAGAGAAAGAGAAAGAGAGAGAGAGAGAATGGGCATGCCAGGGCCTCTAGCTACCGCAAAGGAACTCCAGATGCATGTGCCCCCTTGTGCATCTAGCTTATGTGGGTCCTAGAGAATCGAACCGGGATCCTTTGACTTTGCAGGCAAATGCTTTAACTGCTAAGCCATCTCTCCAGCCCTCTACCTTTTTTTTTTTTTTTTTTTTTTTTTTTGAGACAAAGTTTCTCACTGAGCCTAGAGCTCACAGATTTAGCTACATTAGTGAACCAATTAGCTGCAGAGAACCTCCTGGCTCTCCCACCTGGGCACTGCAATTACAGGTGTGAGCCGCCACTCCTGGCCTTTTACATAGGTGCTGAGGATCAGAGCCCAGGTCCTCATGCTCTGAAGGCAAGCTCTTAATCCATAGAGCTATCTCCCCAGCCCCATGGTGGTTAGTCGTGACTGTCAGCTTGGTTGGATTGAGAACCACCTAGAAGATTTGCAAAACATGCGTCTCTGGGTGCATCTGTGAGGCATTTTCAGACAGGGTTAGGTTAAGAGGGCACTGCTAGTGGTGTTACCCAGGGAAGGAGTCAAACTGTGACTAGACTGTCAGGAGGTGATGGAGCTGTGGGAAGGTGAGGCCTGGCTCAATGATGAGGGTCTCCACAGATGTGCCTTTGAAGGGGTCCCTGACTTCTTCTTGTAGCCCTTCTGTGTGTTCTGGCTGTCACAAGGTGGGGATCTCTGCTCCACTGTGCCCTCCCTGCCAGGATGCCTTCCTTCACCGTGGTTGAGAAACAATGCATCCAGCAGACCTTAGACTGGAACCGCTGAAAATGTGAGCCAACCCACATGTGTCCCTTAAGCGAGGTCAGGTATGGTGTTCCGTCACAGCCATGAATAACTGATTAGCCGGCTTGTTTCAGAGGCTGGCAGTCTAACACCACTTTAACCCCAAAGTATGGAATATAATTTTCTTTTGAGAGGTCCTTGGCAGGAGCTGGTGCTGGGCAAGATCATGGTGGTTTACCCGTGTCTACAGGTGGGCACGTGAGGGTGGCACACCATTGCCCTGCAGAAGCAGAGTCAGCAGCCATGCTACTGACTGGCAGAGTTCTGATGAGAGGGCTATGCCTTGTACCAGGCGTCTGAGAGGAAGACAAGACTTTTCCCACAGTGGAGTGGGGCCTTACCTCACTTGGACCTAAGGTGAGAGGAAGGCATTGGCCAAGGATAGCTGGGGGCCCACCTGCTCTTAGCACAATGAGTTATTTTACATGTGTGTACGTGCTTGTATGTGCACTGGTGCACGTGTACATGCATGTGGAACCAGAAGACAAGTTCAGGTGTCCTTCCTCAGGGATGCTGTCCACCTTTTATTTATTTATTTATTTATTTATTTTTTTGTTTTTCGAGGTAGGGTCTCACTCTAGCTCAGGCTGACCTGGAATTTACTATGTAGTCTCCGGCTAGCCTCGAACTCATGGCGATCCTCTTACCTCTGCCTGCTGAGTGCTGGGATTAAAGGTGTGTGCCACCACGCTGGGCTCCTGTCCACCTTTTTTGAGACGGGGTCTGTCACTGTCCTAGAGCTCACCAAAGTAAGCAAGCCTGGCTGGCTAGATTGTGTGCCTCTCTAGCCTTGGTATTACAGATGTGTTCCACCACACCCAGCAGTTCTGTGTGGGTTCTGGGTGCCAAATTCAGGTTCTCATTCGTGTGTGAAGAGTATTCTACTCACTGGTCCATCTCCCAAGTCCATAGTCTGTTATCAGTTTAACATTTTATAATATTTTATTTTAAAAATATTTTTATTTTTATTTATTTGAGAGAAAGGGAAATAGGCACAGAGAGAGAGAGAGAGAGAGAGAGAGAGAGAGAGAGAGAGAGGATGGGCGTGCCAGGGCCTCTAGCCACTGCAAATGAACTCCAGATGCTTGTGCCCCCCCAGTGCATCTGGCTTATATGGGCCCTAGGGAACCAAACCTAGGTCCTTCGGCTTCGCAGGCAAGTGTCTTAACCACTAAGCAATCTCTCCAGCCCTATTTTTAAAATATTTTATTGTTTCTTTCTTTCTTTATGAGAGAGAGAAAGAGAGAGAGAGAGAGGGAACAAGTGGGAGGGTGGGAGAGAATGGGTGTGCCAGGTCCTCCAGCCACTGCAAACAAACTCCAGACACATGTGCCACCATGTGCGTCTGGCTTACATGGGTACTGGAGAATCAAACCTGGCTCCTTAGGCTTCACAGGCAAGATCACAGTGGTTTTCTCATGTATACAGATGGGCACACGAGGGTGGCACACAACTGCCCTGCAGAAGCAGAGTCAGCAGCCAATCTCCCCAGCACTATTGATTTAATTTTGACTTTATCATTGTGTGTGTGTGTGTGTGTGTGTGTGTGTGTGTGTGTGTGCGCGCGCATCGGAGGACAACCTCACGTGTCAGCCTCCACCTTCCACCTTCCTTGGCAGGCTCTTTTGTTGCTGTTCACCGCTGTGGTCCTCGGGCTGCCTGGCCCACAGATTTGAGGTTCCCCTGTCTGCCTCCCTTCTCAGTATGGGCACGCTGGGATTACAGACACTCGTGCTACGCCTCTGGCTTTTCTGTGGGTTCTGGGGATCCAGACACAGCTGTTCCCAGCAAGCACTTGACCCACTGAGCGATCCCCCCAGCCCGCAGTCATCTTTAAGGGCCATGTTTTCAGCACAAGATTGCCTTTGTTCTTAGAAGGTGGCTCAGCCCCTCTGTGCTGATTGGTTCTGCCGCAGCGCGCGAGAGAGGAGGAAGGCGCCATTACTATGATGCAGGAGATGCCACGTTACAGATAAGGAAACTGAGGCGTACGCACTTAGGATGTGCTACATTTCACACGTAGGTAGGTCTTGGCTGTGTGCGCACCGTGTGCCAGGCCCAGGGGGTAGGGTCCTGGGATTTCTGTTCTGCACCAGCGGGGCTCACACTGGCAGGATCAGGGGGATCACGGGAGGGGACGGCTGTGGGGAGGTGAACGTGGAGGGTTGCACGGCCCTGTGTGTCCTTCACGTGTCCGTGGTTTCGGCTCCCTGGAGGAGCCGATTCAACCTGCTAATCACAGCATCACAAGGCCCGGCTTTCCTTCGTGCCTGACGGCGATGGTGGAAACGGCCGCTGTGTTTGAGGCAGCTTCTGAGAGAGATGAAACTGCTTTGATTCCACCCTGGGCGTGGAAACTCCTTTTAATAATTTAGGCTGAACGGGTATGTGCGCTCATTAAAGTGAACAGGCTTTGGGTTTGGGGGTTGTGGTTTTCTTTTTTTTTCTTTAATCTATTAGGAGGCTTGAGTTTCAAAATCAAGATGATGGGACCAGAGAGATAGCTCAGTGGGTAAAGTGCTTGCCATGCAAGCATGAAAACAGGAGTTTGATCCCCAGCACCCACGTCAAAAGCTTTGCAGAGTGCTATGGGCATCTGTCATCCAGCACTGAGGAGGCAGAGACAGGGAAACCCTGGAGCTCTATGGGCTAGCTAATCTAGTCAAACCAATGAGCTCTGAGTTCAGTGAGAGACCCGTGTCTCAAAGAACAAGGTCGACAGTGAACGAGGCAGACACCTAATGTCCGCCTCTGATCTCCACATGCATATGCATGCACGCATGAGAGTGTGCACACACACACACATCAAATACACATGCAAAAAAGAAAATGAAGGTGTCACTGGATTTTGGGGTACTGGATACCTGGGGAGGGAGGTCTGTTCATACCCCTTCTTGGATTTCTCTCTGCTGGAGCTAAATTGGCTAATTTTTTTTTTCCTGAACCACTGAGCATTGGATGTTCATGGGCTTGGGCAGGGTAACGAATGGAAAGGCTCTAGTGTGATTCTACTAAGTGAGAAACAGCTGTTCTTCCTAGCTTGGGAGACACATCATTGTTTTCCTTGTACAAAAACTTGCACACATACACACACATATTTACACACAGTTACCAACATGCTGTTAGGAAAAAAAAAACACACATCAAATAATGCACACAGGGTTTCTTTTTTTAAATTCATTTTTATTTATTTGCAAGCACACAGAGAGAAAGAGATAGAGAAGAGAGACAGACAGAGAGAGAATGGGCGCGCCAGGGTCTCCAGCCACTGCAAAGGAACTCCAGACGCGTGTGCCCCCTTGTGCATCTGGCTAACCTGGGTCCTGGGGAATCAAGCCTCAAGCCAGGGTCCTTAGGCTTCACTGGCAAGCGCTTAACCGCTAAACCATCTCTCCAGCCCAAACAGGGTTTCTTAAAGGGAAAGCAGACAAAAGGGATTTCTAGAATTCACGTGCACATGCCCCATCACCGCATCGCCTCACAGTGTGCGCCTTGCTTGCTTTGTTTTTATTGTAGGGCACCTAACCAAGGTCAAGATGGAGGTGGTGGCCTTGGCCTCCTTCAAGCTTCTCTGCCCTCTCGCATGAGCTAAGGAGATGTCAGCTGCCACTGGAGTCTTGGAAACTGGACTTGATCATTTTCTGTCCTTTATCGGAAGCCATTTCTTCCCCCCTTTCAAAAGGTTATTTAGAAATGAATAATGTTTGATCTATGTACTGGTCTATTTATTTATTGATTGATTGCGTGTATATATGTTTGTGTGTGTGTGTGTGTGTGTGTCTGTGTGTGTGTATGTGTGGGTATGTGCATGCCACAGTGCATGTGCAGAAGTCAGAAGACAATCTTGGGGTGATGGTTTTCTCCTTATTCTTTGTTTTGAGATAAGTCCTCTCTTGTTTGCTGCTGGGAAGGCCAGACTAGCTAGACTGTGAGCTTTTGGATTACAGATGCACGTGTAACTTTGCATCCTGTTTTCACATGGCTTCTGGGGACTTGTGCTCTGGTCAGCAAGCTATAGAGTGAGCACCTTTAACCACTGAGCCATCCCCCCAACTCTTAAAGTAATTATTTATAGGGAATGAATTCATATTGGCATTTGCTTCATTGCCTTCCAGTGTCTGATAGTTGTTTTGCTGTTTGAAAGATGGGAAGACGTTCTCTGAGGCTGTATTACTCCGCTACCAGTTCATGTGACAAAAGACCTGAGGTTTCTAGCTTAGGATGGGTTTATTCAGCTCGTGTTTTGAAGGTTCCAGGCCTTTAGCCTCTGGTGTTGTAAGTACTGGATGGCAGTGGTGGGAGTGTGTCATGGAGCAAGGTGGCTGACATCATGAGCCAGGAAGCAAAGAGGAAGAGGAAGAGGCTAGGGTGTCACAAACACTCTTGAAGCCATCCTCTAGTAACCTCAGGACCTCCCACTAGACCCTGCCTACTAAAGGTTCCATAGTGTCCCTAGGACCAAGTTTTTACTTACTTATTTGTTTGCCTTTTATTCATTATTTTTGCGACTGTGGTGCATGTGTGTGTTGTGTGTGCTGGTGCACATGCATGTATGTAGGAAGGCCAGATATGCACGTTGCTTGTCTTTGCTCTCCACCATGTTCTTCGAGACAGGCTCTCTTAACTCAGTCTACTTATACAACTGGACTAGCTAACACACAAGGCCCAGGGATCTTGTTGTATCTCCCTCCCCAGCCTGCAGATTATAGGCACATACCACAACATGCCCAGCATTGTACATGGGTACCGGGCATACAAACTCAGGTCCTCATGTTTACACAGTAAGCTCCACTGCACTAACTTCCTAGCCCTATTTTTTAAAAAAAAACTTTAAAAAATATTTTATTCTTATTTATTTGAGAGACAAAGAGAGACGGAGAGAGAGAAAGGGTGTGTCAGGGCCGCCAACCATTGCAAATGAACTCCAGACACCTGTGCCACCTTGTGCATCTGGTGTGGGTCCTGAGGAATCAAACCTGGGTCCTTTGGCTTCTCAGGCAAGAACCTTAGCCATTGAGCCATCTCTTCAGTCCCCAGACCTATTTTTAATCTACCTGCCTTATCTGTTTGTCTTTGTCTATCTGTCATCTGTCTTTACCATCTGTGTTATCTATCATGTATCCTATCATATATTATCTATATGTCTATTGATCTATTGTTTATATGCATATTTTTTGAGGTAGAGTCTCAGTCTAGCCCAAGCTGACCTAGAAATCACTATGTAGTCTCAGGCTGGCGTCAAACTCACAGTGATTCTCTGACTCTACCTCCTGAATGCTGGGACTAAAGATGTGTACCATGCCCAGCCTGTTTTCCTCTACTATTTTTTTTTTTTTTTTGAAACAGGCTCTCTGTACCCTAGGCTGGCTTCACTGTCCCATGTGATGTGATGACAGACGTGTTACCACCATGCCTGGTGGAACAAAACCTTTCATGCATGAGTCTTTGGAGGTCAATGATCCGAACCATAGCAAGTGGACATGTAATTTCAGCTAAGCAAAGTAATTAAGACCTCGACGTCCAGTATATGACATCAGACCTGTAGTTACCAATACAGGATTGTTTACTTCAAAATATGTAGAGGAGGTAGGTCTCCCATTAAGTGTTCTGAGTATAGTACGATGAAATAAAAACACATAATGCAAATTGGACCTAAATTAAGGAGTTCACAGAGGATCAGAATTTCACTGTCTTTGCAGTTATACTTTTTGGACTTTTCTGTTCTTTACCCCAGAGGGAGCTGAAGAACCTACCCTTGACAATGGCTTTGAAACAATAGTATAGTTAGGCGGGAAGATATGGTCACAGGGCTGGAGAGATGGCTCACCACTTAAAGGCGCTTGCTTGCAGAAGCCTGGGTTCCGTTCCCCAGTGCCCACGTAAAAGCCAGATGCACAAAGTGTTGCGTGCATCTGGAGTATGTCTGCAGTGGCAGGAAGCCCGGGTGCACCCATTAAAAAAATTAAAAAAAAAGAAATGTGATCACAAATATTGAGTCTTGTCATTTATAATCACTATGATTTCTATTTCAAAATGAGAGTCCCGTGATTCTGAATGGTCACACTGAAATGCTACACACACACACACACACACACTGCAGAGTCTGAAAGATATAAACACACCAGTGCCAGGCCATGTGCGCACACCTTCTTGTAGTTGTCCTTGGGACCTATGTCTCCCTGTGTTTTGCTTCTCAGCTTAAGTACTGCAACCTCAGAGAACATTACTGTTGTGGGCAGTGAGAACCAACTTGAAACTGTGGAAAGTCAGAACTGTGTTTGTACACCGGATCTTATCACCTGATGACTTTCAGCAAGGTAGAGCCCATGGAGGCTCACTGCGGCTCTGCTGCATCACTCTGAGGTGAGAACATCGCCTGCATGTTCAGCCTTGTCTTGTTCAACACAGGACAGTCATTTGTTGCTTTTGTTTGCTTGGTTGTTTTTGAGGTAGATTCACACTCTTGCCCAGACTGACCGGTAACTCATGGTATAATTCCAGGCTGGTCTGGAGCTCATAGTGATCCTCCTACCTCGGCCTCCTGAGTGCTGGGATTAATGGATGCCTGGCAAGATGCTCATTTGTTTACAATGAGCAGAAGTCCTCATGCATGTAATTAATATAGTAAAATCCTTAAAAATATGATACCTTCAGTGAGTTAGACATTCTAGTCTTATTTATACCACTTAATTGCTTTTTTTTCCCATTTCATTCAGAAATCATATGCAAGTGAAATTAGCCAGCCCTTTTAAAATGAATTAATAGAGTTTGTGTGAATGAAAGCTACTTGAGTAGACATTGGGACTGTTGAGGGGGAAGATGGTGTGGTCAAATATGAACATGTGGGCTGGAGAGATTGCTCAGTGGTTTAGGCTCTTGTCTCTAAAGCCTAACAATCTGAGTCTGACTCCCCAGTACCCATGATGCACAAAGTGGCACATGTATCTAGAGCTCATTTGCAGTGGTTATGGTGCGCCCATTCTCTCTGTCTGTATCTCTTCTCTCCATCTCTCTCTGCTTGCAAATAAATAAATACAGACATCAAAAAGGATTTTTAAAAATATAAATGCAAACTGCTGAGCCCTGGATGCACTGATGCATGCTAGTAATTCCAGCAACTGGGAAGCAGAGGCAGGAGGATTTTGATTTGGAGGCTGCTTAGTCTTGAGCTACCTTGTCTCAAAAAAAAAAATTAAAATAGGGTTAGAGATATGGTGAGAGAGTGGATAAGGCACTTGCCTGCCAAACCAAAGAACCCAGGTTCAATACCCCAACACCCACACAAGCCAGGTGTACCAAGTGGAGCACGCATCTGGAGTTAGTTTGTAGTGGCTGGAGGCCCTGGCATGCCCATTCTCTCTCTCTCAAATAAATAAATAAAAATATTTAAAAAGTTTAAAAAATCAAAAATAATAGAAAAAAATCAAAAAGCCCAAATGCAAAATACTTCTAACTTATGCTAGAAAGATGTCAGGTCTGGTTTTTTTTTTTTTTTTTGGTTTGTTTATTGTGATGATTACATGTACTTAACACATTGATCTGTTTCTTGGAAGCAACTCCCATATTCTCCAGTGTTTGGGGAATGACCACCCGGGGTTCTTCATGACATAGTGTGGTTCAACTCCCTGCTAAAGAGGCCATTACGTTTATGAAGAGCCACATTCCTTGCGAGACTTGACCCCAAACATTTGAGATTAGCCCTTTGAATTTCTCTCTCCAGAACGCTGACCACAAAACGATGCATTTTTCTCTGCAGGGTCCAAATAATAGCTTAACTCCTCAGGGGCAGCAGCGGTGAGGCAAGTATTTTAAAAACAACTGTGTTAAAGTTATCCGGAGATTGCAAACAAGAGCCAGCTTTTATTTTCCCAGCCGTGTCTCAAGGTGCAGATGTGTGCATTTGAGCCCATCAAACTACTAAACGAGTCTGTCCCTTAAGAAAGTACACACAGCTTTCCACTCTGATTTCCCCAGCTCATCCCTTACTGTGCCTTGCTGCTTTGACCGGTGACACATCTCTTTTCGGTTCTCTAATTAGCCACAGGCTTGATGTTGGTGAGTTTTTCCTACTCCGAGGACCAGTAATGCTCACTCACTGAGTGATTCATTTGTTCTTCTACACGGTGATTTTTTTTTTCTGTTTTAAATATTTTGTTCATTTATTTAAGAGAGAAAGAGGCAGTGGGGGAGAGAGAGAGGGAGAGAGAGAGAGAGGGAGAGAGAGAGAGGGAGGAAGAGACAGAGAGAGAGAGAGAGGGAGGGAGAGAGAGAGAGAGAGAGAGAATGGGCACACCAGGGCCTCCAGCCGCTGAAAATGAGCTCCAGATGCCTGTGCCACCTTGTGCATCTGTCTTACATGGATACTGGAGAATTGAACCTGGGTCCTTTTGGCTTTGCACAGGCAAGCACCTTAACCACCAAGCCATTTTATTTTATTTTATTTTTTCTTTTTGAGGAGGTGCTGCTGACCAAACTGAGGGTCTTGTGCATGTCAGGAAGGTATCAGTTATTTTCACATCACTATGACTGAATACCTGACACAAACCATGTAGAGGGGAAAGGCCTTATTTTGGCTCATGGCTTCAGGGAATACAGTCCTTCCTGGTGGGAAAGGCCTGTTGCCTGGGGAAATGGAAGCATGAGTTAGAAGCTGCTTGCTCGTCTCTTGGCAGATCAGGAAGTAGAGAGGGGACCAAGAGTCTGTCTGGACCACATCCCTCAAGGGCTCCTTCTAGTTGTCCACATTCAGTATCTCCCAAAACAACCTCATCAAGCGGAGGACCAAGTATTCTAACACACAAGTCCACTGGGGGACATTTCAGACTTGAACAGTAACACCAGGAAGTTAGCCAGCTTTTTGTGACCCGAGATAAACTTAAGAAAGATTTCAGCTCATGGTTTTAGAAGTTTTAGTCTATGGTCATTTGGCTATGTGGGTCTGTGGGGAACACATGGTAAATTACTCACCTTGTGTCAGCTAGGAAGGAGAGAGAGAAAAAAAAAGAGAGAGAGAGAGACCATGGAAGAGAGGGGGAGAGAAGGATGGAAAGAAAAGAGAGAGAAAGAGAGAGAGAGAGAGAGAGAGAGAGGAGGCTGTGGACAAAAAAAAGAAAAACATCCTTAGGGCTGGAGAGATGGCTTAGCAATTAAGGTGCTTGCCTGCAAAGCCTAAGGACCCAGGTTTGATTCCCTAGTACCCACATAAGACAGATCCATATGGTAACACATGAGTCTGGAGTTTGTTTGTAGTGGCTAGAGGCCCTGGTGTGCCCATTCTCTCTCTGTCTCTCTCTCTCTCTCAAATAGATAAATGAAAACAAAATATTTAGCATTGGAGAGATGGCCTAGTGAGACCGTGGAGAAAAATCATCCTTATGGCTGGAGAGATGGCTTAGCAATTAAGGTGCTTACCTGAAAAGCATAAGGACCCAGATTTGAGTCCCCAGGTCCCATGTAAGCTGGATGTACATGGTGGCGCATGCATCTGGAGTTCATTTGCAGTGGCCAGAGGCCCTGGCACATGCATTCTCCCTCCCTCCCTCCCTCTCTCTCTCTTTATCTAATAAATAAATACAAAATAACAAAAAATGGAAAATAAATATATTTTTTAAAAAATACATCCTTAAAAGTGCATACCTCCAGTGTCTTACTTCCTCTAACTAGACCCTATCTTCTAAAGTTTCCTCTACCACCCAGTAGCCCAGTAGGCAACAACTTCATCAGTGGGTAAATGCACTGGTGAGGTCAGAGCTGTCCTGAGCCAATCACTTCTCGAAAGCCCCGTCTCTAATCACACTGCTACATTAGGAGCCAATCCTTCCACAACATGAGCTGTGGAGAACTTTTAGAGAACATTTCAAAGTAGAACAACCACTAAGCTACAGCCTTGGTCGTCCCGGTGAGTAATTTTGGTATAATGACAAGTACCAGCATGGGACGGAGCATATGCACGTGTGTAAAACTAAGTGGAAAGGGATGGAGGCCTGGAGGAGAAGGAATGAGGATCTGCAAGCGGACGGATGGGCACTGAGGGCTCAGGGGAGGTGACAACGTACTTGAACTTGGGTTCTTGACCTTTGTTCCTTTGGTGAGTGACCTTATGGGTCTGCACAGGTATCCTCTCGGTGTGTGGCACCATTCAGGGGTGGGAAATAGTGTTTTGATGGAGGAGCGCTACAAGCCTTTTTTCTGTTGGGAATCATGCGATCCATCGATGAGGACCGCTTGCTCCACAGAGGTACTGAAGCACTCATTTTTCTCAGCGCTGTGACAGAAATACCTGACAAGAAGTAGCTTAAGGGAGCAAGTGTTTATTTTGGTTCACAGTTTAAGGGGATACAGTCTGCTATGGCAGGGAAGGGGCGGGGACAGGAGTGTGAGGCAGCTCGTCAGTTATATCAGCATTCAGGAAGCAGAGACAGACAGACAGACAGACAGACAGACAGACAGATAGATAGATAGGTGAATGCTGGTGCTCCACTTGCTTTCCCCTTTAGATTCACTCTGGAGCCTCAGCCCGTAGGATGGTGTGAACCCCCTCGGTTAACCCCAGTGGCGTGTTTTCACGGTGCTTCTAAATCCAGTCAGGTTGGCCGGGAAGTGGACCATCACAGCAGCTAAGATGGAAGTTACCATAGTTTGCCCACCTGTGCCAGGGGCATTTTACAGTCTAGGTTGCTTGGGTTTGAACTTCTTACTTCAGTGTTCTTGTTGGAAAATGATGTGCTAAAGAGGCTATACTACGAGTATTCCCTGAAAGATCAGTGTTTTACTTAGAAACCCTACATTTTTGGGCTGCAGGTATAGCGCAGTGGGTAGACTGCTTGCCTAACGTGCACAAAGCCCTGAGCTCCCTCCCCAGCACCGCATAAACCAAGCATGGCGGTACATGCCTGTAATCCCAGTTCTTGGGAGAGTGCAGGCAGGAGGATTACAAACTCAAGCTCATCCTCAGTTCCTAGTCATAGGCTAGCCCAGGATACATGAGACCCTATCTCGATAAAACAAAAGAGAAAAATCTAGCAATTTCAGTAGGTGAGAATCAAAGAGTCACATTTGGGACAGAGATCGACATGTTATCCCTTACAGGCACAGTTACAGATATAGCTATGGATATGTAAAATTAAATGGCATAATCCCTAACAGCATTATGTTTCTTCTGTCAAGTGTAATCAGGTTTTAGGCGTATTTTAATTTTGCTTGGTCCTCAGGGTATCTCGCCCCCACAGTCTTGCTTGCAGGACTAGGAGTGAGTGTTAATATAAAGCTTCTTACATTAGCCGATTCTTACCTTTTTTTTTCCCCTTTCTTCCTGGGGTGATTTCCCTTCAGTGTAGAACATATCCAGCTGTAGGCTGAAATTTCATAATTTCATGTTTTTGGCTGATCCATGGCTAGAATACATTTTTCTACCCCAGGGGTTGGCAGATTCTGCCCTGGATATTCACAGGGGGAGTGACATCATTAGCAGATAACTTCAAATCTGGTCCTGTGTTTTGTTTCCATGGAGATGCATCTCTGACGTGTCTGTATGGAAACAGGAAATCTGTGGGCCCGCGTAGTGGATCTCACCACGGTGGCAAGGGGAGGGTCCTCACAGATGCCAGGGCAGCCAGGGGAGAAAGAAACATCACTTGTCATGCTGATAGCCTGGCATCTCGTGGAGCCAAAGAGGCGTCCATATTTCAAAGAATGTTTAGGATTCTAGGAAATATAAGACTTTATTAAATCAACTGGCTTGTCTCAAAAGACTTTCCTCTGAAATGTTTTTTTTTTTTTTAATAAATTTGGCATTCTACATGCACATGTACGTAGAGGTCAGAGGGCAGCCTCATGTGTCATTTCTCAGGAATGTTGCCCACCTCTTTTTTTTTTTGGACTCTGTGTGTGTGTGTAAAAAATTGTGGTGTGGCATGTGATATGCTATGTGTGTAGTATATGCACATGTGTGTTCATGTGTGTACACCCTATGCACATACATGTGGAGGCCAGAGGAGAACTGGGGTGTTCTCTTTTTGCTCATCTACCTGTTTCCTTGAGTCTCCAGCTCAACCCAGAGCCTTTTTTTTTTTTTTTCAGTCAGCAAGCCCCATTGATTCTCTCGTCTGCACCCCCTCAGACAGGGGTTACAAATGCACATGGCCACACTCAGCTTTTTACATGGGTGCTGGGGAATCAAACTTGGGTAGTCTCAAGCTCTCATTCTTGTGCAGTAAACCCTCTTACTCACCGAACCATCTTCCCAGCTCTGCCACCTGGGTTTTTTTGAGACAGCATCTCTCATTGGCCTGTAGCTCATCAATTAGGCTACACTGGCTGGCCGGCAAGCTCCAGGAATCCCCCTGTCTCAGTCTTCCCAGTGCAGGGATTGGGAGCGTGTACCCCCATACCCAGCATTTTTGCATGGTTTCCAGGGATGGCTCTGGCCCTCATGCTTATGTAAAGTACGCTTGGTAAAAAGAACCAGAACCGGCAAGGGCTCCATACCCAAGTTATGTCTCAAGTCCAAGTGATGGAGGGCTTCTGATCAGAGCGAGAGTCTTAGAACAGAACAGCATTTATGTCTGCTGTGTTTTGTTCCCCTTTTATTTCTGTAATTCTTTGGCTCTTTGAGAGTTGTCAAAAGTTGCTTAAGTGGAAGAATTGGTTCATAATTTTTGGTTATCAGAAAGAGGCTACACCAAACAGGATGTGGTAGTACACATTTGTGATTCCCACACTATGAAGGGGGCTGAAGCGGGAGGATCACACGAGTTCAAGGCTTCCTGAAAAACTTAGGGAGACTCTGTCTCCGAATGAGAATTAAAATGAGGGTTAGGGATGTAGATTCATGATAGGGTTCATGCTTAGCACATGCACACCTCTTGGGGTCAGAGCCTAGGAGAGGGGAGGGAAGGAAAGAGCGCAAGCAGGT
This sequence comes from Dipus sagitta, assembly GCA_036346955.1. Taxonomy (NCBI): domain Eukaryota; kingdom Metazoa; phylum Chordata; class Mammalia; order Rodentia; family Dipodidae; genus Dipus; species Dipus sagitta. The sequence goes on from CM070771.1 coordinate 4,699,003, forward strand.
GGGTGGGGGGAGTGTTCCACTAGGGCTGCTCCAGGTGTGGGGTGGGTTCAGTTTCATTCAACCAGGGGAACTGTGACGGTTCCGGTCTGAGGGGACACATGTTTGGAAAGCACAAAGAGCAGGTGGCAAGTCTAAGCACAGAATCCAAATGCATAAAGGCCTTTTAGGAATGTGCTATTCTTGTCTTGGTGACTCACAGCTCTTGAGATTTTAAGGATATCTGCCGCGGAAGAAAGCAGCATGGTCACGTGGGACTGCAACTTGGTTGTGGGCACAGTCTGGCTTTGGGAGCCAGGGCTGAGGCAATGGATAATCTCACCTGTGTTTTCGAGGTTCACCCCACTACTCAGAGGGGTTCTGCTCCCACTCATGCTCCTCCGTGTTGCCATGTATACAGCTGTTTTCCAATGAATGGTATGATATCCCAAGATCTCCGTGCCCAAGATATGTATATATATATATATATATATATATATATATATATATATATATATATGTATGTATGTGTATATATATGGGGAGAGAGAGAGAGAGAGAGAGAGAGAGGCAGAGGGAGAAGGAGAGTGAAAAAAGGAGAAATAAAAGAAAAGATTGTAGAAGGAAGATTGCAATTGAGAGAGATAGACATATATAATTTTTTTTTTGAGTCATCCTATAGTTCCAGCAAGCCCTGAATTCACGACGTTTGAACTTGCTATGATCATCCTGCCTCTGCCGGCCGAGCATCAGGGTTTACAGGCATGAGCATCCAGGCCCACCCTCCTGTGAGGGGATGTGATTGTGTTGAACAGTGTGTGATGAATCCGCCCTTCCCCTTACCTTACTATTGATATATTCAGCGTCCTCTCCTTGTAAGAATTCAACAAAACTTGTCCATCTCCCAGACTTGGTTGACAGCCCTTCTGTCGCCCCAGAGGACTTCATGCTCTTTATTAAACATGGAGAGAATAATTTAGGAGATTAATAAACAGAGCAACGATGAGTGAATAGATGTGACAGGTGTTTTAGGACTAGAGGACAAAACCGGCCCCTCCTCCCAGCTTTGCATTTGATTATCTTTCCTGTCTCTTTATGATCTCTCTTCCCACCACGTCTTTAAGCGCTGCTCTTTTGGAATCAGATTTGGAGGCGTAAAAGCAGAGTTCACCTATGCCTCTGGTCACAAAAGAGAGTAGCAGGTTTGCCCATTTGGGGTGTACGTGTGTGCGTGTTCATGTGTGTGCAGGAGCGCAGGTGTGCGTGTGCGTGTGCGTGTAGAGGCCAGAGCACAACCTTGGGTGTCATTCTCAAGCACCACCCACTTCTTCTGAGACTGGGTTTCTCACCCAACCTGGAACTCACCAAATAGGTTGCACTGGCTGAGAGCACCAGGGATCCTTCTGCCTCTCCACCTCCCCAGTTCTAGGATTATAGGCATACAGCAATGTGTCTGGCTTTTTTATGTGAGTTCTGAGGATTGAGTTTAGGTCCTCATGCTTGTGAGGCAAGTACATCACCAACTGAGCTCTTTCCCCAGCCCTTACCTTGGGTGTTCCAGGGAAAGAAAGGTGTTTACATACACACAGTCTGCTCACATCATGGCAGATTTTCCCCACCCAGCTCATCAGTCTTCTCGGAGGGACACCTTCACCGACATAGCCACAGTCACGATTTATCAGTTCTGTAGGCAGCCTTCAATGCAGAAAAGCTGACACCCAGAATTACTCATCATGCTTCTAAAGATAGAACATTACATTATTAATAATATATTTTAATGATATAGTTATTCTAAGGAACTAATGCTAAAAGGGTAAAGGGAGATTGAGGATAATGCTCAGGGTCATGTGACTATAGGTTTTATGTGCTGTAAAGTTTAGTACATTTGCCAGAAATGGGTCCAACTTGGTCCTGTCTTTTTGTTTTATCTCCTCTCTCCTCTCCTTTCCTCTCTTCTCTCCTCCTCTGCCTTTCCTTCCCCTCTTCTTTCTTCTTTGTAACTAAGTAGCCCAGGCTGGCCTGGAACTCTCTATGTGGCCCTGAGATAGCCTCAAATTCTCACCCCTCTTGCCCCAGCCTCCTAAGTGGTGGGACCATAGCTGTAAACCACCATGTGTTTTTGTTTTTGTTTTTGTTATTGTTATTGTTGTTGTTATTGTTGTTGTTGGTGGTGGTGGTGCTGTTGTTGTTTTGAGGCAAGGTCTCACTCTCACTCCCAGGCTGACCCTAAACTCACTCTGCAGCTCTAGGCTGGCCTCAAACTCACAGTGATCCTCTTACCTCAACCTCCCAAGTGCTGGAATTAAAGGCTTGTGCCACCATACCCATGTTTTGATCTGTGTCTCTACTCATCAACATGAGAAGCAATGTGTGTGTGTGTGTGTGTGTACGTATGTGTATGGTTGTGCACATGCATATGAAAGTCAGAGGTCAATGTATGGTGTCTTCCTCAATCACTCTTCCAGTTTATTTTATTTATTTATTTATTTATTTATTTTTTTGAGACAGTGTTTCTCACTGAACCGTAGATTCGCCCATTTGGCTAGATTTCTAGCCAGTGAGCATTGGTGATCTTCTTGTCTCTGCCTCTCCAGTGCTGGAATTACAGATGCACATCACCACGTCTGGCATTTTACATGGGTTCTGGGGCTCTGAACTCAGGTCCTCAGACTTGTGTGGCAAGCACTTTACCCCCCCTGAGCCAATTCCCCAGCTCAAACCTAGTCACTTCCTTATAGACTGATCTTCATGACCTACATTCTAGATCCTGGGGGTTAGAATTTCAGTGCAGGAATTTTGGAGGGACATGTTTCGGTCCCTAATAGGTTGTGAGGAAGGGTCAGGGGAGACTCCATTTCTCCCCACACCCTCAACGTAAGAGATCACCTTCATTTCCTCACAAGCCACTCTGTCCCTCGTCACCCGCTGTCCTGGCAGAATACAGAACTCATTTGCTGCACTTCACCTCATCAAATTTAATTACTTCTATACAGTTGTCCTCTGGTATCCATGGAAAATCAGTCCCAGAACCACCTGAGGGAATCCACAGTCCTCAGATGCTCTGTATGCACAGTAACATAATATTTGCATAGAGCCTGTGCACAGTTTCCCATATATATTAAATCAGGTTTACATTGCATAGAACAGTAAACATAAACACTATGTCAGTGGTTGCGATATTGTACTGTGTAGGAAACAATGACAAGGAAAGAAATCTATGTGTTTTTCAGGTTCGAATGTGAGGTGCTCCATAGGCTCCTGTGTTTGAGCACTCAGTCCCCAGTTGGGGGCGCTTTTGTCAGAGTTTGTGGAGCCTTTGGGATGTGGCCCCTAGTTGGCAGAGGTGGGTTAATAAGGATGGACCTTGAAGGTTATACCCACTTTGGTTCCTGCTCGTCTGCCCTCTGTCTCCTGGTCCACTAGTGTGGGAGTTCTACCCACGTTCCCACTACTGTGGACAGAGCAGCTCTAACCACCATGCCTTCTTTGCCTCTGAAACAGTGAGCCAAAATAAATCCTTCCTCCCTTAAGTTGCTTCTGCCAGGTATTTTGTTACGGTGACAAGAGAAGTAATAATAGTACAACTTACTTTTCCTAATGGTTGAGTCTGGGGACCAGAATGTGTGGAGTATCAGTTGCTGTTAACTCTTTCCTTCTCACCTCGAAGGGGCAGAAGGTGAGGAATTGTGTCTGTTTTATATGCGGCTAACCCTCAAGGCCCAGGATTTAGCAAGCTTGTAGCGAATCTGTATTGCTTGAAGGGGCGAATGAAATCTTATTTTCTGCTATCTTTGCGGCAACCTTGTCTCCCATGTCTGATCCCTTGTAGGGACTTCTTTCCCAGCGGTGCTCACTGGAGTGAGGTACACTGGCTGTTCTGGCTACAGGCGAACACTTCCCAATAGGAGAGTTATGTGAAAGCAACGCATAATCTACACACTGAGGAATCACCGATACCTTCGTGCCTCTGGAGCTCGTTTCCTGCCACGCTTGGGCTCTATGGACATTAATATTGTACCCTGAGACTATATTGATCTCTCAATTCTCTGAATCAGCATAAAAATTATTCTCAAGGGCCTACATTGTCCCCAGCTGAGTAGTGTGGCTATATTTCAGTTCCCTGTCTAGACTGTAAATACCAGGAGGTCAAGGCTACATCTTCACAGTGTGTTTTTCCCTCCAGGGATCTATCTGAGTGCTTGAGAAGACACTTTTTCAGCAAATTGAAATTCGAAAAAGCAAATGAAAAAGGGTAATGACGGAAGGGCAAAGATTTCTCTTGTACCATGGCCAACTGTGTGATTCAGCGCAGACACGTTAGCAAACAAAATGCTTGCTTATCATCAGGAAAGAATAATTATCAAGGATGCAAACAGCTATGGGGAAGATCTTTCATGAGTCAGGTGAACATCCTGTAAAGGGATCGCTTGGCCTTATATAAAACGTTGAGCCACAGCTTAATAGAAGCTAATTAGGGAAGAGAGCAAGCTGGTCCGGGAGAAAATGCATATAGACCTGGAGTTTCTCACTCTGAAGGCAATTTGCATAACAATGATTACATATTGGGTTCCAGGCAGTTACTGCCACTGGAGTCCTTCCAGAATACCCACCACTGTGGATACTGAGCCCCCTCAGAAACCTGGTCTTAAAAGGAAATTAAATGTGAAGGGTTGAGTTGCTGTGTTGTTAGCCTTGGGAAGGGATGAAAGGGGACATTTTTGTCATATGACATGCCAAGAAAATTCATGAGGAACATACTAGGTTTTCTGCTTGGGGGGAAAAAAATCTTCTCCCTAATGGATTTTGTAAAAAAAATTATTTAATGTCACTCCCCACTAGCCATTATGGGACGGAAGAGAGGTGGGTTGACTTTTATCCTGATGGAGATTGTGACTGTTATTTTTTTGAAATCTGAAATATTTATTGAAGTACATATGTTTTGACTGTAATATATTGGTTTGCAGACAATGGGATGGGAAAGCTGTAATAGTTAATTATTCCTGAAGAACAGGAAATTAGGTGTGCATGTGTGAGTGTGTAACCATAACACAGAACTGCCTCTGATGTGCTTGAACTAGATAGCATGAACACAGCAACTAGAAATGTTTGATAATGAGGAGTGTATGTATACAGATGGATGGATGCATATATACACAGATTAATTAATGTATGTGTCTATAAATGGGTGGATGAATTGATGTGTTACAGGTGCATGCAAATATGTATATATGTAAACATGGATAGATATATGTATATGTGTGTGTATGTGTATGTACAGATATATATATGCATGCATGTGCATATTGTATGAATAGATGTATGTATATTTGTGTATTTATGCATGTTTGGATAGATGTATATATATGGATTATTGTATGTGTGTGTAGATGGAACAGATGTATGTATGTCTGAATGGGAAGATGTATCGATGGATGGAAAGATGGACGAATGGATGGATGGATGCATAGGTAGGTGGAAAATTAGAACCTGAGATAGTCTCTACCAAAGAGGTAGAGGAAGCCTTCCCTGTGCTAGTAGAACTGCTGTTAAAGGAACTGTTAGATTTGAAAGTTGTCTTCACCACTTTATATTCCCCCCACAAGTTGAAGAGAGGACTTTATAGTGTGAACGCCTCTCTGTGTGCATTCTGTCCGAATGACCTTATGGTCATTAATTCCTTCTTTTATAGGAGGACTCTTGAGATTCAGATATACAGGCACACATGTCTCTACCCACACCTTCCTTACATTACTAACTATAACACTAGCAGGCCATGATTTTGGCTTGTTACTTCTCTGGAGGTTGTTGTTGCTTGCACTGGCGTTGGGGTAGGAGAGGCTGTGGATGTTGGCTGAACTTGTCCCGCTAGTCCTTGCAATCCTCATCCTCACCAGGACGGCTCTGCTGGTCCCTGCTGTCCTCCCCTTCAGGTTTCCCCAGGAGGCTGTGAGTGGAAAACCCCTCGCCTGGCTGTTCCTGCAGCTCAGGCAGAGCCTGGCAACCGCGGCCACACAGACCTGCTGCTGCAGCTGCTGGAGCCGCTTCTGCCTGCTTCTGTGGTCTCTGGATGCTCTGGATCTCTCCTGCTTCTCTGCTGTGCTTGATAATTTCTTATACACCTTCACTTTTTAGTAGAAGACTATATTTTGCTGGTTTGTTGTTTTGTTTTGTTTTTTGCTTTTTCTCCCCTAAGCTGCTTTGGCATGGGTCCTACGCTGCTACGCTGCCATCTTAACCAGAAGTCTGTCTTGTTATTTCTCAATAGTACATTATTACTGCAATTCCTGATATATTACTTTGATTGTATTATTGTGATAAACAATAATTATTTTATATTTATAATTATGTTCTAATTATTACAACTAGTAAATATAGGAGGGGTATAAGTCAGTGCATCTCTAACTTAGATTTTTATTTTTTATTTCTTTATTTTATTTTTTATTGACAACTTCCACGATTGTAAACAAAATCCAGTGGTAATTCCCTCCCTTCCCCCACTTTCCCCTTTGAAACTCCACTCTCCATCATATCCCCTCCCCCTCTCAATCAGTCTCTCTTTTATTTTTATTTATTTTTAATTTTTTTGTTTGTTTATTTATTTGACAGTGACAGAGAGAAGGAGGGAGAGAGAGAGAGAGAGAGAGAGAGAGAATGGGCGCGCCAGAGCTCCCAGCCTCTGTAAATGAACTCCAGATGTGTGCACCCCCTTGTGCATCTGGCTAACATGGGTCCTGGGGAACTGAGCCTCGAACCAGGGTCCTTAGGCTTCACAGGCAAGCGCTTAACTGCTAAGCCATCTCTCCAGCCCTCTCTTTTATTTTGATGTCATCATCTTTTCTTTTAATTTTTGTTTTCATCTTAGAGAGAGCTAGAGAGACAGACAGACAGAAAGAGAAAGAGAGAGAGAGGGAGAGAGAATTGGTGCACCAGGTCCTGCCACTACAATCGAACTCCAGGCACTTGCGCCACCTAGTGGTATGTGCCACCTTGTGCTTGCCTCACCTTTGTGTGTCTGGCTTATGTGGGATGTGGAGAGTAAACACAGGTCCTTAGGCTTTGCAGGCAAGCACCTTAATCACTAATCCATCTCTTCAGCCCTCCTGTAGCCTTCTGAATGAGCAGTGTAGACTGGGTATCACCTATGGACACTTTTGTGAGGAGAAAAGGCATGGTGGTACCACCCACCCCTACACACCTAGCCAGGCTTGCTTGTTTCGTACCTCGCATGGATGTGACACCAGCTGGGTTAATCAGTACATGCTGGGCAGAGGGACCTTGATTCCAGAAAGAGGAGCGGTGGAGGCATTCTTTCTAAGTATACTCAACAGCAGCTCTTTGTGAGAAAAATCTGGTATTTCAATGTGGGCTTCTTAGCATGCCAGTGATCTGTAGGCTACTGTTTCCCCAAGGACCTTGGACTTCTCCAACCAATCATAAGAAATACAGAATGATCATTGTAGAAGATTGGGTGTACTGTGACCCTCAAGGGCATGTTCTCAGAGATGGAAGATGACTAGGATGCAGTTCTCTTTCTGTTCTATTTTATCTGTGACATAGCCAAACTGGTTCACTTCCTTGTTCACCTAAAGCCTGTAGGTTGAGGCTGGCAGGTCTCTTAAATGAGTTGAAAGGCAGGGGCACGTGTCTCTCCATAGAACATTTACCTCTAATGGACCTGGTGTTTGTTTCTATTATCTGGCAACTCTAGCAAGGACAGGGACTAAGGACACATGCAGCAGTGAGGAAGGAGCCAATCAGGTGACGTGGAGACGAGAGAAAAGTGAGACATCTTCTCTCCTCAGATGATGGGTCTGGGGATGGAGGCCACCCAGAGCACTGAGGAGACCAGCACTTCCTCTGCCTTCACACGCACAGAGCTAGGACCGAGTAGGAGTCTTAATGTTGCCTCTATTGAGAAAACATTTAGAATGAGCCCGGTGGAGAAGGCTGCTGTAGAGTCCTTTGCGAGTTGATACTGGACTGTATTTATTATGACGTTGGATTTCATATTGGGAGCACTTTGGAGGACATGTTCTGCACCAGCTCCAAGACTGGGTCTGCTCAGAAATGTTACAATCTGGGCTTTTATGGTTTTTCTTCTTATGTATCTAATCAAGGAAGTTATTGAATTCATCAATTCTTCAAGCAGTTGGATTTTACCACTTGCAAATGGAGTGGATAAAACTCTGTGTGTGTGTGTGTGTGTGTGTGTGCTCGTATCTGCATAGTGCACACGCACATACATGTGGAGGCCAGTGGACAACCTCAGGAATCATCCTTAGGAATACCATGTGCCTTTTATTTTATCTTATTTCATTTATTATTTATTTGAGAGTGACAGAGAGAGAGAGAGAGAGAGAAAGAGGCAGAGAGAGAGAATGGGTTCACCAGGGCCACACCAGCCACTGCAAATGAATTCCAGATGCATGCACCACCTTGTGCATCTGGCTTATGTGGGTGCTGGGGAATTGAGCCTCGAACCGAGGCGCTTAGGCTTCATAGGCAAGTGCTTAACCACTAAGCCATCTCTCCAACCCTATTTTATTTTTTATGAGAGAGAGAACTGGCATGCCAGGGCCTCTAGCCCCTGCAGTTGAACTCCAGACGCATGCACCACCTTGTGTGCATATGTTGCTTTGTGCACATGCACCCCCTTGTGCATCTAGCTTACGTGGGTCCTGGGCAACTGAACCTGGGTCCTTAGGCTTCACAGGCAAGTGCCTTAGTTGCTAAGCCATCTCTCCATCCCTGTGTACTTTTTTTTTTTTTTTTTTTTTGAGATAGGATTTCTCATTGGTCTGTAGCTTACCAAGTAGGAAAAACTAACTGGCCAGGAATCCCCAGAGATTTTCCATCACCCCAGCACTGGGAATACAAGTGCATACCTCTATTCCTGACTTTTTGAATATGGGTCTTGGGGGGTCAAACTCGGGCCCCCGTGGCAACCGAGCTATCATCTCCTCAGCCTCTGGTGGATAAAACTTTCACTCGTGTTTATATCACCTTATCGGGGAATCCAAATAAATCATTTCAATTCTTTCAGTGCAAACAACTAAACAACAGGAAATCAAACAATCTGATCAATAAATGGGCTAATGAATTGATCAGACAGTTCTTAAAAGATGACGTACAAATGAGCAGTCAGCACATTAAAAAAAGTAAAATAAAAAGGTTCAACCTCAGTAGCCATGAGAGCAATGCTAATCAAAGCTACACTGAGATTCCGCCTCACTTTAGTCAGATGGCAGTCATTAAGAAAACACCGCAGATGCTGAGGAGGATGTGGACAAAAGGTGGGAATGTAAACTAGTGCAGCCACTGTGGAGATCAGTATGGAGGCTTCTCAAAAAGCTAACAGGGGCTGGAGAGAAGGCTAAACAGTTGAGGTGCTTGAAGACTAAGGATCCAGGTTCGATTCCCCAGTCCCAACATAAGCCAGATGCACAGGGTGATGTCTGCGTCTGGAGTTCGTTTGCAGTGGCTACAGGCTCTGGTGCACCCATTCTCTCTGTTTTTCTCTCATAAATAAATAAATACATTTTTTAAAAAATTAAAAAAAAACAACAAAACTAGCAGTAGACTTACCATATGGCCTAGGTATCGCTGCAAAGGATTCCAAGTCAACACACCCCAGAGATACTTGCCCATGAATGTTTTTGTTTGTTTGTTTGTTTCATTATTCACAATAGCTAAGTTATGGAAGCAACCTAGGTGTCCATCAACAGAGGAACGGTGCAAGGAAATGTGGTGTATATATACACAAGGGAACTCATTTTCAGCCACAGAGGAGAAGTTTTCCTTTGTAGGAAAATGGATGCAACTGGAGATAGTCATATTAAGTGAACGAAGCCAGTCTCAGAAAGACAAAGGTTATTTTTCTTCTCATTTGTGGTTCCTAGGTTTTCGATAGACACATAAAATCATGTACGTATGCATGTATGACATGAAAGTAGAAGTGAAATTGTCTAGGGGCACAAAGGAGGCTAACTGAAGGTGAGGAAGAGGAGTGAGGAAGGGGAGGAAAGGTGGTTATGGGGGGTGTTCTCAACATACAGTATATACTTGTATGAAAGCTTAAAACATAAATAGCTTAACAATGTATTTGTGTGTATGTGTGTGCACACTGCCACCCATGTGTGGATGTCAGAGGACAACTTCAAGGCATCTGCGCTCCACCTTCATTGAGACAGGGCTTCTTGCCACTGCAAATGAGCTGCCAACCTGCAAAGGAACCAGAACATCAGACTAGCTTGCCTGCTAACTTTGTGTCCTCCTGCCTCCACATACCATTGTTGCAGGCGTGCTGGGATCACAGATGTGTGCATCACTATGCGTCCTGCTTGAGGTGATTGCTAGGGGGTTCACCCTCCGGCCAGCCGGCTTCATAAGCAAGTCTGTTAACCAGGAAGCCATCTCCCTAGACAGAAATAATTAAGGAGTTTAAGCCAGGTGTGGTGGCACACACCTTTAATCCCAACACTCGGGAGGCAGAGGTAGGGGGAGCACCATGAGTTCAAGGCCACCCTGAGACTACATAATGAATATGAATTTCAGGAGGTCTGCCTAGGCTAGAGCAAGACCCTACCTCAAAAAGCCAAAAAGAAAGAAAGAAAGAAGAGAAGTTTAAGCCAACCATGATGGTGCACACCTTTGGTCCTAGCACTTGAGAGGCAGAGGTAGGAGGATCACCATGAGTTTGAGGCCAGCCTGAGACTACATAGAATTCCAGGTCAGCCTGGGCTAGAGTAAAATCCTACCTCAGAAAACCAAAAAAAAAAAAAAAAAAAGTTTGCTTCTTTCTTTTGGTTTTCTGTGGCATCCCAGTGTTGGGATGTTCCAATGCAGCAACAAGACCTCACAATTAACCATCTGTGTGGTCACACGAAATCACAAAACCTTTAGGAGAGCTTCCGGAGATCTGTAAGTTGCAAAGTTGCGCTCATACCATTCTGCATTCTTCATTGATTGATGGAGGTGCCTTCCTTCTGTGAACTCTTTCACAGGAGAGCCCCGGAGAGAGGAGTGTGAAGGATGGGGGCTGTAAAGGAGCTCCGGGCTTTGGTCTGTGTCTCTTGGACATGTGAGCTCGGAAGAGTGGATTTTCCTGAGACTGAGCACGATGGAGCAGAGTCGATCCTATGACCTGGGTGTCTAGACTCCCTGGCTTTGTGTGGAGGATACTGTCAGTGCTCCAGCCACATCCTGTGATTGCTGAGCGCTTTCGTTTTTTCTCAGGGTTAACTGTTTTTCCATAGCATTGCTGGAAGAGAAGCAGATCTCTCTGGCCCTGTCCTCTCCTCTCCTCCGCAGACTGCTTGGAAAAGTTGTAGGCATGGGCTACCTTCTGTATCCTGTTCTCTCTCCCTGTCTTTTTGAAATAGTTGCTTTTCTTTTCTTTCTTTCTTTTTTTTTTTTTTCGTTTTTTTGAGGTAAGGTCTTATTCTAGCTCAGGCTAACCTGGAATTAATCCCAGGGTGGCCTCGAACTCATGGCGATCCTCCTACCTCTGCCTCTGAGTGCTGGGATTAAAGGCGTGCGCCACCACACCCGGCCGAAATAGCATATGGCTCTGACCAAATACCTGACAAGAAGCAGGTTAAGGAAGGACTACATTCCACCATGGTGGAGAAGGTGTGGCAGCAGGAGGCCGGCTGGTCACATTGCATCTGTAGTCATAGAGATAAGAGTTTCTATCCATAGACAGTTAACATGACATGTGACCGGGATATAAAACTTCCTCCAGCAAGCATTGGCCTCCGAAAGTTCTACAACCTTCCCAGACAGTGCCCCAGCGAGGGACTGAGTGTTCAGGCACACGAGCCTATGGGGAATGTCTTACATTCGGACCACAGCACTCCATGTTTTTTGCTGTACTGGGAGTTGAACTTGGGCCTTTGATCATGTGGTGCCTCTGAATATCTCTTTTAGAATAGTTATTTTCTTGTCTCTGGGTTCTATCAGTTAGGAAGGGTGATGGTCATGCTTGTGGCCCTGACGATGCCTGGGGCACTGAAGATTGTATCAACATTCTCCTGAGGTGGCTTGTTTCTCTTTGGCTTTGTTCTTCCTTATTCTGATGTCACAATCCATTCAGTCCACCTGCCCCTTGTTTGGAACACTTGGGACCAGAAAAGTTTCCGCTTTCAGAGTCTTTCAGATTATGGATTATTTGTGTATGCCCTTTACCAGTTGTTGGCCCCTAAACCAGAAACTCCCACCCCAGAAAGCATTCAGCGGGCATGGTGGCACACACCTGTTAGCCCCGTCATTCTGAAGGGCAGAAGCAGGAGAATCAGGAGTTCAGGGTTATCATCAGCTACACAGAGCATTTGGAAGCCAGCCTGGACTACAAGACACCCTGTCTCCAGAAAGTAAAACCAGTCGAAAGAAACAACACTAGAAAGCTCCACTGTTGACATTCAGATAGTTTTAAATCTCACAATTTGGGGTTTTGGGATAAGGGATGTTTAATCTGTCTGACTGCCACTGTGGGTTTACGTATATGATGGTAGGAGTATAGATGCCCCAGGCAGAATTGGTGAAGGCTGGCTTTCTCATTTTTAGCACCTGGCTCTCTCTCTCTCTCTCTCTCTCTCTGCTCTCTAACCCTCCTCACCAGGAATAAAGTCCTGGAAGGCAAGTGTGGCCCAGATAAAAGCAAGGAGTGGGGGAAAGCGGGGAGTTGCCTCTGAAAGCTGTTGGAACGGGCAGGTGCTCAGCGAAGGTGGCAGATGGCCTGGTCTGCAGGGCTGCGTACACATTTGACACCCGCAAATACTCCTCAGGTCCGGGTAGGGAGCTGTACTTCCAGTCCAGCATCTTTCCCACCCATCCCTGGGGTCAGTGGCTTTAGCAGTGAGGAGAGGCAAGGGACGACCTTTGCAGCGCAGTGTGCGCCCTTCACCCATCTGCGCCAGGCGAGACCTCACGGTTGCCAAGCTCTTCCTCCCTTTGTTAGAAACACTCACTTCACCCCCCCCCCCAAACACACACACTTGGCATCTGGCAGCCAGAAGAAGCCGGGGACGTATGTTAATCACCTTCACACATGGGGGGGGGCGGGTGTTTGTGCCAGTGTTTGCTTGGCACTGAGAGGGAGATTCGGGCCTTTTCATTCCTCTTTGTTGCAGTGACATGTAATCTGAACAGTTTCTTCTCCTTGTATGCGTATGGTATGCGTGCATGTGTGTTTGTATGTGCGTGTGTGTGTGCACACACACGTGTGTGTGGAGGCCAGTGGTCATCCAGTATTTTCCTTTGGCCTTTTCCACGTTATTTTTTTTTTTTTTTGACACATAGTTTCTCACTGAACCCAGAACTCACTAATTCTGCTATGTTGGCTGGCCACTAATCTCCAGAGATCCTCCTGTCTCTGCATTTGGAGATAGCTACACACCACCACACAGCTGGCAGTTTTTCACACAGATTTTGGGAATCTGAACTCAGTTCCTCATGCTTGAGTGGGAAGTACTTTACCCGCTAAGCTCTTTTCTCAGTCCCCCCTTTTTTCTTTCTTGTTTACATTTTTAAATGCGCTATCTCCCCAGGATCTCTTTTCGCTTTTTTTGTTTACATTTAAAAAATTAATTTAGTTACAGAAGAGGTAGTGGGAAGAATGTAAGAACCAAAGGAAGGGTAGGACTCCTTACAATGCACTCTTCCAGACACAGAATGGCCTGGATATCCATGACCTCACAGTGGCTGACACTACCTACATAAGACGATCATAATAGCAGGAAAAGATGATGACATCAGAATAAAAGAGAGACTGATTGAGAGGGAGAGGGGATATGATGGACAGTGGAGTTGTGAAGGGGAAAGTGAGGGGGCAGGGAATTATCATGGTTTATTGCCTATAATTATGGATGTTGTTGTCAATAATAAAAAATAAAATTAAAAAGTTGAAAAAAATAAAAATAAATTATATTAATTTAGCATACAAAGGAATACATGGAGGCTTTATTGTGGCAGCTTCCTACATGCAGATCATGTACTTTGCTCATAGTCATCCCCACTACTCTATCTTCTTCCCTATTCCATTTCTAGTCTTTCTCCTCACCTCAGATTATTCCCTTTCTACTTTTCCTCACATGTGTGTATGTATCTATGAGAGTTAGGTTCTGCATATGAGGGAAAACATGTGCTGTTTGTCTCTCTGAGTCTAGTTTATTTAGCTCAGCATGATAGCATGATGATCTATCTCTAATACCACCTATTTTCTAAGCAAAACAAAATTTTCATTCTTCAGTGGCTGAATGAAGACTCCAGTTGTGCATATAGACCACCTTTTCCAGTCATCTGTTGATGACCATCTAGGCTGATTCCGTGCCTTGGCTTTTGTGAACTGGGCAGCAAGAAAACGTGGTCGTGCAGGTGACTGTGTGATGTGCTGACTCCAGTCCTTCAGAAACATACCCAGGAGGCCATCGCTGGGCCATGTGGAAGTTCTGTGTTCAGTTTTCCGAGTTCTGCACTGGCTGTGGTAATTTACATTCTCACCAGCAGAGTGTGAGAGTTTCTCCCCCCACCCCCAGCATACCCGTCAGCATTTTGAGAGTGCATTTTCTTAAGACATGCTCAGCAGGAAAACACAGAAGCCTGGGTTCTAGATGCACCACTGAGTACCTTCAGTGATCTTAGAAGATTCTGGATCTTTGTGAGATCTCAATGTTCTTACCTGCCAAATGAGGGTAAGACAAAAATAATCTTTGTCGAAAGGTTCCAGGAAGTATAAGGTTCATAATACATGTAAGACATGTCATTTTGAATAAAACTGCAGTTTGAAAATTTATGGACAGTTTGTTCCAAAGGTAGTTTGGGCACATAACAGTGATTCATTGCTCTTGGAACGGCAAATGCTGCATGAGCGGCTCAGCTAATGGACAAAAATGTACCTCTAGTGTTCTGAGCTGCAGGGGATGTCCACGCCAGAGACTTATTAGCCGTGTATTGTCTTCTAGGACAGGATCCAGCTGTGGAGGGCCATGTGTCATGGAGTGAATTTTGTCATTTCTGCCCCCCCCCCACTCGTCAATTCAACACCAAGGTGATGGTGTTTGAAGGTCAGACCTCTGGTGGCTTCGGTGAACTCATGAAGATGTGCTGCCGTGATTGGGCTGGGTTGCTCAGTGGTAGAGTGCCTGCTTAGGATGTGTGAGGTTTCGGATTCAAGCCTCAGCACTGAAAACAAAACAACAACTGAGTAAAGGACTACGGGAAAGAAGAGAGAGACACACAAAGCTGTGTCATGTAAAGATACTTCCAGAAGGCAGCTTTCTGTAAGCCATGAAGAACGCCCTTATCAGAAACCCAATTTGATCCATGCATAGTGGGGCATAGTCCTCGGGAGGCTGAGGCAAGAGGATTTTGAGTCTGAGGCTGGCTTGGGCTACATAGTGAGACATTATCTCAAAAATATGTAACCAGGGGTAGAGGAGGGAGTTCTGTTGGGAAAGTACTTGCTGCACAAGGAGGAGAACCCAAGTTCAGAGGGATGACACTCACGTAACTGTTGAGTGCGTTGGTGTGCACCTGTAATCTCAGTGTTGGGGAGGAGGAGACAAGTGGGTCCTTAGGGCTTGCTGGCCAGCTAGACTGGCCAAATGGTGAGCTGTGGGTTCAGTGAAAGAGACCCTGTCTCAAAGAATTAAGTGGAGAGCGATTGAGGAAGATACTCATTGTCAACCTCTGGCTTACACACACATACATGTGCATGCACATCCGCAAATACGTATGCCCACACACATAGGAACACACATGTACACATGAATGCACATCACACAGAGACAGAGAAACAAACAAATAAACATAGAAAAAAAAAAAAAGGTAAAACCAAGTCTGCTAGCAACCTGAACCTGGAGGTCCTGTCTCCATAACTGAAAAAAATCACTAACTGTAGTTGAAATCATAGTATTTGATTATAGCAACCCAGGGTGACTATTCTCCTGTCAAGATTGTACCAGGATGAGGCCTAGATGTTCTTTCCCTGGGACTAAATAAGATAAAAGCCTAGGTCGTGGTAATGTCTTAG
The DNA here is from genome assembly GCA_036346955.1 of Dipus sagitta. NCBI lineage: Eukaryota > Metazoa > Chordata > Mammalia > Rodentia > Dipodidae > Dipus > Dipus sagitta. The sequence goes on from CM070771.1 coordinate 4,715,009, forward strand.
AATATTGGAAAATTACATGCAAGGTTTATCGGGGGCAGGGCACACATGTATGTGGGTTCAGGTAGAGGCTGGAAGTTGACATCAGGTGTCTTCCATGAGTGTGTATCTACATGATTTTTAATTTTTTTATTCATCTGCAAGGAGAGAGAGAGAGAGAGAATAGGAAGGCCAGGGCCTCTAGCCACTACAAATGAAATCCAGACGCATGTGCCACTTTGTGCATCTGGCTTTACATGGGTACTGGGGACTCAAAACTGGGTCTTTAGGCTTTGCAGACAAGTACCTTAACCACTGAGCAATCTCTCCAGCCCTCTACATTATTTTTTGACACAGAGGTCTCACTGAACCCAGAATTGACTGATTCCGATAGATTAGCTAGCCAGCTTGTCTCAGAGATCCCCCCGTCTCCACTTCCTGAGCACTGGGCCACCTCACCTGCCTGGATACTGAGGTTCCAAACTCTAGTCCTCATGCTCCGCAAGACAGCCTTCCCAGCATACTTAGAAGGGCTATGGAGGGAGTTTATTATGAAAAAATGTCACAGAAATCCAGACTAGGACTGCATGATCACCTCACCAAGGACACACAGGGAACCTAGGGAGGTATTCTTTTCCCTTTTGTGGCATTACTTCTTCCCATTATGAAAGACACCCACTTGGTAGCCTCACAGAAAAAAATGTCGTGCCTCACCATGCTGTGTGACACATAGGAATTATCTATTTTGTGGTTCATGTGTTGACATCCCCCCCCCTTCCCAATTTTATCCGCTAGAAAGGTGCATCCGTGCAGCAGAAATTTCTCTGGCATTTTCATATGCTTACCTAGCGGGCTTCAGAAAGTGTTGGCAAAGATAGCTAAGAGTTCATGTCCAGCGACAAAGCTCCCGTTGGTCTCAGCCAGAGCAAGCTGCCACTGCAGTAGATTGAGATGACTCTGTGGACGCTAGAAATCTCCTTTTCTAACAGTGTCCTTTGGTCATTGGCCAAAAGTAGTTACAGCCTCCTCAGAGTGGTTTGAACGTATATTCATGGGAGTCACTAGGGCAAGGAGGGGCGAGGATGAGGAAGATGCATGGCACCAGGTCTGGGAAGACTGAGTGGCTATGGCTGGAGGCAGCAAAGCCAAGAAGTGATATTATGTAGGAAGCTAAAGATGAGGCTAGGGCATGCGGAGGGAGGCAGTCACCTTGTGGTATTCAGTTGTGATTGTTAGCTTGATAGGATCTAAAATCACCTGGGAAGCAACCTACTGGGCATGTCTGTGAGAGAGACCCACCCTGAATGTGGGTAATGCCATTTCATGGGCCGGATTTCAAATCGAGTCAAAAGGAGAAGATGAGCTGAGAAGCAGCCTTCACTTCTCTGCTTCCTGACTGTGGACGCAATGTGATCAGCTGCCTCAAGCTCCTGCTGCCCTGTCTTCTCCACTGGAAAGGACTGTGTCCTCTAGAACTGTACGGCAAAATAAGCCCTTCTTTCCTTAGTTGCTTTTGTCAGGCGTGTTGTTACGATAATGAGAAAAGTAGCTAATACATCTATACCAAATATTCCTGGTTCTCTAACGTCTGTTGCCTACAACAGGAAAGTGGCCTGCTTAGGCAGATCCAAGGATTCTCGGGCCTTTGGTTTAGGGTTCATGTTATAAGTCCATCATAGGACTGAGTCACTGATCAGGTCAGATCACTCACAAAATGATTTCTTAATCTAACTATATCTATCTATCTATCTATCTATCTATCTATCTATCTATCTACTTCATTAATCCCCTAAGTAGCTGGGCATGGTGGTGTACACCTTTAATTTCAGAACTTGGGAGGCTCAGGTTGGAGGACCATTGTGAATTAAAGGTCATTCTGGTCTACAGAGTGAATTCTAGGTTAGCCTTGCCTAGAGTGAGACTTTGCCTCAAAAAAAAAAAAAAAAAAAAAACCAAACAGCTGGGCATGGTGGGACATACCTTTAATCCCAGCACTCAGGAGGCAGAGGTAGGAGGATCGCCATGAGTTCAAGGCCACCCTGAGAGTACAGAGTGAATTCCAGGTCAGTCTGGGCTAGAGGGAGACCATACCTTGAAAAAAAAAAGAAAAAAGAAAAACAAACAAAATAAACAAAGCCAGGCACAGTGGCACACACCTTTTATACCTGCACTCACTTGGAAGGCAGAGGTAGGAGGATTGCTATGAGTTTGAAGCCAGCCTAAGGCTAAATAGTGAATTCCAGGACAGCCTGGGCTAGAGTAAGACCCTTCTTTGAAAACAAACAAACAAACAAACAAAAAAAAAAAAAAAAAACCGAACAAAAAAATCCACAGTAATCCCCTATGTTTTTTAAAAATATTTTTATTTATTTACTTGCAAACAGAGAGAGATAGAAGAGAAACAGACAGATAGAATGGGCGTGGCAGAACCTCCATCCATTGCAAACGAACTCAAGATGCATGCACTACTTTGTATATCTGGCTTTACATGGCTACTGGGGAATCAAACCTAGGTCATTAGGCTTTGCAGACAAGTGCCCTAACTGCTGAGTCTTCTCTCCAGCCTCCCCTAAGTGTTTCTTAACCTGTCAGGTTGATAAATTCATCGCTCATACTTACATTCCTGAGTCACACCCATTTTTGCCCTCCAGGCCTTGGTGTCCACAATGCATCCTTCTCTCTTGTTATTCCTAGGGCCCTTCATCCCTTGCTGTGCCTTGGGGTGGGGAGGATTCTTCTAATTCTGCCCAACTCTACTCCTTACTTTTCTTGCTGTTGTGACCACATCCCTGACGAGAAGTAAGTTAGGGGAGGAAGGATCTACTTGGCTCACAGTTTGAGAGATGTCGTTCATCATGGCAGGGAAGGCATAGCACCAGGAATGTGAGGCAGCTGGTAACATTGCATCTGCGGACAGGAGGTGGGTCAAGGCTGTAAAACTTAAAGGCCCACCTGCTGGGAAGTAAATGTGCAAACACATGATCCTGTGGGGGACATTTCACAGTCATACACACCTTTTCCCCCCCCCCTGAGGTGGAATCTCACTGTAGCAGGCTGACCTGGAACTCACTATGTAGTCTTAGGGTAGCCTAGAACTCCCAGTGACCCTCCTACCTCTGCGGGATTAAAGGCGTGCGCCACTCCTCCTGGCTATACCCACTCTTTGTAAATGTGTGGTCCGTCTTTTCTCAATCACCCATGCTTCCTGTACCATCTGTTTCCTGCCATACAGCCTCAAAGATAGAAGATTTTACCCACACTCACTAGAAGACCTCTCCCAGGAAAGCATGTGTCTGCAGTCTGTCCTGAAGGACAGGCAGGCATGTGGCCAGGCCAGCGGCTGACACACAGAAAAAGTTCTAAAGAACTGTTGAGTGTATGGATGGACAGAAATTGGACCTAAAGATGCAACTCAAAGTTGTCTCCTACGTACTGAAGAGTTGACATTAAGAAACAAAATTAAATGACCATGAGAAAGACATCTAGTAGGAGAGGAGAGAATAGGGCTAAATATCACAGTAAATCTATATTCATAAAGAAGCGGGTTGACACTAATGAATGTCACAGGGAAATCAAGCCTGAAAAAGTCCAGCTGGGTGGCAGAGAAAGGGCATCAGTGACTTCAGACAGCATGGCAGGAAAGAAGTGTTCCCAGGGTGACAGGAATAGAAGCAAGACATGCTACTACCTCTCCGTAAAGGAACCTTTGTGGAGGCAGTGATGATCTTATATTAACCAGTGGTGGTTTTTTTTTTTTTTTTTCATTCCAGCAATATCCAACTAGAATATGTAATACTGAAAGCAATCTATTTATCATCGCAACAGTATTGCCATCTTCCTAAGAATAACCAATAATAAAATTAGAATATTTTAGTAAGTGAAATAAAAAACACCAGTGAAGGCTTGCTGCCTAATTTGAAGACAAAAATGTTAAGGAGATGCAATACAATACATGCAAAAATTACAAAATGTAATAAATGTAAAATAAATATGTATTTAAGTATAGTGGTGATTAAATGTTTCACTGAAACTAGTGATATGTAAACCTGTGTTCACTTTGCTTTTCCTTGGAAAATTTATAGTCTTTCATCTGTGTAGAAAAATAAATTCACATCCACTGTGCATAGATATACACATACATAAAAATTTTTAAATGCAATTTCTCAATTTCAAAGGAGGTGCTAGGGATTGAACCCAGGGCACTATGTTTGCTAGGCAACCATCATATCAGTGAGCTATACTCAAGTCCAAAAGATCCTTTTTCATGTTAGGTTTAACATAATTCCAAATGATATGTTTTTTTTTTTTTTTTAATCTGGGAGATAACAATGGGTTCTAAAATTAATTCAAGCTGGGCATGGTGGTGCATGCCTTTAATCCCAGCAGTCAGGAGGCAGAGGTAGGAGGATAGCCATGAGTTCGAGGCCACCCTTAGACTATATAGTGAATTCCAGGTCAGCCTGAGCTGGAGCGAGAACCTACCTCAAAAAACCAATAAATAAAGATTAAATTAAATTAATCCAAAGGATGCAAATGTGAGCAACTTATATTTCCTTTTTAAGAAGACAAATGAGAAAGTTTGTACCCAATATTAACTTGCGTTTTTAGTTTTGTTTGAGACAGGGTCTTTCTGGGTACCCGGCCTTGCATGCTACTGTCTATGTAGCTGAGGCCAAGCTCAAAACTCAACAATCCTCCTGCTTCGGCCTCCCAAGTGCTTACCTTAGAATACACAGCAATAATCATTAGTGTGGTGTTGTGGTTGAACTATGGACTATTTCAAAGGCTCTTGTGTTGAACACTTGGCCCTTGGCGGGTGGGATTTTTATTTGGAAGGAGGTAGTTCTGGAAACATTACAATGTGGGGACCTAGCTGAAGGAAGTGAGTCACTTGAAGGTGTGACTTTGAAGGTAGTAGCTCTTCCACAGTCCCTTCTTAAAGTGAACAACTGGGCTGGAGAGATGGCTTAGTGGTTAAGCGCTTGCCTTTGAAGCCTAAGGACCCCAGTTCAAGGCTTGATTCCCCAGGACCCACGTTAGCCAGATGCACAAGGGGATGCACGCGTCTGGAGTTCGTTTGCAGTGGCTGGAGGCCCTGGTGCGCCCATTCTCTCTCTCTCTCTCTCTGCTTCTTTTTCTCTTTGTTGCTATATAAATAAATAAATAAAAATAAAAACAAAAACTTTAAAGTGAGCAACTGACTCAGCCGCAAGTCCCTGCTGCCGTGATCTTCTGCCTGAGCGCCTGGAGCCAGGCAAAGGTTGAGCTCTCTGAAACTGAGGCAGAATGGGTCTTGTCCACCTTAAGTTATTGGCAACGATATTTTGGACACAGTCGTGCACAAGCAACTAGTACAGGCTGGAGAGATGGCTCAGTGGCCCAGTGCCCTTTCTACACAAGCATGAGGGCCTGAAGGGGCCCGAGACCACCTGAGTTTGAATCTCCAGAACTCATAGAAACAGCTGGATGCATGCCTGTAAATCCAGTACCATAGCAAAGCACAGACCTGGGGATCAATGGAGCCTGTGAAACAAAAGGCAAGTTCCCGGATCAGTAAAAGACTCTGGCTCAGTCAAGAACGAGTGGGAGAGTGGCAGAGAGGGATACCCAGCTCTCCCTTCCAGCTACTGCAGCTAAGAACGCCGCAGCGCAGGGGAGCACACAGAATTCCACCAGGGCACATACACGTGCACGCACCACACACACAAGCCCCTAATGCACGTGCCCGACCAGTGCGAGGAAATTCATGTATGCTGGACGGTGAGGCTTTGATAGATTCCTTTTTACTGGTAGTTGCTGAAATTTCCAAACACTAATAAAATTAACCTTAAAATTTATAAAAGTTTGAAATGCTAGAAATTTCTTTCTACTTCAGCTAAGGGTTCCTTTTAATTTTATCTTTTTTTTTCCCACTTTAAGACAGGGTCTCGTGTAGCTCAGGGTGGTCTCAAACTCACTATTTTTTTAATATTTATTTATTTGAGAGAGTGAGAGAAGGAAAGAGGCACACACACACACATACACAGATAGACAGAGAGAGAGAGGGAGAGAGGGAGAAATGGTCACACCAGGGCCTCCAGCCACTGCAAACGAACTCCAGATACATACATGTGCCACCTTGTGCATCTGGCTTACGTGGGTCCTGGGAAATCGAACCAAGGTCCTTTGGCTTTGCAGAAAAGTGCCTTAACTGCTAAGCCATGTCTCCAGCGCCCTTAAACTCACTATTTATCAGAGGATGATCTTCAACTCCTGATCCTCCTGCCTTCACCTCCCCAGTGCTGGGAATACAAGCCTGTTCCTCTACACCTGGTTCACGCAGCGCCCTGAGACTGTCCTCTATCCCCATCCCTTAAAAGACTACTTTCTGCACAACTGTCACGTAAATAACGGAGCCCAGAAATCCTGAGGCCCACAGGTGTGAAGATGCCTCAGAGAAAGTAAACCGCTCCGCCCATGTCAGTTGTAGATTCCACACAAGATACCACAGCTCCATCTTGGCAGCAAAAATAAAGAGCCTGGACTGTAACTCATCTCAGAGCCACCTCCCCACCTCCCTCCACACAAGTGAGGACTTCATTTGCTCCAGGACTTCAGTTTAAACTTATGTGCTTACAGATAACTAACATTATTCTTTCAGAAACAGGAATGGGGGCTCACAGCAAACTCACAAATTCTAGAATAGATGGAGGCTATACCAAATGCAGTCGGGTGCCTTGTCAAGTCATGAAGTTATTCACTGACTTGGCAGCCACAGCCCAGGAGGGAGAGAACTACACACACGCACGCACGCACACACGCACGCGCACAGGCTCATCATCTCAGCGAGCTCAGCTTGCTGCTTTCCTGTCCTTAGTTGGATGTCATCGAGTAGGGGGAGTTCTTCTGGAAACATCCAACTTCTCTATCAGCTGACAGTCCTGGGGAGGGTCCGCCCAATGTTAAAGCCTTTGGAAATTGATGTATCTTGCAGACAGTCAGGAAATCACAGTCTTAAGCATAATGGTGGACCCCCTCCCAAATAAAAATCCAGATATATTTCTGGACAATTTTCATGTGTTCTTGGGAAGTAAGAAATCTTCTCTCAGAAGCCAGAACAATAATCAAGATAGGGACTGGGGGTGCATCTCCATTGGTAGAGCGCGAGCCTAACATGAAGGAAGCCCCGGATTCTATACCCGGAAGTGCATTAAACTGGGAATGGTGATGCATGCCTGTTACCTCGGCATTTGGGAAGTGGCAGCAGGAGGATCCAAAGTTTAAAATTATCCTCAGAGATGGAGAGATAATTCAGTGGTTAAAGGTGCTTGCTACCAAAGCCTGCTATCCCTGCTTTGATTCCCCAGTGCCCATGTAAAGCCGATGCACAAGCTAGCACATGTATCTGGGGTTGATTTGCAGTGGCAAGAAGTCTTGGGGTGTCTAGTCTCTCTCTCTCTCTGTGTCTCCCTCTCTCTCTCCTTGAAAATAAATAAAGTAATTTTCAAAAATCATCCTCAACTATGTAGGAGTTTGAAGCCAGCCTGGGGTATGTGAAACCCTGCCTCAAAAACAGCAAAATAAAAAAAAAATAGATAAAGCAATTGAAGGTAAATGTGGAGGATACCCCAGAAACAGGGCTCGCCCTCTCAGCTACCAAACATCCCAACAGCTCTGAAATTAAGATGGAGAGTCAATGGAATGGAAAAAGACAGGCAGATCAATGAAACAGAAAAGTAAGGAAATATTGCTGCAAAAAGCTAGCACTATTACAGATGCAAAACAATAGTGATAATTAATTCAACTGACAAGTATTTATTAGCTTCACAGCACCATAATAAGCACACAAATACATTTAGTATATGCGTGTTAAATATGCTTTAATTCATTTTATTCACATAGTGTGTACACATTTATATCAAAATATATCAGGGCCTCTACCATTGAGCTATACTCACTGCCTGAAAAGTCCTCTTTCGTTTTTGAAATAAGGCCTGTGTTAGTTACTTTCTCATTGCTGGTATGAAATACCCAACCAGGAGCAGCTTATGGAAGGAAGATCAGCAGGGAGGGGTAAAGAGGACAATGAATGCTGATGATCAGCCAGCTCTGTCCTTTTTATGCAGTCCCAGACCCCCAGCCCAAGGCTGGTGCTGCCCACAGTTAAGGTGGATCATCCCACCTTAAGTAACTTCATCTAAATAATCGCTCACAGGTGATTCTAGGTCCTGTCAACTTGACAATCAGTGTAAACCACAAGGACTCACGCTGTAGCCCGGGCTGGCATTGAGCTTGTTGCAATCCTATTGACTCAGCCTCCCAAGTGCTGGTTTATACTACACACGCCTCAGAAAGACATGGAGATATCAACTCCCCTCTCTCTCTCTTGTTTTGTATTGTTTGTCTTTGTGGTTTTTGTATTGCTGGTGATTGAACCAGGGCCTAGTGTTTGTTAGGCAAACTTGTGCTGCCACTTGGAGAAGCGCAGGTCACCTCTTACTTGAGTTACTGCAGTCGCTCCTGACACATCTTCAGGATACGTGCTCTGGCATGCTGAGGGGATCACCATGTGATTGGAACTCATGAGAGCCTTGGTGCTGCTGTGAGCATAACACATAGGTGGCCACACAATTGAGTGGCTGATCAGCAGACCTCCAGTGTAGCACCATACCTGCCTCTCTGTAGCACCCTTTGTTTTAGCTAGCCCAGCCTTCTTCCGACGTTTCAAAAATGCCACTGATGCCCACGGGGTCACTCGTCCTTTCTGCTGCTTATTACAATACTGCAGCTGTCTTCTTAGGGAATTGAGGACACTGGGGATTGAACCTAGGGATTCAGGGATGCTAGGCAGGTTCTCTACCACTGAGCCATGCCCCCAGCCCCTCACTGGGGGATTCTAGGCAGGAGCTCTACCACTGAGCCACATCCTCAGCCCCTCACTGGGGGATTCTAGGCAGGTGCTGTATCACTGAGCCACACCCCTAACCCTTCCCTGGGGGATTCAAGGCAGACATTCTTTAATTAAGCTACATCTCCACTCTGACACTTTGATTAAAATAATTACAACCATTCATCCTGTCTTCCATGGTGCACCCACCAAGGTAATCTCAATTTTATCTAGGTGTTTCATTTTCAGTTGTTTCTCCAGGGGAACCTGGAGTCTCATGTCCCGCACACTAGCACTGTATCCCAGCCTTCCTTCTACTGCCTTAAGTAATCTCTGGTCCCCCTCTAGTTCATCTCAGGAGCTGATCTTTCTTGCAAGCTCAGCTATATATTTTACACAATTTAAAATAAATTTTACTGAGTATTTCTGTGTTTTACTAAAAAGCTTTTATGTGTAGCCTTTCATTTTATCTTGCTGGGAACAGAACAGTCTGTCCAAAGAGGAATTTAGGTTGTTTTTTACAACTTCATTAAGGTATTTTATATTTCCCATATCATTCACTTCTTTAAAAGTGTACTACCATCCCAGTGTTTGTCTTCCTCCTCCAAAGAGCCCCTCCTTCTTCTTTTATTATATATCATATATATAGGAACTGCACAGACAGTAATATTTATAATATGTTTCAAGAGTTCAAGGCCAGCTTGTGCTACATAGTGACGTCTGACCTCACTAGACTATACACTGAGTCACTGTCTTTAAATATCTATCTCCCTATATATATTACATATATAGAGATAGGCTCTGTGAACTTGGGCTTCACAAAATATTGCAGCCGTGATGACAATCTAACCCTGTAACACTACCATCACCTCAAGCAGTAAACTGCTAGTTACTTAGAGCTGTAAAGCCATGGGGGAAAATGGGAAAATGTGTGCTAATGTGTGTGGGCTTTTGGCATCTAAGCAGAACCATGACGTGTGCTCATTTGGATTCCTTCAGAATACTTTTAAGAATCATCCATGTGGTATATTCATTACGTACTCATTGCTGTGACCAAATGCTTGACAAAAAAGCAACCTGGTTGAGGCAGGGTCTGTGTTGGCTCATGGCCTGAGGCGATAGTCCTTCACGGCAGGGAAGGAACGGTGGCAGAAGCAGAAGCACGCAGCAGCAGGCGTCAGGAAGCAGAGAGGGACTCTAGTTTCACTGTAACATGTCCTGCATAAACTAGTGATGGTTTGAAGCCTCAGTCGTTGGCACCGTTTAGGAAGGCTGTGGAACCTGCTGTGAGGAAGTGTGTCACTGGGTGGGGCCCCTGAGACATTCTCGCCCAACCCCGCTTTCTCCCTACTTCCTCCAAGCTGATGTGAAGGCGAGGCAGTGTCTGTTCTGCCACGCCTTCCTTGACGAGATGATGAAGCTTCCCCTTGAAACTGTGAGCCGAAATAATCCCTCCCCTTCCATAAATTGCTTCTGGTTGGGTATTTTGTTCTATCAATGAGAATGTAAGAGTCAAAGGAAGAGCAGGACTCCTTACAATGCGCTTTTCCAGACCCAAAAAAAAAAAAAAAAAAAAAATGGCCTGGATATTCATGATCTCTCAGTGCCTGGCACTACCTACACAAGACCATCAAAATAGGGGGAAAAGATGATGACATCAAAATAAAAGAGAGACTGCTTGAGAGGGGGAGGGGATGTGATGGAGAGTGGAGTTCAAAGGGGAGAGGGGGAGGGAATTATCATAGTTTGTTGTCTATAATTATGGATGTTGTCAATAAAAACATATTTTTTAAAAATTTTTGTTGATTTTTATTTACTTATTTATTTGAGAGTGACAGACAGAGAAAGAGGCAGATAGAGAGAGAGAGAATGGGCGCACCAGGGCCTCCAGCCACTGCAGAGGAACTCCAGATGCGTGCGCCCCCTTGTGCATCTGGCTAACATGGGTTCTGGGCAATCAAGCCTCGAACTGGGGTCCTTAGGCTTCACAGGCAAGCGCTTAACTGCTAAGCCATTTCTCCAGCCCAAGAAAAATATTTTAATAAGAGATAGTAGTGAGTACAGGGATGAATGCTAAACTTGATTTCTTTTACTTTGTTTTACTTTTTTTTAATGAGAGGAAACGAGAGAGAATTGCTGTGCCAGGGCATCCAGCCACTGCAGTCACACTACAGACACACGCACCACTTGTGCACGTGCTCGTGACCTCACACACTGTGTCACCTTGGGCGTCTGGCTTACACGGGATGTGGAGAGTCAGACATGGGTCCTTAGGCTTTGCAGGAAAGTGCTTTAACTGCTAAGCCATCTCTCCAGCCCTTTTGCTTTTTATTTTAGAGAGAGAGAGAGAAAGAGAGAGAGAGAGAGATGGGGACAGGGGTGGGGGAGAAAGAATTGGCATCCCAGGGCCTAAGCCACTGAAATCAAACTCCAGACACTTCCGCCACCTAGTGGGCATGTGCAACCTTGCACTTACCTCACCTTTGTGCATCTGGCTTACCTGGGATCTGGAGCAGAACATGAGTCCTTAAGCTTCTCAGGCAAGCAAGCGCCTTACCTACTAAGCCATCTCTCCAGACCCAGCCCTTTGTTTTGTTTATTTTTATTTTTTATGAGAGAGTGGCTTTTTCCTTTTTATTCAGTTCAGGACCCCAGCTCATGGGGTGGTACTGCCTAGCTTCCCACCTCTTTTAACCTAATCTAGAAACTCCCTCACAGATTTGCACAGAGATTTGGTTCTATGGTAATCCTAAATTCCGTCAAAAGATTAACCATCATTTTTAATATTTTCCTCTTTCCCTCTCTCCCTCCCTCGCTCCCCCCCCTCTCTCTCTCTCTCTGTGTGTGTGTGTGTGTGTGTGTGTGTGTGGTGTGTGTTTTTTTTTTTAGACAAGGTCTCCCTGTATAGCCAGAGTTGGCATTGAATTCATGATCCTCCTGCCTCAACTTCCCTAGTGTTGGGATCATACTACCACATCCCACTACCACATTTTTTTATGCCAAATACTTCATTGTGTGCACACACCACATTTTGCTTATTTGTTCATCCATCGATGGCCATTTAACCAATTCCCAAACCAGCTATGGACATTTGTGTTTGAGTTGTGTGTGGCTGAATGACTTTATTTTGATGGGATATATAACAAGGAGACAGGTTTGGTCATATTGTGACTATGTTTAGTCTTTTGAAGAAGCCCCAAATGGGGACTGGAGAGATGGCTTAGCAGATAAGCGCTTGCCTTTGAAGCCTAAGGACCCCAATTCAAGGCTCCATTCCCCAGGTCCCACGTAAGCCAGATGCACAAGGTGGCACATGCATCTGGAGTTTGTTTGCAGTGGCTGGAGGCCCTGATGCTCCCATTCTCTCCCTCTCTCTCTCTCTCTCTCTCTCTCTCTCTTCCTATTTCTCTCTCTGTCTGTCGCTCTCAAATAAACAAATAAAAATAAACAAAAAAAATTTAAAAAGAATCCCCCAAATATTTGCCATTGTAAATTCCCCAAAGTAGTGTTCTATCACAAATCATTTTATTTAAGTACTTTTTTAGTGTGTATGTACTATGTAGTGTAGGTGCATATGCTTGTGGCATATGCACATGTGTGGATGCTAGAGGTAGACATCGGGTGTCCTCTACTGCTGTCCTGCCCCACATCCCTGAGACAGAGTCTGTTACTGAACCTGGAGCTTATGCAGCTTTTGTTAGACTGGCTGAGCAGGAACCCCCAGCGCCCTGTCTTCACTTCTCACAGGATTAGCAGCATGCAAGACCACACCTGGCTTTTACATGGGTGCTGGGGAATCCAACTCTTGTCCATATGCTTGTGCAGCAAGAGCTCCTACCCAGTGAGCCATTTCCCCCCCAGCCCCTCAGGTACATTTTTGAATCAGGATTTTACTGTGTAGTCCAGGCTGGCCTTGAACTCTCAGTCCTCCTGCCTTAGCTTCTCAGGTACTGGAATTAAGGTGTGCTTCAGCATATGCGGTGCCAAGAGAATTTTTTAAAAGTCAAGCACAGGGGTTTGCCTCGGAGGCTGTTTGAGCATGGTGAAGATGAGGTTACTGGAAAATTCCATGTTGGTGCGTAGTGTGAGATTACAGACAAGGAGGCAGGCAGGAAGTGCTGTGTAATCAGTTTCTCAGTTGATGGAGTCTCTGTTGGGAGGGGACCAGGGAGCAGAGAGGTTCCAGTACCGGAGCAACATATTGAACTGTGAAAATGAGTCGCAGACAGGAGAATGCTGTTTGTCTGAGATTGATCTGAGCTATTTGCTTGGCTTGTGCTTTTCATCGTCGCGTTACAGAAAATACATTTCTGTTTTCACAGAAGCAAAGAATGGAATGTGAGCCCTGCTGTTGTATGATGCAGAACCTCCCAGGATCAAAGCACATTTGTTGGTCTCTTATGTGCTGAGGGATGTTTTCCTGGGATCTAGAGCTGCCCATCATTAAAGCCAAGGAGATTGCAGCTTTGGTCCATTTTCATCCTGTCCTTGGGGACAGTGCAAATCTGGGAACATGGCTCAGTGGAGTGACTGCTTAGTCTCTCCTGTGAGGGACTGGGAGCATGGCTCAGTAGTAGAACACCTGTCTAGAATCCCCCAGTGGGAGGCTGGAATATATCTCAGTGGTAGAGCTCCTGCTTAGAATCCCCCAGTGAGGGGCTGGGATGTGGCTCAGTGGAAGAGCTCCTGCCTAGAATCCCTCAGTGAGGGCTGGGATGTGGCTCAGTGGAAGAGCTCCTGCCTAGAATCCCCCAGTGAGGGGCTGGGGGTGTGGCTCAGTGGTAGAGCTCCTGCCTAGAATCCCTCAATGAGGGGCTGGGGCGTGGCTCAGTGGTAGAGCTCCTGCCTAGAATCCCCCAGTGAGGGGCTGGGGGCGTGGCTCAGTGGTAGAGCTCCTGCCTAGAATCCCCCAGTGAGGGGCTGGGGTGTGGCTCAGTGGTAGAGCTCCTGCCTAGAATTCCCCAGTGAGGGGCTGGGGGCGTGGCTCAGTGGTAGAGCTCCTGCCTAGAATCCCCCAGTGAGGGCTGGGGTGTGGCTCAGTGGTAGAGCTCCTGCCTAGAATCCCCAGTGAGGGGCTGGGGCGTGGCTCAGTGGTAGAGCTCCTGCCTAGAATCCCCCAGTGAGGGCCTGGGGTGTGGCTCAGTGGTAGAGCTCCTGCCTAGAATCCCCCAGTGAGGGGCTGGGGTGTGGCTCAGTGGTAGAGCTCCTGCCTAGAATCCCCCAGTGAGGGGCTGGGGTGTGGCTCAGTGGTAGAGCTCCTGCCTAGAATGCCCCAGTGAGGGGCTGGGGTGTGGCTCAGTGGTAGAGCACCTGCCCAGAATCCCCCAGTGAGGGGTGAGGAGGTGGCTCAGAAGTGAAGCCTTATGTGCAGGAGGGCCTGGTTTTGATGCTCTTCAAAAAAGAAAAGAAAAAAGAATACATATGTAGTGGGAATGAAATACTGAATATTGGATATGGATAAAATGTGTAGTGTGTGTGTGTGCGCGCGCGCTGATTAGCTCACGTGTTTGAAATGGCAAAGGCAATGAAAGCTGCAGCCACAGAAGTTCTTAGCTGTGTAGCAGTGGAACCTCTCTCACCGCTCTGATTTCAGCACTGTCCATGGAGCTGTTACAGGGTAATGGGCCCATAGGCTGGAAGCCTCAGCACCCTGGGAGCAGCCATTGCTCAGCAAGGCTTGTTATGGAAGCCTCCTCCTCCACCTTAGCTTGGTTATTACCCCTCTGGGTTTTTTCCCCCCTTTTCCTGTGATTTATCCTCATACCTTTTGCATCTTTCTCTGCCATTTAGATGAGATTTAAATAAAGCCATCAGCTAAAGGGCTGTGTCAGGCTGTCGCGTACTTTCGGTTCGTGGTGAAATCAATCTGTGTGTCATTCCTTGCTCAAGTGACAGGAAACCTGCTGCTTACCTGGGGTTCTGAGTGTGTGGCCTGCCTCGGGCCTCCTCCTTCTTGCTCCTCTCACTTTGCTGGCACTGCCTCGTGCAGATAAGTAGCCAGGCATGAATAACTCCCACTTTGCCCCATGACCTGGGTCTCTCTTGGTTCCCGTTTCTCCAAATCCTGAAGATCTCTCCCTTTTTATGGACCCCTGTTTTCCTTTGAGTCCTACCACGTAATCAGTCATGAACCCCTAAAGTCAACCTTGCCTGTCTCCCCACAGAAAGGTCCTCAGGGCACATGCATAGGGTAGATAAGCCAAGGACAATTTTTTTTTCTTCCCCACGTTTGATCTGCACTGCATCTCTGTCTGGGATTGTACAGCCGTCCCACTAACATGGTCTTTCTTCTCTCCTTTCTCCTAGGCTTATCCAAATCCCTTGGGCTCATCGAAGGTTATGGTGGGCGAGGCAAAGGGGGCCTGCCTGCCACCCTCTCCCCCTCAGAAGAAGAGAAAGCCAAGGGGCCACATGAAAAGTATGGCTACAATTCCTACCTCAGTGAAAAGATTTCATTGGATCGCTCCATTCCGGATTATCGTCCCACCAAGTAAGTTATGACCGAGTCACAGCAAGAAGCATACTCCGTCAGGTGGATGGTAAAGATATTTTCTCATGGTATTTGTAACTAAGCATGAGGAACTTTTATTTGGGGTTCCTTTCCCTGTAATCCCTCAACCAAGGACTATTGCCCACAAAATAGTCACTACAAAAAAAATACTAAGGGGCTAAGTATATGGCTCATTTGGAAGAGGGGTCACCTAGCAAGCAGGAAGCTGTCGATTCCAACCCCAGCATTGCATAAAGTTGTATGTGGTGGTTTGTACCTGTAACCCCAGAATTTGTGAGGTGAAAACGGGGGTGGGGATCAATGAACAGAGTTATGCTTGGGCTGCACAGTGAGTTTGAGACACTGTGTCAAAGAAATTTACCAACTATTTATTGAGAACTTTTCTATAGGTTTCTGAATTACTTTTACTACAATTTAACTTTTAAAAATATTTATTTAGAGGCTGAAGAGATGGCTTAGCGGTTAAGGTGTTTGCCTGCAAAGCCAAAGGACCCAGGTTCAATTCCCCAGGACCCACATAAGCCAGATGCACATGGTGGCACATGCATCTGGAGTTCATTTGCAGTGGCTGGAGGCCCTGGCGCGCTCATTCTTACTCTCTCTCTTTACCTCTTTATCTCTCACTCTCTCTCTCTTTGCCTTTCTCTCTCTCTCTCTCAAATAAATAAAAATAAATAAATAAATATATATATTTTTAAAAGATTTATTTATATGTGTGTATATGCATGTGTGTGCACCAGGGTCTCTTGTTGCTGCAAAGGACTGTTCATCTGTCTTTACATGGGTGTGTGGGGAATTGAACTTGGGTCAGTAGGCTTTACAAACAAGTAGCTTAACTTGCTGAACCATCTCCCCAGCTCCTAACTTTGTTATGAGACAGAGCCTCGTGTACTTCGGGCTGGCCTCTACCTCATGATAGATCCTTCTGCCCCAGCCTCTCAAGTGCAGGGATTACATGCAGGCATCGTCAAGCCTCAGACATTGAAAATATTATATAATGTCACATACTGCACATGTGACAATGTTAAATTACTATCTTTGAATCTTTTATACATAGATTATAAGTATGTGATGTTTCATTTTGTCTCTGTTTTTAAAAAAATATTCACTCGTGTATAGGTGTGGCAGGGTCCCTTGCTGTTTCAAACTAATACCAGATGCACGTGCCACTGTGCCTTTGGCTTTGTGTGTACTGGGCAATCAATCATGGATCAGTAGGTTTTGCAAACTAGAGCCTTTAATCACTGAGCTGTCTCTCCAGGCACCCTATTGTCTTTTATTGACATTCTATCACAACCATTTTTAAAAAATTTTAATTATTCTTATTTATTTATTTGAGAGAGAAAGGGAGGCAGATAGAGAGAGGACGGGTGCACAGGGCCTCCAGCCACTGCAAATGAACTCCAGACACATCACCACCTTGAGCATCTGGCTTACGTCTTATGTGGGTCCTGGGGAGTCAAACCTGGGCCCTTAGGGTTTGTAGGCACGCACCTTAATCACTAAACCATATCTCCAACCCCCACAAGCATTTATTTTTCCCATGAGCATTTTTTGATAGGATGCATTATGACCATTATTTCCAGTATTGGCATATGGGGAGATGTTCAATTTTTTATTTTCATGTCTAACATGGATAAATACTTTCTCATTCACATCCTTCTTATACATTGACTAGATGTTTAATCAACCCTTGTATCGGTATAATCCTTATATCACAATATAGGAATATTTTTGGAGACTCTAGTTATATACTATTATTAATATATAATATTATATAATTTTATTAATAATTTATTATTAATATATAATAATATATAATTTTCCTTCAAATAATCCATTATAATTTCTTTGAAGAATTTTGAATTTCCTTCAAAAACTTTTTACAAACTTTTGCTGGAATTTTGCTAGACCCTTCCAATACTGAATACAGACATTTCTAAGCAATGCTTTTGCCATGTAATAGGTATGAAAATACCTCCTATTGTTACTTCCATTTATACTTCTTGTTTGATTGAAACTTTTACCTTTTAAAAGGTTTGGTTGTCTATTGTTTAATGTATGGGACATCTTTTGTTCTATGTACTCAGACTTAAGAATTATTTCTTTTCTTCTTGTGAAGCGTAGGAAAGGAGTTACGTGTAGATTTCAGACACTGGAGAAAAAGTTCCTATTTTTTTATGTAGGACATTTCTCTGGCTTCTCAGAAAAAAAAAAAAAAAACACCACATTCTCCATTTTCTTTAGATTTGTGGTCTCTCTCTTTTTCCATTTAGAGTACACCCTTGCTTGGAGTAGATTATTTCTTTTTCAAATGGATTTTGTGCAAATCAGTTAAGTATTCTGGTTACTGAGAAAAATAAATTCAAGATAAAGAAAATTATCTTAAATGGATTTAAAATTGCAGCATTAGATGAGAAACCTGTTAAGTCTCTCTCTCTGCCTAATAAGCATTCATTCATTTTGAGTCCCTGGGAAAAATGCATACCACCCCTATTGCAAGCAATTCTGTGTTCCTGGACTTGTGTGCTCTCAGAAACATCTGGGTGTTTTCATTCCCCAGTGTTTTCTGATTAGCCTTTCTTATTTGGGTGTTGGCAAATAAACAGCCACGTTTTCTGCTCGCTGATGAGAATGAGAATGTCTCTAACACTCAGTGTACTGGAAATGGTACCATCAAGCAAAGTTTAATGGGCACCTATCATGTACCAGGTCCTTTGCACCGCAGTGGAGATGGAACGCTGGGTGCGATGGGGTCCTAGCCCACTTCTTATCTGCAGAGGGAAACAGAGGCGTAAGAAGATCCTCCTAGCCCGAGATCATCTCTGTGGTGTGAACCAGCACTGGGGGACTTTACCTGGGGAGAAAAATAAAGGTCTGTTCACCCAAGATCAGGTACTAATTACAGACCACAGAAACAAATAGGACTTCTAAGTCTAGCTTGCCGAACCAGTGAGTTTCCTTAGGGTTGCACACAGGAGCATGGTTGAGGGCTTACTGACAGGCGCATGGGCAATATACCAGTGGCTACACCACTGAAGAAAATGTCTGCCCCTCCCCTAGCAAACGGTGCCTGCCTGTGTGTCTTCAAAGAGGGGTTGAGCCTCATGACTCCCTCCCCCAGCAACCCCTAACTGCCTGTACAGACTCATGGAGGGGCATGCGTTAGTGAACCCCTCCTCTCAGTAACCACTGCCTATAAATCCTCAAGAAGGGGTAGGGCCTCATATGAGCCCTACCCCCAGCAATCATTATTTATCAATCCTCAGGAAAGGAAGTGGTCTTGTAGGGCTCTCCCCTAACAACTATTAACTGCTTGTAATTCCTGGGAAGGGACTGGGGGTCTCATGAACCCCATTTCCTCCACAACAGAAAATTAATGGGGCTGTGCAGATCTTGTGTGGGTAACCACTATCATCTTGTATGCCAAGAGGACAGCATTCCCCTTTGCCACTAAGCCATCTCTCCTGCCTGTAAACTATTTTTTAATAAGTGAAGGGCCTACACTTTACAATAATAAAAGTTATCATACAATAACAACAGAATGGATCAGGCAGGGAGCAGCAAGAACATTCTTGAATGTCACATGCCCAAGTAGAAGTGTATCTCAGTGTTTCTATGTGCTGTGGAGAATAGGTGAACTCACCATTTTATCTGGTCCCTTTAAAAAATATTTTTATTTATTTACTAGAGAGAGAGAGAGAGGCAGGCAGATAGAGAATGGGCATGCCAGGGCCTCTAGCCGCTGCAAACGAACTCCAGATGCATGTGCCACCTTGTGCCTCTGGCTTACATGGGTCCTGAGGAATTGAACCTGGGTCCTTAGGTTTCACAGGCAAGTGCCTTAACTGCCAAGCCATCTCTCCAGGCCTGGTCCCTTCTTAAAGTACTTAAATGAGAGCATGGAAGGAAAAACCAATCAGGTGGGACAGGTGATAACATAAGGATACACCTGCAGGCCTTTGGAAGACGGTGGAGGGATAGCAACTTCTGTCAAAGCATGGAAGCCCTGACTGATCCTTCCCATGTGGTGGGAAGAAGTAGGGAGGCCAGAGGAGTACAGCCTGAGAAGAACCCCAGAGACCCAGAAGCCGGGCAGGCCACACATTTCTGATGGCTGGTGGTGGGTTTGAAGGAAAGAATCACAGGCGTGTCCCCCATATCCTTTCTGCTGCTTTGCATACCCAAGGGGCTGCTTTTCTATCCCTGGAAGGATTGGGGAGTTTTGTTCCCTGATCACAGAACACAGTTGGAGTCAGGGGATACGACATGGGGACAGTCAGCAGCCTCGTCACCGCTCCATAGCAGTCACGCTCCTGTGTGTGAGTTTGAAGGAATCCAGCGGAGGTGACCATCCCAGGTTATGGAAAAGGGCAACAAATATGGACAAATATGGCAGTGGGGGGTGTCTCAGTGACAGGAACAGGTATCTACCTGGTTACTGTTTTTTTTTTTTAATATGTATTTATTTATTTGAGAGAGACAGAGAGAGGGGGAGAGACAGAATGGGTATGCCAGGGTTTCTAGCCACTGCAAAGGAGCTTCACATGCATGTGGGTCCTGGGTCCTTTGGCTTTGCAGGCAAGTGCATTAACCATTAAGCAATCTCTCCAGATCTTTTTTTTTTTTTTTTTTTTTTTTGAGGTAGGGTCTCACTCTAGCCCAGGCTGACCTGGAATTCACTAGGAAGTCTCAGGCTGACCTGGAACTCACAGTGATCCTCCTACCTCTGCCTCCCAAGTACTGGGATTAAAGGTGTGCGCCACCATGCCCGGCTGTCCAGCTCTTTTTTAAAAAACAGTTCTATGTATTTATTTATTTAGAGAGGGTGAGTACCTGGTTACTGTTAACGTAGTATGTCTGTTGTAAAGCTTGGCCCTTCTACCAAGCTAGCTGACTCTTAAAAGTACAACTAGGAGTCCTGGACGTCTTAGCAGCTCAGTCTGTATTATCAAATGTCTTCACAGCAGCACTAACACCAGCGAAAACAGAGCCTAGACATTAAAATTTCAGCTGACTTAGATCTTAGGATGTTTTGTTTACAAATCAAGAACAAATAACTATGCTACAGAAATAATTAAAATAAAAAAATAAATCCTGGAAGTCAAAATTCAGGTAAAAATAGTTATGTGAGGCCTGGAGAAATGGCTTAGTAGTTAAGGTGCTTGCCTGCAAAACCAAAGGACCCAGGTTCGATTCCCCAGAACCCATGTAAGCCAGATACACAAGGTTGTGAATGCATCTGGAATTCGTTTGCAGTGGCTGGATGCCTTGGCATGCCCATTTCTCTCTCTCTCTCAAATACATAAATAAAAATATATTTTTTTAATTTTTTGTTCATTTTTATTTATGTATTTGAGAGTGACAGACACAGAGAGAAAGAGGCAGATAGATAGATAGATATATATAGAGAGAGACAGAGACAGAGACAGAGACAGAGACAGAGAATGGGTGCACCAGGGCCTCCAGCCACTGCAAACAAACTCCAAATGTGTGCGCCCCCTTGTGCATCTGGCTAATGTGGGTCCTGGGGAATCGAGCCTTGAACTGGGATCCTTAGGCTTCACAGGTAAGCGCTTAACTGCTAAGCCATCTCTCCAGCCCAATAAAAATATTTTTAAAAATAATTATATGAAGCATTGGAAGAGAGCATGGAGGAAATCTTTTGGAAAAGTAAGACACAAAGGAGATGAGAAATGAGAGCAGGATGATCAAAGAGGAATTAGATGTATCCAAACAGTTTGCTATCCACTAAGAAGAATATCAGAGAGCAGAAAGAAGGAGTCATCAAATGCATGATACAGGAGAATATTCCAGAAATCTAGGATAGGAGCTTTCAGATTAGAAAATCTCATCCAGTGATGACATAATTCGTAAAACAAACAAAAAAAGAACTAAACACACATCAAGAAATCTGTAAGATTTCAGGTGTTAGGGAGATGGCCTGGTAGGTGAATCACTTGGAGTACAAATGTGAGTACGGAGTTCAGACTTTCAGAATGCGGGTAAAGTTGTGTGCTGTGGGCTTCTATGAAGTCAGCACCCCCATAGCAAGATGGAGGCAGAGACAGGAGAATTTCCTACAAGCTGTGGACAGCTAGGCTGGCAAACGGAGTGGTGAATATCAGGAGAACCTGCCTCAAATAAGGAGGAAGGGGAGGACCAACATCCCAGGTTTTCCTCTGACCTTCACATGTGTGCTGTAAAGTCACACGCACATGATGTACTTGCACATACACACACACACACACTCACACAAAAGAAATTTGAGAATTTTCAAATTCCAAGCAGCATGGATAAAGAAGTCTTAAGAGCTCTGAGAGAGAGAACACAGCTAAAATAGTTGACCAGCCAGGCGTGGTGGTGCACGCCTTTAATCCCAGCGCTCAGGCTGCATGCGTAGGAGGACTGCTGTGCGTTCGAGGCTAGCCTGGAACTAGAGTAACTTCCAGGTCAGCCTAAGCTAGAGTGAGACCCTACTTCAAAAGAAAAACATAGTTGATAATGTATTTCTCAGTAGCAGCATTATAAACTAGAAGACAGTAGAGTGAGAATTTATTTTCAACCCAGGCATGGAGGCACAGGCTTCTAATCACAACATTTGGGCGGTGGAGATAGGAGGATCAGGAGTTCAAGATCATCCTTGGCTACGTAGCAAGTTCAAGCCAGTCTTAGATGAATTGGACCCTGTCTCCAACATGTGTGTGTATATATATAATTTAATGTAGAATTCTATAGCCAGCAATAGAATGAACACATTGGGTCAGGAACAAATACAAAGTAAATGCATTGCCAATATATAGGGTGTGAACAATTTTGCCTTCTTTGCCATCTGTTTTGAGAGTTACTGAAGCATATGCTTTGTAAAACAATGGAGCACTGTAAGAAAAGTATAATGGGATCTAGGGAACAGGGAAATCAAAGAGCAGAGTACAAAGGCAGATCCAAGAGAGATGATGAGAAAGACACATTCCTGGATTGAAGATAGAGGAACGTCAGCGGGGGCCAGGAGTTTTACCAGTCCTCCGTTCAGGGGAGGTATGCGGCCAGAAAGGCAGAGGAGGAAATGAATTGTTGGATCACCTAGATTTTTTTTTTCTTTTTGCCTGCATGTGTTTGTTTTTTTTTAAACATTCTTTCAGAAGAGTTTGGACTGTTTGCTGACAGACACAGAAAACTAAGATTGTGAAAAGGCAGAGAAATTGCTAACTGCTGGGGAAAAAAAAAGAAAGACAAAAAGCCTGGATTGAAAATAAATGTTTGCTGTACTTACTCCCAGTTTTTAATGTTGCTACTGAGAAATCCACTTTCTGTGGCTGGGAGTATATGAGCTAATATAATTATGTAATTGGAAATTTGTGTATTGTTTTAGGCAAAGATTATGATATGACTGTGCTGGAAGAAGGAGGAGGTAAACTGCACGTGAGGCGTGGGGAGGGTAAGGAGTTAAACCTTCCTCCTCCATGTCCCTCACTGTCGTATCTACTGGCCTTTTTATAAGCTGAGTGGATTCTTCAAATTTTTGCACATAGTGTTATGAGAGTCTAAAGCAGTAACGAGGATGGAGATCTCACCATTTAGGGCTGGAGAGATGGCTTAGCCATTAAGGCATTTGCCTGAAAAGCCAAAGGACCCAGGTTTGATTCCCCAGGACCCACATAAGCCAGATGTACAAGGTGGCGCATGCGTCTGGAGTTCAGTTGCAGTGGCTGAAGGCCCTGGTATACCCATTCTCTTTCTCTTTCTCTCTCTGCTTCTTTCCCCCTTCTCTAAAATAAATTAAATAAAGTTTAAAAGTTTGTTTAAAAAAGATCTCCCATTTAGTAGATTGATTGTATTGACCTAAATCAATTTTTTAAAACTTTTCTAAACCATCAAGAAATAGCAACATAGGTGGTTGGAAGATGCGTCAGTAGGTAAGAGCACTTGCCACATAAGCTTGAGGATCTGAGAGGCCGGGTTTGCTCTGAGTTCAATTCCCATAACCCAGGTAGACAGCTAGGTGTGGCCACACATGTCTGTAACCCAGTCCTGTGGGGAACAGAGAGTGGAGAATCACTGGGTCTCACTGATCAGTTGATCTGACTGAAAACAGCAGCTCCAGGTTCAGGGAAACATGCAGATGGGCGATAGAGGAGGACACCCGATGTTCTTCTCTGGCCTCTGCCTACATGTGCATAGGGTATGTATTTACACACACACACACACACAAAGTAGCATTGCTAGGAATGGTGGTAGCTTACCTATAATCCCCACACTTAGGAGGCTGAGGCAAGAGATCTCAAGTTCGATGGCAGCTGGGTTTACGTAACCGAGACTGTCTCGAAACACTAAAACCAAGCAACGAAACAAATAAGAGATAGTAATATAATCACTGTTATTGAGAAAACTGGAGGTTACAGAAGTGGTCTGAGATGGTATTTGTTTGGTTTTGATGAAATAAAAGTTCAACTAAGCCATAATACGAGTCCACCAAACTTCAATGAAACCATTAAAAAATGCAACATAATGTAACTATAACATGCAAGAAAATTAAGTGTAAGGTAGGTGAGGGAAGCGTGTGAGAACAGAGCTGGTGAACCAGGTTGACATGGTCATAGTCATCCCTTAAGATCATTCTAGCAGCATTAGGTTGGGCAAATCTGAAAGTGGAATTTGACATGAGCTGGAGAGTTGCCCACAAGGCCACGCATGCATGGTAAACAAAGGTACTTCCCTAAAAAAAAAAGTTAACAAATTAACCTCTGATAATGACAGATGAATCCTTGCTCTCAAAGAACTGGGAGGACCTTGTCTGCAGGAGAAGCTCCTCTGATATTTGAGCCCAGGGATAGCTACAAGCCTTTCCTTCCCCCACAGGAATGATCCCCCAGTGGGTAGCATCCTGTGTTAAGCCCCTAAAAAGCTCTTACACGTTTCTAAAGAGAGGATTAAAGTAGGTGGATTTCATTGCAGTTTTAAACAGAACCTCCTGTTGCTTTAATTCTTATTGTTTTATTACTATACTGCACTTGAGAAAATTGTTTTCCTCATACATATGAATGAACTGTTAGGTAGCTGTGAGATTAACCACTTACTTGTCACATTTCAGGCAAATCAATCCCGAAATATGTTTTTTCATTTTATTTTGGTTCTGAATCCCTTTCTTCTACTGGACAGGTATTTTAAATTTGCATGAATCTCAAGCTGTCACTCTTTCCATTTTCATTTCCTTGCTGCTTTAAAGCCGAGAAAGGAACCATCCCAAAGAATCCTTATAAATATTCCATTCTGTTTAGGTCTTATGTGGCTCTTAAATTTCCATCCACTGAGAGATTATTTCAGAATATGGCATGGCTTTGGGTCTTTTGTTCCTCATATCTGTACTTTTTTTTTTTTTTTTTTTTTTTACACAAAACAGCCTTTTCAAAATAGTTTTGTCAACAACTTGTTTCTCTTGTTGGGAAGTACAAAATGGATTATATAAGATGCTTCTTGTGGGTGTGGGTTTGTTTTGTAGTCCATCTGTAGTTCTTTTGTTTTGTTTTTGTTTTTATTTTTTGAGGAAGGGTCTCACTTTAGCTCAGGCTGACCTGGAATCCACTATCTAGTCTCAGGCTGGCCTTGAACTTACGGTGGTTCTCCTACCTCTGCCTTCTAGTGCTGGGATTAAAGGCGTGCGCCACCACGCCCAGCTCCTAGCTGTATTTCTCATTTCCTTTCTCTGTCTTTGTTTTAAATAAATTATTTAAAATGGTGGTTAAGGGCTGGAGAGATGGCTTAGTGGTTAAGTTGTTGGCCTGCAAAGCCAAAGGACCTTGGTTTGATTCTCTAGGACTCATATAAGACAGATGCACAAGGTGGCACACATGTCTGGAGTTCGTTTGCAGTGGCTGGAGGCTCTGATGCACCCATTCTCTCTCTCTCTCTCTTTGTCTCTCTTTCTATCCCTCTGTTTGTGTCTGCCTCTTTCCCTCTCTCAAATAAAATTATAAATAATTTTTTTTGAAATGGTGGTTAATCCTTAATCTGCCATGCACCAGCCTTGTATTACAGAGAGGAATGAACCATATGTGTGTTACGAGAAACTGAGTCACACAGAGGTGACACCAGAGAGAGAGAGAGTGGAGAATCAAAAATTTTATTCATTGGACATGGACTTAGGGGAATAGATTCCCAAGCCTGAGGACTGAGCTCCAATAGCTCAGAGGTTTTATAGACAGTATGGCGGGCAGTATGACATCATTGTGAATTCTTTACACTATGGGTGGGTTATAAGTTTCTAAGGTTACATGATTTTGGAACACGAAGAGAAAATTACTTAGCAATAAATTAGTGATAAGAAAATACAAATGTAGAACAGAAAGCTGTTTGTTCAGGGGTGTTTGTGCCTATGGCTGTACTAGCCAGATAACATCCAAGCAGGATGCAGCTGCATAGATAGGGAGGAGACTGGGGTCATACTGTGCCCCGGCCAGCGGGGCTTCAACGGGAGCACGGACCCCAGAGAACCTGAAATGAAAGGGACAAGACACACAAGGAACGGACAGCAAGACAAGAGTCTGATCAAGCTGCCAATTTTAATTTTTCTCAGGGTGCCTCTTATGCAGCAGAACAGGGAAGTTTGTCAACAGTTTAGGTATTGCTACAGTTCCGTTTCAATAGGATAAGGTTCCGGCCCCAAAGGCACAAGATGTTTCACAGGATAAGGCCCCAGCCCCAAAGCCATGAGATAACGACTTTCTCATTCTTTATGGGTTACATTATTCTTTTTCCGTGCATGGGTTAACAACTGCAGACCTTGCGACTTTCCAGAACAGACAACTTATTACAAAATGGAGTCATTATTTAAGATGGAGGTACTTTTGCTTTCCTAGTGTCCAGTGGTTCCCCACATCTCCTCCCTTTCTATTAGTTTTAGAAGGTGTTTTCTGTGGTGGCCAATTTTTGTAAATTTTGGTAGGACTCCCAGGGTCCCGTGATTTCACGGTGGGCCTGTAACCAACTGGGGGAGCAGTGACCTGACTCCTCCCGTGGGGTTCGTACCCCACCTTGGTTGCTCTTGGTACCTTTTGGGGAGGGGAGGCAGAGCCAACACAGAAAGAACGGTACCAACCTCCATGCAAGTCAGGTTTGACTCTCAGGGAATTCAGAAGCGGTCAAAAGGGACCTTCCCTTGCGGTGCTATGCCTCGCACCCATGTTGGTGCCCATATTGTACTCACACATTTGTGAGTCAACATGCACAGGTCTGAATCCTATGCAGTTCCTGTTGGAGGGGAGTCACTCAGATCATTTTAAGTTTAGATAAGTGTCAATAAGGGAGGAGATATGGGGCACACCTGCTAACTAGGGCGAAGGTTCGGCACCTAGGCCAGGGGGCGGCCGCAGGGGGCGGTCACAAGGTAGGTCTTGGTCTTCAAGAGCCAGGCGATGGTAGTGCACTTGAATTGGTCGTGCTGTGGCTGAATCAATCTGTTCCTTAATAAAGGATGTTAGCTTTTTAAATAACCATGGGCCAAAGCTTAGTAAGAGGAGTAGGCCAACCAAAGGACCTAAAATAGAGGGGAGGATCGAGGACAGCCAAGGATGAGAAAAGAACCAACCAGATGTTTCTGTTATACCTCTATTATTTTTTCTTTTCTCCAAAGATTCTCTGATCTTAGCCATACTATCCCTTGTGACACCTGTATGGTCAGTGTAAAAACAGCATTCTTCCCGTAAGGCAGCACATAGTCCCCCCTCCTTCAAAAGAAGGAGGTCGAGGCCCCGGCGATTTTGAAGTACCACCTCAGATAAAGAGACTAAAGACTGTTCTAAAGCAGTAATTCCCTTTTCTAGGTTTTGAATGTCTTTATCCAATTGGGAACGCAGGATTTCATATTGGGCATTTCCCTGTACAAGAGCAGCAATACCTGTGCCGGCGCCTGCAGCGCTGACACCCAGAAGCAAAGCAAGCGAAATAGCAGTGCCGGTAATGGGTTCACGTTTGGTCCTATGCGAATAGGGGAGGGATGAGGCAAAGTTAGCGTCAAAGTCTGGAGCAGGGTGATAGGAAATGCGAGGGAAGAGTCAGACAGGGACACAGAACTGAGGGGGATTGAGCAGGCGATACACGGAAGCGCAAGCTGTTAGGCTGTCAAGGCAGGCCCACCAATAGCCCTGGGGGAGGAGATAATAGGAGTCATAATGAAGGGAGGAATTAACAGAGACAAAATTCTTGCAAAGGGTAGAAGGCATGGAAGATTTGGAGAGGTTTGGAGCATGAAGGCAGGTTCCAGAGCCAAGGACAGAGGAGATTGGGAGGGTAATGTTAGGGCGCTGAGACCAGGGGCAGTGAGTCCAATCAGTAGTTGTGTTGAAGGGAAGTGGGAGAGGTTGAGCCACACCCTCATAAAGGGGGAGCGAGGTGTGAATGCAAAGCCAGCAAGATTGGGTAAGATTGGGAGAAGAAGAATTGAGTACATTAAAAGTGGCCTCGACCAGGTTAAGGACCAGGTCAGTAGTTGTCAGGGGTGGAGGAGGAAGAGGCGGGAGTGTAACCAGAGCTGGCACAGGGGAGGATATAGATGTAGGGACGGGGGGTAACAAGGGAGTGGCACGCGAGGGGTAGAGAGCAGTAGTAGGGAGAGTCTTTTGGAGCTTAATGGTAAAAAGGACCCCAACATGAGAGCCACCATAGGTACGGATGGCCCATTG
Source organism: Dipus sagitta (assembly GCA_036346955.1). Lineage (NCBI taxonomy): Eukaryota > Metazoa > Chordata > Mammalia > Rodentia > Dipodidae > Dipus > Dipus sagitta. Next base: position 4,743,039 of record CM070771.1, read on the forward strand.
AACGCCCCGGGACCAGACATCATATGGCTGTTGTTTGCCAGGGGCTGTAAAGGTAATTAGTAGAGGGTGGCACCACCCAAAGGATGGGGAAGATATCTGGCAAGCCTGTTTTGGAGTATAGCGGGCAGCTCCCGGGGATGGGTATAGTTAGCCTTTAGGGTGATATAGTCCCAAGAAGATGAGGGGTTCCAATAAGCATCTCCAGTAGTTTCACATCCCCATTTTGCACTGAAATAAACGTCTGGGCCCCCACATTTCCAAGTAATCGAACGGGGACGGTGATGACCGGGGGCAACATAGAGGGAGAAAGACTGTAAGTAGGACCTCTGGTAAGAGTTATAACATCTCCTTCACCATAAGAGTGGTGAAGATTAATTTCAGGAGCAGTATGTTGTGCAAAAATGGTGTCAAGTCTCCAAGCGTTCAGGCTGTCAAGGGCCATTTTGCAGAGGTCTGGAGTTAGGGTCGGCCAAGGGATGGTCTGAGAAACCGTAGATTGTGTCCAGATCACATCACCGACTTCACTGAGCACGGTCCAGGTGAAATTCATGGATTGATGGCCAGCAGTGATCACCACAGATGTCAGGAGCAAGAGGCCAACGAAAGCAGGGGCAGCCATAGTCCTGAAAAGGAAAGGACAAATCCTCAGGGGGCAGGGAGCCTTCCCTGGGAGAGGGTGAATTTTTAAGGGGTGAGGGTGGTGAGAAACAGAAAGCTGTTTAGGAGCAGTGCATTCACGAGAGAAATGTCCAGGTTGTTTACACTTATAACATGTTTTCGTACCCTGAGTGAGACCAGCAGAACGGAGAGCAGCTCCAATAGCTAAACCCATGGCGTGAGAGGAGCCCACGCCTGCACATAACTTGATATAATCAGATATGTACTCCAGCTTGTGAGAGCGGAGAATAGACTGACAAGCAGGATTAGCATTCTCAAAGGCCAGGTGTTTGATAAAGGGGCTGTTGGTTTCCCCAACACCAAAAAGGCGCTCAGCAGTTTCATTAAGTCTACTAATAAAGTCACTGTAAGGCTCTTCTGGACCCTGTCTAATATTAGCCAGGAGGCGGTGGTGGCCCCTTTAAGAGGGAGGTGCCGCCAGGCAGCGAGGCCTGCCTGTTGTATTTGGGCTAAAAGTCCAGGGGGATAGTGTGCTTGCCGTTCGTTGGAATCGTAGGGATGTTCCCCCAACAATTTTTGTTTTGTCCAATTTTTAGAAACAGCCTTTTGTAAATTACGGCGAGCAAAGTCAGAGCAGTTTTCATTAAATTCAGTGCGCCATAGAACAAAATCTCCGCCAGAGAGAGCCGCGCGAGCAAGGCGATTCCAATCATTAGGCGTAAGCCATTTATCACTATAGCTTTCCAGAAGAGTGAGAGTAAAGGGAGCCGTGGGCCCGTAATTAGAGACGGCCGCTTTTAGTCGCTCAAGAAACTTTAAATTAAGAGTTTTATATTTAGGTTGGGGAACAGACTCCGGGGCAGGTTCATCCTCAGAATCAGAGGAGGCAACACTCTCATCAGCTGGAGCAGCCGAGGGAGCAGGCTCCTCATCAGAGTCTGCATTGGACGCAGGGGAGGGAGCAGAAGCGGTATCAGAGCGGGCCTGTGCCTGTGTGCGAGTAGCAGGAAAAGCAAGAAAGCCAGTATTGCGGGTGTGTGCGTTTGCTTTTGTTTTGCGCCTACGGCTGTCAAAGAAAGGATTAGAAAAGGCAGCAAGTTCTTTTGTGACAGAATCAAGTTCCTGGAGAAGCTGCAGCTGAAGTTTTTTATCCTGAAGTGCCCTACGGAGGTCAGAGACAGAAGCTAATGTGGCAGACTGTAGTTCTGCGAAAGGAGAGTCAGCGAGAGGTTCAGCAGGCGCAGAGGGAAGTAAGGCGGCAGAGCGGTCGAGGACAGGAGCGCAGAGTGGCGGGCAATAGGGAGGAGGCACTAGAGGAGGTTTATTGGTGGGGCCTACATCAAGCAACGGGGGAAGGGGGGAACCAGCTTCACCAACTTCACCAGCTTCAAGATCCACTAGGGAAGGATAAAGGTGGCAGGAAGGCTTTTCAGAGGCAGGAGATTTAGGTCTCTTTTGAGTTTCATCTTCAACAATGACAGAGGCGCAAGCAGAAGGGGGCCTAGAAGAGCGTTTAAGAGCAGCCTCTCCCTCATTAACAAGAACCCGTACAGCCATAGAATGATTGTGGACCTTGAGAACATCATTTATAAGATTCCAATAAGAGTAGGCAGAAACAGGGACCTTTTCGGGGCCAAAGGTTTCAAAATAATCACGTAAACAATCTCCAACTCTTAACCAAGTTTTTTCATTTATAGTCCCTTCCTTTGGGAACCAAGGACAGAGATCACCAATAAAATCTAAAAATATCTTTAAATCTTTTCTTTTAACCCTAGTTCCTCGTACCTTGAGAGCTTGTTTTAGCCCAGTCACAAAAGAGTCTTCTTTTGAAAATGCTTGTCCCATGGTAAAGAAAACTTGTCCCATGGTAAAGAAAAAAAAATCTTATCTTACCTCACCGTCCGAGTGTTCCAACGGATCTGTCTCACGGGCGGGCGACTCCGTGGTGATCACAGCGGGCCAGTGTCTAACCCCCTCTTTGGGTTGCGGCGGCCTCGGTGCGGGATCCCAATGGGCAGGTAGCAGACGGTGTTTCAGGCGATCCTAGGTTCGTGCCCCACGTTGGGCGCCAGTTGCCCCGGCCAGCGGGGCTTCAACGGGAGCACGGACCCCAGAGAACCTGAAATTAAAGGGACAAGAGACACAAGGAACGGACAGCAAGACAAGAGTCTGATCAAGCTGCCAATTTTAATTTTTCTCAGGGTGCCTCTTATGCAGCAGAACAGGGAAGTTTGTCAACAGTTTAGGTATTGCTACAGTTCCGTTTCAATAGGATAAGGTTCCGGCCCCAAAGGCACAAGATGTTTCACAGGATAAGGCCCCAGCCCCAAAGCCATGAGATAACGACTTTCTCATTCTTTATGGGTTACATTATTCTTTTTCCGTGCATGGGTTAACAACTGCAGACCTTGCGACTTTCCAGAACAGACAACTTATTACAAAATGGAGTCATTATTTAAGATGGAGGTACTTTTGCTTTCCTAGTGTCCAGTGGTTCCCCACAATACTGTCTCCCTGGTAAAGGCATATACAGAAGAAACTGTGTTTTAGAGTATCATCTGGGCCTGGTTTCTTGGTTTAATTTCTTCTACCACATCTGGGTCCCTAGGACATCAGAGACAGTGGGAAGGCAGGCTATTTAAAGTACCTCTGGCTGCTACCAGAGAAAGATAAGAGAATAAGTAGTTCTGGGAGAGTTGGAGCACTCTGTAAAGAAGACCTTGATCTTATTTTTCCCCATTGTAGTTAATTTATTTACTTGTTTATTCAGTATAATAATTGCACATATTTTTGGAGCATGGTGTAATAATTTGATGCATCTATATGGTATGTAATGATTGATTCAAGGCAATAAGCATTTCCATCTCATTCAACATTATCCTTCAAACTCCTTGCTGCTGGTTCTTTTTTTAAAAAAAATTAAAATTAATTACGGCCATACTTAGTATGGATACATCACGTGTTGGTACCGTTGTTTCCCCCATCCCTGCCCTCTTTCTTTTTTTTAAAAAAAATTTTTTTTGTTATTTTTATTTTATTTGAGAGCAACAGACAGAGAGAAAGAGGCAGATAGAGAGAGGGAGAGAGAATGGACGCGCCAGGGCCTCCAGCCACTGCAAATGAACTCCAGACGCGTGTGCCCCCTTGTGCATCTGGCTAACGTGTGTCCTGGGGAGTCGAGCCTCGAACCGGGGTCCTTAGGCTTCACAGGCAAGTGCTTAACCGCAAAGCCATCTCTCCAGCCCCCTGCCCTCTTTCTGAAGTGGGCCCTCTTCCCTGGGGTTGCAGGTTTTCCCTGTGGGGTTGTAGGTTATGCATTGTGGGAGCAGCAGTCAGTTACTGGGGAGAGGCAGTGCCTCTGGGCATGATGTCCCAACTTGTGGCTCTAACAATCTTTCTGCCCCCTCTTCTGCAAAATTCTCTGAGCCATAATGGGTGTGTTTTAAGTCTACTTCAGTGATGGGCACTTAGAAGCCTCTGGATCTCTGACTTGGTGGTATTGAGTGTCCTCAGCATCTGTCTCCTTCACCCTGGTGCTGATTATCAGGTTCACCATGGAAGCAGCATTCTTGCTCATCTCCTCCATTCCTCTGTGGTTTCAGCTGGGGCCAGGCTGAAGTGCGATTGGTAGTTTATCTCCTTGGGTCTCACTCCCATCTGAAAAAGAAAAGCAGATTCTCCAATGGAGAGTGAAGTCAGCATGGGTTAAATGGGATAAGTGTTATTAATTTGGAGAGAATTTGATGGATGTAGCCCCTCTTTTAGGCCAAGATTAGTGGGAGCTTGACATTGGGGAGCATAATCTTTGTCTCCATAGGATTCAAATCTGGTTCCAAGTTCCACATATGGGTTCTTTTCCACTGAGCGGATCTCTTATTAGAAAGGTATTGGCTACCCACTAAGGCTGTGTGCCACTATTGCACTTGTGTATACATCACATCAGGGTGTTTGCTTCTGAGTTGTTTAGACCCTGGGTTGCTCAGACAGTTGTTGGCCACTCTTCCCCAGTAGCTCATGTAGCATCTTCCAGCATTAGATGGACAAACTGTCTGGGGTCAGGCTCTCTTCTGGATTCCAGCCAGGTCTCTCCATATTCCATGCTGACAGCATATGGTGTCTTTAGCAGTAGGCTATTAACATTTATCTCTTGTGGGTAATCAAGTGCCTTGACAGAAGTCTGTCTTGTATGGGTCCTTATAGGCCTCTCTGATCCACAGCTCATTATGGGTGGCAACTGCATCCTGGTACTGGGAGTTACAGGCCAGAGCCAAGGGTTGAAAAAAAAATAAAAAGAAAGAAAAGAAAATATTTTAAGGTTAGGCTTCATCCCATCCTCTCCACAGCCCTTCATTTCAGGTGCTTCCCCATGCTCCTGTTGAGGGTTCAACCTTTTAGTCTATCTTCAAGAATTTGAAATAAAAACGGTAGTAAATTATTGTAAATGATTCTCACTCTTGTGTTCTAGGAAGAGTGGAATATATTCTTCTATCTGACTATATTTTGTCAGTACAGGGGACTGAACCCAGGGCCATGTGCATGCCAGGCAAGCACCCTACCACATAGTTACATCCCATCCCTTCTAACTATACTTCAAAACCAGCTATTCAGCCTCTCTGTAGCCTTCCTAGCTTAAAGTAACTGCTTCTCTATTCTCTCCTAAGGGATCAACTCTTCAGTCTTCCACATATAGTTGTGAGCACACAGTAGTTGCCTTCCTGTAACTGTTCCTTTCACTTGAGAAAATGCTCTCCAGTTCTAGCCACACTGCAGTCAATGGCAGACTTTATTTTTTAAGCATTCTTTATTAGCAGTATTTATTTTGAAAGAGAGAGAGAGAGGGAGAGAATGGGCATGCTAGGGCCTTCAGCCCCTGCAAACAAACTCCAGACGTGTGCACATGTGTGAATGTGCAACATTGCATGCTTGTTTCACTGCGTGGCTACTTGGGACCCGATGATTCACACATGAGTTTTTAGGTTTCTTGGGCAAGTGCCTTAAGAAATAAGCCATCTCTCCAGCCCCAGACTTTAATGTTTTTGTGCATGCAAGACATTCTGTTGTGCAGATAGGCCATGTGGTCTTTGCTTACTCACATACCAATGGTCACGTCTGCAGGTTCTGTGTCTTGGTGGTTGTGACTAGCACCTCAATAAACACAGGTGTGCAGGTGAATTTCCCATGTGCTGATCTCCCTCCTCTGGGTGTGTGCTCAGTGTTATGCACTGACTCTCCTGGGCATTCTGGTTTAGTGTTTTGAGGACCCTCCACACTGTTTATAGTTTATAGCCCCGACAGCAGTGAACCAGAGTTCCCTTTTCTGAGGCTGAGGTTGTGGCTCAGTAGGTAGTTGTGCTGGCTTCTCAAGTTCGATGGTCTCTGATGGCCTTATGGGCCCCGCGTTCTATTTCCCAGCACCCATGTAAACGGCTGGGCATGGCCATACAGGCCTGTAACCCCAATCCCATGGGGAGTGGACACCAGAGAATTGGTGAAACTCACTGGTGAGCCATTCCGAATAACAACAAAAATGTCAGTTCCAGGCTCAGTGAAAGGTCCCAGCTCAAGGGAGCAACAAGGGTGACCAACACCAGAGGACACCCTGTGAGCTGCTGTGGTCTGTGCACATGTGTGCATGGACATGCATCTACACCTACGTGCATCTACCACACCATGCTCACTAGACACACACAGACACACACACACACAAACACACACTGAAAAAAAAGAGTTCTCTTTTCTCCACATCCTCACCAGGCCTTGTTTTGTTTTGTTTTTGTCTTTTTGAATGTAACCATTCTTAATAGGGTGAGGTGGTATCTCATTGTGGCTGTGTGTGTGTGTGTGTGTGTGTGTGTGTGTATGTTTGTATACATGGGGATGCATATGTGTGCATGGCTATGTGCACTGAGATCCAAGGGATAAGCTCGGGTGTCATCTTCAGGAATGTAACCCCTCTCTATTTAAGACAGTGTCTCTCGTTATCCAAAGCTTTCCAGTTCAGACTGGCTGGCCAAGGAGCCAAAGGGATCCTCTGGTCTTCACTTCTTCAGTGCTGGGATTTCAGGCAGGCACCACCAAGCACATTTTTATGGAGGTACTGGGCATTGAACTCAAGCCCTCAGACCTGTGAGGCAGGAATGTACCAAGGGAGCCATCTCCCTAGCCCTTTCACTGTGTTTGACTTTATTTATTTATTTGAGAATAAGTTAGAGGCAGAGAGAGAGAGAGCAAGAATGTGGCATGTCTGGGCCTTCAACCACTGCAAACCAACTCCAGACAAATGCGCCACCTTGTGCATCTGGCTTTACGTGGGTCCTGGCTAATCAAACCTGGGTCCTTTGGCCTTGCTAGCAAACGCCTTAACCACTAAGCCATCTCTCCAGCCCTCACTGTGGTTTTGATACCCATTGTCCCGGTGATTCATAATGTCAAGAATTCTTTTGTATACTTATGTACCATTTGTATAGGCACTTTTGAGGACAGGCTATTCAGACACCCTGCCCATGTGTATCTGGATGGTAGCCCCTTTTCAGGTAGATAGCGTGTACATGTTTCCCCTTACTCTGACTCTCTCCTGTGACTGTTTGCTTTCCTGTTCATGTGCTTTGTAGTTTCCCATTGTAGAATCCCGCTGACCTATTTTTGCTTTTGCGGCTCGTTTTTTCTGGGGTCGTAAAACCATACCAGTTTATAACCATGTCTGAAAGTGATTCCCCTATGTTTTCTTTTAACTTTTCTATTGACAATTTTTATACATGTATTGTAATGTATTTTTTTTACCATAATTCCTTTTCTTTACCATCTTTTGTCTCCCTTCCCTTGTCCCATGTCCACCAAATTCCTTTTTCTTTCCAACTAGTCCGTGTTCTATGTTGTTTTGTTTGTTTGTTTGTTTTCCAAGGTAGGGTCTCATTGTAGCCCAGGCTGACCTGGAATTCACTATGTAGTCTCAGCCTGGCCTCAAACTCATAGCAGTTCTCCTATTTTTACCTCCCAAGTGCTGAGATTAAAGGTGTGTGCCACCACGCTCGGCTCATTTTCTATTTTGATGTCTTTTTGTTTGTTTGTTTGTTTGTTTTTTGCCTTCCCCATTTCCTCTGTGTTTTAACAGTTCCATATGTTACATTTAGACCTTTGATCAATTTGAGGTTTTTTTTTGTATATTATGATGAGTCTAGTTTTATTCTTCTGCATATGGACTCCTTATTGAACAGATTGCCCTTTCTCAGGTGCATTTTTGCAAATTTGTTGCAAATCAACCAGGTCTGGTGGAACAGGCCTGTACTCTCAGCTAGTAGAAGCTGAGTAGTGGAAGGCTGAGGCAGGAGGATTGGAAGCTTAAGGTTGGCCTGGGTTACAGAGTCAAGGTCAACCTGGTAAAGTTAGTGACACCTCCTCTCAACAAAGATGAAAAGGGCTGGGGTGTGGCTCAGTGGTAGGGCAGCTGCCTAGAATCCCCCAGTGAGGGGCTTGGGGCAGAATCTTCTAGTGAGGGTGTGGGGTAAGGCTAGGTTTTAGATAACTTGTTTAGCATGTATAAGATCCTGGATTTCATCTCCAGTAATGCAAAATAATAATGATGATGATAATAATAATAATAATGGCTCAGTGGTTAAGGCACTTGTCTGCAAAGCCAAAGAACCCAAGTTTGATTCCCTAGTACCCACATAAAGCCAGATACACAAGGTGGCACATGCGTCTGAAGTACGTTTGCAGTGGCTAGAGGTCCTGATGAGCACATTCTCTCTCTTTCTCTCTCTCTCTCTCTCTTACCTATCTATCTGCCTCTTTGTCTTTCTTACTCTCACAATAAATAAATAAATAAAATATAAAAAAATTTAAAAAATAATAATAGGAAAATTTCCCAAGAATCGGCAAAATGACACAAATAATTGGATATGAATGAAGAGGTCCCTGTAGAAGTTTCTAGCTTGGAACTTGAGTTTACTTTTGTGATGCTGAAGATTGAGCCTGTGGCCTTACATGCTGGGTAACCACTCTGCCACTGAGCTACAGCCCCTGCCCAGAAGTTCCTAGCTTGGGAGGTAGAGTGCATGTGGTGTCATTAACTGGGAGAGAGGATCCTGTGGCACTTCCTGTTTTGTGGGATAATGGCACTTCTGCTTGCCTAGGGCACCCCATAGTTGCCATTCTCCTGATGTAACCACGTGGTATGGATCTGTCTGCCTTTCTAAATTATTTGGCCATACCTGTGTGTGTGGTGGGGGGGAGGGAGAAGGTAGCATTTGGTGACATGAGAATACAGGTGAAGCTTCATAGCTCCTGCCTCCTATTCCCTGACACACTGTAGCACTCATATAATGGTATATTTATTATCTGGGTGTCCAACTATCTTATAGTATAGGGGATGCAGGCCAAGTAGGAGCCTAGACATCTGACATCTGGCTGTACTCACTAAGGCCGTGGTTGAGGTCCCTGTACAAATGGTGTGGCTTCTCTCCCCCTCTGTGTTGGTTATTTATAGGCAGTTCCTACTGCTGTTATCTGCAGTTTCTCCTTCGACCTCCGCTTATAAATCCAGATGTCAGGGTACTTCGGAATTCATTTTGCTTCCCTCAGGAAGTCCCCTCTTCCTTTTCTTGCTGCAAATTCTAGTCCATTGTACCCTGGCAGTGTCTGTTTTGGGCACAGGAGGTGTGAGGTTTCTGTGGGTGGCCTTCATGAGAAGTCCTGTGAATGGATACATACTCCAGGATGCTGAACATGGAGAGGAATTTGAATGACCCAAGTCCAGTGGGTGTTTCACACACTGTGCACACATACGTGTTGTGATGCTATATATATAAGTCAGTGGTATGAGTCTACCCACTGATTAATACCCAACTGAGTCCTCCACCCCATGAAAAGGATGTATTTGATTTCTTTGCTGTGACCAAGCCTGTCTGTCTGAAGCATTCATTCCTCTTCTTTCCTTCCATTTTTCTTTCTGTGTGTGCTCATCTTTGTGTGGGTTCACATGTGTGTGGGGGGGTACATGTCTTTAAGGGTACGTGTGTGTGAAGGACAGAGGACAACCTCTTGTGTCTTTCCTGAGGTGCCATCTACCTTTTTTGAGACAGGGTCTTTTACTGTCCTGAATCTCAGCAATTAGGCTACACTGACTGGCCATTGAGCTCCAGGGATCCTCCTGCCTCCCCAGGATTACAGACACATATCTCCAGGCCCTGATTGTTTTACATTGGGTCTGGGGGTTGAACTCAGGTCCTCATGTTTGCAATATAAACACTTTACTAGATGAGTTATTTTCATACCCCCATTTCTTTCTTCCTTTTTTTTTTAAAAAAAATTTTCAGTGTTAAGGATTCAACCAAGAGCCTCCTACATGTTAAGAAAGCACTCTAGTGCTGAGCCACATCTCCAGCCCCTCACTGGGGGACTCTAGGCAGGTGCTCTACCACTGAGCCACTTATCTAGCCCCTCACTGGGGGATTCTAGCCAAGTTGCTCTACTGGTCATCTACACTCCAGCCCCTTGTTGGTTTTCACATAGATTGAAAGTGCCTTCAAGAAGGTTAGGAATCCTAGGTCCTGCTTTCTCTTTTACAAACATGGGCTCAAAGAGAAGCTATCCACTAAATACTTACTGATTGAAATAATAAATAAGTGCATGCTTAGGACTGTCTGATTCGCTGAACATGGTAATTATTCCCTCCTATTGACTGCCTTTTATGTTTTTGTCACTGTGCTGCATGTTTTATTGATCCCATTGAAATTTAACCACCCTCTGAAGTCACTGTTAACCATCCTTGTTTTATAAATGAGGCTGAGGCCTGAGAAGTTATGTAGTCCATCTGAAGTTATACAACTTGCATGAAACCCTGACCAAAAACAAAACACCTTGGTGTGTATTAAGGTGGGTGCCCCACTTCATATCACATTACCTCTTTAACCTCTGTGACTGCAGAAGGAAAAGTTCTACTTATATTGGTAACTGGTATTGGCACATGGAAATGAAATTCTGAGCCTAGAGAAAAATAATTTCTTTGAAGTGTGTGTGTGTGTATCTGTGTCTACTCTACTTCTTCTTTCGGTCCCTTATAAGTTTTTCAACTAATCCCAATACCAAAAGGGCTTCATTTTGAATTTAATTAACTGCTACCCCAAATGGTCCTCTAGTATATAGTATGATATAGTTGAAATATCTTTATAAGGTACAGCGTGTTTTCTATAACTCAGGAAGACATAGATTGTACAATATTATTGGGCTTAGGAAATGTGTGACTATGGGGTTTATTTCACCCAGAGGTCTCTGATGGTTAATCTTCCTTCTCAAGTTGACTAGACTTATAATCACCTAGGAGACACACTTCTGGGTGTGTCTGTGAGGGTGAGAGCATTACCCAAAGAGGGAAGACACACCCTGAAAGTGTGTGGCACCATCCCAAACTCAATGAAAAGGAGGAAGAGAGAAGAGCGTCAGTACTCATCTCTCTCCACTCCCGATGGCTAGTGCAGCGTGACCAGCCACCACACACTCTTGGCACCATGCCTTCCCCACCGTGATGGACTGCACCCTCTAGTTGTGAGCCAAACTAAACCCTGCTTCCCTTAAGGTGCTTTTGTCGATCAGCTGTCTTGTCACAGAAATGAGAAAAATAACTGATACAAGGTTTACCTAGAAAAGACTTTCTTAGAGCTCATCTTCACCCAGCCAAAGGATAGATGATACAGCGGGTAGTATGCCTTTTCTCTTAATATATGAAGCTGCTGATTCCCAAGTACATATGGGTAAAGGTTGATCCCACTCAAAGTGTATCTCGCATCACTTCCCTCCCTCCCAGCTTGTTCTTTACCATCTCAAATACCAGAGTGTATCTGTTTCTCCAGTAAATGAAAATGAATAGAAATCAGTCTCAGTGTGAAGTCTTTCCTTTCTGTAATTTGACAATACCCAGCAACGCTGTTGGTAACACTCTAAGGTATTTTAAACATGGAGACCTGGAGTAGAAGAGTGAGAATGAAGCAGAGAGCTTCTTTGCATGAGGTGGAGGCCCTGACGTGCCAGAGATCCAACTCTTAGCTGGTGATTGTTTTTAAATGTAGACCGGGCTGGTCTTCAACTAACTATATAGAATAGGATGATCTTGAACTTCATGGTGGTTTGAATGTGTGATGTCCCTCATAGCCTCATATGTTTGTGATTCAGCCTCATACTCCTTGGGAGCCTTTGGGAGGCAGAACTTGACTAGGGAAATTGTGTCACTAGGGGGCGGATCTTGAGCTCAACTTGTCAGTGATAGCTAGCTCACTCTTGCTGCTACTTCCCAGCTGATGCAGCAAGATGTCATGTCCAGCCTCTACTCTACCAAGATGAAGCTTCCCTTCGAAACTCTCTGTCTGTAATAAACCCTTTCCTCCCATCAGCTGCTTCCAGTTGGGTGTTTTATTCCAGAAACACGTAGGTAACTGCTACAAACTTCTTTTTACTTTTATTTTTTTTCCTTTTTGCTTTGTTCTTTGACAGTCTCACACACATGTATTGGAATTTGGCTATACAGACTCCCCTTCTCTTACCTGGCTCTCACTCCTGCTTCTGTACCCCCCTCTTGCTAGCAGATGCTCTGAAACAGGGTGTTAGGAGTTCAGGAAAGTCCTTGAACCCCAAACTCTGGGTTCACATTTGCATTTAACCAAAGAATTGGGCAAACCAAACTGAGAAGTGTAATTATTAAATTATTGTATTTATTGAGGGAAGTATAGAACCAAGGGAAGGAAAATGAATATACCCACATGGTCTGAGAGCCCATGTGGTGGGCCTGGAAGAAATGTATAAAGAGAATTAGGAAAGAAAAGAAAGTAAAAAGAGCTCTTGCCATGTAATGGGCAGGAGGGGGTAAAGAGCTCGTGTGTGGGAGTCGGGGTTAGGGGGTTCAGAAATGATCAGGCAGCTCTGAGAGAGACTTGTTCTGTTGCACACATCTATTTATAATTCTTGTGGTGGGTTTCACCTTCTGACTCAGGTGAACCAGAGACACAGCTGATTGGTCTGGACTATAGGCTGGCTTAGGAAGGAACTAGTCCCCACGCCAAGTTCTGCGGTCTAAGCTTGACCAACAACAATGTCAGGATTAGCTTTGAATTCTACAAAAAGAGACCTCCCACCCAGGGAAGGGCTCAGGTATGGAAAAGCAGGTCTAGGAAACTAGTGAAGAGATAAGAAGTCTGATCATCCTTTGATCTCTAGCAAGTGCAGATCTTCCTGCCTTTTTACTTTCAGGGGCCCAGTCACCCTAACTGCCTGACTCCTTCTCACATCCTTGAAGAGAATGACTCCTCTTCCCCCAACAACTGTTAGCCTTAGGGAGGGATGAGACTTTGAACTACTACTCATCCTCCTGCTCCTCCTTCCCTAGTGCTGAGATTACAGACATGCACTGCCACACTTGGGCTATAAGGTAGTGAGGGTGGAACCCAGAGCTTTGTCCGTGCTTGAGAAACAGTCCCAGCCCATGACTTAGGTGGTTCTTAAGAAAGCCTTCCCACTTCTAAGGACAGAACTAAACTGGCTGTCTAAAAGCTTATGAATTGGCAAAGTTAATTTAATCTTCTATTGAGACCTGCAAGGATTTCCACCTGAGTGCATTTAAGTAAAGCTACAAAAAGGAGTCCATGTATTACTGTAGTAGGATGTTTTCTGGATGCTTCCATTTCTTGCATGAGAAACTTGAAACCAATAGACAGAAACACCTATCATCCTTGTTCTGCTAACACTAATGGCTTTGCCCAAGGGCATGCCTATGACCTCCATCTGGGGTCACTGAGTTACAAAGGCGCATTCCTCCCAGGTCCATGTGACCCTGAGATTCTTCATTCATTATCCAACATCAAACCAACATTGGGAGTGGCAGTGGTGACTCTCTCTTTGCATCTGCAGACCTTTCATACTTGATATAAGGGCCAGACACACTTGTCACTGTGAGAGGAGTTTGACTTACCTCATTAAATATTCATAACTCCTCATAATTCCTTTTGTGGAAATGTCAGTGTTGGGATCCATTGTGGCATGAATATAAAACATTGCCCATAGGTTCATGCACGTTGGTGCCCTACTGGTGGCCCTGTTTTGGAAGGTTGTGGAAGGTTTAGGAAGTGGAGCCTTGCTGGCAGTTACTGGGAGTGGCCTTTGAGCGGTAGAACCCAGCCCAGCTTCCTGTATGTTCTCTTCTTCCTGTTTGCAGAGGCAATGTGACCAGCCGCCTTAAGCTCTTGCCTCACACCTTCCCCACCATAGTAGATTCTGTCCTCTTAATTGTAAGCCAAAATAAACCATTCTTGCCTTAAAATGAATTTTGTCAGATATTTTGTCCTATCAATGAGAAAGGTAACATATAGAACCCACATCCGGTCTATTTCTAGGGGTTTTTTCTTTCTGCTTAATCCATTGCTTTTCAGTGTAGGGGGTGTTCTCTGTATTTAAAACAAACAAAACTTTCCTTTGGCTGGGACAACGGCTCAGTAGGGAAAGTGCTGGTTGCCCCAATGTGAGTACCTGAGTTCAGATGCTCAGAACCCACATAAAGCTAGATGCTGTGGAGAGCTTCTGTCATTGCAACATATATCTCAAGCCAGAAGAGAGGCAGAGACCGGGAACTTCTTGGAAGTTCTCAGACCAGTGAGCCTGGAAAACGCAGCAGTGGACAACAATTAGAGACCTTGCCTCAAACAAAAGTGAGATGCAAGGACCAACACCTGACATTGTCATTTGACCTAGACACATGTGTGCCCACACAGGTTCACATTCAAGCAGATTCTCTTCCTGGGCTGGAGAGACAGCTCATTTGCCAAAGGGCTCACCATTCAAGAATGAAGACCTGATGTGCTGGAGGGATTGCTTAGTGGTTAAGGCATTTGCCCGCAAAGCCAAAGGACCCTGGTTCGATTCTCCAGGACCCACGTTAGTCAGATGCTCAAGGGGGGGCACATGTCTAGAGTTTGTTTACAGTGGCTGGAGGCCCTGGCACACCCATTCTCTCTCTCTCCCTCTTTCTCTGTCAAATAAATAAATAAAAATAAACATATTAAAAATAAGAATGAAGACCTGAGCTTGCCACTCAGAACCCATTAAAAAAAAAAAAAAGCCAGGTGTAGTGTTGTGCACTTGCAATCCTAGCACTGGGTGGCAGAGAGAGGCAGATCTCCAGGGTTTTCTGGCCAGCCCACCTAGCATGAGGGGAGACTCCATCTCAAAAAAGGTGGACTACTGGGGTGATTCAAAAGTCACCACAGTACCGAGAAGAAGTGACAGTGGAGTGTTGTTGAGCACTGAGTCATCTCTATCACATCCTCCAGGGATCAGGATCCATCGCAGAAGAGGTGGCAGAAAGAATGTAGGAGCCCAAGGAAGGGCAGGACTGCTTACAGTGCAATCTTCCAGACACAAAATGGCCTGGATATCCATGATGTCACAGCACCTAACACTATCTGCACATGACCTTCATAATAGGAGGAAAAGATGATGAGATCAAAATAGAAGAGAGACTGATTGGAAAGAAGGGATTCGGTGGAGGGTGGACTTGAGAGGGGGAGGATGGGGATAGAGGAGGGAATTAACATGGTTTATTGTCTATACTTAGGAAAGCTGTCAATAAAATATTCAAAAAATTTAAAAAGGACTGTAGTGTTCCTGGGGGTGTGGCCTCAACAAATACACACACATGCACATGCATAAACCACACACACACACACATATGTATATAGATATACACATGAATATAATTTCATCTAGAAATTGGTAAACACACACACACACACGCATGCACACACGCACTCACGCACACGCACACACACACCATACTAGAAAGGCCAAGGCTGAATATAAGGAACCCAGTTTAGGTGGCCTGCCTAAGTTCACACGAATTCGTTCAGTAGATGGTTATGTGAAATTCTCCTGCACACATATGTTTCTCTACCCTGAGAATAATCAGTAGAGCCAAACATCTTTGCAGTCACTATGCCTTCTTTTTTAATTTTGAGAGAGAGAAGCAGAGTGAGAGAGAGAGAGAGAGCAGACAATGGGTACACCAGGGCCTTCAGCCCTTCAGCTGCTGTGAAGAAACTCCAGACATGTGCACCACCTTGTGCACATGCATGGCATTGCGCACTTGCGTCATTGTGCATCTGGCTTACATGGGACCTGGAGATTCAAACACGAGTTTTTAGGCTTTGTAGGCAAGCGCCTTATCTTCCAAGGTATCTCTCCAGCCCTCACTATGCCTTTTTATGTGTGGAGTTCTTTGTTGCTGTTGGTGTATGAGTATAACAAACATCCCCCTTTGCCGCAGCAGGAGCGTGTCACTGCTCTTTGTAATAAGGTGAGATTTGTGGCGTCATGAGAGCGTGGGGGGGGGGTTAAATTGGGCTTCAGGTGAAATGGGAAAAATGGGCTAAATTCAGGTATTCCTGGGAGCAGCAGGTGTGCACTGCGGAGGGAACCTGGCACGACGCCGGTGTTACAGATGGTGCGTTCTTTGAGTTCGCTCAGAAGAAATTCTGATCAGCTAACAGGGCTTTGAAGATGGGTACGGGGAAAAGAATGCTGGGGCATATGGAGCGAACATATTTGTTCTTGGAAATTCAGTAGAAAATGTTTAATGTCATCACACAGCCTCATTTGCATAAAAATAGTCACAAGCAGCGATTCAAAGGGAAGCTGAGGAAGACGTGACCGAACCAGTGCTGTTGCGGGTTTCATTTCATTACGAAGGACATAAATAATTCAATTGAATAAATAAATTCAAAATTGCTTCAAGTAGATGTCCTGCAAATTATTATGCCTGGAAAATTCCTTTAATGGTACATGTCGTGATGATAAAGTGATGTGATTATGCTTCCGTGGGCAGCACTCCGGCTGCACACTTGACCCTTGGAAAAATATTGAGCTGTCTCTAGCTTTCAAGTGTTTCATGGACACAGATGAATTTTTTTTTTTTTTTTAGTTGTGCGGACTTATGCATACCCTGACCTTGAGGGAGTTTAAAAGAAGCCCATGGCTTATTGTCATTGTGGTGGACGTGGTCCCACGCTGCCCGTGGAGCCGCTGAAAACAGCATCTAATATTCACGAGTTTGAAGAGGCCCAGACTGTGTGCCAAGCTCATCACGCACTCCTGTGCGAAACATACGGAAGCTTGATGGTAGAATGCGAGAGCCACTGCGTTATTCAGTCTGATAGGGGAATTCTTGGGCAAGAATAAACTGATTAATTAGTTGATTTTAGCAAACGTCGTCTGGGACTGGGCAGGTCTGTGACAGCACTGACAGATGCGTGTACTCACTTGGTTTTGTTAACTCAGGAAATACTTACTGGTTTGCTCCCATGTGTCGTGTTGGATGCCAAGGTTATAACAGGAGACAGATAGCATGCTGGGATTGCTAAGCCTCCCTACGGCTTCCTTTACTTTTTTTGTTTTTAGCTTTTCAAATTAAAGTCTAATCATTTTCTAGGGTTTGTCTTAGAGTTGATTATTTTGTATGAAATATCAAAGGTAACCACTATGCCTTTTCCATAGGTACATTTTATTAAATTTAGAGTTTTATTTTATTTTTAAATATTTTTACTTACTTATTTTAGAGAGAGAGACAGAGAAAAGCAGATAAAGAGAGAATGATGTGCCAGGGTCTCTGGCCACTGTAAATGAACTCCAGACACATGCGCCTCCATGTGCATCTGGCTTACGTGGGTATTGGGGAATCAAACCTAGGTCTTCAGGCTTTGCAGGCAAGCACCTTAACCACTAAGCCATCTCTCCAGCCCATTTCATTTCTGTGTCTTTTATTTGTGTGTGGGGGGGGGCCTGCATGTGCCATACAACAAATGTAGGGTTTAGAGAATAACTTCCTCATGTTGGCTCTCTCTTTTCTACCTTGTTTGAGACAGGGCATCTCTTACGGCTGTTTTACTTATTTATTTTTTTATTGTAAAGGAAAGAAGCATCATTTCTTAAAATCTTTATTTATTTATTTGCGAGTGAAGAGAGTGGGGGAGAAAAAGAAAGAGGGAGAGAGGATGGGCACACCAGGGCCTCCTGCTGATAAAAAAAAAAAAACACCTCCAGATGTTTGTGCCACTTTGTGCAACTGGCTTTACTTGGGTACAGCTTTGCAAGCAAGTGCCTTTAACCACCGAGCCATCTCCATGGCCACTGTTGTTTTATTTTTTTTTTCCCCCTTGGAAGGCCAAATTAGCTGTGCCTTGGGATTCAGAATTCTCCTGGCTCTGACCTTGTATTGCTGTAGGTGTGTTGGGGGTCACACACACACACACACACACACACACACACACGTACCACTTTCCATCTGGCTTTATGTGAGTGCTGAGGAGCTGAACTCCGGTCAGTAAGCTTGAGGGTTAAGCACTTTTAACTGGTGAGACATCTCCCCAGCCACTGGAGTTTTAAAAAGATTAGTTCAAGCCCATTGTTATTGTTGTTGTCATTTCTCTTTAGGAATTCCTATGACTCTATAATTGTTTCTTTTTTGTTTCTCGCTTTAATTACTTTTTCCCTACTGGTGTTTCTATTATTTTGTGCCCTTTTCATTACCCTGGGGTTTTCTTGATTTCCTGGTAATGCTCTTTTATTTTTCTTTTTCCCATCATTTTTCTCTCCCATGCTCTCCTCTCTCCTTCCCTCTTCTCTTCTACATGCTTAGCACACCCTCTATCATGGAGCGACCATCCCAACCGCTTAAAATCATCATTATATTAATTATATTATTATTTAGTAGTACCATTGAGTTAGTTACTCCTCTTACCGCTGTGACTAAATACTTGCCTAAAACAATGTAAGGAAAGTAGGGTTTGTTTCAGCTTACAGTTCCAGGGACACAGCTGGTCACGGAGGAGAAGGCATGGCAGTAGGAGTATGATGCAGCTGGTCACCTCAGCATCCTGTCAGAAAGCAGGAAAGGAACAGGAAGTGGAGCTGGCTCTCACTGACCCACTTCCTTCAGCAAGGCTCCACCTCTTAAGGGTGCCACAACCTTCCTAAACAGCGCCACCTACTGGGAATCAAGTGTTCAGACACACAAACTGTTGGGGGACATTTCACCTTCAAACTACAATACTTCTTTGATCACTTTTGATCAACCACAAACTGCTTCTTCTGTATCCCCCTTCATTTCTGAGATGTTTTTGTTGTCTTTTTTTTTTAATTTTGTTTTTGTGATAAGCCCTCACTCTAGCCCAGGGTAATCTAGAACTCACTCTGTAGCCCAGGCTGGCCTCAAACTCATGACAACCCTCCTACCTCAGCATCCCAAATGCTATGTTAAAGGCATGGGCCACCACACACTGCCAAGAAGATTTATTTTAATCTTTTTTCATTTCTTTTAAGATTTGAGTCAACTCTTGTTTAATTTTTTTTTTCCTGATTTGATGTATCTACTTTTTTTATTTTTAATTTTTGGCATTCTTATTTAAAACAGCTTTTCATCTTCCCAAATGCTCACTTGAGGATAATAAAACTTGAAGCACTGCTATATGTTCTTTTTACTTTGGTTACTGTGTAGGGGGAGGATGGTAATTTTTATCTGATGAGATATTTTGATTTCTGCCTTTTTGTTTTCTTTTTGATGTATTTACTTTGACTGTTATTTTATTGATTATTTTTGTAGATTTGAGGTTATTTGTATGATTCATATTTAATAGGTGACACTGTTGATCACTGTCAGGAGCCTTGTTTTATAACATTTATTTCTTTATTGGGAGAGAGAAAGCAGAGAGTGAAAGGAGAGAGAAAGGAGAGAGAGAGATTGAGAACGGGCACACCAGGGCCTCTTGCAAGTGCAAACAAGCTCCACACACAGGCACCAGTTTGTGTATCTGGTTTTACTTGGGTACTGGGGAATCCAATCTGGTTTTGCAGGTAATTACCTTAACCATTAAGCCGTCTCTCCAGCCCCTTCTCTGTTATTTTAAAAAATATTTCCTTTTTAATTTTTTTTTAAATGAGCGAGAGAGAAAATTGGTGTGCGGCCTCTAGCCACTGAAGTCAAACTCCAGACATGTGCACCACTTTGTGTGTAAGCAAGCGCTTGCCTCACCTCATACATCTGGTTTACGTGGGACCTGGAGAGTCGAACATAAGTCCTTAGGCTTCACAGGAATGCACCTTAACCGCTAAGCCATCTCTGCAGCACCACGTCTTTCATTTTAATCTTCTCTCCAAAAGCAGTGCGTGCAGTCCTGGTCACTTGAAGTCTCTTACTGGGTACCTGTGCTCTCATGTGCCAGGCTTGCCCTTTCACCTTGTCATACCTAAGCCGGCCTTGCCCTGGGCTTCCTACTGACTCCCCTCTTTCCTGACTCAAAGAGGTCCCCTGTCTGCCCTTTCTCTTGAAGGATGGCCAGAGCAAGAGAGCAGGTGGGAGAAAGAGCACACTGGCACTGATTTTTGTGTTTAAATTTGAAGTTAAGGGGATTGTCTTATAATGCTATAATGTTCTGTTTTGGGCTGTTATTTTGCAGAATGTATTAAAAAAGAATTTGTGAATTTGTGGACCACCAAATTTTCCCTGTTGCTGTTAAGTGTGAATATTTTAGACTTAAAGCTTATGCTGATGGGAATATTACCTATATCAGTAAGTGCAAGTGTACTGAAATCCTTGGAGGCTCTTGTAGAAATGCACCATTTTGAGGTTCCAATGTTTATAGCAATAAATTAAATTTCCTAGGAGTAGGGACCAAGAATGTATATTTCAAGTGACATCCTCTACACATGTGTGAGATCAATGGTTATATTAATTCCTTTTCTAATTGCTGTGACAAAATACCTGACAGGCAGCAATTTCAGGAAGGAGAGATTTATTCGGGCTTGCAGTTTGAGTGTGTGCAATCCATCTTGGCACTGAAGGTATGGCTGCAGGAGTGTGTGGCTGACTCCTCACATCTCCATGGACCAAAAAGGGGAAAGCATTCAGAAAGCGAGACTGAGCTACTGAAACAAAGCCTGCCCTACCCCCACCTCCTAAAGGTTCCACAACCTACCAAGACATCTGGGGTCCAAGTGTTTATACACATGAGCCTATGGGGGACATTTCACATTCCAGCCATACCCCAGGTATGCATGATAAAAAAAACTGTATAGTACTAGGGCTGGAGAGATGGCTTAGTGGTTAAGGCACTTGCCTGCAAAGCGAAAGGACCCAGGTTCAATTCCCCAGCACCCACATAAGCCAGATGCACAAGGTGGCACATGTGTCTGAAGTTCGTTTGCAGTGGCTGGATGCCCTGACATGCCCACTTATTCTTTCTTTCTCTCTCTTTCTCTGGCTCTTTCCCTCATAAATAAATAAATAAATAAATAATATTTTAAAAAACTGTAACACTAAAAATTAAGGTACAGATTGAGGATCATTTGTTAGAAATGTTTGGAACCAGATGTTTCAGATTTTGGAATATTGTGGAATTTTGGAATGTGCACAGATCTTACAGGTTGATCATCTCAATTCTGGCCTGGGAATTAGGGACATTCACCTATATAGGGATGTCTCTGCTGGGAAAACTAGAAATGCTGGGCACTTTGGGTATATTTATGCCCATAGTGTTTAGTGCCCCAGCTTGTCATTATGCATTCGTACGTCGATTCAGTAAGAATGTACGGACCACCCATGAGGTCAGACAGCTTCCATCAGGAGCCGTTGCTTCTGGGTGTGACTTATTGGCAAACAGTAAGTTTTTAGAGAAACCACTTTATCTCTGTAATTGACACTGTCCTCTTTGGTCAGAGGAACACTGGCAATCTATTATTAGAGTCTGTACAAAACAGGCATTTGTGTTACCCTTAATGATATATGGATCGGGACACTTCCTTGTGCTGTGTGCCCACTGTGCTTACGGCAACCAACAATGTTCATGTCCGCTGTTCTCATGAGTCCGGAACTGACTTTTCTACCACCAACTGGTTCTGTCTTCTCACTTCCCTGCTCCAGGCACTCAGGTAAACTGGAAATTATGTTTCTTCCATTTATGTAGGAGTTGATATGCCTTCTCTGTATTTGAAGTCCTGAGATCTGGCCAATAAGAAGAATTGTCTTGTTTACTTTTGGGGGGTGGGGCCTTGCATTTGGGGGGTGCATACATGGGTATATCATATTTGTACGTGAGGGGACACGTATGTGTGTGCATGTATCCATGTACATATGTATGCACACTTGTGGAGGGCAGTGGTCAACATCGGGTATCTTTCTCAGTCACTCCTCACCTTTTTTTTTTTTTCTTCCTAATTTGGTTTTTTGAGGTAGGGTTTCACTGTAGTCCAGCCTGACCTGGAATTCACTATGTAGTCTCAGGGTGTCCTCGAACTTACACGGATTCTCCTACCTCTGCCTCCCTGCCTCCTTAGTGCTGGGATTAAGGGTGTGTGTGCTACCACACCCGACTGTCCGCCTGTCCTCACCTTATTGTTTTTCAAGACAGAGTCTCACTGTAGCCCAAGGCTGACCTGGAATTCACTATGTAGTCTCAGGGTGGCCTCGAACTCATGGAGATCCTCCTGCTTCTGCCTCCCGAGTGCTGGGATTAAAGACATGTACCACCATGCCCAGCTCTCACCTTATTTTATTCATTTATTTATTTATTTGTCTTTTCAAGGTAAGGTCTTGCTGTAGCCAGGCTGACTTGGCATTCACTAATGTAATCTCGGGTAGCCTTGAACTCAAGGAGATCCTCCTACCTCTGCCTCCCAAGTGCTGGGATTAAAGGCATTCACCACCACGCCTGGGTCACCTTACTTTTTGAGGCAGGATTTCTCCCTTAACTTAGTGTTCACCATTTCACCTAGATTAGTCAGCTAATAAGAATTAAGGCACGTGCCGCTGTGCCTGGATATTACATGGGACCTTGGGTATCCAAACTCAGGTTCTTTATGCTTGCTTAGCAAATATTTTACCAACTGAGCCATCTGCCCATCCTCTTGTTTTGTGTTTTTGAGACAGGATTTCATGCAGTCCAGGTTGCCTTTAAACTTGCTCTGCAGCCAAGGATGACCTTGAAGTCTTGATTGTCCTGCCTTCGCTTCCCACGCACTGGGCTTTGCAGGTATGCGGTGTGCCTGTATTGGATGAATTATATTTAAACACTCAAGCCCACCATACATAGCAGTTATTATCAAACGGTGCTCGATGTTAGCACTGTGTGGTTTTTATTGTGTTTTGTTGAGTTGAATGGAATTGCAGATACCGGCCGAGAAATGGCGGTATTCCATATAACCTAATGCTCCTGGTCCTTGAACATTGGCCCCATGGACAGTAGAGCTAGAACTTCATTAATGAGAACAGTCAGGTAACCATGCAGTGCTTTTCTCTTCATTATGGGTGGATTAGTTATTTAGCTTCATTTTGTCAGGTTTTTAAATATTCGTATGTACTGAGGGCTAAATGAATTATTCACATGTAACTGAAACATCATATGTGATTTTAGTATTAAACATAGGCTCCTGAACTTGCTGTGAGGCCACATTCCAGTCAACTGTTGTGAGTTGAAGATAATCATGAGATGAAAATGCTCTTAAAATTCAAATGCAGACACCAGTTCAACCTTAGCATTGTGGAGGCTGAGGCAGGAAGATTATGAATTCAAAGCCAGCCTGGGACACTGTCTCAACTAAATTAAAATATGTAACCTACCAAACACATAATTTGGCCTAGCATAGATTAAACATGTTCAGACACTTACATTGGCCTACAGTTGGGCAAGGTTATACAACACAGAAACCCATGTATAGTTTAAGGAGAGTGGAAACCCCGGTTGTGTGAATGCACTCCTACCATTATATAGTTGGAAAACTGCTAAGCCAGTGACCATCCGCAAATAGAGTCAATTCCTGATTTGGTTATCCTTAAAACCAACAACCACATCAGCGTTTGAGAATCGCGCTTTAACTGGGATTCAGGAGGGAGCAAGCTTGAGTCATGTGGTTCCTATGGTGAGCTTCCACAATGGAAAACCACAAACATGCAACCCAGCGAGTGGGTGGGTGACTCCAGCCTAGAATGCCAGCCTGTGGGAAGACGGGCTGGGAGGATCACCATGAGTTGGAGGCCAGCTTGGGCTACAAAGTGAGTTCCAGGTCAGCCTGGGCTAGAGTGGAACCCTGCCTCAGAAAGAAAGAAAGAAAGGAAGGAAGGAAGGAAGGAAGGAAGGAAGGAAGGAAGGAAGGAAGGAAGGAAGGAAGAAGGAAAGGAAGGAAGGAAAGAAGGGAGAGAGAGAAAGGGGGAGGGAGGTAAAGGAAGAGAGAGGAAGGGAAGAAGAAAGAGAGAGAAAGGGAGAAGAGAGGGAAAGAGGAACAGAGAAAGGGAAGCCACAAGCTCCATTGTCCATTACCCAGAGTCTTGATGGACCCATCCCCTTTTTTCCTTCTCTGTTCTTTTAAGTTCTCCCTTCATTATTCAGAGGCAGTCTTCAGCTCAGCCAGGACCTGTTGCTCACTGATTGTGTGGGAGACACAGAGCTTGAGCCAAGCGGAAACGAATGGGGCATGTTACCTGGCGGCCGAGTGTTTCCGGTCCAGTGACAGAGGCAGGCAGGCCTGGCTGCACTGGAATAAGTGGTCTGGGTGTCTCCAGGTTTTTATTTAAAGAATTGCGAAAGCACACCTGGACAGCAAAGCAGCAAGGAGCTTCACTAGAAGCAACAGGGCAGGGTACACTGCCAGAGGGCAGCTGGCTCAGAGCAAGCTTGCTCAAGAGTCCTGCTGAGGGCCCAGTGGGAGAAGTTGGTGACTACTGGTGCCATTTGAGTGGTTTCCTACTTTTACTGACAGGCCTGGGTAAATATAAGCCTTTGTTCATTGCACACGGGCTTTCCCATATTGCATCTGGTTTTAATCATATGCATGCCCAATCACATATAAGTAGGTATAGGATGGTAAATAGGGGATTTTCCTTAAAAGTTCAATCTGAAGACTCAGTTTGTCTTACTGCACATGCCCCTAGGACCAGTTCAAGCCAGTTCAGCCCACTGCCTCCAGTTCCAGGATGTGTTTGAAGGGAAATTCACCACGAATGACAGCTGCTGGGGGAGTTGCTAGGGTTGAGCTGGCGTCACTTTGTTTGGAGAGGGGGGGTGTCATTTCATGCGGGCAGGGTTCCTGGATGCTTCGGTTTTCGTGTGAGCTACCTGCCTCCGTACTCTGTGGAGAAACAAAATCTCTGCGACACCGAGTTTCCTTTGAACTTCCCTCCCAGTGGGTAGATTGGACGTCTCCTACGTCGCTTGCAAGTCCTGGTGACTACAGCACAAAATGTGTTTTTAAATAGCATTACATCTCAACTGCAAATGAACTTAGAGGGAGAGAGAAAAGGCAGGGAGGAAGATAAGAGGTTGAGCACAATTTGTCTGGGCATTTGTTTATAAGCTGAAACTATGGCTGGAGCCAAGCATCATTTACATCTGCAAGAGGCAGGCTCTTTTCTGTTACGAGATTTTTTTTTTTTTCTTCTCTTTATGACTATCCCGCTTGTGGGTGTCTGTGTACAGACTTACATCAGACCCCAGAGCACGTGTGTTCGTTCATGCTTAACTGATCAACAACTACATTTCCCCCAACATATTACACCAAATGTACTTAAAAGCAATTAAAATGTTTGCCGCCTGCTGCGTACAAATCTCCCCAGAAAACAAAACTCTCTTAAATGGCAGTCTAAGTAATTCTGAAGATTAAAGCTAGTGATTTGCAGAGCTCTTGGTTCGTTTGCTTCCTGCGAATACCAAGATTAACAAAGAAATTCATTGATCCCATTTCACCCCCTCGAAGATCATGCGTAGGCCTGAGGGAATCCAGGCACATGTGGATGGCAGAATTCACACAAAGACATGCTGTTTGTTTTCTTGTGGCCATGATACTGATTCCCTGCATTTCTCTAGCCAACGGTGTCTCAAGAAAACAATCCCATTTGTGCATATTCTTCCAGGAAATGCTCCACCTAGCTTTTCCCCACTAACGGCCTCCTTGGGGGATTGTGAAGGACACATGATCAATTTGTAGCTGTTGAAAGCGCCTGTTATGGGAAACTGAGTCACACAGAGATGGCACCAGAGGTAGAGTGAAGAATCAGAAGATTTATTCATGTCAACAGGGACTTAGGGGGAACAACCTCGAAAGCCTGAGTATTGAGCTCTGATAGCTCAGAGGTTTTATAGGCAGTATGACAGGCAGTCTGACATCATCTCGAATTCTTTACACAATTGGTGGGTTACAAGTTTCTAAAGTCACATGATTTTGGAGCACAAATAGAAGGTTCCTTAACAATAAATCAGTGATAAGAAAGCACAAATGTGCAACAGAAAGCTGTTTGTTCAGGGGTGTTTGTGCCTATGGCTGCACTAGCCAGATAACATCCAAGCAGGATGCAGCTGCATAGATAGGGAGGAGACTCAGGAGAGTCATGCTGTCTCCCTGGCAAAGGCTTGTAGAGTAGAAACTGTGTTTTAGAGTATCATCTGGGCCTGGTTGGTTTGTTAAACTTCTTCCACCACAGCCAACTTGAATCTTAAAGATGGGGCCTGAGTACTTAATATTGGATCCGTTGCATGCTTTCCCAACTGTGAACCCAGGGCCCTGAACGAGTTGCTGTCTAGGTATCCTCCCATTTTCTCATGGGTTAATTTGCTCAGTGACTAGTATCTTGAGAGGATCAAAGTTGTGCCCTGAATTACCAGGCACTAGGAAGTAAGGTAGTGATTGTGAGGTGAAGCCCTTGCTCTTGGAGAAGTGTTTTCCATATATATCCTGGTCACTGTGTGTACACTAGTAATCCAGGCCAGCTACCATGGTAGGTGTCTCCCATGGTGGATCCAAGGCCAGTTGTCAGTATGCTATTATGCTGTCTCTGGACTCTGTAACTTCTCCGTTTGTTCTGATCCCCTGTCTCCCATCAGTGGGTACTTTTCCTTCATTTTCTGACTTCTTTCTCCTTGTGCTATGGTTTGAATGGAAAATGTTCCCCATAGACTCATGCATTTGAATACTGATTCCCCAGTTGGTGGCGCACTTCAGGAAGGTTGTGGAAGCTTTAGAAGGTGGAGTATTTTGCTAGAAGAAGCCAGACACTGGGGGAAGGTTTTTGTGTCACAGCTCATCCCTTCTCCCCTCCTGTGCTGTCTCTCTCCTTTCTCCCTACTGCTGTGATGGTCTGAGCTATCCTTTCCCTACCATGATAAAAACTGTAAGCTGAAGATAAATCTTTTCCTTCATCTAGGTACTTCTGGCTGGGTATTTTGTTCCAGCAACGAGAAAGTAACTGAGACACCTTGTCTGCTCTCTCAGTTCTTAAGTAATTGGCCCATGGCTTAAAAATGGAAGACCAAAGATTCAAACTCAGGCCTCAGCATATATTTAATGCTCTGCCTTCCTTGATTCCTACCGTTTTGGATCTTGGTGTTCTCGCATGCTTTTTTTTTTTTTTTCTCTTTCTCTTTTTCTAAGTATTTGAAATGAAACTTCTAGCTCTAGCCCTCATTTCCATAAGCTTAGATCCCTCTGCCAATATCCTACTCAGAGCTCAGCCCGGCCCTTCTTCCATGAGGTATATTGTTGTACAGTGAAATTCGAAACATCACAGATGGCAACCTTCCTATACATACGTACGTCTGGAGCAGTGAGCAAAACAGGACATTTTATGGATTTTTATAGACATGTGGCTAAGTGATTTACATGATAACCCCTGTACCACTTCACGTGGCAGCAGTTTTAATCACATACCCAGCTTTGGAATGTAAAATACCTTAGGAAGACAAGAGACAGATGTGCCAGCACACTCACTCTAAAAAGTCATTATTTTCCCCGCTAGAGGTTGCCATGCTTCCTGCCTGCTGGTGGAACAGGGAGCAAGATTCTTGTGTAAGGATGTTAGCTCAGAGGCCAGAGGGATTTATTTTCTGGGGGAAAATGCCAAGTAAAGATTATTTCTTACTTTGGATTCTGTGTGTGTGTGTGTGTGTGTGTGTGCATGCGCATGAATATTTGTATGTGTATGTATGCATGTGGAGGTCAGAGGTTGAATTTTGCTGTCTCCTCTATTGCTGTCTTCCTTATTATTTTTTTAAAAAATTATTTATTTGAGAGAGAGAAAGAGCAAGAGAGATAGGCCGAGAAAGTGAGAGAGAGAAATGAATGGGCATGCCAGAGTCTTCAGCCATTGCAGACCAACTCCAGACCCATGCACTTCTTTGTGACTCTGGCTTGTCGTGGATACTAGGGAACTGAACCTGGGTCCTTTGGCTTTTCTGGCAAGCACCTTAACCACTAAGTCATCTCTCCGGCTTTCAGCTCTCTACCTTATTTACGGAGGCGGACTCTTTCACTGAACCCAAGAACTTTCCAAGTCAGGTAGTCTAACTAGCCAGGTAGCCCTGGGATCTCCCCCCTCTGCCTCATGATGCACTGGGGTTGCCATGCCCATCACTTGAGGATCTGAATTGAAATCTCCATGCGTATGCAGCCTGCGCTTCCTCGACTAAGCCATCACCCCGGCGCCTCCTTTGTATTTAAACCTACTTCTTACTTCCTTACTCCCTTCTTGTCTTTCTCTCCCAGATTTCTGAGACAACTGATCTTGGCTCACAGCATCTGTCACTCCACCACTCATCACGGTAAACACCACGTTGAAGTGTGCACACGTCTCCTGTGATTTTCTATCTGTCAAATCTCGTAGATTTTTAAAGTCTCTTTCTAATTTAAGGAAAGTATATAAATAACCGTCAAATACATCTTCTATGGATTATGTAGCAGGATATATAGGAAAAATATCCCTCTTCAGGCCACAGCTCCAAATCTGACTCCTTTCGGCCAAAAAAAAAAAAAAAAAAGAACTGCTGACTGATCTGTGTGTATCTTTCTGAGATTTTCTTATGTGTGGATATGCAGGGAATATTAGTTCCTTTTAGGACCACAGTACCTGACAGAAACAAGGGAGGGACGATTTGTTTTGGCTCATGGTTTCAGAGGATTGCAGTCCAACGTGGTGGAGCAGCTCAGTTCTTGGCAGCAGAAATACATGCTGGAGATTAAGATTAATGTAGACCATGATACAGAAACAGCATGGCAGGAACCAGGGCCTGAGTATAACTCCCAGTGGTTCATCCTCAGTAGCCTGCTACCTGCAGCTAGGTTCCACCTCTCCAAGTTCCCATAGCCTCCTAAAATAGCACTTCTAGCTTGAGAGCAAGCATTCAAAACAGAAGCCTGGAGCCGGGGGTGTTTCAGACTCAAACCACAACACTGAGCTTGTCTGGTTTTAATTTTTTTTTTTTTTTTTTGAGATAGGGTCTCATGAGGCAGGCATACGTCTTTAATCCCAGCACTCTTGGGCAGCTGAGGTAGGAGGATTGCCCTGAGTTTGAGGCCACTCTGAGACTACATAGTGAATTACAGGTCAGCCTGGACTAGAGTGAGACCCTACCTCAAAACAAGCAAACAAACAAACAAACAAAGAAATGAGTGAAATAGGGTCTCGTTTATCCTAGGCTAGCCTGAAATTTGCTATGTATCTGAGGAAGACCTTAAACTCCTAATCTTCCTGCCTCCACCTGCCCAGTGCTGAAATTATAGGCGTGCACTACCACACATGGTTTATGCAATGCTGGGGATCAAACCCAGGGCTCTGAGTACGGATGCTAGGTAAGCACTCTACCAACTGGGCCACATCCCCAGACCCTTGTTTTTAATTTTGACAGATTTTGCCAACATCTCCAAAGGATATTTCCTGCTTATATGTCAGTACCTGAGTGTTCTTCCTCACACCTGGCACTAGTGTATGAAATCACTATTCCACGTGTTTGTCCAACCTGAAGGGTAAAAAGACATTTACTTGTAATCCTTGGGTGTATTTATTTGATGATTATAGATTTGACCAACCTTTTTTTTTTTTTTTTTTTTTGGTTTGTTTGTTTTTCCAAGGAGGGGTTTCACTATAGCTCAGGCTGACCTGGAATTCACTCTGTAGTCTCAGGGTGGCCTCAAACTCAGGGCGATCCTCCTACCTCTGCCTTCCGAGTTCCGGTATTAAAGGTGTGTGCCACCACGCCCAGCTTGAGCAACTTTTTTTGTATTTATTGGAGCCTGAGTTAGTTTTTTCATTAAAAAAAATCTTTCGGGCTGGAAAGATGGCTTAGTGGTTAAGGCATTTGCCTGCAAAGTCAAAGGACCCAGGTTCGATTCCCCAGGACCCACGTGAGCCAGATGCACAAGGTGGCACATGTGTCTGGAGTTCGTTTGCAGTGGCTGAAGGCCCTGGTGTGCCCATTCTCTGTCTCTCTCTCTCTCTCTCTCTGTCTCTCCCTGTTTTTCTCTCTCTCAAATAAATAAATAATAAATATTTTTAAAAAAATCTTTCACTCTAGTGATTAATTTGTCTTTTATGGTGTGTCTGTGTGTGTATGTTAATGAGTCTAATTAGTTACTTAACTCCTTAGCTTCATGACCACAGACAACTTACCAGTTACTTAAGAAAATGTCTCTCCTTACTCCAGCAACCACTATCTATAAGTCTTCAATGAGTGGTATGGCCTGGTGAGGTGGGGCTTGTGGCTAGCAACCATTAACCCTATATAAATCCTCAAGGAGGGATGTGATCTAGCGAGCGCCTCCCCTAACATCCATTAACTGTCAATCCCCAGGGAGGGGCATGGTCTAGGGAGCCCTTTCCCTAGCCACTATGTATTAACTCTGTAAATCCCCAGGGCTTCATGAGCCCCTCTTCCATCAATGAACATTTTGAATTCTTGAATACAGATTTGTTTGCACGTTTCTAAGCTGGATTCTTATGTTCAGCTTCTGTTCATAACTACATAACAGCCCTGAAGATTTTGATGGTGTGAAGTCAATCACCCGTGTTTTGAACTTTTAAACTTTTCTCTTTTCCTGGGTTCATGGTGGTCATTGTCTCAAGGGCAGGACGGTAGCAACTTGCCACTGCTCCCACTCAGCGCCACAATCACTAGTCACTGGTTCCCTGCAGGATTCCGTCACTGTGCTCCACTGTTTGGGTATGTTGATTGATTTTTTTTTTCACTTACATATGATATTTTCAACTTTGATAGGCTTGTCATAAGAAAACCACATCATGTGCACAAGGGGGCGCATGAATCTGGAGTTTGTTTGCAGTGGCTAGAGGCCCTGGCACGCCCATTCTCTCTCCCTCTCTCTCTCTCTCTGCATCTTTCTCTGTCTGTCGCTCTCAAATAAATAAATAAGTAAATATATTTTAAAAACGAAAACCCCATCATGAAGTTAAACATAGCTGCCCTTAATTGTTTTAAGTAATGATTTTTCTCTTTTCTATTGTACCGTTTGAGACACAGAGTCTCTCTGTGTACCTTGGGCTGGCCTCAAACTTGTGATCCTCCTGCCTCAGCCTCCTGAGGGCTGGGAGTGTAGGTGTGATTCACCCTGGTTGAGTTAAATTAATATAATTTACCAATAAATCATTTTTCTTTTTATTCTGAATCCCTGTGTTGATTGCAAAAGGCCCTGCAATAGTGTTATTGACTTTTCTTGTTCTCTTCCTTAACCTTCTCGGCACTTTTTCAATTTCCTTGTCACATTTGGAGCATTTTTGTTGTTTTGAGGCAGGGTTTCAGGTAGTCCAGGCTGACCTCAACTCCGGTGTCGCCCAGGGGTGGCCTTGAACTCCTTATCTTCCTGCCTCTGCTTTGGAGTGTTTTCCTAAAAGCACTGATCCAGTCTCAGCTGGTTGTTAGTAACTGGTAAGTTGTCTGTGGTAATTCACTGATGCAGGATGTGGGACCAGAATGGATATGGTTGGAAACTCAGAATCCCAACAGCTATCCAGGGCTTCTTCATGTGTGTGCGTGCATGCATGCTCTATGCTTGTGCTCTGGTGCAGGGCTGAGGGGGCGTACATTCATTCTTGCCTGCCATTGTGATCTGTGGTCCAGTGGCCTTTGGTAGCAGCTCACCTACCCTTGTGTTTGGCATGTTTGCTGGTAATTTCGGAGTGGACACCCTTGAGTGATGTGCATTTATTGATTTTTTTTGCATGAATGAACATGAGGTGTATACATGCACGTCTGTATGTGTGTAGGTATGCATATGTGTGCACGTGCATGTGAAGGCTAGAAATTGATATCAAGTGAGTTCCTCAGTTGCTCTCCAGCTTGTTAGTTTTAAATTTATTTATTTGAGACAGAGAATGAGGCAGAGACAGAGAATGGGCACGCCATGGCCTCTAGCCACTGCAAACAAACTCCAGACACATGTGTCACTTTGTGCATCTGGCTTATGTGGGTCCTGGGAAATTGAACCTAGGTCCTTTGGCTTTGCAAGCAAGCACCTTAACTGCTAAGCCATCTCTCCAGCCCCAGCTTATTTTCTTTTGCCAGGGTTTCTCATGGAACCTGAAGCTCACTAATTAGGCTAGACTCACTCACTACCCAAGCAAGCCCTTCGGGTGCTCGAATCTCTGCTTCCCCAGTACTGACATTGCAGAAATATGACAACAGGCCTGGCTTTCCATGTGGGTGCTGAGAATCCAAACATATCTTCATGCTTGTGCAGCAGCGTTTTACCCAGCGAGCATGTGCGTGACCCCTGTGAGTTTGCCATTAGGGAAGGAGCCAGGTTGTTGTGAGATAACCCCCCCCCCACACACACACACAATGTCTGGAAAACCAGACTTTGCTCATTATGTGCTTCTTTGGTGTCATTGGCTATTGGAGGGACCAGCTCTTTTTAAATTTAATAGTGCAGATCTGCCCACCCATTTGGAGGATTTTCCTAGAGGATAAAATGCTTCCTCGTTTTTCCCACTCCTTGAACTGCAAACTACCATATTGTTCTGCCATCAATGCAGCAAACTTCATAGCACGAGCTACCATTGTTTGTAGGTATGTTCAAGTGCTCAGGAATAGACTTTCAGGGCTGGAGAGATGGCTTAGTGGCTAAGGCATTTGCCTGCAAAGCCAAAGGACCCAGGTTTGATTCCCCAGGACCCATGTAATCAAGATTCACAAGCAGCACATGCATCTGGAGTTCATTTGCAGTGTCTAGAGGCCCTCCCGTGCCCATTCTCTCTCTGTCTGCCTTTCTTCTCTCTCTCTCTCTCTTCTTGCAAATAAATAAATAAATACATAAAAGTTTTAGAAAGAATAGAGTTATAAAAGTATTTATTTATTTGCAAGCACAGAGAGAATGGGTGCATCAGGGCATCTAGCTATTGCAAATGAATTCCAGGTGCATGCACCACATGGTTACTGGGGAACCAAACCCAGGTCATTAGACTTTGAAGGCAAGCACCTTTAGCCACTGAGCCATCCCTTCAGCCCAAGAATGGACTTCTTATTATGGTCATTCATCAGAATGAGGTAGGGGGAAACCCATCACAGGTGCATGGGTCAGAGCTGGGAGCCCAGGACAGATGGCATGTAGGTGCATACCATACATATCTATATGTATTTATGTGTGTGGACCGATGGTGTGTGGGTGCTTGTGCATATGTGTGCATACGTGTGGAGGCCGGAGGCCTAGAGTTCACTGACTGGGCCAGACTGACTACCCAGTGAGTTTCTGGGAATCTTCCTGTCTCTGCCTCTCCAGCTCTGGGATAACAGGCATATACTGACATGGCCAGGTTTTCCATGGATGGTAGGGAGCCAAACTCGGGATCTCATGGTTGAGTGGTAAGCACATTAGCCACTGGGCCATCTCCCCAGACACCAGATACCACACTGCTTTATATAAAGAACTTGAGGGTATCCTTGCATCGTTTTTTTTTTTTTTATCAGAGAAAGTGCAAGAGAGGGAGAGAGTAGAGAGCAAGCGAGATAGAGAGAATTGGTGCACAAGAGCCTTCAGGCACTGCAGTCCAATTCCAGATGCATACGCCACCTTGTGCTCATGCACGACCTTGTGCATGTATCACCTTGTATGTGTGATTTACATTGGATTTAGGGAGTCAAACAGGGTTCTTAGGCTTCTCAGGCAAATGCCTTAACTGCTAAACCACCTCTTCAGCCCATCCTTGCATTTTTTTTTCAATCCAACCCTCCGGATACTGAAGAACAAATGTAACTGAGCCGATCACAAGGCCTTTGGAGGATGTCTCCATAGATTACAAATTCTTGGGGATGAAGAGGTAGAGGCAGAGTCTTGGGGACCCTGGGAGTAGGCCTGGAGGAGCTAGGCTTGTCACCCAGGCAGTGTGCCACGAGCAAGCTCCTTGGGCAGGGACCATGTGCCCGCACGCATCCTTTTTGTAAGCTGAGAACATTGCCTGTGAGGTCATGCTGCATGACTTGAAGGGATGCTGCCCTTTGATTTGGACACGTGCCATGTCACTGCCCTGCTTTTTAGACTTTGTCACGGTTATTCCCCACCACGGAAGGATCAAGTCTGAATTTTATAAAAGCACTTCAGAATATCTGATCTGCTGTATTTTCTTTTCCCTGCTCCTATCGCTCCCTGAAACATCTGCGTCTTGGTGGGTATTATATATTCCTTTCCTCCACTTGCGCATATACTGTTCATTTATCTTGAAGCCTTTACTCCTCTTACTGAGCTTTCCTTTTGCACCCCATCACCTGCAAGTGACCTACTGGTGTTCCATAGACCAGATTCTATTTTATCTTCTGGGTGGCTGTCTGTCAGTCTCTTGTGACCAGATGAGCTCCCAGAACCTCTTAAGAGAGCCCTCTGTGTGGCATTTATCACTCCATGTCACAATTTTTACTTACATATCATTTTATCTTCTGGAACTTTCCAGGGGAACAGTGAGGTAGGTCTAAAAAAGATTCTGTATCTTCAACACTTCAGTGGGAACTTGATAGATGCTCAGTTCTGCAAATGTCATGGTTAAGCTAATGTTTCTGGGTGATACCCGTACGCTTGTCCTTCGGTGTGTTATAAATGAAGAAACAGGTTTTTCTAAATGGATACATGATCCGTGTTAACATCAAGGGCGAGGCATTGCCTTCATCAGTGATAAGCACCGAAGCATATCTGCACTGTGCGGGTTCCCGCAGGTTTGTGCTGGTAAAGCCAGTGGAATGAAAAATATTTGGAGATAAATAAAGCCATCATCCCCAGGAAGATGAGTTTCTTCACCAGTGATC
The DNA here is from genome assembly GCA_036346955.1 of Dipus sagitta. NCBI lineage: Eukaryota > Metazoa > Chordata > Mammalia > Rodentia > Dipodidae > Dipus > Dipus sagitta. The sequence continues at coordinate 4,777,742 of CM070771.1, forward strand.
TGATGTGGCATCTCCAACCAGGCATAACAGATACCCTGGAGGAGTCTGGCTCTTCCTGCGATTATAGGCTCCTCATTAAATCCTTAGGATCTCAGAACTAAACGCTCCACACAACCCACTTACAGCACAAACCACCAGAAGATGGTTAGTCTTCCATCACTACCACAAAATGTCTGAGGGAATCTATGTGATAAAGAGCAAAGGTTTACTTTGGCTTACAGTTTTGCAAGCAGGCGACTTTCATCACTGAGCCATCTCCCCAGCCAGCCTCATGGTTTTGGAGGTCTCTATCCCACACCCGGTGGAGCTATTTTTGAGAGGTTCTGGGAAGTTTGGGATCATGGAGCCTAGCTAGTGAAAATATATCACTAGGGCCAGGTGTAGTGATGTACACCTTGAATCTCAGCACTTGAGGGGCTGAGGTAGGAGGATCAAAGTGAGTGAGAGCCCAGCCTGGAGCTACAGAGTGAGTTCCAGGTTAACTTGGGATAGAGTGAGACCTTGCCTCAAAAAAAAAAAAAAAAAAAAAAAAAAAAAAAAAAAAAGGAAGGAAGGAAGAAGGGAAAGAAAGAAGAAAAAAGAAAAAGAAACAGGTCGTCTGGAGAGATGGCTTAGTGGTTAAGGTGTTAGCCTGCAAAGCCACAGGACCCAGGTTCAATTCCCAAGGACCCACATAAGTCAGATGTACAAGGTGGCATATGCATCTGGAGTTCATTAGTAGTGGCTGGAAGCCCTGGTACACCCACTCTCTCTCTCTCTATCTGACTCTCTCTCTCAAAAAAATAATAATAAATATTAAAAAATAGATCAATATCCAGTCCTAATTCCTGTCATGCTGTCTACTTTCTGAGGAGCACTAATGTGCACAGCCTCTCTCCAATGCTCCCACAACCATAAACTGAACTGCTCTGCCATTCCTTCCCTGCTAGATGGACTGAAATCCTCTGGAACAGTGAGCCAAGATAACTCTTTCCTTCCTTAGGTCATCTCTGTCGGTCCTTGTGTGGTCGCTGGGGTGCAAAACGAACCAATACACCCCATTGCCATGGGCTTGGGGTTAGGTGGCTCACTGGTGGCAGAACTGTTTGCCTCATGGCCAGGGAGCAAAAGAGCAGTGATGTGGCTGAGTCCCACAGTTCCATTCAAGGGCATGCCCCAGTGACTGGAACATCTCCCACAAGGCTCTGCTTCTGAGGTTCTGCCGCTTTCCACTAGTACTGCACTGTAGACAGAGCCTTCACCCATGGGCCTTTGGAGGACATTAAGACTCAATCTGTTTTAATGATTAATATATTGAAGAAATATTAACAGAAGGCTGGAGAGATGGCTCAGCTGGTAAAATGCTTGTCATACGAGCATGAGGACATGAGTTTGCTCCCCAGAACCCACTTTTTAAAAAAAGCCAATGTGCAGCTGGATATGACCATACACATCTGTACCTGTACTGCACAGGGGTGGGGACTGGAGAGTTGCTGGGGCTTGTTGACCAACCAACAAACAGATAGTGAAAACAATAGCTCTGGGTTGAGTGAGACACTCCACCTAAAGGAAACAGGCAGATGAACAAAAGAGGAGGTCACCCCAAATTCTTTTCTGGTCTCTGCATGCTTGTACACAGGACATGCACACACACGTGCATGAACTATACACACACACTCCCCCAAAAATGGGTGTGATAGACTGTACCTGTAATCCCAGTGCTGGTGAGGAAGAGACAGAAGGATCCCTGGGTCTCTCTGGAAAGTCAGTGCTGCCTACCTGGTGAGTTCCAGACCAATTAGAGATAATGTCTTATGAAAGGTCACTAACACGTTTCTGGAGAGATGGCTTAGCGGTTAAGGCACTTGCCAGGGAAGCTTAAGGACCCAAGTTCAGTTCCCCAGGACCCACGTAAGCCAGATGTACAAGGTAGCACATGCATCTAGAGTTCGTTTGCAGTGGCTGGAAGCCCTAGTGTGTCCATTCTCTCCCTCTCTTCCTCTCCCCAGCCCCCACATATACACGTTTGCATACACACACACACATTCATGTACACACACATATACTCACAAAATAAAACAGGATGAAGCCCTACAAATATTCATTGAGCCTCTAGGATGAATTGAACTTATGTACCACAGGTATGTCAGCTGAGTAGGTGTGGTCCCTGACCACGTGGAGCCTTCAGGCTGCTGATAAGATGGTAGTTATTAGGGCGGAAGGCAGCATGGTGGCTTTGATTGTCACCTCTTGAGTACTTGCTTTTGGTATCTGCCACAGCATCCGTATCTCTCCATCCAACACAAAATGGGAGGAATGAGTCCACATGGAAGTCCTCAAGTTTGCATGAGGTCTTCTTGCCTGTGGCATTTTTTTTTCAAGGTAGGGTCTCACTCTATCCCAGGTTGATCTGTAACTCTATAGTCCCAGGCTGGTCTTGAACTCACAACAGTCCTCCTAACTCTGCCTCCTGAGTGCTAGGATTAAAGGCATGTGCCTCCATGCCCGGATTTGCTTATGGAATTTTATGAAGGGAGATTTTAGCTAAAGAAAGGTTGAGAAACCATAAGACTGCATATGTGTGCATGTATGTTTGTGTGTTTGTGGGCACGCATGTGCACATGCATGTGGAGACCAGACGACAACCTTGAGTGTCATTTCTCTTCCGTAGTGGACTCTGAGCCTTGGGAGGTGTGATAGAGGTGTCTCACTTAGTGAGGAACACTCCACTATCACTTCTCAGCACTTCAGTGTGTTTTCAGTCTCATTAGTGGTCACTGCCATCTGAAAAGAGACACTTCTCTAATCAAAAGTGAGCGTAGCTTTAATATATGGACATAAGCTTCCATGTTTAGAAGGGAGTCTGGAGGGCACAATGTATCCATTTAGTCAGACAACAATAGTAGTTTACCCTCTAGGGCTTATGACCTCCTCAGGTTTTCAGTACCAGGCAGGAATCTCCTCTCATGGAGCAGGCCTCGGGTCCGATTAGAGAGAACTTGGTTCCACCCATAACAGACGGGCTTCCATTGCACCATTTGCCACATTTCGCCTGCTTGTCCAGCTGTGAAGCTTGCAGGATCCACTGATGGTTAAGATCACAGATGACATTCTCCCCCAACCATCTGCGTAGCTCTTTCCAGCATCCTGACAGCCAGTTAATACGGAGGAAGTTTCCAGCTCACTCCAGCTTGATCTCACAGTGACCTGCAGCCCAAGCATGTGGAGTCTTCAGCAGTAGGGTCTTAATCATCTAGTTCTGGTGGGAAACAAAGAGCCTTGGCAATAGCCTTGTAGTGTTTGGGGGGGGGGCATCAGGGCTCCCTGGCCAACAAGGTATCTCAATGCTGGCACTGAAATTTTCTAGCAAGAATATTTGGCTTCTGAAGCCCAGCTTTTTTGATGTGGGTTCTGGGCATCCGAATCAGATCCTCATGCTTACAAGATAAGCAGTTTACCAACTGAGCCATCTCCCCAGTCCCATGACTGTGTCTTTTTATTTTGTGTCTGAAGCATAATGCAAGAGACAGGCAGAATTCTTCAGGGCATTGAAACCTATAGAAATGGATCTTTTTAAATAAAGGGATTGAATATTTCTTGTCATGCTATTCTACCCCAGAGTGGAAGCACATTGCCAAGTTAGGAGCTTGTCACAAAAATGATGAGGTTGTTTTACTGATGGGTATTCATGGAAGGGATAGATGCTGGACAAACTTGGTTGGATATTTCAGCTTTATAAAAATGTCCAGCCAGGGAACCAATTCCCACACGGTATTATCTTTATTGCAAGTGTCAGTTCCCACAGTGTGAAGAAACTGTCATACCATTGGAGCTAACTTGGTTTTGGAAGGAGATTACTGTCCTTCCATGTTTTGAGTTCCCATGTCCTGTTGGAGTGGCTTGTTCACCAACAAAGGGAAAAGCCTAGAGGCAGAGTGATAGATTTTATGTTTATCAGACAAGTCTGTCATGAGGAGCATGGAGGTCCACATTAGTGGCCCTTGTGTTTGATGTACAGAATGGACGGATAACACGAAGCCGCTGCGTGACACCCTTCCCCACGTCTTCATTGGCAAGAGTGAAATAGTTGAGATTTTGGTATGGCTCAGATTTCTGTGGCCAAAGAGGGCAATTGCCGAGTGACATGGTGTGCCTTTATTCAGCCACTTTGTGTCATTTGCCCATATGAACATTGAAGGCTGTCAGTCAGATAGCTCAGTTCCCTTTAAGTTTGCAATATGGCTCCTCCATCTATAAATTCCTCTATCCCAGAAGCTTTTTCCTATATTTTATTTCTTCATTATAAAAACTATGAACAGAAAACCCGTAAAGAAGCAATAAATCTGTTTTATAATCTCCCCACCTAGAAACAAAATAACTTTCTGTTCTTTTATGATTAGTGAGGTTCTACGTGTTTTCATGTGTTTTTTTTCAGTCATTTGCATCTTTGTTTCTTTCAGTTGTGTGTCCCCTACCTTTGTTTGTTTATTCCTCTGATTGTACATCTTGAGTTTTCATTATTGAAGAGCAGAAGATATTTTCCTCTTTAGCCATCACTGTGATTTTTGTTTTTCAGTTTGCTTTGGTATCTTGGTTTTACTTTATATTAAATATTTTATTCATTTATTTCTTTCAAAGACAGAGAGAAGGAGAGAGAGAGAGAGAGAGAGAGAGAGAGAGAGAGAGAGAGAGAGAATGAGTATGGGCACGCTCCAGCCACTGCAAATGAACTCCAGATGCATGTGCCACTTTGAGAGCTTGGCCTTACATGGGTCCTGGGGAATCAAAGGCAGGCCATCAGGCATTAAAAACAAGTGCCTTTAACTGCTGAGCCATGTCTCCAGCCCCTCTTGATTTCATTTTTATGGGCATAGGTTTCTCATTGTTCTTAAACAATTACTCCTGAACTTGGACATTCCTCAGTATCCAGAAGTTGTACAGGTGCTCACTATATTTTCCTATATTTTGGAATTCTAAGTTCTGAATTTGATCCTGTGTTCTCGCTACCGCCCCCCCCAGGGCCATGCTTCAGTCGGTAAGTCCTCCCATACGTCTCACGCCGTGTATACAGCCCTCCATCCTTGTTCCATCTCATAGTGCTGTGAGGCCATTCCTTGTGCAATAAGCATGACTTCCTCAGGAATACTGGCCCCCAAAAAGAGGTATTTTCATTGTCGCTGTCAGTATAAAGAAGCACTTTCCTGGTAAATTTGGCCAGAACATTCAAAGAAAAAAAAAGGTGCTTGGGTAAAACATTTGCCATTGCTATGAAAGTTACAGGATTAAAAACCTTTAGAGCCAGGCATAGTGGCATACACCACTCCAGCACTCAGGAGGCAGAGGAAGGAGGTTCGCCATGAGTTCAAGGCCACCCTGAGCCTACGTTGTGAATTCTAGGTAAGCCTGGGCTAGAGTGAGACCCTTACCTCGAAAAATAGCAGCAACAACAAAAGTCTTTAGGTCAGCTGGGTGTGATTCTGGCTGCTCGGGAGGCTATTGCAGTTGGATTGTGAGTTTACAGAGAACCTGATTAATTGTTTTCTGTTTTCTTTTAGTTTTAGTTTTCAAGGTAGGGTCTCACTCTAGCCCACACTGACCTAGGAAGCACTCTATAGTCTCAGGGTGGCCTCAGACTCACAGCAATCCTCCTACTTCTGCCTCCTAAGTGCTGGGATTAAAGGTGTGCGCCACCCCACCCAGCCTGTTTTAATTTGTCTTAATGTGTGTGTATGTTTATGGGGGGCTGCATGTAGGGAGATGTGCATTTCTGTGTGTACATGGGTGTGCGGAGGCCAGTGGACACCCTCAGGTATCATCCTCAGGAATACTGTCCACCTTTTTTTTTTTTTTTTGTGGACAATGTTTCATTGCCCTGGAGCTCACCAGTTAAGCTAGACGGGCTGGCCAGAGAGCCTCAGGTATCCACCTGTCTCCACCTCCCTCCCAGCACAGAGATTACAGATGCATGCCACCACACTCAAGAGTTTTCACACGGGTTCTAGTAATTCAACTCCTGCTCCTCATGTTTGCCTAGTGAGAACTTTACAGATGGATCTAGCACCCTAGCCCCGCTTCCAGATTTAAAATTTTAAAAAAAGGAAAGTAGTAGACTCAGTGATAGAGTACTTGTCTACCGTGAACAAAACCCCAGGCTCAATCCCCAGCACCACGAGATCAAAGTGAAACCAAACAAAAGCAACAACAGCAAACTCTTTAAACCAGCTTGGAGCTCTAGGAAGGGCTGGAGCTCGGGGAGGAGATTTGAGCTGAGATCAGGGGGCTTTGTGTAAGACTTCGGTTTCTGGGAAAATTCTGTTGACCACATACGGGGCCATTCATCCTCTCCTGTTTGCATAATTTCCTAATGTCCCTCCGTCTGTCTCCTGCCTCACTCACATTAGGAAGGCAGCGGGATCAAGACTATATGCAGGAATAGCATGGCTGTGTCGCCCTGCTATGCTTGCAGAGGTTTTCTTAGCTCTGACCTAAAACTGTCTGCATTAATTTGCCCTTAATTTTTTTTAGAAATTCTCTTCCTGAACCGTTGCTTAATAAGACTCTGGGGCTTTTCTTTGTTTTCTTTTTCTTCTTTTTTCTGCTTTATTGGAATATAGCCTGACAAGTTGGATCAGATCCAGGCAGGTTCCTGTACTGAACCAAGGACCCAAGGGGTGCTGCCTTCGTACCCCATGTGTGTGTATGATGGATGACTCTCTGGTGTGCCTGATATATGGTGTGCATGTGTAGTGTGTCATATGTGTTGTATGCATGTGTCTAGTATGTATAATGTGTGTGTTATGCATGCATAATGTATATGTAGTGTACATATTGTATGTGTGTTGTACATGTGTGTGTGTGCATTGTGTATGTATAATGAATTGTGTATGCATTGTGTGTGTGTAGTATGTGTGGCATGTGTGTATAGTATATTGTATATTGTGTATGTATATGTGTAGTATGAGTGATGTATGTTATGTGTGTATATAATGTGTATGGTGTATATGTAGTTTGTGATATTTGTGTTGTGTGTAATGTATGTGGCTTATGTTCTGTGTGTATATAATATGTGTGGTATGCATGTATAGTGTGTTGCATGCTATGTATGTATAGTGTGGGTGGTGTATGTGTGGTGTATGTGCAGTTTGTGATGTTTGTGTTGTGTATGTAATATATGGGGTGTATGTGTTGTGTGTGTGTTTATAGAGTGGTATAGGTGACATGTGTGTGGTATATGCTGTTTTGGGGTACTGTGTATGGAGTATGAAGTGTGTCTGTATTTGCTATACGTGTCCTCTCTTTAGAGAAAACACTGATGTACAAAGCAGGTAATTGGGCAGAACTGAGGTTAAAGGAGGTAAACAGATCACTTTCACGTAGGGAGGCAGGGTTTCTTGTCCACATCAGGTCTGCCTTAATGTGGCCAAAGACAGCTGAACCTCCTGGACTTTTGGCTAAGTACTTAGAAAAGCAAATCTTCATGACTCAGAGAAAAATATTTTCAGGTATGATCCATTCAAGTATCAGAATTACTTTAGTGAGCTGGAGAGATGGCTTAGTGGCTAAGGGGGCTTGCCTGCAAAGCCAAAGAACCCAGGTTTGGTTCGCCAGGACCCACGTAAAGCCAGATGCACAAGGTGGCACAAGCTTCTGAAGTTGGTTTGCAATGGCTAGAGGCCCTGGCCTGCCCATTCTCTCTATATATATCTGGCCCCCCTCTCTATCTCTCTCAAATAAATAAATAATAATAACTTACCTTGGAAAATATTCCAGAAGAAATTTTTGTGGGAACTAGTCTGACAAGGAAGACATGGAGCTTTGGGTGGCCATGGTGTGGAGTGGCACACTGACAAAAGTGCCCTTGTTCTGCCCTTCCTGGAATGTTCCTGTGTTGAACCAATAAATATTTTCTTCTCTTCCAAAGTGGGGGGAAATATGGTGCTGAAGAGATGGCTTAATGGACAAAGTGTTTGTTGCATAAACATGAAGATCTGGGTTCAGATCTCCAGCACCCACAGAAAACTACACCTCACCTATAATCCCAGCACTAGGGAGATGGAGACAGGAGGCTCCCTAAGGCTTGATGACTAGCTAGCCTAGCTTAGTTCATGACCTCTAGGTTCGGTGAGAGACCCTGTGTTAAAAAATAAGTTGGAGGGGCTGGGGAAATGGCTTAGAGGTTAAGGTGTTTGCCTGCAAAGCCTAAGGACCTTGGTTCCATTGCCCTGAACTCACGTAAGCCAGAGGCACAAGGGGGCACATGCATCTGGAGTTTGTTTGCAGTGGCTGAAGGCCCTGGTGTACCCATTCTCTCTTTCTCTCTGCCTCTTCCTCTTTCTGTCTCGCAAATAAATAAATTAAGAAAAAAATAATTTGGAGAGCAACTGAGGAAGACACCCAGTGTTGATCACTGGCCTCCACATACGCATGCATACTCCTATATTCCCATGTATATGACATGCATTCCACACACATACACACATACAAAAACAAATGAAAATACCTTGAAGAATATTCCAGCCTGGGACTGGAGAGATGCTTAGTGGTTAAGGCGTTTGCCTGCAAAGCCAAAGGACCCCAGTTCGATTCCCCAGGACCCACATAAGCCAGATGCACAAGGGGCACATGTGTCTGGAGTTTAGATTTCGTTTGCAGTGGCTGGAGGCCCTCTGGTGCACCCATTCTCTCTCTCCATCTCACTGCCTCTTTCTCTCTCTGAACAAAAAAGTTAAAAGAATATTCCAGCCTGGCAAGGAAGACACAGAATATGGGGTAACATACTGACAAAAGTGCTCTCTGGCCATGGGGCTCTGGTTCAATGCTTCCTGACATCTGACATATTCTTCCTCTGTTAAGCCAAGAAAGGTATGAGTGTCTTCCCAGAAAGAACTAGCATGCATATTCCCCCAATCTCCTACGTTCAATTTCTGAGAGTCTCCCTGGATCCCACGAGAAGGACCACACTGTGTGCTGCAGTCAGGTTCACGTTGCTGGCAAAAAAAAACCAAAAAACAAAAACAAAAACAAAAAAAACCTGACCAAGAGCATCTTCTGGGGAAAAAGGTTTATTTTGGCTCATAGACTCAAGGGGCAGCTCCATGATGGCAGGGGAAAATGATGACATGAGCAGAGGGTGGACATCACCTCCTGGCCAACATCAGGTGGACAACAGCAACAAGAGAATGTGCCAAACACTGGCATGGGGAAACTGGCCATAATACCCATAAGCCCGCCCCCAGCAATACACTGCCTCTAGGAGAATTCCCAGATTGCCATCAGCTAGGGACCTAGCATTCAGAACACCTAAGCTTATGGGGGACACCTGAATCAAATCACCACACTGTGGAACAGACTGAGTCCCCAGTCCTGAGGACTCCCCAGGACTGACGGGGCAGATGCAGGGGCCTGAAATGCTTAGAGTAGGCAGTTTGTCCAGAGATGGCTCCTTGTGGGAGCTGAGCTAATGAGATGTGTGCTTTTTTTTTTTTTTTTTTTTTTAACAGGAACTGCAGAGCTCAACAGGGGAAATTAAACCACCCAGCCAAGTTTGCATTCTCCCTAATAACCGGCACTCCAAGAGAGGGAGCACTGCTCTCTCTCTCTCTGTTATTCCACCCCACCTCTCTCTCTCTCTCTCACTCGCTCACTCGCTTTTTTTCTTTGCAAGGTCTGCTGTTGTGAAAATGAGACCACTCTCCTCAGATTAGAGGAGAGAAGCAGTGTGGGGGTACCGGGCTCGGTAAAACTCTTGACCCAAGCAGCTTGGTGCATTTGAGCCCTGATTAGTAAATCGGAAGAGACAGAAGTGCAGTTGTGTGCACGATGATACCTTTTTAAGCGCCGAGGTGCTGTCATCCATGTTATAACTGTGGCAGCAAATAAATGATATCTTTGATCATGAGATGGGCAGGGGAAATAAATACAGGAAGGAGGATTGCCACATGCTCACTCAGTCACCATTGCTCTGGTGAAGTCCTAGACAAGCCAGAAGGACGAAGGCAGAGGGTCTTCTCTGCAGCGGAGAGAACAGAGCGCATGTGCAGAGGGATGGACGACGCCAGTGGAGAAGCGCCAGGCACTGGGCTGAGGTCCGTGGCGCTGCCTAGAGCTGGGGCCGGAGAGAAGAGGGGTAGCTGGGCAAGAGGAAGGGCATTTAGGAGGACGAAAGTTCGTCTAACTGGATAGGCAGCCTTCCCAGTTGTAGGATAAGGGAATAATGATGGAGAGTGGGCAAGGGGTAAAGATGAGGTTAGAGAGATGAGTTGGTGCTCAACTTGGGTACAATTTTTCTGACCTTTTCTTCCTTCCTCCTTTTCTTCTTTCCTTCCTTCCTTCCTTCCTCCATTCCCTTCCACTCTACTCCCTTCCTTAATTCTTTTCTTCCCTCCTTTCCTTCTTTCTTTGGGTACATGTGTTCATATGCATGTGGGTGCATGTGGGGGGTATATACTTTTATGCATGTATATGTGAAGGTCAGAGTATCTTCCTCAGTTGCTCTCTATATTATTTTTTGTAGTTTTTTAAAAAAAACCTCCTATTGACAACTTCCATAAATATAAAAAATATACCATGGTCATAATCCCTTCTCACCACCTTCCCTTTTCTCCCTCCTAAATCCCCCCTCCACTGAATCCCTTCTTCTTCCCAACTAGTGTCTCTTCTATTTTAATGTCCTCATTTTTTCCCCTCCCATTATGTGGCCATCTTATTTGTTGACTAGGTCTCTTACAGAACCTGGAGCTCAGTGACTAGCTAGGCAGCAAGCCCAGGGATCTTCCTGACTGCCTCTCCAGAACTGGGATTACAAGTGTGGTCCACCAGGCATAGCTTTTATGTGGTGTTGGCAGGAGACAAGCTTTATTAAAACACCGGAGTCTATGGGGAACATAGATTCAAACTACTACATGTGGCTTCTGGGAATCTGAACTCAGGTCCTCAGACTTGTACAGAAAACACTTTACCCACTGAGCTGTCTCCACAGCCCTCTTTTTGTATGGTTCTTTGAATCGGCAGGCTAGACAAGTACTCAACCACTGAGACCTCCTTAGCTCATTGTTCTTATTTTGGCTCATGGTTTTGGAGGTGTTAGTCCATCATAGTGGGAAGAACATGGCAGAGCAGAGCAGTTGACATCACCAGGAAGGAAAGAGTGAGAGAGAATATGAATGAATGAATACATAGGAAGAGGCTAGGTCAAGATCTGCCCCTAAGGACACATCCCAGTGGCCTACTTCTTCAACTAGACCAAAGTCTTACCTCTTATCACTTCTCAATAATACTATCATATTATCAAGGAATGAATCCACTCATTAGGTCAGAGCCCTTATGGTCTAGCTGTCTCTGGAAATGCCTTGTCATTCCTACATAGGGATGTGCTGAGCTAGTCTTCTAGGCATCTCTAAATCCAGTCAATTTGACAATGAAAACAAACAACCAGGCATACCCGGCAAAGGAGGCCGAACCCAATTCTGAAAGCTAGAGAGTCCAAGGGATAGTGTAAGTAGAGGAGAAAGAAGTGGCTGTTGAAGTGGAAGAGTGATATTTGCATTCTGAAGGTAGTTTGTTCAGTTGCTTTGCCAATGAGCCACAACCCTAGCCCATTAGAGAGGATTCTAGATAGATACTCTACCACTGAGCTACACCCCCAGCCCCTCACTGGGGGACTCTAGGCAGGAGCTCTACCACTGAGCCACGCACCCAGTCCCTCACTGGGGGATTCTTGGCAAGTGTGCCACCACTGAGCCGTACCCCCAAGCCCTTGCTGGGGCATTCTAGGCAGATGCTCTACCACTGAACCACACTCACATTACCTAAGTGGTAGATTCTGGGCAGGTGCTGTACCACTAAGCCATATCTCTTTCCAACAAGATGTCAGCTATCCCAGATATTCATTTGGTGGTAATTTTTCTTTAATATCCTTTCTCCATGAGAACACCTCACTGATAAGCTGTTTGACTCATCAGCCCTTGGAGGAGAGAAACCTGGCTTTCAATATTTGTAGTTGCCTTTGGGCCTTGGCCATTGATTGAAATTGATCGAGACCTAAGATCACTGTCCTGCCAACAGTCTCATTTCACACAAAGGATTGCTTACTGCTTACTGACTAGTTACTAAGAGAAAGTATCTCATTCCTGGTACCCGGATCTGAGTCCATGTTGCAAGAGAGCACCAAATGCCCTCCGGGATGGGGTTTGGAGGCATTTTTCAGTTTACCTGGTGTATTTTTCACTCTCCACTTCCCAAGTGTTCTCAGATAGTATATCTACTCATTTATCCACACAACCTTCTAGGTGCCTATCACTCGGGATCTTTTCATTCGACAGTTTATGGGTCTTTTGAAGGTTCCATCCTGCTTGATCCTACTGGCAGGAGGATCATGAGTTCAAGACAAGCTTAGACTACAAAGCAAGCCCCAGACTAACTTGGGCTAACATCACAAGGCTATGTCTGAGACCAAACAAAGGCCTTGGAGTTTAGCTCAGTGGCTCGAATAGCTGGCTTTGCAGCTGGGGAAGTTGGTGAGGAGGCAAGAAGTTAATCTAATTTTGCGTGTTTCATCTTATAGAACTCAGGCATGAAGCTAGGCTTTGAGCCAAGTGTCCTGCAGTCTGCCTGCCCCACTGTGGCCATTCGGAGGGAGCAGTTCTTGCTATCATGTGGCCACAGGGAGAAAGAGAGAGCGACACAGAGATGTTCTTCCTACTATGTGGCCACTCAGAGAGAGCTGATCTTGCCACTGTGGCCTTGAGCATCTTGTAAACCTCTCGGTTCAGCAGGAATAGGGGCTTAGGGGTCTCTTGGTTCCCAGCCCCAGTCTGAAGGTTTGGGACATTCAAATGTGTGAGGGTCATCCTGCCATAGCAGGGTTTAGAGAGCCTCACCTCCCAGGGGTAAGAAGTTAATTTTTCTCTTGCTCTCCAGTCCCATAGCCCGTGAGCCATCTCATCTCTCTTCCTGTCCCTCACAATTCAGCTGCCTTCTTGCATTAATTTGCCCTGTGGATGGGAAAATGCATATGTGTCCACTGGTGCCTGAGCAGACTTCTTACAGAACATACCTAAAACGAGGATCTGAGGCGGTAGCTCATTCAGTAAAGTGTGTGCCTCATGAGCTTGAGAACCTGAATTTAAGCCCCAGAACCCACATAAAACTGCTGGGTGTGGTGGTGTGTGCCTGTATTCTCAAAGCTGGAGAGGCTGGAATAGGAGGATTTTGGGGGCTTGCTGGCCAGCTAGTCCGGCCTAATTGATGAGCTCCAGGCCCATGAGAGACCCTGGCTCAAAAAACTATCAGTGGTGCCTGAGGACAACACGTGAGATTGGCCTGTAGTCTACAAATGCGCCTGCACCCACATGTAAACCTGTACACACAAGATCATGCACACAAACATATACATAGACAAAAATGCTTAAACTTTTCTTGTCCCTCTGTCTACCCATCCACATTATTCTGAGCATCTTTTGTAGATCAAGTGATAAGCTAAACATAAGTCTTATTTTATGAAGTTTTTAGCATACACCCGTCATACAAAATGATAGGTTTATCGTAACATTTTCATGCATGTAGATCAGTATTTTGCTTGTATTCACCCCATTATCATCTCTTGTCCTATGCCCCCCTCTACTGGCCCCCTTCCTCCTGACAAATAGCCCTCCTTCTTATTTTAAGTCCTACATATACATGTATGTATTATATGTTTTGGTGTGCATATGTGGTTTGTCTGTGTGTGTGCATATATGTGTGTGGACACACGTGTTTGAACATCTGTCTGTACCTGTATAGCCAGATGTTGACATCAGATGTCTCTCTCTCTCTCTCTGTCTCTCTCTCTCTCTCTCTCTCTCTCTGTGTTGTTCTTCACCTTATTTTTTAAGAGGAAGGGGGTGGGGAGAGGAGAGAGAGAGAGTAGTCACGCCAGGGCCTCCAGCATCTGCAAATGAACTCCAGACACATGCACACCTTGTGCATCTGTCTAACGTGGGTCCTGAGGATGGAACTTGGGTCCTTTGGCTTTGCAGGCAAATGCCTTACCTGCTAAGCCATCCCTCAAGCCCCACCTTATTTTTTGAGACAGGGTCTCTCACCCATTTGGACCCATTTGTCTAACCAGCTAGTCACAGATATTTTCCTGTCTTTATCTCCTCAGAGCTGGGATTGCAGGTTAGTGCTAGGGATCTGAACTCATGTCCTCATGCTTGTAGAGTAACCACTTACCCTCTGAGCTATATCACCAGCCCCATAGTATATATCTTTAACGTCTAAATTTAGGGCTGGAGAGATGGTTTAGTGGTTAAGGCACTTGTCTGCAAAGTTAAAGGACCCAGTTTTGATTTCTCAGGACCCACATGAAACCAGATGCACAAGGTGGCACCAATGTCTGGAGTTTGTTTCCAGTGGCTAGAGGTCCTGGTGTGCCCTTTCTCTTCCTCCCCCTCTCTCTGCCCTCTTTACCTCCCTCTCTATTCCAAATAAATAAAAAATAAAATATGGAAAAAATCTAACTCCAGCACATGAGAGAAAACATGATATTTGTCTTCTGCATTTGGCTTCCTTTACTTAACATGATGATCTCCAGGTATGCATTTACCTACAAGTGGCATCATTTCTTCTTTATGGATGAATTAAGCTCTGATGTGATACAGTAGAATTGTTTGAGGCATCTTCTGCCTCCCTAGAGTTTAAACACTGGAAATATAAGGTTCATTCTCCTAATAATGACTTCTATGTGCATAATGCCTGCCATCAAGTAGACGTGTGAAACCTCAAGCTCAGGAGAGCTGGGAGGGTCCTGGTACGGGAGAGGTCTGAGCGGAAGGAAAGGTCTTGATGCCAGCGCCCATGATCATTTGGAATATCAAAGTGAATGGAAAAGCCAGAAGGGAGAGTGGAGGTACCAACCAAGTTGACTGGATCTTTTAATTCGATCATACAATACGTGTTCATAGGGTTCTGGAAAGTTCTGTCTTACTTGATCCTGTAGAAAAGCTGGAGCTAGGCAGAGCCTGCATCATTGTAACAGTTTTGCAGGTGGTAAAGCTGAGGTACAGAGAGGTGATGGGGGTCATATGCCCTACAGTGACGTGGTACACACTTCTCAGTTCTCACATCTCCCAGGACATTGATTTATTTTGGCCATTTTGACCCATGAAAGGGCAGTACTGAGGTTCCTGTCCCCTGAAGGCCTTTATATTTCCAACTTTACTAGGGGAGTCTTGGCCTATAACTCCATCTTGACCTTGTTGTCCGTAGGTGCAGACAGCAGTGTGGGTCCAGAGGTCACTGTAGCTATTTACTTATTTTATGGGTGTGTGTGTAGGTAGTATGCGTATGTCATGCATATGTGGGCACAACACTGGTGGAAGCCAGAGGTCGATGTCAGGTGCTTTTTTTCATTTACTCTCCACCTTATTATTATTTTTTTTAGCATTTTACTTATTTATTTACTTTCTTACAAGAGAGAGAAGAAACAGAGAGAAAGAGACATAAAGAGAGACAGAGAGAATGGGCACACTAGAACCTCTAGCCACTGCACACTAACTCCAGACACGTGCGCCATCTTTTGCATCTGGCTTTGCATGGGAACTGGGTAATCAAATCCAAGTCTTTAGGCTTTGCAGGCAAGCACCTTAATCACTGAACAATCTCTCCAGCCACCTTATTTTTTTATTTTTGTGTCAGGATCTCTCATTGGCCAAGTGGGTTAGATTAGCCAGCCAGCAAGCCTCAGGGACCCTTCTACTTATACCTCCCTAGCACCAGGATTTTAGGCATCTACCACCGAGCCCAGCATTTTTAGGTGGATGTTGGGGATCTCAACTCAGGTACACACATTTGCAAGGCAAACACTTTGTGCACCAAGTTGACCTCACAGGCCCTCTCTCCACTGAAGCGTTTGTTATTCTCGACTGCAACAACCAGAGGCTGTTAAAATAATAGACCAGGGCTGCAGAGATGGCTTAGCTGTTAAGTGCTTGCCTGTGAAGCCTAAGAACCACGGTTCAAGGCTCATTCTCCAGTACCCACGTTAGCCAGATGCACAAGGTGGCGCATGCATCTGGAGTTCGTTTGCAGTGGCTGGAGGCCCTGGCACGACCATTCACACATTCTCTCTCTCTCTCTCTCTCTCTGTCTATGGATCTCAAATGAATAAATAAAAATAAACAAAAATAATAATAATAGACCAAACAGTGCCGGAAACTTGTTTCCAGAGTCAGCAGGCGTTAGCTGAGCTGCATGCACTCACTTGTTTGGGGTGGTGAGGGGTGTGCTTAAGAGAGAGCAGCTGCCAGACTTCCCTGCTTAAGATGTGGGAGCAGGCCCTGTGGGACCTGCTGGCCGGCCTCCTCCCTTGGATCACCACCCAGCCAATGAGATGCTTCCTGCCAGCAGCTCAGGATCCCGCCCGTCAGCTGCCAGTCTCGTCTCCCCTGCACCCCTCAAAAGTGGATTTATAGAGACACGGTAAAAACAAGGCCGCAAGATCAATGAATCCCCGGATGGCCTCCTTGGGAGACCAGGATGCAGATTGTAACAAAACTTTATTTTCTTCTGAAAATTGCCTACATGATTAATATGGCCTGGCATAGCCCAAGCTGTTCAGCATAAGAAACAGCTCGTATTTCTCATCCCCTCTCCGGTGCCGCATCCCTCCATCTTGCTTCCTTTGTTTAGGTCCCTCACACATCCTTCTGTATACCGTGCAGGTCTCACGCAGGGAAAACTGCATTCTGATGCACAGAATTCAGGGCTGGGAAATGTGACTGCGTTGGTAGTGTGCTCCTGTGGCATGCATGAAACCAGGAGGTGATCACCAGCGTTGCAGGCATGCTGATGCACTCCTGTCATCCTAGCCCTCAGCAGATGGAGGCAGGAGAGTCAAAAGGTCAAGGTCATCCTCAGCTACATAGTTAGTTCAAGGCCAGCCTGGGCTACATGAGAGCCTGTCTCAAAAAAAAAAAAAAAAGAAAGCATAGAACTAGGTACTCTGTTCTACTTTGCTTCCTGTTGGCATTTCCAGCGTGGATGAGTCTGAGCTTCTAGTAAAATCCCCAGGTGTTGCCAGGGTGGAGGAAGGATGCTGTTATCACTGAGCAAAATGCTGGGCTGATTCTCTGGAAATCAAAACCATCCTTATATCCCTGGGAACTTTCCAAGGGCCAAAGCTCTGGGATGGGGTGTCGTGTCTGGAGTGTGTGTGTGATTGTGGAAGGAAGATCAAGTTCTTCCTTCAATCTCTGTCTCGAGGCATGACAGGGTGGGAGAGAGAGAGAGAGAGACTTCAAAAAAAGAGTCCTGCACTGGGCCTCCTGGAGTGGGGGACACAGGGGTGCACACTCCTGCAGGTGGAGATCCCTTGCCTTTATTCTGATGATCCGCATATGTGTTTAAAGACTTTTAAAAAATATTTCATTTACTTATTTATTTGAGAGAGAGGGAGAGAGAGAGAGAGGAAGAGGCAGATAGAGAGAGAGAGAGAAGGGGCATGCCAGAGCCTCCAGCCACTGTAATATAATTCCGCACGCATGTGCCACCTTTTGCATCTGGCTTATGTGGGTCCTGGGGAATCGAACCTGGGTCCTTAAGGCTTCGCAGGCAAGCGCCTTGACGGCTAAACCATCTCTCCAGCCCCAACCTGTATGCTTAATTTCTTTTCTGGAATGGCAGCTTCATGAGGGCAAGGAACTCCAGGACAGCCTTTACTGAGTTCAGCAGAGGTCTTAGGTTGAGTTACTCCAAAATAATGCCCAGAATGAACATACTGTGTAGATAGTTTATTTGTGAGAGGAGGGGAAGCAAGGCTGGGAAGGGAAGATGTCCTCTGAAGAACGTGTGATGCCACTCGTTACTGTGCACTGTGGAACACCATTCTCTGGGCACCACATGGCCATGGCCATCTTGAACTGTTAGCGGCTATGATTTCCAGGAGACCCGTACCAGACTGGGCTCATCAACCTTCTGTTATGGAGGATGGGAAGGGCTCATGAGACCATCCCTCTCCTCAGGGATATTAGTTACTAGGGGAGAGAACTTCACAAAGCCACACTCCTCCCTGGGATTTATAGATAGTTAACAGTTGCTAGGAAGAGGGGCTCAGGAGGTCACACCACCCAGGATTAATAGGCAATTAATTACTGTTGGGGAAGAGACTCACAAGGCCACACCCCTCTGTAAGGATCTATAGACAGTTAATGGTTGCTGGGGAAGAGAGACTCACAAGGCCACACCCTTCTCTAAGGATCTATAGACAGTTAATAGTTGTTGGGGAAGAGAGACTCACAAGGCCACACCCCTCTCTAAGGATCTATAGACAGTTAATGGTTGTTAGGGAAGAGAGACTCACAAGGCCACACCCCTCTCTAAGGATCTATAGACAGTTAATAGTTGTTAGGGAAGAGAGACTCACAAGGCCACACCCCTCTCTAAGGATCTATAAACAGTTAATGGCTGCTATGTTGGTAGGAGGAGAAGGATTCATGAAGTCACATTCCTCTCCAAGAATTTAGAAACAGTTAAGGCTTGCTAGGGGAAATGGATTCATGAGGACAAACTGCTCCTCAGAATTTATAGACAGTGACTGGTTGTTAGGGGGGAGAGAGACATTTTCTTCAGTGGTGTAGTGGCCCATTAGTTGCCCATGCTCCTGTAAGTACCCTTATAATTAAACTCATTGGGTCATCAGGCTTTGGGCCCTTTAGAAGGTGGGGACTCTGGAGGTTACACGTTTCCTTCACATACGTGTGTGCACATGTGTATGCGTGCATGTCAAGGCCAGAGGTGGAACTTGAGTGTGCTCCTTAATCTGTCTTCACCTTATGTTTTGAGGCACTGAATCTGGAACTCACCAATTTGACTAGTCTGCCCGGCCAGAAAAAATCTCAGGGATCCTCTTGACTGCAACTCCCCAACACCACCATGCCCAGCTTTTACATGGGTGCTGGGGATTGAACTCAGGTCTTCATTCATAATGTGGTGTGGTCGTGTGAATGTGAATATATGTCCCCCATAGCCGGAGGTACTTTTGTTTAAGCTTACAGCTTGAGCCTGCAGCAGGCAAAGCCCCGTGAAGAGCAGGAGGGAGCTCTGGCCGTCCGTGTGTGCTGGCTCTTGATTTTTCTCTCTGCTGTGCTGATGTATGATGGAGTGAGCCAGTTTCTTCAGCCACTGGTGGAGTTTCCCCCCTGGATTCTGTAAGCCTGAACTAAAGCCCCTCCTTCCATGAGCTGCTTCTGGTCAGTGGTTTGCCCAGCCATATAACTACATATAACCACCACATGTGGCAAGCACTTTGCACACTGAGCTGTTTCTCCAGTTGCCCCCCACCCCGTGTGTGTGTGTGTGTGTGTGTGTGTGTGTGTGTGTAGTATCTGCTCTTTGTGAAACAAGTTCTTACACGTATGTAGCCCAGGCTGGCCTTGAACTTATGGCACTTCCCCTGCTTCAGACTCCCACGTTCTGGGGTTGTAGATGAAAGCCACCATACCCGGCTCCCCAGTACTTTTAGATGAGAACTTTGGGGGTTGAGGTAACAGCTTAGGTGGCAACAAAGAAGGTTCCAGATGAGGAAATGTTGATGCTGGGAGTGGGGAGATGGGCACTGAAGCAAGGTCCAGGGGGAAATGGGTTGCTTCTGTTATTTTTTTTTCCATCCCTGTGACTGGATATCAGACATTAAGGAAAGATGATTTGGGCTCATGGCTTTAGAGACTTTGGCTCAAAGTCACTTAGCTCCATCCATTGGGCAGAACACTGTGAGGATAGGGGCATGTGGCAGAGGCAGTACTCACCTTGTGGTAGACAGGAGGGAGAGACAGCCAGCCAGCCAGACAGAGACAGAGAGAGAAGGGAGCTAGGGACAAAGTACCAAGAACCCAACCCCAGTGACCTATGTCCTCCACTAAGTTCTACCTCCCACAGCTTCCAGAACCACCTGAAATATCACCACCAGGTGGGGACAAAGCTTTGGGGGAGGCATTTCAGATTTGAACCATGACACTGGGTAACAAGGGAATGATACCGGTAGCTATGTGCCTAGACCTGTGCTTTCTCTTTCCTTTGAGGTGGTAAACTTGGGGGAAGTAGGCTAAATCCATTAATGTTCTCTTTCTTAGGTTTGGTTCACAGTTATTAGCCAAGGTGACGATTCTCACCTTGGGAGGACATGGTGAGGAAGCGGCTGAATCCTCCATGTTCAGCGGCAGCATGCACCTTTTGACTTCCTCTGACTCTGCCTTTCCATTCTCTCCTTCCCAGGTGTAAGGAACTCAAGTACTCTAAGGAGCTGCCCCAGATTTCCATCATCTTTATCTTCGTGAATGAGGCCCTGTCTGTGATCCTGCGGTCGGTCCACAGCGCTGTCAATCACACGCCCACACACCTACTGAAGGAAATCATCTTGGTGGATGACAATAGTGATGAAGGTATGAGGGCAGGCAGCCTGCCTGCAAGGGCTTGCTGACAGCAGGGCAGAAATGCCCCTCATATGCCCAGGGGAGCCCGGATGTCCATGCCTCCTCTCTGGAACATGTCTTAAGAAAGGGAGAAATTCTGTACAGATACTGGGTCATTATTCTTTGAGCCTTCTAGGGATCTTATGAAATTATAGTGGTTGGGGCTAGAGAGATGGCTTAGCAATTAAAATGCTTGCCTGTGAAGCCTAAGGACCCATGTTCGACCCGTCCAGATTCCACGTCAGGCAGACACACAAGGTGACACAAGCCCGCAAGGTCACACAGGTTCACAAGGTGGTGCACTCATCTGGAGTTTGATTTCAGTGGCTGGAGGCCCTGGCATGCCAGTTCTCTCTCTCTCTGTCTCTCCTCTCACTCACTTTCACTATCTTGCATAAAAAGGCCAGTCTGTTGAGCTTGCCTCACAAAAATAATTATAGTGGCTGCATGTGTGTAATCTCAGCACTTAAGCTAGGTAAAGGAGGAGGGTCATGAGTTCCAAGACAGCCTGGGCTACATAGTGTGACCCTAATCTAAAAACACATAAACAGGGGGCTAGGGAGATGGCCCAGTTAGTATAGTGCTTACTGCACAATCATGAAGATCTGAGTTTGGATCCCTAACACATACATAAAGGCCAGGTGTGATGGCTCGCGCTTGTAATGCCAGCACCTGGGAGGCAGAGACACAAGGATCCCCGGGCTCTGCTGACCTGCTAGACTACAGGAATCAGTGAGCTGTAGGTCAATGAAAGACCACGTCTTAAAAAATGAGGGGAAAAGTAACTGAGGGATACACCTGACATCAACACCTGGCCTTCGTAGGCACACCTGCATACACAGGTATTGCCTACACACAAACAAACATTCATACACGCAGGCGCAAAAATGTGAAATAAAATTTAAAAAAACATCCAAGAGCAAGTTATTAGCATAAATCTAGACTACTTTCACTTTTCATGTTACCTAAAGGAGATGATGATAAGGGCTGAATTCTTGCTCCCATCACCTCTTAGCACTGTCTGCACTGTCCTTTCTAAGACAAAAGTGAAAAACCCTATCCTGGGTTGGGAACACCTTATATTAGCATCCTTCCCTGGACTACTGGGCACAAGATGATGTTAGGTCAAAAATGAATAGTACATGTGGGTGTTTTGGAATCCAATACTCCTAGGGCCCATGGGTGAATTTAAAATAGAATACAAGCAAATAATCGGTGGCCATAACAAAACCCTTAAGAGGTTGTGGTACATCTACCATCAGACATAAGTGTTTTACCCAGGTGTGGTAAATAAAGGTAGACCTTATGAACTGTGCCCTTGTACAAAATTCACCGGGGTTCATCACAGAGCGAAACCCCCATCAGCTCACCGTGGCCACAAAAGCCAAAGGCCGGGAAGAAAAAGTGCCCGGCATGGAAACAGTGGTATGTTTCGAGCCAAATTCCAAAGCAGCCTTCCTTCCAACGCCACTGGACTCAGAACCCCATGTGGTGCTGCCCCCTTCAAGGGTTTAAGAAAAGTGAACAAATAAAAGTGCATTTGTGCTCTTATAGGAAAAGAAAGAAGAAAACCTGCTCAAAGGTCAGGGGTGCTTATCTCTGAAGCAGCTACGGGACTAGGAAGAGACTAAGCCCTTTGCTTTTGGGTGGGTTGGGTAGGGTTGTCATGGAAGAGACTCTCTCAGCTCTGGAGAAGAGTGAGGAGGTGGCAACTCTGGAATGCTGGTCACTGCCCCAGGGAGCTTCAGGGAGCGTGGAGCTACATCAGATCAGAAGATGAGGTTCCCCGTCCTTTCTGAACTGCTGCTGATCACTAAGGGCTTGGGCATCGGTGCTCCCGGCTCCAGCCATCTGGCCTCTTTCTGGGGCCTCTAGCCTGTGAGGACTGGTCATTGGATTTTCCTGTCCCTGTTTACCACGTTTTCTCTTGGACCATTTAATTGGTGATAGATTCTTCTAAACCTGACCTTGATTTTTTTTTTTTTTTTTTGGTGGGGTGGGTTCTTTTAGTTCTCAGGACACTCTGAATCTTCCAGAAAAGTCTGTCTCATATGATTCCCCTCATATGCTTGCTGCATGCTTCACGCTTCAATGGCATTTCCAGGCCTGTCTGTGGACACTCTGCTTCTCCCTTCCTTATTTTCTGGCTAAAATACCATTTGTTTCCTTGTCTCCCAACCTATTTCTTTTTGTTAAGTTTATTTATTTATTTGACAGAGAAAGAGAAGGAATGGGCATGCCAGGGCCTCCAGCCACTGCAAATGAACTCCAGATGCGTATGCCTCCTTGTGCATCTGGCTAACGTGGGTCCTGGGGAATCGAACCTGGGTCCTTTGGCTTTGCAGGCAAATGCCTTAACCGCTAAGCCATCCCTCCAGCCCCCAACCTATTTCTTCCTGCAAGAAACTTTTAATCCTAGTGTTCTTGCTATGTTACCCCAGTACCTTGCTGTCTACTGCACCAGTTGTTAGCATGTAATGGGTCACTGTATGTTGTACAAGTGGACACTGTGCTGGGTGTGGTTTGATGCAGACGAGTCAGTTCTCTGTGAGTTTTAACCTGGTAAGGGAGGGAGTTGTGAATCCTGGGAGGCTTGAGGACAGACACGAAGAGGTGAGTAGCAAAGTGTCTGGAAATGACAACACCAGAAAAGGCAGATCCTAGCAAACTCCTCCCACCCCTATAAGGAAATCTCAACAAAGTCTGTCTAAAGGAAGAGGATGTGAAGGCCAGAAGACTCTCAGCTGGAACCCAAGCTTCATGGGAGAGAGCCACGGCCTGCCTATGACTCAGCCAGGCATTTGGTGGACTGTCAGCGTCTTAGCCTGAGCAGTCAGACAAAGATGTGAGTCCAAGCAATTCATTTGAGAGAGGAACAGAGCAATCATAGGAACGTAAGAATGACAAGGAAGATATCTCCCAAAGATGGCTATCGTAGGAAACAGGAGCTGATCCCCACAGAGGGAAACCCGTGAGCTGGTGTAGAGGCACACTGAGACTAGACGTGGTCCAGCCATGAGGGAGTTGGAGGAGCACACAGCAGTAGCGCCGGCAAAGGATTTCTTGCAGGAAGTTACAGGTAGAGACACAGGTAGCCACAGGGGGACAAGTACTCCTGGTCTATGCACGTTTAGTATCAGGTGGTTTAGCATTTGGGACCTTCTGGAGCCCCATCCCCAAGGAAGTTCTGGTTTGAAAGGCTTGGGATTTGGGTGGCATATTTGCATTTCTCACTATCTCTCCAAGGCAGTGCTGATGTTTCTACTATGGAGACCATACTTTGAGAACCCCTGGGTGATACAACCAAACCTTGAACCTGGTTCTGACCATTCCAGAGGGCCGTGTCTAAAGTTTAGATGATATGATTAATGGTGAGGAAATCAAGGAGGGGGGGGGCATAATTGGTTTAGTCAGATCATAAAGCCAATTTCTATATACCCTCCTTTCTTGCCCTCAAGTGCCCAAGGGATCAGAGTTGACTACATTAACACCACTTCCTTCCTGTCATTCCCTGGGTCTAGTCTCTCTATTTTCTCCAGACTACGACTGCTTTTCCTCTCTTCAGAAGAGAAATTGAATGTCCCCACCCCTGCCAGTTTTGTTTCATTGCGATATTCTTTGTATCTTATATTATGAAGTTTTGTTAATGTTCTCTATCTACATGAAAACATCTCACACACATTGTAGTCATGGAGTTGAATTCCTGCCAGACATTAATTTTGTGTATTTTGATAATCTACACGTTTATTTTCTTAAGTCTTTGTGATAGTGATGTTTTAAAATCTCCTCCCACAAGGACTGTTTATTCCTGAGTTCTTAACAGTGGTTTGATTTCTGCATCCTGTTGTCAGCTTTTCTGGCAGCTAGGATTTATATCTACATGCCGTCTTTATTAGCAGTGGTTGTCACCATTATGTAATACTCTCTTCATCTTAAAAGCACTTTTTTTTTTGAGAAGTACATTTTCTTTTTGCCCCACATTTAGTTCTTTTAACATTCATATTGTTAATCTTGCTTACCTTCTGTTCAAGTTTGATTAAAACATGCTTTAGTTTTCCAGCCTAATAATTTTTTTTTTCTGATCTTAAAAGTAATGACTACTCTTTGCAGGAAAATTTGAATGCATCAACAAGCAAATATAATTGAAAAAAAATAAACAAACACAGAAAATACTAGCCAAAGGCTCTCATCCTCTTTTAAAATGGACATTTTACATAGTTAAGATCCTATTATATAAATGTTATGCTCCTGTTTTTTTTTTTTTCTTTTCCTTCCTGAAATGTGAAATACAATCATTGACTCTTTTGTTACAAAAAGTGCTGGCAGGGGCTGGAGAGATGGCTTAGCGGTTAAGCGCTTGCCTGTGAAGCCTAAGGACCCCGGTTCGAGGCTTAATTCCCCAGGACCCACGTTAGCCAGATGCACAAGGGGGTGCATGCATCTGGAGTTCGTTTACAGAGGCTGGAAGCTCTGGCGCGCCAATTCTCTCTCTCTCTCTCTCTCTCTCTCTCTCTCTCTGCCTCCTCCTCTCTGTCGCTGTCAAATAAATAAATAAACAAAAAAAAAAATTTTTTAAGTGCTGGCAGACATCGTTATAATAATGTAGGAGAGTGGTCCATTCTCGGGTTATGCTGTGCCTTGTCCAGCTGGGCTCTGAGGATAGGTAAGTACAGGCAGGTAACCCTGGATCAGGGTATACGGGTGGAGCGGCGGGGACTATAATCTTTCTCTTTGTCATTGCTATATTTGCTCATCTCTTTCATTCACCTTCCATATTGACCCTGTTTCACTTCTGGGTAAATCAGGACCATTTTTTTCCTGCAGCATCTGTGTTAAGTGTAAGTAGGATGTGATCCTTGATACTCAGTACATCAAACGGAATCACTCAGGAAAAATTAGTCTCTTCTGAGGCCTCAGCAAACCCAGTGTTTGCTTCTCTGCTCTGGCCCCATTTAGGCTTTCAAACACACATGAGAGTGTTGGAGGCTTCCTAACTAGCATCGTTTTTGATGGTTTGATATCATTCTGGTTCTATTTTAAATATTTATTAGCCTGGCTTGGCCTGGTCTTATACACTGGTCAACCCAGCTGATCGAGAAGCTGAGGCAGGAGGCAAGCTGAAGACCATCCTGAACACTTCAGTTTCAAAGTTTTAAAAACTACAAAAAGTGCTAGAGGTGTAGTTCAATAGTAGTACACTTGTCTAGAATCCCCCAGTGAAGAGCTGTGGGGCGTGGTTGAATGGTAGAGCCCCTGCCTAGAATACCCCAGTGAGGGGCTGGGGGCGTGGCTCAGGGGTGGAGCTCCTGCCTAGAATCCCCCAGTGAGGGGCTGGGGGCATGGCTCAGGGGTAGAGATCTTGCCTAGAATCCCCCAGTGAGGGGCTGGGGGCCTGGCTCAGTGGTAGAGCTCCTGCCTAGAATCCCCCAGTGAGGGGCTGGGGGCGCGGCTCACTGGTAGAACTCCTGCCTAGAATCCCCCAGTGAGGGGCTGGGGGGTGTGGCTCAGTGGTAGAATGTTTGCCTAGCATCATGTACAAGATCCTGTGTTCAGCCCTCATTAAAGAATGAGAGAAACAGAGGCAGAGACAGACCAAAGGGTCTTTTTCAAGATGTGACCTCTCAATATGTCTGCCTCTGGCTTTCCTGCTTCTGTCTTGTGCAGTAACTCCCATTATTTTTTCCTCTGTTGTCTTGTTATAGATCTCCCATGATTCCAGCCTTTGACCTTCTAAATTGACCTTCCATTTTATCCTTTTTTCTCTGCAATCTTATTTTTATTTATCAAATCATTTTTTGGTGCATTTTCTTCTGTTTCATCTTTCTTCCCTTCTATTCCATTTTTGTAAATTTCCTGCTATCTTGGTTTTATTTCCAAGTGATAATTTTTACTCTCCAAAAGTTCCTTTCCATAACATATTGTCTTCATGTAATTGAAGCAATATGTTTTCTTTTACCCTGGAGGATATTAATAATATTTTCTGTTTGCTTTTCAGTTTTTCTTCCTGCGTAGTTTGTTTCCACAAAACATATTTTTTCTCTGTGTGTGTTGTTTATTTTCTCATCATCCATGTTGGAGGCTTTTCCCAGATGTCCAGGATGTCTAGTGGGCTTTGTGGGCTCACAATGAACTCTTAAATGCAATTGCTTATCTGGGGCGGGGGGACTAGGTGGAGATGTATTGCATAATGACTGCTAGAGTTCAGATTGAGAAAGGGAATGATGTTCTTGAGATGGGGATAGTGATACTTACACAGCAATGTGTATTTTATCCAACGACTCGGATACTTAGGCGTGGTGGGGCATGCCTTTATTCCCAGCACTCTGGAGGCAGAGGTGGGAGGATCACCGTGAGTTCGAGGCCACCCTGAGACTCCATAGTGAATTCCAGGTCAGCCTGGGCTAGAGTGAGACCCTACCTCGAAAAACCAAAAAAAAAAAAAAAAAAATGGTTAGAATGATAAATTTTCATGTAGTGGTGCTGAGAATGTAACTCAGGACCTTATGTGTGATAGATGACATGTTCTACCATTAAGCCATATGCTCCCCCAAAACCCCTCAGTGGGGAATTCTAGGCAGGCTGTCTCCTGCTGAGCCATATTCCCAGCCCTTCAGTAAACCACCATCATTTGAAAATATTGCATGGAAATTTCCAGAAATAAATAATTCATGTTTTAAGTAATGTGTGGTTACAAGGACTTTTAGAGAATCATATACCATTCTGCTCCATGCCAGTTGGGAACAGAATCATCCCTTTGACCAGTATGTTCATGCTGCTTATGTCACCTACCTGGTAGTCGCCCAGCTAGAGTCTGGACTGTCAGATATACTATCTCAGCATCACATTGCTTGATTTAAGTGAACCCCATCTTCCCTAATAATGGCCCTCAAACACAAGAGCAATGATGGTGATAATATGTGTATGCCAAAGAGGAGCTGTCAAGTGATTAAGTGAAAAAGTGAGAATTCTTGAATTAATAAAAGCAAAGAAAAAGTGTAATCTGAGATCACTAAAATCAAGACTTCATCCCCAGTACAGTGATCAGAAAAGGGGGAGAATGATTAGATCTTGGGTGCTCTGACCTCATTAAGGAGTTAATCTGTGGATGGATTTGTAATTGAATTGAGGTAGCGGAAACTATAGAACATGAGGTCTGATTGGTAAAGCTCATCCCAAGCCTCTTCTATCTGTCCGATTCTGGATGCTACAAAGTGAGCAGCCACCTCTGGTATACGCTTCCACCATCACGATACTCTACCTCACCACAATCTCTGCCCACTCCCACCATCATGATACTCTACCTCACCACAGTCTCCACACACCCCCACCATCACGATACTCTACCTCACCACAGTCTCCACACACTCCCACCATCACGATACTCTACCTCACCACAATCTCTGCCCACTCCCACCATCATGATACTCTACCTCACCACAGTCTCCACACACCCCCACCATCACGATACTCTACCTCACCACAGTCTCCACACACTCCCACCATCACGATACTCTACCTCACCACAATCTCTGCCCACTCCCACCATCATGATACTCTACCTCACCACAGTCTCCACACACCCCCACCATCACGATACTCTACCTCACCACAGTCTCCACACACTCCCACCATCACGATACTCTACCTCACCACAATCTCTGCCCACTCCCACCATCATGATACTCTACCTCACCACAGTCTCCACACACCCCCACCATCACGATACTCTACCTCACCACAATCTCTGCCCACTCCCACCATCATGATACTCTACCTCACCACAGTCTCCACACACCCCCACCATCACGATACTCTACCTCACCACAGTCTCTACATACTCCCACCATCACGATACTCTACCTCACCACAGTCTCCACACACTCCCACCATCACGATGCTCTACCTCACCACAGTCTCCACACACTCCCACCATCACGATGCTCTACCTCACCACAATCTCTGCCCACTCCCACCATCACGATACTCTACCTCACCACAGTCTCAACATACTCCCACCATCACAATACTCTACCTCACCACAGTCTCCACAACTCCCACCATCACGATGCTCTACCTCACCACGGTCTCCACACACTCCCACCATCATGATACTCTACCTCACCACAGTCTCCACAACTCCCACCATCACGATACTCTACCTCACCACGGTCTCCACACACTCTCACCATCACGATACTCTACCTCACCACGGTCTCCACACACTCCCACCATCACGATGCTCTACCTCACCACGGTCTCCACACACTCCCACCATCACGATAATCTTCCTCACCACAGTCTCTTCCCACTCCTACCATCACGATACTCTACCTCACCACAGTCTCCACACACTCCCACCATCACGATACTCTACCTCACCACAGTCTCCACACACTCCCACCATCACAATACTGTACCTCACCACAGTCTCCACATACTCCCACCATCACGATGCTCTACCTCACCACGGTCTCCACACACTCCCACCATCACGATACTCTAATCACCACAGTCTCCACACACTCCCACCATCACGATACTCTACCTCACCACGGTCTCCACACACTCCCACCATCACGATACTCTACCTCACCACGGTCTCCACACACTCCCACCATCACGATACTCTACCTCACCACGGTCTCCACACACTCCCACCATCACGATACTCTACCTCACCACGGTCTCCACACACTCCCACCATCACGATACTCTACCTCACCACGGTCTCCACACACTCCCACCATCACGATACTCTACCTCACCACGGTCTCCACACACTCCCACCATCACGATACTCTACCTCACCACGGTCTCCACACACTCCCACCATCACGATAATCTACCTCTCCACGGTCTCCACACACTCCCACCATCACGATACTCTACTCACCACAGTCTCCACACACACCACCATCACGATGCTCTACCTCACCACAGTCTCCACACACTCCCACCATCACGATACTCTACCTCACCACAGTTCCATACACTCCCACCATCATGATACTCTACCTCACCACGGTCTCCACACACTCCCACCATCACGATACTCTACCTCACCACGGTCTCCACACACTCCCACCATCACGATACTCTACCTCACCACGGTCTCCACAAACTCCCACCATCACGATACTCTACCTCACCACGGTCTCCACACACTCCGACCATCACGATACTCTACCTCACCACGGTCTCCACACACTCCCACCATCACGATACTCTACTCACCACAGTCTCCACACACACCACCATCACGATGCTCTACCTCACCACAGTCTCCACACACTCCCATCATCATGATACTCTACTCACCACGGTCTCCACACACACCACCATCACGATGCTCTACTCACCACAGTCTCCACACACTCCCACCATCACGATACTCTACCTCACCACAGTCTCCACACACTCCCACCATCACGATACTCTACCTCACCACAGTTCCATACACTCCCACCATCATGATACTCTACCTCACCACGGTCTCCACACACTCCCACCATCAAGATACTCTTCCTCACCACAGTCTCCACACACTCCCACCATCACGATGCTCTACCTCACCACAGTCTCCACACACTCCCACCATCATGATACTCTACTCACCCCAGTCTCCACACACTCCCACCATCACGATACTCTTCCTCACCACAGTCTCCACACACTCCCACCATCACGATGCTCTACCTCACCACGGTTTTCACACACTCCCACCATCACGATACTCTACTCACCACAGTCTCCACATACTCCCACCATCACGATACTCTACCTCACCACAGTCTCCACACACTCCCACCATCACGATGCTCTACTCACCACAGTCTCCACATACTCCCACCATCACGATACTCTACCTCACCACAGTCTCCACACACTCCCACCATCACAATACTCTACCTCACCACGGTCTTCACACACTCCCACCATCACGATACTCTACCTCACCACAGTCTCCACACACTCCCACCATCACGATACTCTACCTCACCACACTCTCCACATACTCCCACCATCACGATGCTCTACCTCACCACGGTCTCCACACACTCCCACCATCACGATATTCTACTCACCACAGTCTCCACACACTCCCACCATCACGATACTCTACCTCACCACAGTCTCCACACACTCCCACCATCACGATACTCTACTCACCACAGTCTCCACACACACCACCATCACGATGCTCTACCTCACCACAGTCTTTTCCCACTCCCACCATCACGATACTCCACCTCACCACGGTCTCCACATACTCCCACCATCACGATACTCTACCTCACCATGGTCTCCACACACTCCCACCATCACGATACTCTACCTCACCACAGTCTCCACACACTCCCACCATCACGATACTCTACGTCACCACGGTATCCACATACTCCCACCATCACGATACTCTACCTCACATGGTCTCCATACACTCCACCCACACACTCCACCATCACGATACTCTACTCACCACAGTCTCCACACACTCCCACCATCACGATGCTCTACCTCACCACAGTCTCCACACACTCCCACCATCACGATACTCTACCTCACCACAGTCTCCACACACTCCCACCATCACGATGCTCTACCTCACCACGGTCTCCACATACTCCCACCATCACGATGCTCTACCTCACCACGGTCTCCACACACTCCCACCATCACGATACTCTACTCACCACAGTCTCCACACACTCCCACCATCACGATGCTCTACCTCACCACAGTCTCCACACACTCCCACCATCACGATACTCTACCTCACCACAGTCTCCACACACTCCCACCATCACGATGCTCTACCTCACCACAGTCTCCACACACTCCCACCATCACGATGCTCTACCTCACCCCAGTCTCCACATACTCCCACCATCATGATGCTCTACCTCACCACAGTCTCCACACACTCCCACCATCACGATACTCTACCTCACCACAGTCTCCACATACTCCCACCATCACGATACTCTACCTCACCACAGTCTCCACACACTCCCACCATCACGATGCTCTACCTCACCACAGTCTCCACACACTCCCACCATCACGATACTCTACCTCACCACAGTCTCCACACACTCTCACCATCACGATACTCTACTCACCACGGTCTCCACACACTCCCACCATCACGATACTCTACTCACCACAGTCTCCACACACTCCCACCATCACGATACTCTACCTCACCACGGTCTCCACACACTCCCACCATCACGATACTCTACCTCACCACAGTCTCCACACACTCCCACCATCATGATACTCTACTCACCACAGTCTCCATACACTCCCACCATCACGATACTCTACTCACCACGGTCTCCACACGCTCCCACCATCACGATACTCTACCTCACCATAGTCTCCACACATACTACCATCACGATACTCTACCTCACCACGGTCTCCACACACTCCCACCATCACGATACTCTACCTCACCACAGTCTCCACACATACCACCATCACGATACTCTACCTCACCACGGTCTCCACACACTCCCACCATCATGATACTCTACTCACCACAGTCTCCACACACTCCCACCATCACGATACTCTACCCCACTAGAATCTCCGTATGTTTCCACCATCACTGTACTCTATCTAACCACAGTCTCTACACACTTCCACCATCATGATCCTTTACCTCACTCCACATACTTCTACTATCATGATGTTCTACCTCAACACAAGCCCACAGCTGTTTGTTAACCGAGATGTCTTAAGTTGTGTGGGTGGGCGGAATCTTTCCATCTCATGTATTTTGCCATAGCAACAGAAAACTGTGTAACACAAAAACTCTCTTATTTAGTAGATAACACCAGCTCTGATTTGGATCTGGAATGTGCTTAAATGTTCACGTTTTAGAGGCATATGCCCTCACTGACTTGCTGCTATAAGGAGGCAGTGGACACATGGGCCTCATGGGAAGTTTGGGGTCTCTGAGGCCATGTCTTTGAAGGGAATAATTGTATTCTAGTCCCTTTCTCTTCCTTTGGCCTTTGCCTTCTGCCTGTGAGGGGCGTGCATCCCTGCCGCATGAAGTATTATCTCTTCAAAGTCCAAAGCCATGCAGCCCACTTGAGCACAGACCAAAACAGTCAAAACTGTGAGCCAAAATAAACCTTTTTTATTTACAACTTGATTCTCTCTGGTGTGTGTTATAGCAACAGACCACTGGCGTCTTTCAGTTCCTTTTCTTTGCTGTGAACAAATATCTGATCAGAAGGAACTATAAGGAAGGACAAAGTTGATTTTGGGTCACAGTTTTGAAGGGATGCGGTCCATTATTACAGCGAAGGCATGGTAGGCAGGCTCATCACATTGCAGCCAGAGTCAGGAGATAAGGGATGAAATGGATGCGGGATTTAGTTATAAAACCTCAAGGCCCATCTCCAATGACCCATTTCCTCCAGCAAGGCTCTACCTCCTAAAGGTCGCCCAACCTTCCCAAACAACGCTGATAGCTGGGGACCAAGTATTCAAATGCATGAACTGATGCAGGATGTTTTACATTCAGCCTAAAGCACCTCCTGATTCCAGTCAGCATTGTGGGTTTCTGTTATGAGCGGGGCAGCAATATGACTTGTCACTGACACTTCTCTTTATAACAAGCATGTCTGAACAACATCTTCTCTTGCTCAGTTGTGTTCAAAGGTTGAATGCAAAGTGGCTCAAGATATAAAACTTTTCTCTTTCTTTGGAGAAGAAGGTTCTACCCTCTGGTCTTCCAAAAAGAATTATAGAGAAGAATCTGCTCTCTGTTATTTGCTTTTCTTCTGGGTTCATACTTGCAGAGATAGAAGGAGTCCTGTGTTTTAAGGAGATAACATTCTCTCTGTGTAACGCAGGCTCTGAGTGACAGAGCCAGGAGACACCTCCTTATCACACAGCTACATGCCTGGCCGGGCACTCCTACTACCAGCATCACCTGCCTTCTCCTTCCCGTGAGCAGTCTTCCCAATCAGAAATAACTCTTGTTTTGCCCCCAAACAGATCATTGCAGGGTGACAGCATTTGCTGTGTGGGTGTGTAATCACGGTGAGGTGACACATTTATATTGCTATCCCTGCACTTTTAGGCTTTGTGATGGGGGCAGAAGGACAAGGACAGTGTATGTGTTGACAGAAGAGATAGCGTGAGAACCCCATCCGAATATAGCTAAGTATATAACTGGTTTTAAAAAAAAATAACAGGGGAAAACACTATTTTAGTTTGAATAAGTATAAATGCATAGAAAGTTGCAAAATGATGTAAAAAAGTCTTAGGTGTTTTTTTTATTTTGTTAATTAATTTACTTTTTATTGACAACTTCCATGATTGTAAACAATATCCCATGGTAATTCCCCTACCTCCCCCTACTTTCCCCTTCGAAACTCCATTCTCCATCATATCTCCTCCCCCTCTCAATCAGTCTCTCTTTTATTTTGATGTCATCATCTTTTCCTCCTATTATGATGGTCTTGTGTAGGTAGTAATTAGCCCTCCCTCCACCTTTCCTTTACTCATTCTCTTCCCCTGACCTCACTTAGGTTAGGTATCTTTTATATTTCCCACAATGGGATCATCTCACAATATTCTAGTGTACCACCATAATGAGGAAATTAACTTGGGTATGATCTGAAGAGCCTTTTCTGATTTCAACAATTTTGCAATCACAAATTGTGTTTGTAGTTCTGTACAATTTACTTATTTATTCATTCATTCATTTGGTCCTGGGGATTAAATTTAGGGGCTCCTGCATACCAAGTAAGCAGTATACCACTGAGACATGCCCCCAGCCCATCATTGGGGGATTCTTGGCAGGGGCTCTATCACTGAGCCACACCTGCAGCATCTCATTGGGGGATTCTAGGCAGGAGCTCTATCACTGAGCCACACCCCCAGCCCCTCACTGGGGGATTCTAGGCAGGAGCTCTACCACTGAGCCGCACCCTCAGCCCCTCACTGGGGGATTCTAGGCAGGAGCTCTACCACTGAGCCGCACCCTCAGCCCCTCACTGGGAGATTCTAGGCAGGAGCTCTACCACTGAGCCACGCCCCCAGCCCCTCACTGGGGGATTCTAGGTAGGTGCTCTACCATTGAGCTATATCTCCAGTCCTTTTATACTTTTTTTAAATTTTTTGTTCATTTTTATTTATTTATTTGAGAGTGACACAGAGAGAGAAAGAGGCAGATAGAGAGAAAGAGACAGAATGGGCGCACCAGGGCTTCCAGCCACTGCAAACGAACTCCAGACGCGTGCACCCCCTTGTGCATCTGGCTAACGTGGGTCCTGGGAAACCGAGCCTTGAACCGGGGTCCTTAGGCTTCACAGGCAAGCGCTTAACCGCTAAGCCATCTCTCCAGCCCCCCCTTTTATACTTTTTGAGACTGCATCTTAACTGTTTCCCAGGCTAGCTTCAAACTCAATCTGTAGCCCAGGCAGGCTTGGTCCTGCCTCGCCTTTTCTGTGTAGCTGAGATGACAGGCCTGTGTCATCACACCCGGCTCTATGGTTTTTATTGTGTCTGTACATTTGCATAATCACCACCATAATTAAAATGCGTAACCGCTCCATCATGAGAGTGCCCTCCCTCCATACATCTGACTATCCCAACACCTGGAAACCATGAATCTCTTCTCATCGCTATAAGTTTATTTCTAGAATGTTCTATAAATCAAACCGTCTGGTCTATAACCTTTGCGATTATCTTTTCAGATTCAGCACAGTCACTTTGACATCTTTCCAAGCCTTTATGTGCCTTCGAGTTTGTTCCTTTTTAATTGGTTCATGGTATTCTGAAGGTAATTGGTTACTACAGTTGTGCATCCATTCATCTGTTGAGAGTCAAGGACAGTTGGGTTGTTACCCTGTAGAGAGTTTTCCACTTACCTTGCTCTGAACATTTATGTATAGCTAGCTGTTGGTACAAAAATAAACCTCTGGGCTGGAGAGATGGCTTAGCAGTTAAGTGCTTGCCTGTGAAGCCTAAAGACCCCGGTTCGAGGCTTGATTCCCCAGGACCCACATTAGACAGATGCACAAGGGGGCGCACGCATCTGGAGTTTGTTTGCAGTGGCTGGAGGCCCTGGCGCGCCCATTCTCTCTCTCTCTCTCTCTCTCTCTCTCTCTCTCTCTCTTTCTGTGTGTGTGTGTGTGTGTGTGCCTCTTTCTCTCTCTGTCTGTCACTCTCAAATAAATAAATAAAAATTAAAAAAAACTTAAAAAATGTTTAAAAAAATAAATAAATAAGCCTCTGTCTCTCTGGGATAGATGCTCAGGAAAACAGTTGGTGGGTCTTATGGTGGATGCATGTTCTCACAGCCTGTTTTAGACATTCATTCTGCTAATGTGATGTTCCTTCTAAGGCATCTGGTCTATTTTTTTGAGCACAGGATCTCATGTAGCCCAAGCTGGCCTCAAACACACTTGTGTTGCCAAGGACGACTTTGAATTCCAGATCTTCTTGCCTCCACCTCCCTTCTGAGTGCGAGAGTTATAGGCAGATGCCACCATTCTCCACTCTAGTAGGTTTTTAGATTATTCTTTATTCATTGTATAAACTAATGGATTTTGTGATAGTTTTTCACGCCTGGATATCATGTACTTTGATCATATTCCCTTCCCTATCACCCTCTATTATTCCACCCTTAGTCTCTCTCACTGTCCTTTTCCTCATCTCTAATGGACCCTCTTCTACTTTCATGTCTTATTTTTTGTTTCACATCTGTTTTCCATATGAAAGAAAGCTTGTGGTATTTGTTATTTCTTTTATAATCTTTAAGGAATATTTTTTATTTATTTACCTGTAAGAGAGAGAAATAAAGAGAGAGAATAGGAATATGGGTCTCTAGCCACTGCAAACAAACTCCAAAGGCATGTGCCACTTTGTGCATCTGGCTTTATGTGGGTACTGGAGAATTGAACCTGGGTCAGCAGGCTTTGCTAGGCACTGAACAATCTCCCCAGCTCCATATTTGTCTTTTCTGAATCTGGCTTGTTGTGCTTAACATGGTAATCCCCAGTTAAGTCATTTTCCTACAGATGACATTATCTCGTGCTTCTTTGGGGCTGACTAGAACTCGTTTGTGCATATATGCCACATTTTCAAATTTATCTACTCATCTGATGATTGCACCTGGCTGATTATTTACTGTGAATGCTTCTGATCATAGTGCAGGCTTGCCTTCCCCAGCTGCCTCCAGACTCTGTGTAGAGCTAAAACCCTGCATCAGCTCCCTCCTGGAGATCTTCCTATTTCCATTCTTCTTCTATGTCAAAATGTTCCTGGTCTGTGCCCACTTTGTACACCTAAAATGAGGAGTGCTTTTGTGCAGCTTCAGCCCAAATGATTAGAGATTGTGATGATGTTCCGTGTTACAGTGGTTTGGCATTCACAGAACTGTTGTTCCTCCGCAATCTGCCATGGCCTTCCAGTCTACATCCATTTTGATTGGCAAGTGGATGCTCTTTTGGCTGTCACAGATGTTGATAGTCTCTGGTGGCTATAAGAAACGTGTCCAGTTCTGGAGGCTATTTATAGAACATTTATGCTATGCACCACTCAACACAGGCATTTCCCACAAGCCTGTCTCATCATTTCACTTGACCTTGGAAAATTGAGTGTGTGAGCCCAGAGGGTCCCACCATGCCAGAGAAGAAAGAACTGAGCTGACCAGATGGCTCAGTGGGAAAGGCACTTGCCATCCAAGCATGGGGACCTGAGTTCGGATCCCCAGCACCCATGTAAAATGCTGGTGGTGCACGCCTGTAATCCAAGCTCTGGGGAGGTGGAGATAGGAAGCTTCGCCGGGGCTTTCCAGCTAGCAAGTCTGGCCCTGGTGAGCTCAGGGGTCAGTGAGACGCCCTGTCTCAAAGAATAAGGTGGAGAGAGAGCGACTGAGGAAGACACCCAACGTTGATCTCCGGTACATACACACATGCACTTGCAAGCACACGTGTGCCTGGACATACGAACATGTAACATGCACACCACACACATACCCCCCCCACACACACACGAAAAAAAATAACATAGAAAAGATAACCGACCACATCACTTTCTTCAGTTATCCCCATCCCGGCTGCCAACTGCACTTAAAGAAAACTCGCGGACAAGGTAGCTGGGCACCGAGATGCAGCCCCGTTGTCTCAGGGGCCCTGCGTTTTTGGTGCTCTGTTCTGCTCCCTCCTTAATGACTGTGACTTGCTGTTTAAAGGAAGAGAATTGCTAGCTTCAGAGCACTCAGAATCAATATCACAGTAAATAAGAAACATAATGAGGGAAAAACACACTCTAGCCTGTAGACAAATTTCATCGCTTAAATTCACATACTATTAGCATCAGCTGCAGATACCAGACTCTCGAATGCTTTTCGATGGGATAAGATGGGGAATGCACTTTTAACTCTTAACTCGGGGAAACATCTAGAAGGCCCCCGCCTCTAGGTATTGTATTTCTCTGTCAGCTTAGGTGAATTGCAAAGGTATGGAAAGCAGAGATGAGTGTCCTTTCCGAGTAGCTCGGCATGATATATTTAGTTTAACACTTTGGTACTTGGCACCTCACATCTCTTCTCGTTCTTTCCAGTCTTTTCCTGTCTTCATCTCCTTCCTTTGATATCACTATGGAACCGCCCTTAAAATGCTTTCAGACACAGTGGAGGCATCCATTTTAAACCTCCCCCATTCTTTCTGAAGTTGGTAGCCCTTTGTTCTTGCTTGCACCAGCCCTCTTCCTCCTCCTCCTGTTGGAGGCTCGATTCCCCAGGACCCACGTTAGCCAGATGCACAATGGGGAGCACACATCTGGAGTTCATTTGCAGTGGCTGGAGGCCCTGGCACGCCCATTGCCTCTCTCTCTCTCTCTCTCTCTCTCTCTCTTTCTCTGTCTGCCTCTTTCTCTCTGTCTGTTGCTCTCAAATAAATAAATAAAAATAAAAAAATTTAAAGAATATGCATGACAGCTGCTGTCTGTGTGATTGTGCCCTACGTTTTTACCTGTTTGCTTCTCCACTATGGATGTCCACTACAAGCCCAGGATCTCAGAGATGGACACAGCTCTCATGAAAGCGGGGTGTGTCCCAAGATTCGTGGCTTCTGCATCCCTATAAGTCATTTCGAGTTTCATGGTGGTGATAGTTAATCTTCTTTGTCAACATGAGTGGACCTGGAATCACCTAGGAGACACACCTCTGGGTGTGTCTAGGAGGGTGTTTCCAGAGAGGTTTAACCGGAGAGGGAAGACTCAACCCTGACTGTGGTTAGAACCATCCCATGAGCTTGGCTCCCAGACTGAATACCAAAGAGAAAGGGAGCCGAGCACCAGCCTTCATCTTTCTCTGCTTCCTGACTAT
Organism: Dipus sagitta; assembly: GCA_036346955.1. NCBI lineage: Eukaryota > Metazoa > Chordata > Mammalia > Rodentia > Dipodidae > Dipus > Dipus sagitta. The sequence continues at coordinate 4,816,529 of CM070771.1, forward strand.
GGATGCGATATGACCTGCTGCCTCGCGCTCCTGCCTCCCCATGCCTTTCCATGGCGGACTGTGAGCCAACATAAATCTTTCCTTCTGTAAGTTTCTTCTCATCAGTTATTCAGTGACTAATACAGCGGTGCTGTCGCACACTTTTGGACCCTCTTGGTGAGTCCATGGGCCTTTGCTCTAAAAGCAGCAGGCGCAGTATCAGGGTAAGTCAACCTAGACAGGTGGACATCTATCTGAACCTGCGCCTGCACTGCTTGGCCAGGGTCACATGAATGACCCGGATCATGGTCCTCTCTTCCCCATCAGCAATGTGAGTCAGTAGCTGCAGGTCCAGAATGGAACAGGCTGCTCGACATTCTAGCACTTTGCAATACCTCATATCTGTTCTGTACATGGCTCTGTGTAGATCAGAAGATTATGCACGCTGGTATTTCAGCTATAAGATAATATGTGGGCACATCAGAGCTACCAGAAGGAGCTTGGCCTCAGGACAAGCCATATGCCAGGAGGTCAACATGCTCCTATGAGCTGACAAATGTCAGATTTTTACATCCTCACATCCACAGGGGTTAGAGGGATCCAGGCACATCACAAACCTCCTGACCCGGGGAAAGGTTCTAACTGTGTCGGACCCTTCAGGATGCGGTAACAAAAATACATCAGATTGGATGCTGGTGAACAATGGAAATTCAGCGCTTATGATCCTGTCACCTGGAAGCCCAAGATCAAGGCAGTAGCAGGTTTAGTATCAGGTAAAGGCTGGGTCTGTTTTTGTATTTTTATATGCTGGAAGCTAGCTATTAGCTTCTTTGGGATTTCTATAATGATCCCAATTCATGAGCACAGATCCCTACAACATAATCATCCCCCATTGGAGGCCTAGTTTTTTGCTACTTTTGTTGAACCCAGGGCCTTACATGAGCTAGATAAGAGCTCTGCTGCTGAGCCCTGCCCTCAGCGCCTCAGTGGGGATTCTGGGAAAGTGTTCTAACAGTCATCCGTGCCCCGCCCCCCCGAGAGCCTCACTAGTGGATGATAAGCAATTTGTCTTCAGCTGAGCCATGCTCCAGCCCCTCACTGGGGCATTCTAGGCGAGGATATGGTCCCAACTGCAGGGGCCCAAGGCATGTACCACTATATCCAGCCGAGGGTTTACTTTTCAATCTTATGAATTTGAGCATGAAGCAGACATTCAGACCATAGCACCCTCTCTTGTGACTCCCTCTCCTTATCCTTAAGATGAGGATCATATCCCTTTACTGAGTTGCTGAATAGGTAGGAAAAGTTGACACAGGCTCAGGGGCCACCACAGCATGTGACCTTCAATAAGGGCTCATTATGTGCCAGGGCAAAAATTGTGGAATGTTAAAGTTTGCATCAACCCGAGTGCATTATGAAGGGGAATCAAGTCTCACTGAATGGTGTTCTGGAATAGCCTGTGATTAGCTGACATTTTTAGTCAGGTTCGTTAGCAATTTGAGGATATAAATATTTCATTAGCGACACAGGCAAGCAGAGTAGCTGTAGTGTGTGAAAAATAGTGACTTCAGTGGGAAAAAACGATGATGAAACCAGCCTTATCAAGGTTTATTCCCCAGGGAGCTGACCAGACATATGCTCTGGGCCCCCTCGCTGGCATGGACAGCCTTCAGTGCCAGCTGTGGAGATCTGCCTAGGTGTTTACATGTGCATGTAGTTTTGTAAAATTTATAACAGATAACATTTTTTTTCCTTTTTCAAAAAGTATATTTATTTGTTTATTTATTTGAGGGAAAGAGGGAGAGAGAGAGACAGAAAGGGAGAGAATGGGCATGCCAGGGCCTCCAGCCACTGCAAACGAACTCCAGACACATGCGCCACCATGTGCATCTGGCTAACGTGGGACCTGGAGGTCGAACCTGGGTCCTTGGGCTTTGCAGGTATGCGTCTTAACCGCTAAGCCATCACTCCAGCCTCCTTATTTCCTTTTACAAAATTGATTCCCCTGAAGTTTTATAAACTCTGGATCCCACAAAAGTACAAATCTATTTCTGTGGACTATCTCTTTTTGGTAGATGAATGCATACATCATATGACCAGAATGAGAACGTGCAATTGGGTTTCTCCCTCATCCCCAGTTCCCCCGGTTTTGAAGATAACACTTAAAGTCTTGGTGTCAGTTGTATTGGTTATTCATACTGTTGCTGTGGTAAAGTGCCTGATGGAAGCCGTGTTAAGGAAGGAAGGGTTTCTTTGGCCTCGTGGTTTTTGGATAGAGTCCATGGAGTGGAGTAGGAGCGACTACGACAGCCGTGGCAGTGAGGGCGGGAGACTGCTTGCTCATGGAGGGGTGGAAAGGAAGCCAAGACGTGACAGCACTTCATTGACTTTCTCCTTTCTCCCCTTTCAAGCCAGCTCATAGAAGGGTATTGCCCACAGTCAGAGTGGGTCTTCTCCCTTCAGTTTGAAATGTTCACAGACACACCCACAGGTGTGCCTCACTAGTAATAACACCTTAGGCATTTCTTAATTCATTCCACTTGGCAGTGAAGATTAACACCACATTGATCTTTCTGTGCCCGCTGTGTGTATGTTTAGAGGGCATAAAGGTCCTGTCAGACATAACCTAGAAATAGACTTACATCCAGGAGCTTTAAGTCCTGGTTTCATGTTCTTTCAAAGCTGGTTCCTACAGGTATAAAATATGAAAGGCTCTTAAAAAAAAAAAACATGCTTCAGAAATGTAGTGTCCTGATTAATGTTTGGGTTAAAACTCTGTGGGTAGAAACCACATTTGGGGGCTGGAGGGATGGCTCAGTGGTTAAGGGGCTTGTCTGTAAAGCCTAATGACTGGGACCGATTCCCCAGTACCCACATAAAAGCCAGATGCACAAAGTGGCACATGCATCTAGAGTTCATTTGCAGCGGTTAGAGGCCCTGGAGCACCCCTTCTCTCCGTCTGTCTCCTCTCTATCTCTCTCTGCTTACAAATGAATAAGTACAAACTTTTTTTTTTAAATACAAACATTTTTTAAAAGAAAAAGAAAGCCATGTTTTTTGCTGAGGTAAGTCTCATAAGGCCCCGACCACAGTGAGCTGGGATTCTTCACACCACGGTATAGCTGATCTGGGGAGGATTCTGGGGTATTAAGAGTGAGATCATCCCTGGGAGAAAAAGACCCAGTGGGAACCCGGAATGTAGGAGAGATGGCCAAGAAAACGACTAGGAGGATGGGTTGGTTAACTTGCTTTTCACCGCTGCGACTCAGTGCCTGACAGAAACAACTTGAGTGTGGCAGGATCTGTTCTGGCCCTCAGTTCAGGGACACAGCACAGCCTTGGGGCCGGGGCCAGGGGCTGAGGGTAGGGAAGAAGTGTGGTGGCACGTAACTCTGTGTTAGCAGGACCATGTGACTCCTGTTTGTTACGTGCCTCCTACCAGGAAGTAGAGAGGTCCAGGGCTCTAACCTATGAGCACCACCTCCATTGCCCTCTGTCTGCCAGATCCTAAGGGTTTCACAGCCTCCCAAAAACATCACCGACAGCTGAGGACCAAGTGTTCAAACACACGAGCCCATTGTGGGGGGGAGGGGTGCATTTCACATTCAAGCAATAACAAATTTCAAAGTTAATGGGTTACCAAAATATGGATGGAGATCTTTAGTCAAGACTAGCGGTGTGCGTGCAAACACCTATTCACATCACCATTCCCACCCCACCTTACAAAGTGACCCAGGGTATCAGACATAAGAGGCCACGTACCGTGTGGCTCGGGTTTTATGAATTATCTAGATTTGTCAAATTCATAGAAATGGAAAGTATGTTTGTGATCACCAAAGGCTGGGATGGGGTAGACGGGGTGCAGGGTTTATGTCTGGGGTGATGAAAGAGTCTGTAACTAGATAATGGGTGGAGATGTTTGCTTGGCATTATGAATGTACTCAAAGCCACTGAATTATATATTTTGAAGGGTGTTTTAGAGTCTCACTCTAGCCCAGGCTGACCTGGTGGCCTCAAACGCATGGTGATCCTTCTACTTCTGCCTCCCAAATGCTGGCATTAAAGGCGTGCACCACTGCACCCATTTTTATTTTTGGTGTGTGTGTGTGATGTGTATAGTGTATGCAGGTGTGTGTGCCCCTTGCACACACATGCGAAGGCCAAAAGAAAACGTAGAGAATCATCCTGTATCGTTTTTCTCCTTGTTTTCCTGAGCCAGAGTCTCTTACTAAACCTGGAACTCCCTGGTTTTCAGTGAGACTGCTGACCAGTGAGCCCCGGCGATCCTCTTGTCTCTTACCTCCTTAAGCACTGGGGTAATGGGCAGGTATAGTCCTGCCCAGCCTTTCACATGAGTGCTGGGAAGTGAATTCAGGTCCTCATGCCATCTCCCGAGTCCCTGAGTTGTACGTTCTCCATGTGGTCCAAATAGTCAATCTGTGGTATGTGTGTTCTACCCCAGGAAAAGAATGAAAATCAGTTACTGGTGGTTTGGGGACATTTCGGGTTTGCACAGGAGCTCTCTGGGCTGCCGGTGAGCCGCACCAGGGCTGGCTACATGAGACGGGCTGAGAGCTCAGCCAGGGGACTCGCAGGGCCACAGGCTCCCCGGTGAGTCTGACTCCGAGGCCCGCTGGTGCAGACTGGCATAGGGGCAGGCGTTTCGGTGTTGTTTCTAGTCGGGACACGCCGTATGTGCTGTTTCCCGTCCCCAGCGGTCACACCCGTGCATTCCCAGAGAGCAGCCAGCCCGTGGTGCAGCGGCTGCTGGCACTGGGGGTGTCAGCAGTGAGGGTGGCAGTGGGAGTTGGAGGGGGTGATGGAGGCAGAAGGGACGTGGCTGGAGCTCTACAATAGCAGCAGTCGTACAGGCCCCCATCCTACCACCTGGGCTTTGGCTTTGTACACTTTGTTGCCTTTAGTCAATTTCAGTGGAAAAACAAACAAACAAACAAACAAGATTAAGTGGAAAATTCCAGAAATGAATAAGTCAAACATAGATTTTTAAAATTATTTTTTAGTGTTTGTGTATGTATGCATGCAAGTGTATATGAGGTGTGTGTGTGTGTATGTGTGTATGCATGTGTGTGTATGTGTATATGTGTGTGTCTGTGTGTGTGTGTGTAGGCCAGATGACAACCTCAGTGTCACCCTCAGGTGGACTATCCACTTCTTTCTCTTTTTTTTTGTAAATATTTTTATTTATTTATTTATTTATTTGACAGAGAGAGAGAGAGAGAATGGGCATGCCAAGGCCTCCAGCCACTGCAGACAAACTCCAGATGCGTGCGCCCCCTTGTGCATCTAGCCAACGTGGGTCCTGGGGAATCGAACCTGGGTCCTTTGGCTTTGCAGGCAAACACCTTTACCGCTAAGCCATCCCTCCTGCCCTGCCAACTTCTTTCTGACGCAGAGCCTCTCGTTAGCCCAGAGCTTGCTAAATAGATGAGGTTGGCTGTCTAGAAAGCACCAGGGATCCTCCTGTCTCCACCTCCCCAGTACTGGAATCACAGGTACCTGCCACCACACCTGGCATTTTTCCATGAATACTGGAGGTCAGACTAGGTCCTCATGCTTTTGAGGCAAGCACTGAGCCATGTCCCTATCTCCTGGGCGTTATACTGTCCTGGGAAGTGTGGACTTGCCTCATCACTCCTGAGACGTGAACCATCCCTTTATCCAGTGTTTCCTTGCTGTTTACACGATCTGCTCGTTAGCCGTTCAGTAGAAGTTTCCATTATCTGATCAGCTATTGCAGCATTGCAGTGTTTGTATTTAAATAACCACTACTTTGCTTAATTATGGCTCCAAAGTGCCAATTTATACCACACTCTATTGTTTTAATTGTTCTATGTTATTATCAGTTATTCTTGTGAGCCCCTTGCTGTGCCTAACTCATAAATGATATGTCACCATAATGTGTTAGTTGCATCTCGTTTCTGTGACAAAATGCCTGACAGAAGCAACTTAAGGGAGGAAGGATTTATTTTGGCTCATGGATTCAGGGATTCAGCCCAAGCCCTGGGGAGGCTGAGGCAGAACAATGGAGAATTTAAGGAGGGAGATATATAAATTCAGGTCTGTATCTATATCTATATCATCCATGTCTGTGGAAATGCTATCTCAAACAACAATAGCAATGAAATGCAAATTCTCAGACCACACCTCAGACCTCCCAGCGATCCTAGTGAAAATTAAAGTCCACAGATGCTCCTTTGAGCATAGACCAGTTCTTTACATCTCCATACTTTGAGATTTCATGATCACATGTGTAAAGACTGAAAGGTGTGGTTGTCACTCAGGCATCCACGAGCTTGGCTCAGCCCTTGGCAGAGTAGCCACTTAAACCCATGTGTATGTGACATGTAGATTCTTGCTTTGGTTTGGGAAGCAGAAGGACGTGAGTCTCCTGGGTTCCCCCTTGTTCCTGAACAGGGCTCCACCGGCGTGTTCTATAACACTGCTGAGCACGAGGACTCTAGGTAGAATTCAATAATGATGTTTCTTCCTTTGCTCTGCTTCTCACTGTACCTTTCTGATTGCCAGTTTACGCTCCCTAAGCCAGGATGACAGGTGTTTCCTTTATTACTAAGGAGCGGACATATTTTCCTCGCCAGTCCCTTCTGGTCATGGGCAGTATTTTCTTCCCACTACCCGATGCCCCTAAATACTGTTCATCAGAACCTTCAGATTCCCAAATGGCACTGGGCCAATTTAGTATTGGATTTCTGCTAACACTGGAAGGTAAACATTTATCTTTGCAGAAATGAGTTTTTGTTTTCTTCTTTGAGTTGTTGGTGAGAAAAAAATACTAAGGTAAAATGTTCTTTCTTTCTTTTTTTTTCCTCATGGTAGGGATTGAACTTAGGGCCTTGGGCATGATAGACAAGTGCTCAACCACTGAGATATCTCTTCAGCCATTTCTTATATACTTCTTTTAGCTTGCTTATAATATCCCAGAAGAGCTTCTCTGTGAAGGATCTTAGGTGATGGGTTTGACATTTCCAGCCACTTGCAGACTGGAGTTCAGTTTTTTTTTAAACTTTTTTTAAGAGAGGGTGATAGCAAGAGAGCGAGGGCGGGGGGATTGGTGCACCAGGGTCTTAGCCACTGCAAACAAACTCCAGTCAAGTGTGCCACCGTGTGTACCTGTGTCACCTTGTGTGTCTGGCTTACATGGGTTCCGGGGAGCCAAACCTGGGTCCTTAGGCTTTGCAGCTAAGCACCTTAACTGCTAAGTCATCTCTCCAGCCCGAGTTTAGATTTCTTCTGTGGTGAGCCTAGGTGCCTTGGTAAACATACACATTCACAAGGTGAACTCGGGATTTTCCACCCTAACCCCGATTGTCAGCCTCACCTTTGTCAGATCTCAGCACCCTGATCCCTCAGGCTGTCACAGCTGTGTTCCTACCGGGCTTTGTGAGCTCCCGTCCAAACTGTCTGGCTTCGCTAGTTTCCTCTGTGCTGATACTGTCCTTGCAAGGCCCCACAATGGCCAAGAAGGGACATCTTCTTTGTCATCCATCCCAGCAGGAGTTACAGGTGGGCCTGGATCACTGAGTCTTTCTTAGCTCCCATTTCCTCCAGTGCACTTGGCTTTCCTGTTGCTAGCTGTCAAGTAGCTAGCTCCCAGGGACAGGATATGTCCTTCACACCCATATAGGCTGTCCGTAAATCTTTGTTAAAGAATATCAATGCACAAACTTTCCTCTCAGAAACTCTGCCCTTTCTGTGTTGGCACTCCTATAATGCTACTTCTGCCCAGCATTGGTATCTGTCTGTGTGTGTGTGTATGTGGGCACACATGCAGTATGTGCGTATGGTTATGGAGGCCATGAGTTGACATCAAGTGTCCTCCGGTCACTCTCCATCTTACGCTTTTTAATACCTGTATGGGTGCAACACATTGCGTCTGACTTGAACACGGGTGCTAGGGAATTAAATTCAGGTCAGCTAACTTCACAAGCAAGCACCTTTAATAGCTGAGTCATCTCCCCAGTCCCCATATTATTTTTGTTTTGTGAGACAAGGTCTCTTATTGAACCCGATGCTCACCCATTCAGATAGACTATCTAGCCAGTGAGCCCAAGGGATACTCCTGTCTCTATCTCTCCAGAGTTGGCATTATAGGCATGTGACTCAGCTCTTACACTCAGTCTTTATGCTTGGTCTCTGCATCTTGTGACACTGAGGTACTCACAGGTACCAGCCTTTACACCCATGGGGTGTAATGTACAGAGGGTTGTATTTTTTTAAATATTTTATTTATTTGTTTATTTGATGAGAGAGAAAGAGAGAGAGAGAGAGAACGGGCGCATCAGGGCCTCCAGCCACTGCAAATGAACTCCAGGTGCATGCGCCACCTTGTGCATCTGGCTTACGTGCGTCCTGGGGAATCCAACCTCCAACCGGGGTCCTTAGGCTTCACAGGCAAACGCTTAACCACTAAGCCATCTCTCTAGCCCCAGAGGGTTGTATTTTGATTCTTGCATTACTAAATGTGTGATCTTTGGACAGGTTCCCCTCCTTAAAATTATGTCTTAATGTATAAGACAGAATTAATCCCACAAGTTGATGGGACTGATCGAATAGTCTCGTAGGCTTACTGCCAGTTGCATTAGATCACAGGAAGAGATTACTCTGTCTCTACCTGCTACACATGGGTGGGGGGTGTTTAGTCCTCAACAGAATGATCCTGCCCCAAAGTAGCTTTTCTACTACTCCTTTCCATGTTGTATTAGTAAGTTTTCTCATTGCTTTGACAAAAAAAAAATAATAATAACTGGCAAAAAGAAACAAGGAATGAAGGGTTTATTTTGGCTCAAGTTTGGACGTACAGCCCTTCATGATGGACAAGACGTGGTGGCAGGAGAGTGAGGCAGCTTTCACGTTGCCTCCATAGTCAGGAAGCAGAGATGAGCGTTAATGCTCAGCTCACATTCTCCTTTTATTCAGTCTTGGACCCCAACTCATGAAAGAGTGTTGCTTCCCCTCCTACCTCAATTAACTTAATCTAGAAACCCTCATCACAGACATGCCCAGAGGTATTCTAGGTGATTCTAGATCCTGTCAAATTGACAATTGAGATTAAAATAAGCACAGCCCTTGATAACACAGCATTTGATGCATCACCATGAGTGTAGATAACAAGCAGTCTCTATGGGCTGGAGAGGTAGCTCAGTGTAAAGTGCTTGAGGACCTGGCTTGGATCCTCAAAACCCACGTCAAAATACTGGACATGGTGGTATATTCCTGTAATTCCAGTACTGGTCAGAGACAAGAGGATCCCTGGAGCTCCTTGGCCAACCAGTCTAGCTTACATGGCAGGTTACAAGACAAGGAGACACTATGCATCAAAAATAGGTGATTAGGGGCTGGAGAGATGGCTTAGTGGTTAAGCGCTTGCCTGTGAAGCCTAAGAACCCCAGTTCGAGGCTCAACTCCCCAGGACCCACGTTAGCTAGATGCACTAGGGGGCACACGCTTCTGGAGTTCGTTTGCAGTGGCTGGAGGCCCTGGCACGCCCATTCTCTCTCCTCTCTCTATCTGCCTCTTTCTCTCTGTCTGTCGCTCTCAAATAAATAAATAAAAATAAAAACAAAAAAAGTTAAAAAAAAATAGGTGATTAGGGGCAGAAGAACTTGCCTGCAAAGCCAAAAGACCTGGGTTTGATTCCCTAGTACCTACATAAAGCCAGATGCACAAGGTGGCACATGTATCTGGAGTTTGTTTGAAGTGGCTAGAGGCCCTTGTGTGCCTTTTCTCTCTCCCACACCTTTCTCTGCGTCTTTCTCTCTCAAATAAATAAATAAAATATCTTTAAAAGCCGGGGGGTCCCTGGGGAAATGGCTTAGTGGTTAACATGTTTGCCTGCAAAGTCTAAGGACCCAGGTTCGATTCCACAGGACCCACGTAAGCCAGTTGCACAAGGTGGCTCATGTGTCTGCAATTTGTTTGCAGTGGCTAGAGGCCTTGACATGCCCATTCTCTCTTTCTCTCTATCTGCCTCTTTTTCTCTCTCTCAAATAAATAAATAAATAAATAAATAAGATATCTTTTAAAAAATTGGTGATTGGTGTTTGAGGAACATCATTCAATGTTTTTCCCTGGTACACACACACACAACTGGACCCATATACATGCTGAAGAAGTCTGGGACTGGGGAAATGGCACCATGGATGAAGACCTTGATTCACAGGTTTGAGTACCTGAGTCCAGATCCCCAGAACCATGTCAAGCTGGACCCTGTAATGCTATTGTCTATAATTCTCGTGTGCCTGTGGTGGAGACAGGAGAATCTTGTGGGCCAGCTAGGCTGGTGAACACAGAGATGAATGAGAGACCCTGACTCAAATAAGGTGGAAAGTAAGAGCTAACTCCTGAAGTCGTCCTCTGACCTCCACCCACATTCCATAGCATGTATGAGCGTGCATGCATGCACACACATACACACACACACACACACACACATTCCTTGTGCAGATAGAAGTTGATCAGTAAGATCCAGGGAGCAGTGGGGAGAGGGACAAGAATTCTAGATAAGCAATTTGGAAGTGCCAAAAGGAAAGAAATCTCTAAGGACACCAGTCAGCTTGCAATGTTTCTCCATAAAATGCCAGGCCTGTTGTCTGCTCAACTGTATACAAAATACACTGTCACAACATAGCTGTCTTGCACTGCCAGCGAATTGGGAGTTAGAACTGCTCACATGCGAACTCTTGTTATTTTTTTTTAGCTCCCTGAAGGTCTATGGGCTTTCCAGTGTTTTTGGATGCAAGTCTGAGAAGACATATTTATGGATTTCTTATGTTCTGTCATTCGCAGAGGAGCTGAAGGGCCCGCTGGAGGAGTATGTCCACAAACGCTACCCAGGGCTGGTGAAAGTGGTACGCAATCAGAAGAGAGAGGGCCTGATCCGGGCTCGCATCGAGGGATGGAAGGCGGCCACAGGCCAGGTCACTGGCTTCTTCGACGCCCACGTGGAATTCACGGCTGGATGGTAGGTCGCCAGCTAAGACTGACAGGCACTCGGGAAGAACTGAATCTAGAAGGCAGGACACTTTATCCGTTTCTTCTGGGGCCCCTGGAAGAATGGAGAAGGAGGGTCAGACCACTGGGATAAAACTAGGAAGCAAGAAAGAAGTTTGCTGTTTCTTTCAGCCCAGTAGCGTCTTCGCCATCATGTCCCACTTGATGAACAGGTGGCATCAATGTGACAGAATGGAGATAAGCCAAATGTGGGGGCTCAAGCCTGTAGTCCCAGTACTCTGGGGATTGTGCCAGAGGAAATCACAAGTTTGGGGACCGCCTGGGCTAAATCACAAGACCTTGTATTAAAAAAGAGAAAAAAAAATCCAACCAACCCAGTGTAATGCTCAGAAAGGAGCTGAGGTAACCATATATTATTGACTGTTCTTTTCCTGGAGAAAATGGTTGGCAGTTGTTGTGAGAAAAGAAATCTATTTACAATTCTACCTACTCAGGTAGTTTCCCAGAATTTATGGGACTACCTTTAATATCATTTGGAGGAGGAAGTTTCTTTCCCACAGATGTGGCCCTGATGTTTTTCTGGGTGGAGAGAATGCTTTAAGAGAAATTATCAAGCATGTGATGAATAGAAGATTTGTGTTAAAATCAATAGAGAGATTTGCGGTGGGGGGGGGGGCTATTGTTTTGACGCAGGGTCTCACTCTAGCCCAGGCTGACAAGGAGCTTACTCTGTAGTCTCAGGGTGGCGTCGAACTCACGGCGATCCTCCTACCTCTGCCTCCAAGTGCTGGGATGAAAGGCGTGCGCCACCACACCAGGCTGAGATTTCGTTTTTAAGAATTTTTTTTGATTATTTTAGTGTGTTTGTGTGTGTGTGTGTGTGTGTGTGTGTGTGTGTATGCATGTTAATGTGAATGAGTGTCAGCATGATTGTGACGTGGCATGCATGTGGTCAGAGCACGACTGGAGGTGTGGGTTCTTGCCTTCCGTCTTGCATGAGGCAGGGACATAGCTGCTTCTCAGACTGCTGGGTGGTTCTCCTGAGTCCCTGCTCCCTTTGCTATAGGCATCCTTGGATTACACACACTAGCCCTGTAGCATCCGGCTTTACATTGGGGCTGGGGGTCTGAACTCGGGTCCTCATACCTGCGCAGCTAGTGTTATACCCACTGAACATCGCCCCAGCCTGATTTACATTTTATGTATGTATGTATGTATGTATGTATGTACGTATGTACTTATGTATGTATGTATGTATGTATTTATTGTGTGTGTGTGTGTGTGTGTGTGTGTGTGTGTGTGTGTGTTTGAAGGCAGGGTGTCACTCTAGCCCAGGCTAGCCTACAACTCATTCTATAGCCCCAGGCTGGCCTTGAACTCCCAGTGATCCTCCCACCTCAGCCTCCTGAGTGCTGGCATTAAAGGTGTTTGCCAACCAAGCCTGGCTCCGATTTGTGGTTTAAACTGAGTGTAGTAGATCATATCTGTCATCTCAGCACTGGGGAGGTAGAAAAAGAAGGGACAGGAGTTCAAGCTCATCTTCAGCTGTATGGTTAGTTGAAGGCCAACCTGAGCTTATAGAACGCAAAAATTTCCCTGTTATTTGTTTGTTTGTTTAAAGTGGGGGTCTCACTCTCTAGCCCTGGCTATCCTGGACCTTACTCTGTTGTCCCAGGCTGGCCTTGAACTCATAGTTATCCTCCTAATCTCTACCCACCCCCAAGTGCTGGGACTAAAGATATGCACCACCAGGCTTGGCTCAAGTTGCTTTTTGAACCTGGAGCTCACTGATTCCCATGGAGTAGCTAGCCAATAAGCTGCAGGGATTCCTGGGCTCCACCTCCCAAGCATTGGGATTACAGGTGCGTGGCACATGCTTGACATTCTATGTAAGTGCAAGGGATCCAAACTCAGGTCCTTACACTTGCACGGCAAGCATTTCCCCACGGAGCATCTCCTCACCCCTCCATAGTTGAATGCCAGTTGGCCTCTGTGATGTCAGTGTTAGCCATGCAGACTCATTTCCCACGCTTCTGCCTGAGTGTCTTACTTCCCTTTCTGAATGAAGACCCTTCCATAGTTCTTCATACAGGGGGAGACGGTGTGACTCTCTTTTCTTGTATCTAAGGATTGTTCTCTTATTTGTGTGGCATTTCAGCTGTTTGTGTCCGTGGCTCACTTTGGGATACCCTCTGTGCTCTGGGATCCGAGAAATACTGTGGCATTTTGCACTTGAGGGAAAAGAAAGACAGCTGAGCCTTGCAGTGGCTATTAGCATTTCTGCCCAGCTGTGGCGGCATCACTTCTGCTCACATAGCCTTGGTAAACCCAGTCACGGCTCTAAACCACATGTTCATTGGCGCTTGGGTGGCTGAGTGGAGGCCATTCCTCCAGGGAAGCTCAGAAGGCTGTGTGGTCATAGACTACACCCCCCCCCCATGTAGAGGCAGGGCCAAGAAATAGAAAAAAATCTATAGAGCTGGAGACCAGACTCATCAGCAAGAGAAACATTTTTACAATGAGCAACTTTCACTGCACAGTGATGGATGCTGCTAGATGTTCAGCACCAGAGCATCCTGGGAGATGACTGACCCATTCAAGGAGACCATGGAGGCAAGGGTTAGGTCTGCATTGACACCATCCAGGTTAGACATCTGCTTCTGTCACCAGCTAGCTGTGTGGTCTGGGGTGAGCTAGTTTCATTAGTAAAGTGTTGGTCATAGCATCCCCTTCAAGGATAGCATTAGTTGGTGCATGTAAAATGTTTACTCTGGCACCCAGAACATAGTAAGGGCTCGTATGTAATAGCTCAAAGATTAGCAAAGACGGTGTGCAAGCAGTGTGGCTTGAATAAGGTGCAGTGTGTGTGTGTGTGTGTGTGTGTGTGTGTGTGTGTATACATGCACATGCATGTAGGATATGAAAGCAGAAAGAAGGCATGAGAGGAGAAAAGGCCTTAAGGAAGGGGAGAGGAAAAAGAGATAGTAATGGAATACATGATACATGTGACACTAAATCAGAAGGGAGGACCATTGGGGGCCGCCAGCAGGAGAGGGACAGGATGGATGATGGAGGCCAATCAGAGACAAGGACAAATAAAGTGTTATGACATATATGTATAAAGATGCCACATTGAAGCCCATTACTTCATATGCTAGCTTAGAACATTAATTAAAAATTAAATTAAAAATGCAGAAGAAGCCAGGCATGGTGACACACATCTTTAATCCCATCACTCAGGAGGCAGAGGTAGGAAGATCGCCCTGAGTTCAAGGCCACCCTGAGACTACATAGTGAATTCCAGGTCAGGTCTGGACTAGAGTGAGACCCTACCTCGAAAAAAAAAAAAAAATAGAAGACGAGAAGTGCAGATGAGGGGTTGGAGAGATGACTCAGTGGGTAAAGTTCTTGCCACAAGCGTGAGGACCTGAGTTCAGATCTCTAGTACCTACGTAAGATGCAGGGCATGGTGGTGCATGCCTGTGATCTCAGAACCGGGAGTGGGGACAGGAGTGTCCCTAGTGCTTGCTAGCTAGCTTGTCCAGTTGAATTGGTGAGCTCTAGGTTCACTGAGGAACACTGTCTCAAAAGATAAGGAGAAGACATGATACAGGAATACATCCAACATAGACCTCTGGTCTCTACACGTATGCACACACATGTGTATGCATATCCACACACATATATGTGCCCATATGTGTATAAACACACATGTACACATATCATACCTACCTACATGCCTCTCCTCCCCTTCCAGCCCCCCCAAAAAGTAGAAGAAATAGCCTTCTTACTGGGGGCACTAGGAAAGGCTTCTTGCAGCAGATGACATTTTAGCTAAGCCTCCTGGTGGCTAGACTTCCTGCCAGTGGCCAAGGGCATTCCCAGAAGAGAATCTTGTGAGAGAAGACTTAAGGGAGAAAGTTCTGGAAGCTGTGAAGAGTCATTTTCATCTGGCTTCAGCCTCCACGATGTGTGCAGAAGTACAGAAGGCAGTCAGTGGCCCAGGGTGTATTTTATTGCTGGTTTTAAATAGAAAGATGAGCTGAGCCAACAGGTAACTCCGGAGCTGCAAATGGAAAGGATCAGTTGCAGGTTGAGAGTTCTCATTATTCTTCCAAATAGCATGAAGAAATGGGATTTTTCACTTGACTCTTTTCCAAAGTCTACGTTCTGGTGTAAGCTGGGAGATTAATGCCTTGGCTTAGGAGAGCCATCTTTTTGCTTCTCCAGTGTGAGAAAATGATCCCTTCTTCCATCAGCCTCAGAGACACACATTGGCCTGACCATCTGCTTCCCTTTAAGCCAGCCAGCTACACCTTGAACCTGGAGCCTGTTCCCAGACTGATGCTTACTGCAGCCTCCGGCGAGGAGGCCAGCTGGGAGGTGGGATTCTACTAGCTTTGCATTTAATTAGTTCCAGGCCTTCTATTGCTAACCAATTCAATTAGATCCCTTTTAAGAAATCAATTAAATAATCAATTAAAACAATGGAAATAGTCATAGTCACACAAAGAATATGGCAAAATGCTTATTAAAACAGGACATCCGGGGCAAGAATGACCTATTTGGGAAAAGGAAATTCAATGCCAACAGGAAAAAACGAAAAAAAGCCCAGAGATGACAGACAGTGCCTTGAGGGGGGGAAATGTATAAAACACTGTTGATATAAAAAGACAGGCTTACCGCTTCTTGGAGAGGAGACCCCGTGTTCTGGATTATCCCCCCAGGTTTCTTGTACCCAAGCAGGTATCACTGTAGTGAAAACCCACACAGGGGGCTAAGGATGTGGCTAAGTTGGTAGAGTGCTTGCCTAGCACACATGAAGTTGCTGGTTCCATTCCCATCACGGCATAAACCCAATGTGGGGGTGCATACCTGTAATCCCAGCACTCGAGAGGTAGAGGCAGGCTGATCACAAGTTCAACATCATTCTCAGCTACATAGTGAGTTTGAGGCCAGGCTGGGCTACATAGGACCATGTCTTAAAAACAAAACACACATGCAAAAAAAAAAAAAATGCACAAAAACAACCACACATCAGGATGGAGTGATGGCTGAACGGATAAAGCACTTGCTGTGTAGGCATGAGGACCCACATCCGTACTGGTTGTCATGGTGCGCGCCTCTTATCCCAGCGCTGAGGGAGGGAGGTAGAGTAGGAGAATCCCTAGGGCTCACTGACTAGCTAGTCTAGCCTAATCTGTGAGCTCCAGATCCAGGGAGAGACCTGTCTCAAAAAATTAAGGTGGAGAGGGACTGAGGAAGCCACCTGATGTTGACCTCTGTCCTCTCTGTCCACCTGCACACGTGCATACACACACATACCACACACAGACACACTCCTGAAACCAAACAAACAAACAGGCCGTTGCATGTTCCTCCTTGGGCAGGTCACCTGGCTTTGGGAGCCTCAGTTTTCATGGGAGTTCCAAACTTTTAGCCAAGTTGCTTTGCTTCATTCCTGGTGGTTGTGGGGGAGGGGAGGTCTTGCGCTAGTGGAGGTGCAGCTCAGGAGGGGAGATGTGATTCCGATTTCTCTGCACTGCAGGGCAGAGCCAGTTCTGTCTCGCATCCAGGAAAACCGGAAGCGAGTGATCCTGCCCTCCATCGACAACATCAAGCAGGACAACTTCGAGGTGCAGCGCTATGAGAACTCAGCCCATGGATACAGCTGGGAGCTGTGGTGCATGTACATCAGCCCCCCCAAAGACTGGTGGGACGCCGGAGACCCCTCTCTCCCTATCAGGTTTGTGGCAAGCCAGTTCTAGTGGGGCCAAGGACTGTGCTAGCCAGTGAGTGTCCAGGCCCAAGGGGAAACAGGGGGAAAGAATGAGGAGCCATAGAGGGGGCGTGGGAGAGACTGTTGAGGTTTGGTGCAGTGGTGTGTAGGCGGCTCCTGAGAAAGGGTGGTGTCTTCGGAATCATAGTTTCTTGTTGAGGAACAGTATTCTGTTTATTACTGTAGCTACAGTGGGTTATTTTTTGAGTGTGAGTGCATATGTGTTGCATGTGTGCATTTTCACATGGGTGTGCACACATGTATATGTGAGAGGTTGATATTGGATGTCATTCTCCATCATGCTCCGCCTTGTTTACTGAGGCCTCGGGCTCTCTTACCTGAACCCAGAGCTTACCAGTTCAGCTAGTCTAGCTAACTAGCTTGTTCCAAGGATCTCCTCCTGACCCTGTCCCCTGGACTATTGGGATTACAGGTGACTCACCACACTTGCCCAGCATTGACACAGGTCCCAGGGGTTCCAAACTCAGGTCCTCATACTTATGTTGCAAGCACTTTACCCACTGAGCCACCTCCCCAGCCCTGTAACTACAATTTTCATGTGGCTATATTGAAAGTTCAGAATTGAGCCGGGCGTGGTGGCGCATGCCTCTAATACCAGCACTCAGGAGGCAGAGGTAGGAGGATCACTGTGAGTTCAAGGCCACCCTGAGACTATACAGTGAATTCTAGGTCAGCCTGGGCTAGAGTGAGAACCTACCTCCAAAAACTAGATAAATAAATTAATTAATTAAATATATTGGCACCAACACCCTTTTTATATTCCTTTCCAGGTATTATTTCTTAGAGCTACAGTAGTTCCCCCTACCTCTCTCTATATATATATAGAGAGAGGTAAGGGGGAAATATATATATCTTTCTTCACCTTCTCTGTTCTCAGATACTCTTGGCTAACCGTTCTGAAAACACTAAATGAAAATGCCAAAATTTCAAAAATGAACAATATGAAAGTTGTGTGTGTATGTGTGTTGTTTTTTTGATATGGGTCTCATCTAGCCCACGTTGTATGTTTGGCTATATAGCCAAGGATAAACTTGAACTCCTAATCCTCCTGACTCCACCCCCCATGTGCTGATGTTACAGACTTGTGCTAAGTTTTCAGAAATGTTTGTTTGTTTGATTGTTTGTGTGTCTTTGACAGCGTCTAGTTATACAGCTCAGGCTGACAGGAAACTCACTATACAAACCAAGCTGATGCCTCCCAAATGCTACGATTGCAGACATGGGCTGCATGCTTTGGCTTAAATAACTTACATAACACTATTGTGGTTTATTTTATTATTGTTGCTCATCTCTTACTGTGTCTAATTTATGTATTAAATGGTTTATTATGCCTAATGAAATTTTGTCACAGGTATATATCTGTTGGAGAAAGCAGGACATTCAGGGTGTCATGTAGATACTTGAGTCTCGGATTAGGGGAGACTCCCATATGTTGTCCTTGAAACCTTGTATGGTTGTAGTGTTTCCCATGCTTTGTCATGACTCGGCTTCACACAGAAAAGGATGATCCTTGTGTGGCATCCTGCACAATGGGTGGGTAACTGGGGAGCTTCACTATGACTCTTGCCCCACGACCCACTCAGCACAGCCCTGTGCACCAGTTGGGAAGCTCAAATATGAAAGATGCTGAATGAACTAAGTTAATTGTGATGTTGAATTGTTTTTTTTAATGAAATTTTTTTGTTTTTTTCTTTATTAGTTACGTACATACTCAGTGTGTAAACAGCCATGTTGGTACCATCACTAGCCTCCTCCCTGTCCTCCCCCCCTCTGAAGGGACCCTCCTCATTGGGGAATGTGGGTCATGCAGTATGGGGTTAGCCATCAGTTATGGGTAAGAGGCAATGTCTCTGTGCATAATGTCTCAACATGTGGCTCTAACAATCTTTCCCCCCCCTCTTCTGCGAATTTCCCTGAGCCGTGATGAGTTTGTTGTAGGTCTACTTCAGTGATGAGGTCTTGGGAGCCTCTGTGTCTCTGGATCCCTGGTTTGGTAGGAGTTGAGTGTTCCTTGTGTCCATCTCCTTCACCCTTATGCTGGTACCAGGTACACCAAGTAAGCAGCACTCTTGCTCATTTCCCTAATTCCTCTATGGTTTCAGCTGGGGCCCTGGTGAGGAGAGATGGGCTGAATCTCTCCTCAGGTTCTGTGTCAATCTGAGAAAGAGAAGCAGATTCTCCAAAGGAGAGTGAAGTCAGCACTGGATAAATGGGATAACTATTATTATTTTAGAGATAATTTAATAGGTGTAGGCCCTCTTGTAGCCCAAGATTGGTGGGAGCTTGATCTTGGAGAGCGAACTTGTTTTTTGGATGTGGTCCTGACCTGTTTCCCAGTTCCAGCTATGGGTTCCATTCCACTGAGTGGATCCATTAGCCAATTCAAGAGCAGTTGGGTACCCACCATGGCTGTGTGCCGCTATTGCACTTGGGTGAGCATCTGGTCATAATATCATCCACCTCACCATGCCTCACCTCTTGGGGAAGCAAAGGCAAGATCTTTGGGGTTTGGGGGGGCTTTTAGGGTTTGAAGATCCTAGTATACCTCCAGTGGGAGGGTGTGGAGGAGCAAAGCAAGGAATCCACTGCTTCCCATGCCCACCAGTCCCCCAATCCCCTCAAGCAGCCCTCTCAGCCGCCATCCCAGCCGCTGCACCACAGGTCTTCCTGCACCACCCGCAGGCTAAGTGGACCCAGGTCTGCAGGCTAGAATCTCCCCCTTCCCCTTCGGTGTTCCTGCCACTGGGGACCTCCACCCGCCACCCTGCCCTGCAAGAAGCAGGTCCTCCTGCACTTCCTGCAAGCTACTCAGACCCAGGTCAGCATGCCCCCTCTCTCCCCCTTCCTGTCACCGGGACGCCGCCCATCCCCCCTGCACATCACCTGACCCGCAGCAGTCCCATATCCCCACCCTGCTGTGTCTCAGGACCTGGCAGTCCCATCTACCCCCTGCTACATGGACCCAGTGGACCCCGTAGTCCCATCCCCTCACCCCTCAGCATCGCAGAGCCACCACGTAATCCCATACACCCCCCTCCACCACCCACCGCAACACCAGTCTGCTTTGTCCCATTCCCCCCTTCCCTCTGTCCCCTTGGGCTACCTGACCACACAGTCCCATACCCTGAACCACCAACCAACAAACCCCTTCATCAGGACCTTGGGACCCCACCAGAGCCCCACGAGCTCCTTCCCTCTGAGAAGACAGGGCCCATTGCCATCAGAAGCCTAGTGGAAGCAAACATAAAAGGGAATAATCACTGAAGACACTTCAAGGGTAGACTACAGCTTCCTCCTAAATTTAACAAGATTCCTACACTGTGATGGGCAGACCACAGTGCAAAAGGAATAGCATGAAAAAGCAAATGCAAGTAAGTCCAACAAGGTTGCCCACTCCCACAATGGATGTCTCTAATCAAAACATAGAAGAGACAATAGGATCAGAACCCCAAAACGAAGATACAAGCTATGCAACCCTGAAATTGTTTTTATATTGCTACTTTGACCACTAAAACAGAGACAGGTTACAGACGGATCTGTTCTCTGGCAGAACTAAGTCAACGTGTTGCAAGTTCAAGAAGAATCGATCTCCTGGTCTTTAGCCACATCTCGAGGCTGCCCCCTGCCTCAGTCCTTGCTTAGCTCACATCCCCTCTTCTTTCCTGTGTCCTCTGCCATGCTCTTTCTTCTTCCCTTGCATCTGTCCTTTAGAGGCAGGGTCTTGCTATGTAGTTCAGGTTATCCTGGCCCTCGCCATCTGCTGCCTCAGCCTCCTGGGTCTCGGGGTTGCAAGCATGTACCTCAACACCTGGCCTTCTTTGCTTCCTTGCCTCCCTCTCTGCAGCCTCTTATCATTTCACCCAGAGTCCCTTTGGATAACCCAGGGTCAGCACCACAGTCAGGAGCCTTAATGCAACCATGTCTGTGAGTCCCTTTGGCCATATAATGTCACATTCACAGGTTTTAAAGAGATCAGGATGTGTATAAGAGCCCTACTCTACCCAAGCACCAAACGGACGCTCGAAACATTCTTGGTACTATCCTATGTGGGTACAAGTGGGAGAGGGAGCTTCCACCAGCCAAGACTTACAGAAGAGGTTGTTGATGTTAAGCATGAAAGACAAAAGGAAAGATGGAGGAATATAGGACTTTTTGCAGGTAGCCATGGGGTTCTTCTCCATTTGAAAATCTGTGACAAGCAAGATATGTTAGCTTTTCTATTGGTATGTCAGATTGCTGAGGAAAACAACCTAAAGAAAGAAAGATTTATTTGAGCTCATGGTCTCAGAGGTTTCAGTCCATTATAGTCAGGGCCTGGTGGAGCAGAGCAGAGTGGCTCACAATTACGGGCAGGAAGGAAGCAGAGAGTGTGTGCCTGTCCTAACTGGCTTTATCGTGTTCTCCCTTTTATTTCATCCAGGTGCCCAGCCTATGGAGATAGTGCTCCCCACATTCAGGGCAGGTCTTCCCCCTTTAGCTAATCCTCTCCAGAGCACACCCAGTAGTGTGCATTGCTAATGTCCCAGGTGCCTCTCAGTCCAGTTAAGGTGATAACCAGGATTAACCATCACACCGGAGAAAATTTTGAGAGGTTCTCTCATTTTCCTATTCAGACTGAAAGCTGAGCATTGCATGAGAGTAGAGCCACTCATGGGCAAATTCCAGCACTGGGGAAGGTGAGTGTTTCAGCTTTCTCAGCTGAAGATCCCTTGTAGCTCAGTTCCCATCCCGACCATTCCTGCAGTGGTACAGGGACAAGGTCAACTCTTCACTCAGGTATGACTGGAGAGCCAACGTATAACCTATAGGGATATTTATTTGTTTATTTATTTATTTATTTTTGTTTATTTATTTATTTGAAAGTGACAGAGAGAGAAAGAGGGAGAATGAACACACCAGGGCCTCCAGCCACTGCAAACGAACTCCAGATGCATGCGCCACCTTGTGCATCTGGATTCCACGGGTCCTGGGGAATCGAGCTTCAAACCAGGGTCCTTAGGCTTCACAGGCAAGCGCTTCACCACTAATCCATCTCTCCAGCCCCACCTGTAGGGGTATTTAAACTTTAATGACACATGCTTGAAGACCCAATGACCTTCAGCTTTTAAAGAGATGAAACTGAAATGATGAACTTAAAAGACATTTAAATTTCCTGCTTTGGCCAAATGGTACTTTCTCCCCAAGTGTCCTTCAAGACAGGAGAGGCCATTCTCCAGCTGTGATAGACAACAGAACAAAAGTGTCAGCCACAGAAGGAAAGAACTAGCCCCGCAGTGGGACACTTTTGTAGGCAAGAACTTTTTCTGATAGAACTAGTAGTTTACACATGCTTTTGAAATGCTGTGCCATTGAGCCATGCATGAGGAATTCTAGGCAGGCACTCAATGACAGCCCCCTCACTGGAGAATTCTAGGCCGGCACTCTCCTGCTGAGCTACATCCCCAGTCAGCTGCCCAGCAAGCATCAGTCATAGCTGAATGTACTGTGCGAGACATTAGTTTGTACTTTGCTAGTTATGGTAGCATTAACAGATGATTAATATACACTTTGAAAAGACAAGATAATGGAGCTGCAATGATGAGTCACGAATGTTACATGCATCTCTGGTGTACAGCATGGAATGTTCTGCCAATGATCTCCTTTTAATGTATCTTAACTTAGCCAGTGCTTAATTTGTTAATAGTTGATGGGGGTACTTAATTGTCGGAAAGGAATTTTATGGTCCTTTAGATATTATTAAGCAGATACGATTTGGTTTCTTAATCATCAGGACATGTTATTTTCTCCTTCACCCCATGATACTCATATTTTAATAGTTATTATTTAACTCTAGTTTAGGATAGGATAATAGGAGATTTTTCTGTTCCTAACAGCATTAGATTAGATGAGTCTTTGGATACTAGATTTCTTGGCAGGCAACACATTATGAGATTTTCGCGTTATGGGAATATATTCCATTTCTTCATTTCTTTTTTCTGGTATTGATCATTGAACCCAGGGTCTCATTAATGCTAAGCAAGACCTCCACCACTGAGCTATCCTTCCACATCTCAGCCTTTTGTTCATTTTGTATTTTGAGACAGGATCTTGATAAGCTGCCCATGTTGGCCCTTAAAACCCACTCTGTAGCCCAGCCAGGCTTTGGGCCTATAATCCTCCTGTCTCAGCCTCCCAACTACCTGGGATTATAGTTCTGTGCCACCATGCTTGCCTTACTATTATTTTTTTTTTTTGTCTGACCTAAAGAGCTATTTCCCAAGATTTCCTGTTTGTTCTCTGTCTTTCTTTGTCTGTACCAGAGGCTGAGATGGAGAGTGGGCAGGTACCACTGAAAAGGGTGAGAGACCAAGTGTGAAAACTAACAGGGTCTCACACTGGCTTGGAACTTACCAAGAAGGTTAGACTTTGAGCCATTGAGCCAAAGAGATCTTCCTGATTCCACCTTCCCAGTGGGATTACATGTGCACATCACTATGTGTGGCATTTTACATGGGTTCTCTGGGGATCGAACTCAGGTCTTCGTGCCTGTAAGGCAAGCACTTTACCCACTGACCATTCCCCCCCCTCAACCTAGTGACCATGGTTTCTGGACAAAAA
This sequence comes from Dipus sagitta, assembly GCA_036346955.1. Lineage (NCBI taxonomy): Eukaryota > Metazoa > Chordata > Mammalia > Rodentia > Dipodidae > Dipus > Dipus sagitta. Next base: position 4,839,894 of record CM070771.1, read on the forward strand.
AACAAACAAACAAAAAACCCTAGCATGAATGCAGTTATGCATCGATAGCAACTTAAATTTTATTAATCATAACATTATGCTCATGTGGCTGGGGAGATGGCTGAGCAAAACTGAGGGCATGAGGCCACTAATGTTTGATTCCCCAGCACTCATGAAAACAGCTGGGCATGGCCACATGTGTTCTGTAACGTCGGTCCTTTAAGAGGGCTAGAGACTGACAGTTGCTTGGGTCTGCTGATTTTAAAAAACACAACAAAAAAGTGGCAGCTCTGCATTGAGTGAAAGACTCCATTTCAAGAAAACATGTGGATAATCCAAAAAAAAAGGAGGACACCCAGAGTTCCTCCCGGCCTCCACACGCATGTGCACAGGGCGAACATCTCACACACATGTGCATGCACTACACATACATCACATCACACACCATAGCACACACACACACACACACAGAGAGAGAGAGAGAGGGGGGGGGGGAGCTGTGTGTTTCTTGTTTCCACTGTGAAATCCCAGGACTCTTAGCAGAAGAGGAAGGGTGTGAGGAGTTGTGTTACACGTGGGGGTTTCACAGCGCTTTTCTTGCCAGGCTTCATGTGTGAGGTGACAGTCGGGCCTCCCTGTTCTATGGTAGGTGGCCTAGCAATTAGCAAATGCTGCTCATTAATAAGCGAGTCAAACTGATGCTTAACAATTAGTGATCCTGAATCCAACATATAATTTTCTAATAAATTGTAAGGTATGGGAGCCTTAGAGTCCACGAGTCGTGTCATTAAACGTGCTGCCCCGGATGTGTGTCGCTTGTGAAATCTCACATTCATGCCCAGATGTAGAGAAAGGGAGGAGAAGGCTATTTTTTTTTCCTCCCTAGAGGATTATGACTAGCTTATACAAGAGGAAAGCTTTAAGTGAAAAAGCAGACTTTTTAGTCTTTAAAATAGATATATCTTCTGTACACATCAGCAAATATATTTTAGGTACCAACTGTGCTCAGTGGCGTGGTGGGCACTTTCAAGAGAACCATCTTGCTATAGAACTTGATTTGTTTCCCCCCTTCTCTCTCTCTCTTTCATTCCTTTACTCTTTTCCTTTATCTGTGTATGTGGTATGCATGCATGCATATATGCATGTTCTTATGTGTGGTGGATACATATGTGTTTGGTTCACATGTACATGTGTTCATGTGGAGGCCAGAAGTTGTTCTCTACCTGGTTTTTAAAGGCAGGGTTTCTCCCTGGATCCACAGCTCACCAGTCTGACTAGTCTCGCTTGCCACTTGCCCCACTGGTCCTCCCGTCTCTTCCTCGCCAGTGTTGGAACTACAGAGATGCACTTCACCTCTTCAGATTTTACATGGGTGCTGGGACTTGAACTCAGGCCACCATATTTGCATAGTAAATATTTTGTCATCAGAACCATCTTTCCAGCCTCCAAGGCATGATTTTTTTTTTTCTGTCCTGAAAGGCTTTTGCACGTTTATTAGAGACATGGGCCCAAGTACCCGTGATAGCCCTTCAGTGTGGAAATTCACGGCAGGGAAGGAATCCCGTGAGTGGAGCTGTGGAAAAAACTCATAAGAATGGTAACACTCGAACTTTCTACATGCCAGGGTTATGATTTGGATATAAGATGTCCTCCAAGTCTCCTGTGCTTGGTTCTCAGCTGGTGATGCTGTTGAGAAGTGATTGGACTAACGAAGTGATGGATTCATCCAGGGGTGAGTTCCTAGTTGAATCAGCTATCAGGAGCTAGAGCCCAGTTGGAGGAAGTATGTCGTTGGGGTGTGCCTTCGCAGGGTTTATGTAGCAGTTACCGTCTGGTTGCTGGGACAAACCACCCTCCTGGAGGCAGCTGAGGGAAGAAAAGGGTTTATTCAGCTTACAGTTTCTTTTTCTTTCTTTCTTTCTTTCTTTCTTTCTTTCTTTCTTTCTTTCTTTCTTTCTTTCTTTTTTTCAAGGTAGGGTCTCACTCTAGCCCAGGCTGATGTGGAATTACTGTGTAGTCTCAGGTTGGCCTCAAACTCACAGTGATCTTCCTGCTTCTGCCTCTCAAGTTCTGGGATTAAAGGCGTGTGCCACCAAGCCTGGCTGGCTGATTGGCTGGCTGGATTTCTTTCTTTCTTTCTTTCTTTCTTTCTTTCTTTCTTTCTTTCTTTCTTTCTTTCTTTCTTTCTCTCCTTCTTCCCTCCTTCCTTCCTTCCTTCCTTCCTTCCTTCCTTCCTTTCTTTCCTTCCTCCCTTCTTTCTTTTTCATTCTTTCTTTATACAGAAAAAGAGAGAGAGAGGGAGAGAGAGAGAATGGGTGCAGCAGGGCCTCCAGCCACTGCAAAGGAACTCAAGATACATGTGCCCTCCCCCCTTATGCATCTGGCTTACATGGGTACTGGGGAATCAAACCTGGGTCCTTAGGCATCTCAGACAAATGCCTTAACCACTAAGCCATATCCCCAGCCCCAAGTTTCAAGGGGAAGTCTCATGATGGTGGGGAAAAGCATGGCAGAACAGACAGCTGGGGCATCACGTCTTGTCACGGCCACAGGAAGGAAGTGGTCTGAGTGAGCTAGCACCGGGCAATAAAATCTCAAGGCTCACCCAGCGGTACTCCTACAGCAAGGCTCCACCTGCCAAAGGCTCCACCAGCTGCAGACTAAGTATGAGGCTCAGTCACCAACACACGAGGCTATGGGGGACATTTTACATTAAACCACCACAGTATGTCTCTCCTCCTCTCCTTCTCTCTTCCCCCCTCTTTTTTTTCCTTCCATCTCTCTGATTCCCTCTCTCTGATGCTCTCCCTTGTTCTCCTCCTCACCTGCTTCCTGGCCTCCATGAGGCTAGCAGCTTTCCTCCACCACACCCTTTCACCATGGTGTCCGGCCTCATCATAGACCTAAACGCAATGGAGTCGACCCACTGTGAGCTGCAGCTTCCAGAACTGTGCACTAAGTACATCTTTCCTCGTTAAGGTTGTTTTTCTCCGATATATATTTTTCACAGTGACAAATACATGACTAAAGCATGTAGACTTGACTTTTGCCTCACACGATGCACGATCATTTATTCCTCACATTGGCCCTATGAGTATATGATTACTGTCCCTGATTCCTTGACTGATATATGTTTGTGAATGTTTGCTTTATTGAGACAGGGTCTCATGCAGCTCAGGCTTATTATGTAGCACAGGCTGGCCTTGAGCTCTTGATCCTCCTGCCTCCACCTTTCAAGTGCTGGGATTACAGGTGTGCACCACCAAACCTGTTTTATGAGGATCGAAGCCAGGACTTCCTGTATGCTGCTAGGCGAGCACTCTGCCAACTGAGCTACGGCCCCAACCCTTGTCTTTGTGTTAGCAACAGAGCTTCTGAGCTGCAGAGCTCCTTACCCACAGTCACACAGCTGCTAAGAGGGCACAGCTGGTAAGAGGGGTCATCGGACACTCAGATCCAGGCAAGCCAGTTTCCTTCCCTGACGCTCTGTGCCTCATGGAAAACGGTGTGCCCGGCTAGCTCATTCTATGTGGAGATTTTGCTCTGGCTGTGAATACTCTCTCCTCCTCCTCAACTGCATGTCTGGTTATCCAAGGTCAACATGGTGTGAACATGTTAAGTGGAAAATTAAAATAAAAAGCCATCAATATTAAATTATGTGCTTTTCTAGGCACCAGATGGCTCAGGCGGGACTTGAACTTGCTATGGAGGCTGGCCTCAAACTGACAATACCTGTCATCTTCCTCACTCAGCCTCCTGAGTACTGTGATTGTAGGCATGTGTTACCAAGCCCAGCATGCTGTTCTTTTTTATCACTGTTGGTGTGGTTCTGTCCCCTGTAATGACGAGGCTCCTTCTTGACACCAGGACCCCTGTAACCTTTTTCTCCTCCGGTCCTGCGCCACCACAGCCTGGCTTTATCTTGACGGCTTCATTCCCTCTTTCTAGATGATTTTGTGATGTGCTATTTTCCAGGTTTCCCCATATTCCTTCCTTATCCTGCTCTTTCTTCCCATTTTTCTTCTACCGCTCCATCCTTAGATTTCTTAGAGTCTCTCAGTACTCAGAGCACTGCTTCCCCAGATGTTATGAAAGACACCCAACCATTGAATGGTCCGTGACCAAAAACAGAACACTGGGTGCTAGCATAGAAGAAAGAAACTTCTATTTGTTTCTGGTTGGTTTTTGTTGTGTTTTATTTTATTTATTTATTTGTTTGTTTGTTTTGAGGTAGGGTCTCACTCCAGCTCAGTCTGACCTGGAACTCACTATGTAGTCTCAGGCTGGCCTTGAACTCATGGTGATCCTCCTACCTCTGCCTCCCAAGTACTGGGATTAAAGGTGTGTGACACCATGCCTGGCTGTCTTTTTTTTTTTTTTAACATGATCTCTCATGATAGCCTGAGTTATCTTCCATGCACAATCCTTCTCCTACCTCATGGAAGCTCTAGAGATCTGGGGTTTCAGCAATGTGCCACCATGTCTGGAAGAAGGGAGAAATTTTGGGTGTGCACATGTGTATTGGGTACATACAGTCATGTATGTATGCATGTGTGTGTACATGAGTGTGAAGGCTAGGATACAACTTCAAGTTTTATTCCCCAGGCGCCATCCTGCTTTTTTGATACAGCACCTCTCAGTAGCCTGGAGCTCACCAAGGTCAGACTAGCTGGTCAGTGAGATCCTCCTGGGATCCTTCTGCCACTGCCTCCCCAGCTCTGGGATTACAGGTATGTGCCAGCACGCCTAGCATTTTACATGGCTTCTGAGGATCCAACAAGTGTCTTCATACTTGCAAAGCAAGCACTGTATCTACTGAGCCATCTCCTAACACCAGAAGAGACATTTTTTTTAAAAAAAAGATTTTTTAATTATTTATTTGAGAGAGAGAGAGAGAGAGAGAGAGAGAGAAATAATGGGCATACCAGGGCCTCCAGCCATTGCAAACACACTCCAGATTCATGTGCCACCTTGTGCATCTGGCTTATGTGGGTCCTGGGGAATCAAACCTGGGTCATTTGGCTTTGAAGGCAAATGCCTTGATCTCTAAGCCATCTCTCCAGCCTGAAGAGATGTTTTTTAATGCCAAGGGATTATTTGCACAGAAAACTAAAGGGCACACCTTCTCCAAGCCCATCTCTTCAGGAAGCCGTGCATGATAGAATGGCAGCCTGGCCACACCATGGTGACCACACTTCTTTAGGATGAAATCAACGGTGCCCCATGGCATCGCCTGGTCACCCAAATGCAAGCCTGGGTAGATCAATATTGCTTTTTGCACAGTGCACTGCTGGCTTCCCTTTAGGAAGGAAACTTCCCTGGCAATGCCCCAGAGCTACAGCAGCATTTACTAGGCGATCACTCTTGCAGATGACACGTGGAGAGAGACCCGCTTCCATCAACCAACATGTATTGTGACAGCTCGGGCAGCGGGTGGATTAATCTGAATCATGTTGCGAAGACTCTCCTCTCCGCTAGCAAAGAGCGCCGGCGTGGTGGGCTGCCGCGAAGCAGACAACTTTTATTTAAAACCGAAGGATTCTGAAAAATGGGAGACAGTATACCCTTGAGTTAAATGCCCAATTCCTGAGTTATTGCCCAACCTAAATCGGAAAGCAGAAGTACCATTAATTTTCTCAAGTTGATCTGTGGAGAGAAGAGCAGTGGAGTCTAGGTTCTTCTAAGATAGCAGATGGGGGCGCGTGTCAGCACACCACCCTCATTTGGCACTTTTTTCCTCCCTTTCACTCTCCTTCCTCCCTCCCTCCGTCCTTCTCTGTGTCATTCCCTTCTCCCACTTTCCTTCCTCTTCCTTCCTCTTTTTGTGATATTGGGAATTGGACCCAGGACCTTGTGCCAGCAAGCTGAATCTACCCCCCAATTCTTTATTTTGAGATAAAGTATTGCTAAGTTGCCCAGGCTGAGCTTAAACTCACCAACCTACTGCCTCGGCCTCCTGAGGAGTTGAGATAACAGGCCTGCACCGCTCTACTCCGGCTATTTGGGTAGCTTCAATCCCCCTTTTCTAGATAATCCCAGATTTCCCTGGCCTTCCCCTATTCCTTCCTTCCCTTTCCCTTTCTTCCATTCCTCTCCTGCCACCCCCACCTTCAGAGCTCAAAAGGCAGATGCCTCTGGGACACTCTAGGGTTGAGTGCAGAGCAGAAACTAACCTAGCTCGTCTCTTCCCTCATCGCTGCTGAGGGGTTTTCCTCCAGCACACTTTAGAACCCACCTCTTGTCTCCTGGCCCATGAAGACCCCAGTCAATGACTTCTTCTTAGTGCTTTGAACATGGTCCTTTGCACAAGATGCTTAGACATAGTTGATGACTTGTTTTGAACCCCAACCAGCCTTTTGTATGGACTCTCTCTTTTTTGTTTATTTTTGGTGTGTGTATGTGTGTATGGTGTACCTGTTTGTATGCATGTTCATATGTATGCATGTGTGTGGGTGTGTGTATGCACGTGTGTGCCTATGAATGTGGAGGCTAGAAGCACATGTCAGGTGCCGCTGGGATTGCAGACGTAAGACAACCATGCCTGCTTTTTACGTGGTTGCTGGAGATCTGAATTTAGGTCCTCATGCTCTCACAGCAAGCGCTTTCCCAAACAGGCCTTCTCCCTGGGCCCTGTACTCACTCTTCTGGTCAACTTGCCACAGTTTTCATCCTGCAGTGGTCACTTCTTGCTAATCCTTGTATGAAGCTGGGTTTAGAACCCAGGCCCTTATCTATTTTCTCACCTATAGACACACAGGAATGGAGGATAGTTTCATTCCCCTGAGGTTGATGAGAAGGCAAACGGAGCTGAGAGCAGTGACCAGAGATTATCATCCCAGGTCCCTGGGAGGCTGAGGCAGGAAGATGGCAAGTTCATGCCAGCCTGGGCAACTTGGTGAGACCCTATTTTAAAACATAGAAAGAGAACTGAAGGGGCTGGAGAGATGGCTTAGCAGTTAAGCACTTGCCTGTGAAGCCGAAGGACCCTGGTTCAAGGCTCGATTCCCCAGGACCCACGTTATCCAGATGCACAAGGGGGCACACGCATCTGGAGTTTGTTTGCAGTGGCTGGAGGCCCTGGCGTGCCCATCCTCTCTCTGTGTCTATCTGCCTCTTTCTCTCTCTGTCTCAAATAAATAAACAACAACAAAAAGAGAACTGAGGATGTAGCTCATTGTTAGAGTGTGCCTTGTCTATAGTCACCCGTGAGAGGCTGGAGGTGTGGCACAGTGGTAGAGCACCTGCTTAACATGTTCAAGGGTTCAGTCCCTCAGTACCTCCAATTAGAAAGGAAGGAGGATAGAAGGAAGGAAGGAAGGAAATTGAACTTTGCTTTTAAATTGGGAAGTTCATCATGAGAGTTGATATCAATGCCATCTCCAAATATCACAGTGTCTACCTCACACGTCAATGACTGAGACTCACTGCACACTGGGAAGTCTTAATCCTATTGTCTCGGCTGAATTTTTCTGGCTGTAGAAGTTTTCTCTGACTTTCCCAAACTAAAGAAATGTGGGTTGATGGTACCATCTATTTGGAATTTTAGGTCATAGTCTCTGTCTTTTTTTTTTTTTTTTTTTTTTTTTTTTTTTTTTTTTTGCTGCCAATGTGACTCTAAAATTAACTTCTGCTTCCAGGTACACAATCGTGGGCAATCCACTTCTTTCTCTCTGAGAACTCTGGGCTCCTGTGTCATTAAATCATTCTGGCGGCACATCCTCGAGCTGCAGAGAGAGGCTGTGACAAGCTTGTTTAAGTGTTACAGACAGCATAACTCCCAGTCGTGCTACAGCGGTGGGCCTTCAAAGGGCTCTGGGCACGGGCTGTGTGTGAGACCCGCTATGACTGCCCCTCATGGGAGGCCCTTCATACACTTGGTTGGGTGCCCAAGTCGGTGTGTTTGGAGCTTGACTTCTATGCATGAATTCAATGGACCCTGAGGTGCTTAAGAAGTTCACCTTAAAGGAAAAAGGAAAGAAATGTTCCTTACACATCTTTTATTAACTCAGTTTCCTACTGCGGCTTGGTGGTGACCGCGGGTGAGCTTTCCCCAGGTTGTAAGCAAACATGAAGTTGCAGCTTGCATGGACCGGCTCTGAGAAAGCTCTCCTCTTTGGAGATCAACTTCACTGCCAGTCTGAATTCAACTTGCCCCACTTATTAGTTCCTTTCCTCATGACTACAACAAAGTGCCTTACAAAAAGCAATTTAAGGGAAGAAGGGTTTATCTGGACTCACAGTTTGCAGTGTTACAGTCCACCATGGTAGTGCACACGTGAAGCATCTTCAGTCAGAAAGTAGAGAGACTAGTGTTGGTGCTCAACTCGCTTTCTCCTCCTTGTTCAGCCCAGCCCCCCAGCCTGTGGAAGCATGCCATCACCCATAGATGGAGTGGGTCTTCCCTCCTCCACTAGCCTAACCTAGAAACTCCCTCACACGGAAGCTCAGAGATTTGTCTCCTGGGTGACTGTAGATCCTGTCAAGTTGGCAACCAGTATTAACCATCACACATCTGCCCATCTGACCACTACACTCAAACATATCCCTTTCCACCCACAGCCTGCTACCGCTTGTTCCCACAGACTCATGACCATCTCCTAGCGCAAAAGATGTTCAGTCCAATTCCAGAAGTTTGGGCCATCTTTAACAGTTCAAACGCTGTTCAAACGTGTAAGTCCAGAGTCTCTTCTGAGACTCAGGAAGCCTCTTAACTGTGAGCTCCTATAACATCAAAAAGGAAGCTATGAGCTTCCAACGTGGATCTGGGGCTTAAGATGGAACCACCCAGGTTCCACAGGGGCTTAGGTGGTCCTGAGTCTCCAGCTCTGCTGTCTACATCACACATAGCTTCTCTCTTGGGCTGGCTCCATTCCTTACCTGCAGCTTTTCTCAGCAGACATCCTGTGGTCCTAGCATCTCCAATGTCCTGGGGTGTCACTTGCAACTTAGGCTTTTATTCACAGCTTCATGTAACAGCTTCTGAGGGCACTGACATGCATCGCCTGACCTCAGTAGCCTTTGGAACCTTGGCATGTCTCCAGAACCCTCTCACCCTTACCTCTAACCCTTCCTACATGCTTGTAAAACCATTGCTACATGGATGGTACTGTCAAGTGCTGCTAGCTCAGGAGGGAGCCTGGCCCTCTTAGACCGCAATTATATTGGCCTCAGTGTGCCTTCCAGCCTGGCTCGGGGGATACACTTCTCAAGAATGTTGTTTTGAGCAAGGAACCCCTTCTGTGGGACTATCAGTTTATATTTTCTTCTTTCTGATAAATTTGCATTGTCATTGTGTGGTGGTTTGAATTAGGTATCCTACAGAAATGCATGTGTCCTGAATGCTAGGTCCCCAGCTGGTGGCAATTTGGGAACTGGAGCCTCCTGGAGAAAGTGTGTTGTTGGGGGTAGGCTTATAGGTGTTACAGTCAGCTTCCCCTTATGAGTGTTTGATTCATTTTCCTGCTGCTCTTGTCTACCTGATGTTGACCAGGAGGTGATGTCCAGCCTCTGGTCATGCCATTGTTTTCCCTGCCATCATGGAGCCTCCCCTCGAGTCTGTAAGCCAAAATAAAAATCCTTTCATCCCACAAGCTTCTTTTGGTGGGGATGCATTGTGCCAGCAATGAGAGGGTAACTGCAACACACAGGGTGGCACCTTTGATAGGTGGAGTCTTTCCTCCGGGGCCCCTTCCCCGTTGTCCCAGTGCAGAGCACCAGGTTTCTCTTTACTGACACTAATCTCTAACCATCACAGCTGCTTTCAAACCTGCCTGATCTATAACTTTAAACTCTCTTACATGCTTTTTCTCTCCGCACTGTACATTTTTCATATCTTTTTGCCCCATGCTTTTGCTCTTTCTCACAGTAGACTTGAATGAGCACTGAGAAGTAACCATGACACAGACTGAATAATGCTATGCTATCCTCTCTTGAGATTTCTTCCATCAAACAAATTAGTACTTTTTTTTGCTTTGTTTGTGTTTTTTTGTTGTTGTTGTTGTTGTTGTTGTTTTTTTCAAGATAAAATTTCACTGTAGCCCAGGATGACCTGGAATTCACTATGTAGTCTCAGGGTGGCTTGAACTCATGGCAGTCCTCCTACCTCTGCCTCCCACGTTCTGGGATAAGAGGCATGTACCACCATGCCCTACTGTCCATTACTTTTGAATTCAGCCTCACTTGATGGACAGAATGCAGCCAGATTCTTTGCCAGAATATAACTGAATACAATGCAACAAAATATAATCCTCTGTAGCCTAGTTCCTGATGTTGCCCTTGTTTCTCCCTGAAATCTGATGACTTGAGCTTCCACTGGCCACATGTCTCTCAGCAATTATGTCTTCTAATCTCCCACCAGAATGGCCTGTTACGTTCTGCTTACTGCACTCTAGGGCTTCTCTAGCCCAGAGTTCCAAACTTCCATGTTCCTACTGCATGCAGACTCTCCCCAAAGGCCTTTGAACCATGCCGGCATGTTTAGCACACCGACAGCCCTATTTGTTGGTACCAGTTCTCTGTATTGGTTACTTTTCTTGTTGCTGTCCCAAATACCTGACAGAAGTGACTTAAGCAAGGTGCCCAGAGGTGTCTCCTCCATGATTCTAGACCCTGGAACACTGACTGACCATCACAATCTCCTGTAACAAAGAGGAGGCATGAGGGCATTTGCTTGTGACATCTCTGCAGTCCTTGTCACTAGCTAGGCTGGCCACTCATCACGGTGCTGACGTTCCTGGCAGACATCTGCAGGTAGCCTCATATGTGGCCTGACTTCAGTTTGGTCAGAAACCCCCAACTCCATTCTTCACATCTCTTGTTGACTGCAGACCCCTGAGCCACAACCATGGGCTCCCTCCACCTCCTGTCCTAGCCCAGCCTCAGCCTCAGCCTGGTCTCAGATCCATCAGCTGCTCTCGTGGCTTCCAGCTCCACCTCCGCCCTCCCCTCCCACAGGAACTGAGCAGAAGGACTGAAGCACATGGCCTCCTGCCACATGGCTTCACTGAACATGATGTTTACTTCTGTGACTGTGGTCCAGATGGAGCCTGGGAGGCCATCTGTGGGGCATGCTCTAGCCACAGCCCCGTGGGAAATGAGGCAAAGCCCACTTCTGCTGCATGCATTAGCATCCTTCATGTGGAAACATGTCACCTCTCACGTGGGACCACCTGCCTTGCCTCCCGTGGTATAGCAGGCTCTCGGAAACCACTTTTGCTAAAAAGCCTTCACTCTTCGCTGGTGCCCACAATGTAACTAAAGACAGGATGAAAAGCTGGTGTGTTTTTCTTCATTTTGTGTCTGTCTCCTTTACTTTGGGTCAAATGCCTGCTTGACTCTACATAGGCATATAACAGTACCTGTTTGCTTACCTAACCTATTATATCACACTTCAAAAGATAGATGGCACCACGATGAGGCATCTTATTGATAGCTTATAATAATGTCCTGTTTCAGATGTACCCCTCCCCATAGGTGCCAAAAATCTCCAGTCATTGTCCTAAACCTACAGCCACCTTGGTTGCCAGGAATAGCACAGCCTCACGGGATAGGAGCCCCCCCCCCCCGACACACACACCCCAGATGAGGACAGTTGTCCACGGTGGTGAGACTGCATCTAGAGAAGGAGTAAACATCCCTTGAAAACCAGCTTGTCCCCACAAGCAATGAAATCTTCTTTGGACCACCATGAAGAACCAGACCACACCTCAACCAGGCCTGTTTAATTACGCAGAACTCTTGCCCTGTGACCCAGTTCTCTATTTAAACCTAAACCTCACATCAGTACCCCAGAGATGGACTTGGCGGGTAGGGTGTTAGTAGACACTTTTATCTGCTTGTCTTCCTTATATGTATGGCCACATGGGTTAAATCTCTCTCTGTTTTTCACTCAATTTTTTTTTTTTTCGAGGTATGGTCTCGCTGTAGCCCAGGCTGACCTGGAATTCACCATGTAGTTTCAGGGTGGCCTCGAACTCATGGCAATCCTCTTCCCTCTGCCTCCTGAGTGCTGGGATTAAAGGTGTGTGCCACCAGTCCTGGCTGCTTTTCATCTCCTTAATTAGCATACTAGAATGGGGGGAGGGGGAAACTTAGCCCATTAGGATTACCAGAGCCCCTGGTTTTGCCCTGAAATTCTGGCTACAACAGGACCTTAAGTGGAAAACTTTGGGCTTCATTCTTCTCCTGGAGCCTAGCCTTTAAGCTGCGGCTTAAAGGTCCTCTCTGCTTACCACGGGGGGTTCTGGACTATGGCTCCTCCAAGGGTACCCACATCTTTTAAGAAGTCATGAGAGGGTTGGGAAGATGGTTTAAGTGGTAAGGTGCTTGCTGTGCAAGTATGAAGACCTGAATTCAGTCTCTGGAGCTCATGTAAAAGCTGGGTATGACGTCATGTGCCTGGAATCCCAGTGGAAGTAGACTTGGGAGACAGCAGGATCCCTGGGGTTTGCTGGGTAGCTCATCATGCCACATAGGCAAGCTCTAGGTTCAGGTGAGAGACTGTCTCAAAAAGTAAGATGGAGAATGACTGAGGAAGACACCTGACATTAACCTTTGTCCCTTACATGTGCGTGCACATGTTCACACACGCACACACACACACACACACACACACACACACACTCACGCACCTATGCAAAAAAGAAATTCAGAAGAGGTAAAGGAGTTAAGAAGCATCCTGGCCTGTATCTTCTAGCAGAGGTCACAGAGCCCCAGTGTGGGAATCACATGAACAATTTTCCAACTGTGACCTCTTTTCCAGAGCAAAGAGAAGGCAATCTTGAAAGATAAGAGCTCTCCAGGGCACCTCTCCAGTTCCAATTTTTAGTTTGAGGGGGTCACAGCAGCAAGACCTGCTGTCTTCTATCAACCTGCCCTCATTCTTATCCTCTGTTCTAAGAGAACCCACACACACTCTTTCCCCATCGCACCTTCTCATCTGCTGACTGGGCTCAGCGTTGGGGGGACATCCATGGATGGCAAGGCCCTAGAAGCATCTCTGGCACCCTACATGGCAAGCCGAGAAGGGGTGCTCATTACTTATGTCAGCCAGAGGTGGGGTTGCAGGGCCGACCTCAGGACTCAGGACAGCAACGGCCTCGCGAACCCCAGCATGTACCCCCCTCGGTGGGCCCTGTGTGGAGCTTCCCGGCTTCCTCACAGCTGAGCGCTTTCCTTCCCGGTGTCAGCTCTTCCCTCCGTGTATGAAATTGTCCATGCCACATCCTGGCCTTCTAGAAGTTGACGCCATGTATGCCTTCCCTGAAGCCCACGTTTCCAAACTCTTCTTCTTTGTTGTCCTGGGTGACCCTGGTACGCCGGGGCCTTGAGCCTCCTCTGGGAATTCACCTCGGGGTACAAGTACGGATCCCTGATGAGGAGCAGCTTAAGGGAGGAAGAGGTGGTTTGGGGGCTCATGGTTTGAGAGGCTACAGTCCATTGTGGAGGGGAAGGCATGGCAGCCAGAAGAATTAGGACTGGAGGAAAGGTCTGGTTGGTCATTACCTCTCTTCTGATTCTGTGAAGTGGTCCAGAGAAGACCTTATTGCTCGAGGGACAAGCCTGAAATCTGGCCCACAGATTTCTGGGAGCTCTGCTTGCAATTGGCAGGAACCATCCATTGAAGTGAATTTTTAAATTTATTTATTTAGTTACGTTGTGCGTGCAAGCGCTACAGTGCACGTGGAGGTCAGAGGACAGCTTTCTGTTGAGCCCTCACTTTGCACCTGGTTTTGAGGCAGGGTCTCTCTCATTTCCACTGTTGCTCACCTCTGTGTCTACCAGGCTGTCTGGTCTGTGAGCTTCTGAGAACTTCTCCCACCTGCACCTCTCTTCTCACCGTAGGTGTGCCGGGATTACAGAAGGCCACCTTTGGCTTCAGGCTTTGGTGTGGGGTCTGGTGATCTGAACTCAGGTACTTAGAATTTCACAGCAAGTACTTTACCCACTGAGCCATCTCCTGAGCCCCAGTGAAGTGTTTTGTTTTTTTTTTCTAAGTGGTTCCTACTTCTTCAACCTGCCTCTGCAGCTAGCATGTGACTTCCGTCTGCTGACTTGGATCCTCCCAACCCCAGTCTGTGTGGATACCCTGAAACTCTAAAGGGTGATTGTAGTGATAGAGGATGCTATGTAGGAAGGACAGGAGTGATCCTCTGAAGCCACCTATTTGAGCAGTTTGTGAGACACATGCATACCCACATCATCTTCCTCTGACACACACGTTGTGGTCAGTGGTCAGTACCATAGTAGATAGGCATACACAAAACATTTAAAAAGGAAGATTTCAAGCTCTGTACAGGAAAATCCCCAAGCTTTTTTTTATAACTCCTTCTCAAGTGCCTTCCTTCCATTGATAGATTAAAAATAAACCTGTACTGGCCTTTCAGGAAACTATGATTTAGTAACTCAGTATAGATTAAAGATGAACCAATGGCAGGGGCTTTACACTGGCTATAAAGCTAACAGGGAAACTTATGACAGCAAACATAACAAGTAGTTCTTCCTTGCCCAACCCTAAAAAGAAGAAAGAAAGAAAGAAAGAAAGGCACCTAAAATGTAAACCAGTGGCAATTTCAGAGAAGTTCTTAGCTGACTGCAATGCTATATCCATGACGTTCCCACTGATGGAACAAAACACCTAACCAGAAGCAGCTTGTGGAAGAGAAGGGTTTATTTCTGGTTTATGGTTTCAGAGGGTGGAGTCTGTCATGAAGGAGAAAGCATGGCAGGAGTAGGAAGCAGCCTTATATTGTCACATCCAAAGAGAGAGAGAGAGAGAAGGAGGAGGAGAAGGAGAAGAGAAAGAGAAAGAAAGAGAGAGAGAGCAGCAAGCATGACAGGACCGTAACGCCTCGAGGCCCACCCTCAGTGACACACTTCTTCCAGCAGGGCTCCACCTCCTAAAGGTTTCACATCCTTCCCAAACAGCACCGCCTGCTGGGAATTATATATGAGTCTATGAGGGAGATTTTACATTCAAACCACCACATTGCCCAAGTGTGTTTGTTGCTTTTCTTGCTGCTGTGACTGAATACCTGGCAAGTATGAACTGAAGGGAGAATGGGTTTGTTCTCGCTCACAGTTTGAAAGTATACCGTCCATCTTGGCCGGGAAGGCATAGCCACCTGAGTGTACACAAGGCACACACAGGAAGCAAGTCTCAAGTCCCACCCCCTCAGTGACTCACTTCCCCTAGCAAGGCCCCACCTCCTAAAGGTTCCATAACCTTCCAAAACAGCACCATCAGCTGAGGACGACAGAGTGTTCAAACACCTGAGCCTCCGAGGACGTTTCATATTCCACCCACAGCATCAAGTATTATGAAAGTTACGCCACATCAGCCAGGTGGTGGTGCACTCCTTGCAATCCCAGTACTCAGGAGGTGAAAGCCGGAGGATCAGAAGTTCAAAGTCATCCATGTCTACAGAGGGAGTTGGAGGACAGTGTGGATTACATGAGACCCTGCCTCAAAAAAAAAAAAAGTGTAATTTTTGTTCTCCTCTCCCTTCATTATCCTTTCCCCCAAAATACAAACACTGATGTCAGGGCACCCAGTCTCTCTGACGCCAATAAGACATCCTTGAGATCCTTTGAGCCCATTCTTGAATTCTTTTTAAAAGTTAACTTATTTGTGTGCATGCATGTTCACATCTTGCGAGTGCATGGCGTGTGCAGGTGTGCATGCATGTGTGCATTTGTGCATGTGGAGAGAAGAGATGTTGGATGTCTTCCTTGATTGCTCTCCACCTGGTTTTCTAAGGCAGAGTCTCTCACTTTAACCCACAGCTCACCGTGGGCTAGCCAGCTTGCTCCAGGGACCCCATCTCCACCCTCTGGCCATGATACCCAGCCAGTGTGTACGTGGGTGCTGGGGATCTGAGTTTAGGTCCTCATACTTGTGCGGTGAGCACTTTGCTGACTGAGCTGTCACTCCAGCCTCCTCCCAATTTTGAATTCTTTTATCAATGAGGCCAAGAACCCACAAAGGGGACTTGTGTGCAGGATTGAACATAACGGCTCATGTAATGAGACATTCACATTGTCTTGAGAAAATACTACTTAAGAAAATGCAACTAAACCCTGAATTTTTGTTTTGTTTTGTTGTTTGTTTTTTGAGGTAGGGAAGACTAGGAACTTACTCTGTAGCCCCAGGCTGGCTTTGAACTCACAGTGATACTCTTATCTCAGCCTCTGAGCACTGGAATTCCTGTAGTATTTTATTGAAAGTTACTATGCACAGGAAACAAAATGCCCTGTCTTCTTGTCATCTCTGAGAAATGAGGATATTTGCTGGGAGAAACTTGAAATTACAGGGACTTTAAATCCTAAGCCACGAGAAAGGAGGAGCTGAGGCTGACAGCCATGAAATTAGAGCTCTGTAGTTTTTGTCTGTAAGGATTCAGAAGGGAAAGAATAAGAATTCTGTTGCTGCCTTGCTCCTAATCCAGATGTTGTCGTCCAACCCAGCTGGGAAGAATAAGGGCAGAAACTAGGAGGCCAGACACTTTAAAAACCCTATTGCAGAAATTTCTTTTTCGTGATGTATTCATTGCAAAATTTATACTGTATTCCTTGTAAATTTAATATTCATTGTAAAAATTAAAAATACAACAGGGTATTAATCACTCATCATCACACCACCCAGTGATAAGCACTGTTAATATTTAATGAGAATCTTACATATTTTACATATTCTACTTTTATAAAAATTTTATGCATACGTGTTTGAAAAGTCAAATATATACTCTACAAGGCTCTACTTATTCACCACTATGCTTTCTTTAAATGGTCTTTCATTGTTGTTTGAGACTGGAATTGATTATGTCACCCAGGGTGGCCTCAAACTCACAGCGATCCTCTTGCCTCAGAGTCCTGAGTTCTAGGGTTACAGACATGAGTCACCACACCTGACTTTCCATGCCTCTCTACTTGTTAAGTAACATACTTCTGGTTTTACATCTTGGTTTTTTTTGTTTGTTTGTTTTGTTTTTGTTTTGAGGTTTAGACGTTGCTGTTTAACTGTCTTCTGTGGTCAGCGTTAGTTCTTTCACCATTGTCCTGCCACAAACATCATGTTAATTACTTTACTCATTGCTGTGACCAAATACTTTACAAGAAGCAAGTTACGGAAGCAAAGGGTTTTGTTTTGTTTTTTTTTTTTTTTTTTTTTTTTTCTGGCTCACAGTTTAAGATGGGATACTTTCCTTTATGGTGGGGAAGTCTTGGCAGCAGGAAAGGGAAGCCATCTGGTCCTATTGCTGCCACAGTCAAAAAGCAGAGGACAAAAAGGAAGTCAGGCCAGGCCAAAACCTCAAAGCATGCCTCCAGTGACCCACACATCCTCCAGCAAGGTGCTACATCCTAAAGGGGCCACAGTCTTCCCAGACAGCGCCGCCTGCTGGGCACCAAGTGTTCAGACACCTCAGCCTGTGGTGGGCGGTTCACACTCAAACCGTGCCATCTACCCAGGCTGCTCATAACTCCCCATGAGATTTCCCCCACATGTAACAATTCACCACTGCTCTGATTCTACAACACTAATTGGGCTTTCTACAGTTCTGTTCCATTTTGACATTAACCACCTAGAGTTAGCATCGTACTCCAAAAGTGCAAGGACTCAGCGTGGCAGGTCTGCTCTCATTTTAGACACCAGCTGCGGATATCAAGTCTCCAGAGGTCTTTTTCCAATGTGGCTATAGAGTCAGTTCCTACAGCCCCCTGACAGGTTTGAAAACTTGTTAGAATGACACAGAAACCAAGAAAACATTCCGTGTACTATTAAAAGTTGCATTTTGCAGCCAGGTGTGGTGGCGCACGCCTTTAATCCCTGCACTTGGGAGGCAGAGGTAGGAGAATTGCCATGAGTTCGAGGCCACCCTGAGACTACAGAGTGAATTCCAGGTCAGCCTGGACTAGAGTGAAACCCTACCTCAAAAAAAAAAAAAAAAGTTGCATTTTTCAGGTCTGGAGAGATGGCTTAGCAGTTAAGGCGTTTGCCTGCAAAGCCAAAGGACCATGGTTCAATTCCCCAGGACCCACGTTAGCCAGATGCACAAGGAGGCGCACGCATCTGGAGTTCATTTGCAGTGGCTGGAGGCCCTGATGCGCCCCATCTCAATCTCTCTCTCTCTCCCCCTCCCTCTTTATCGCTCTCAAATAAATAAGTAAAACTTTTAAAAGATGTTATTTGGTCCCAGTATGGTGGAGCACACCTTTAATACCAGCACTAGGGAGGCAGAGGTGGGTGGATTGCTGTGTATTTGAGGCTAGCCTGAGACCACACAGTGAATTCCAGGTCAGCCCGGGCTATCGCAAGACCGTACCTCAAAAAATAAAAAAAAATAATGCAACTTGTGAATCGTCAAGTGGGAGAGATGCAGAGCGAGCATAAGGCACAGGGTGGGCACAGCCTCGGTGACCCCAATATGCCACCTACCTGGTACCCCATGTGTTCACCAGTGCACCAGCTCTTAGGATGTTGGAAGGGCGCGCATGTGTGTATGTGCAAATGTGTGCCCCATATACACACATGCAGAGGCTGTCTTCCTCTACTGCTCTTCCACCTTCGTTTCCTCCAGAGTTTTTCAGTGAACTTGGAACTTGCTGCTTTTTCAGCGAGACTGGCTGTGCAGGGAGCCCCGGAGTTCCTCCTGTCTCTGCCCCACCCAGCACTGGTGTCACGGGCGTGTGCGTCCATATGCGAATGCTGAAGATCAAACCGCAGTCCCCATGCTTTCACAGCAAGCGCTCGTAGCCATGAAGCCGTCTCCCCAGCCTCCCCCTCTCTCTCCTTTTAAAAATGAGCTTTAAGTTTAAAATCTTTCCAAAGAACTAACTATTCATTCATTCCCCTTCTTCCCAGTATTTAAATCTTACATTTCTTTTATCTTCTTTGTAGTTGTCTTGCTTTCTTTCTCTCCTTTTGAGTCAACATCCCACTTCATTTATTTCCCTTTTTCGTTGCTTAACAGCAGAAGTGTTTAATGCTATGGGTTTTCCTCCCTGTACGGATCTGCCACAGCTCATAAGATTTTATTTCAAGTGTTGTGGAGTTGGCACTATTTTCCAAATAGTGTGTAACTCCAGGTTTTATTTCCTCTTCCATCTAAGAGAAATTTAAATGTCTTTTTTACAACCAAATGGTTAGGTTTTTAATTTTTATTCTTCATTTCTTGCTATTCATAAATTGGGGTGATATTCTTCTTTAATATTAACATCTTTGTAAGGTGTCTAATCTGTTATCAATTTTTATAATATTAATTGGGAAAACATTTTTTTCATCCATTAGGTAGAAAACTCAGTGTGCATCATACAATGCTATTTATGTATCACCTCCTTGGATTGTCTCTGAGAGGAGAAGCAGGCTGAGAAGGGAGCAGGGGCACACCACAACGTCACGTGCAAGAGGCAAGAGGTGTCTGTGAAAGGTGCAGGCCCAGAAGCTCTGGAGAAAGAGCGCCGTTGCTCTTTCTTATCTTCCTTTGTGCTTTTATTTGGTGGTACTGCTGGAGATGGTGCCTAGGGCCTTCAACATGTTAGGCAAGCGTTCTGTTCCTGAGCCACGCCCCCAGCCCCTCACCGGGGGGGATTCAAGGCAGGATCTCTACCACTGAGCCTGGCCCCCAGCCCCTCACTGGGGGATTCTAGGCAGGAGCTCTACCCCTGAGCCACGCCCCCAGCCCCTCACTGGGGGATTCTAGGCAAGATCTCTACCCCTGAGCCATGCCCCCAGCCCCTCACTGGGGGATTCTAGGCAGGAGCTCTACCACTGAGCCACGCCCCCAGCCCCTCACTGGGGGATTCTAGGCAAGATCTCTACCCCTGAGCCATGCCCCCAGCCCCTCACTGGGGGATTCTAGGCAGGAGCTCTACCACTGAGCCACGCCCCCAGCCCCTCACTGGGGGATTCTAGGCAAGATCTCTACCCCTGAGCCACGCCCCCAGCCCCTCACTGGGGGATTCTAGGCAAGATCTCTACCCCTGAGCCATGCCCCCAGCCCCTCACTGGGGGATTCTAGGCAGGAGCTCTACCACTGAGCCACGCCCCCAGCCCCTCACTGGGGGATTCTAGGCAAGATCTCTACCCCTGAGCCACACCCCCAGCCCCTCACTGGGGGATTCTAGGCAAGATCTCTACCCCTGAGCCATGCCCCCAGCCCCTCACTGGGGGATTCTAGGCAGGAGCTCTACCACTGAGCCACGTCCCCAGCCCCTCACTGGGGGATTCTAGGCAGGAGCTCTACCACTGAGCCACGCCCCCAGCCCCTCACTGGGGGATTCTAGGCAAGATCTCTACCCCTGAGCCACGCCCCCAGCCCCTCACTGGGGGATTCTAGGCAAGATCTCTACCCCTGAGCCATGCCCCCAGCCCCTCACTGGGGGATTCTAGGCAGGAGCTCTACCACTGAGCCACGTCCCCAGCCCCTCACTGGGGGATTCTAGGCAGGAGCTCTACCACTGAGCCACGCCCCCAGCCCCTCACTGGGGAATTCTAGACAGGAGCTCTACCACTGAGCCACTGAATCAAGCCCCCAGCCCCTCACTAGGGGATGCTAGGCAGGAGCTCTACCACTGAGCCACAACCCCAGTCCCTCACTGAGGAATTCTCAGGAGCTCTACCACTGAGTCACACCCCAAGCCCTCTTTTCACGGTTTGTTTTGTTTTGGTTTTCAAGGTAGGGTCTCAGTCTGGCCCAGGTTGACCTGAAATTCACTATGTAGTCTCAGGCTGGCTTCGAATCCACAGCGATCCTCCTACCTCTGCCTCCGAAGTGCTGGAATCCCAAGGCGTGTAATACCATGCGTGTCTTACTTTTTATTTTGGGACAGAGCCTCATCATATAATCCAGGCTGGCATCAAACTCATGACAATCTTCCTGCTTCCGTCTTCTGAGTATTCTAATTACAGTCCTGCACTACCAAGTGTTCTGTTTTTATTTCTCTTCCACCTTTTTTCTTTCCTCCCTCTTTCTCTCCTTTTCTCCCTCCCCTAATTTTGTTCTTTGTTTATTTCTGTCAAATTCTCTGGTGTGTAGCCCGTGTCTTCTCTGTGCTGAAACCTGATTAGCTTTTTCTTAGCTTTGCTTGCCTTCGTCCCAAATATGACTGCCAGTCCGACTTAAATCCCTTCTGCTATGGCTCCAAAATGGTGTCTACCTTGCCCTCACCTCCCCACCCCCCAACTCCGCCAACTCACACAGGAGTTAACACCAAAGTCTTATGTAAATGGAATCAAGAGAGTGTAATCTTGATCCCGTCCTGCTGTGGTGGTCACAGCTTTGGCCTTTGCAAGGGATTCGATTATGTTGGCTCCTTGGAGTGGAGTCACATGATTGACTCTCCTCTTGGTGGCTTCATGGAGAGAAGGAAGAAGCACAGAGATGGTATCTGTGACCCCACTGTGCTGTGATGTTTATTTTCCAGCCTCTCGTCAGCTAAATAAGATGTTTTCTTTGTAATGTAGCCTGCATCAGGTATTATGTTGTAGTTACAAAAAAAAAAAAAATCAAAAGATGAGTACCACCCTGGGCCTGTGTTCTCTACGACTTCCACTATTCGGTTTTACAACCTCTGTCCTCTTCCCAGTGTGCACCGGGAGATCAGTGAGCACTAACCAGAAACCCCAAGAAGGTAAGAGTCATGCTTACCTTGCTCCTGGTTACAGATCTAGGACATAGCCCTCTGCCTGGATCATAATAAAAGACAGTCTTTTGCACGAGTTCAAGTGAAGAGGGGTTGGTTGGGCCAGGGAGAGTACAAACTAGATTTCATTTCGAGTGTCATTCGTAATTGTATTTCAGCAATTTCCTTTGTCTAGCATAATAAATGAATTCATGGGGAAACTTGATTCCAAAACATTCATGACTGACATCTCTTAAGATGGCGAGGCGGGGGGTGGGGGCCAATGCGAACAAGGCCGTGACAGCAGTTGCACACTTTTCTCCTCCTTTTGAGGGGTTCATCTCTTCCAGCTGCACACCCGTCCGTCCCTTTTCTGCACAACTCCTCAGAGAGTGCTGAGCTCCTCCTGGCCACGTCCCTCTGTCCATGGCAGCAGACATACTGACCAACTTGTTCCACATCCTGTCATTCCCACTTGTCCAACAAAATTACAGCTCCGGAATTGGCTCAAGGGGATAAAGCACTTGCTGGGCGGGCATGAGGACCAGAGTTCAGGTCCCCCCCCCCCATCCCCCAGCATATGCATCAATGCTGGGCAAGTGTGTTGTCCTGCCTGGAATCCCAGCACTCAGGAGGCAGAGACCAGGGGTTCCCTGGGGCAGGATGGAGAGAAACTAAGAAAGGCCCTCAGTGTCAACTTCTGGTCACATGCATGTGCATTCACGCGCCCGTGCGTGCACGCACGCATACACACATATGCACGCACGCATGCACACATACACATGCACGCACACACATTCACACCACATATGCATACAAAAATAAACAGCTCTTGCTTCAAAGGGAATAAGAGGTGGCTTGCTCTGAGCCAAGTATGAATAACCATGGTGCAGGAACACAGATTCAGGTTACTCCAAATGTCACGTTCCAGCAGTGGAAGTGGTTACATAAACTATTATAGTCAAAGAACCAAATAAAGTCGTAAACCAATGCACTCACCAAATACATAGTGGGTGCTTTACAGCAAGGCAGGGAATGCTCTGTTTTAGGTCTTGGGTGCTATCTGATGACATTCTTAGCTTTGGGGTTGGCAGAAGCTAGTGATGAGTTACTATATTCCAAAATGGTTCACCATAGTCACAAGGCTGTCAGATCAGACAGAGAAGTCAGTGGTAAAATGGCCATTAGGGGAACTAACGATAGGCCAAGATAATTTTGCCGTTGGCTGTGCACTGTTCTCCATAATCACGACATTCTAATCAGTCAGTCAGTCCACAGGACCTTCAACCCAGACATGGCTCTTCAGGGAACTTCAAGTCCCAAGTCCTAAGTGGCCAGTCCACCCTCCCTCATAAGAGGTCTCTTAGTCACATTTGCTCAGTGACTGGCACCCCTAAACCCATTCACAGTATTTGGAAAGTTCTTACAACAACTTAACATGTCCCAGGGTGTGCATAATTTCCAGGTGTCAAAAGATAAAATTACAATAATTTCATTTTGAAGCTCTCAATTGGCCCTATTTGCAATTCTAGATTCAGGCAACACCTCCTTCCAGGCTATGGCACTGAGCAGAGGGGGTGGGCTTCAAGATGGAAAAGAGCTGAAGAAAGCAGAAACAGAACAAAGGCAGACTGATCATGCCAGAGTTATTTTCCTCGTACGGCAGGGACACTGATAGAACAGAAAAATAACAGTTTAGTTAAGAATAGGTTATGTCAGGCTACTCTCTATAAGGGCTGCTTTATGATCATGCCAGATGATGATGGTCTATTTGGGAAATCTGGGCATTATCTCTCTCTTGATTTCTCAGTGGGTAAGATAATTAATTTTATTTTGCTGATCTGTGAATTGAGTGTGAGTGACTCCATCTTGATTTTTGGTTTAGCCTGTTTGGTATCCAGGGGAAGGATCTAAAATATTGGCCTCTTACAATTTTTATTCCGCAAGGGTCTCTCTCTTTTTCTTTCTCTCACTCTCTCTATTTGTGTGTGTGTGTGTGCCAGAGGACAACCTCAGGTGTCATTTCTTAGGAACATCATCTACTTATTTTGAGACAGAGTCATTTGTTGGCCTGGAGCTCACCAATTAGGTTAGACTAGCTGGCCAGCAAGCCCCAGGCGTCTTCCTGTCTGTGCCTCCCCAACACTGGGATTATACACATGCTCCATCCACTATGCCAGAATTTTTACATAAGTGTTGGGGTTCAAACTCAGGTCCTCATGCTTATGAGACAAGAACTTTATCCACTAAGCTATTTCCCCAGAACATTTTTTTTTCATTTTAATAAGTTTCCTTATTAATTTTAATTCTTTTCCTTTTTTTATTCAACAAACATTTCTTCAGTATCACTGTAAGGAAGGCCCTGAAGCAGACCCAGTGAGATATGTGCTATATACTAGCTCATGTTTCCACATAAGACAAGTCTCTCTCTCTCTTTATCTCTCTCTTCTTCTCTCCTACCTCCCTCCCTCTCTCTCACATCTGAGACAAGATCTCAATCTGTGTCTGTTAGGGTTCTGTAGAGGAAAAAACTGATAAACTGAATATGACTTATAAAGAGGATTTATTAGACTGGTTTACAGGATATAGGCTGGGCAGCCCAACAATGGCTGTCTCCAGTTTAGAGAGGCTGAGAACCCAGTAGCTGCTCAGTCCACAAGGCTGGATGCCTCTGTGGTTCTAATCTACCGCTGGTGACCTGCAGGATTCCTGGAGAGGCCACTGGTCTTCCATCCACATTAGAAGGCTGAAGAGGCTGGGTTCTGATGTCCATAAAGGATGGGAGCAGCGGGGTAGCTGCACTCACCAACAATTAGTCGGGGCAGCCAGGCAAAGGCGCTGTGTTGTGCTGAAGCCCACTACCAGAAAGGCTTTGAGGAAAGGTCTTCCTCCCACCATTAATCCTTCCTGAAAGCACTCTCACAGACCCACACAAGAGGCATGTGTCTCAAACGATTCCTAATCTGATCAAGGTGACAGTAGAACTTAACCATCACCTTGTCAGATGATACCAAACCACATCTTCTTGTGTCATGCTTGGTTTCCAGACAGCGATAATGACAAGGTCATAATTCTGCCCCCAAAATGATATAACTATCCATGTACAATCAGAAATGAACTTTTGGGCTGGAGAGATTGCTTAGCGGTTAAGCACTTGCCTGTGAAGCCTAAGGACCCCGGTTCGAGGCTTGTTTCCCCAGGACCCACGTTAGCCAGATGCACAAGGGGGCGCATGCATCTAGAATTCGTTTGCAGTGGCTGTAGGCCCTGGCACGCCCATTCTCTCTCTCTCCCTATCTGCCTCTTTCTCTGTCTGTTGCTCTCAAATAAATAAATAAAAATAAACAAAAAAATAAAAAAAAAAAGAAATGAACTTTCCTTTCTCCCGAAGTACAAAGCAAGGTCACTAGTATCTAGTATCTTAAATTTGCTGATACAGGTTTAACAACATTTAATTACTGATATTATGTCTGTGGATTTTATATGACATAGTAGGACAGTTACCTTTTTGTTGCTGGGACAAAATACCTGACCAGAAGCAGCATGTGGCTTGGAAACATTTCAGGTTTACAGCTTCCAGGGGAGGTTTTATCATGGCGGAGCAAAACTTAGCAGCAAAAGGATGCAGCCGGCTCACCTCCTCATACATCAGGTGGCAGGGAAGAAGAGCAAGAGCAAGCTGGCTCTGCACATACGGCGGGCTGGACTGATCATCCCCAAGGTCCACCGGCCAGCTCCACCTCCTCCAGCAAGGCTCTATCTTCAAAAGGCTCCTTCCACTAGGGACTGAATAGAAACACAGACATTTATGGCTGTGGGGGACATTTATATTCAAACCAGCACACATCGTAAAGAAATTGAGGAAGGTAAAGCTCATGTTACATACGTCCTACATGGAACCACGCAGAGTACACGTTTCCACTCCAAAGGGGAAGAAAGGAGCCATAGTCATGGGAGATTGGATCAAAGCAAGACAAAAACCCAGCAGGACAAACGTTAACTGATGCAGCTCCATGTATCTGAGACTTGTAAGGAAATCTTCTGAGCTCCAAAAGGCCCCTCCAGCTGTGCTGCCTAAAGACTCTTTCCTGGGCAGGATTTGCCCTGAGCCCACAGCTTGCTTTGGTGTAGGTCCATTGTGCTGTATACATCGATTGTGCTGGCATCTCCATCATCCTGGGGTTTCCATGGCAGCTTAGGGTTCACCCTCACAGCTTTGTGCCTCTCATGGTCTCCATGCAGGGGCACTCGCACTGCCTCACATTGCTTATCCTCATTAGCTTTCTGGAACTGTGGTCAAATATTCCATGACCCTTTCTGTCATGTATTTTTTTCACACATCCAAAACCATTACCAAATGAGTGATGTTACCAAGTTCTGATGATGCCCATGGAACACAGCTTGTAGCAATTTCAGTAGGCTGGCCTTGGAGATCAAAGAGCTCCTTCAGCATTCTTCCCCTGGGTCTTTTCCTTTCAAAAGAATTCACATTCTGATTAGCTAGAGCCTGCCATGGGTTGGGTCTTGCCCTCAGGGCAACCTTCCGATTGTCCCAGTGCAGAGCAGTTGGTTTATCTTTAAGGGTGGTCTTGCCTTTAATAATTACAAAGTGGTTGGATTCTCTGGGCCTTGGACTTAATATTTCTTTCTTTGCCAAGCTTTATATTTTTCATATCTTTCTACTCTGTGTTTTGCTCTCTTTCACTGTAGATCTAAACCAGGGTAGCTAAAAGAAACCATACCTCTCAGTGCTATTCTGCCCTGAAATTTCCTGCACCAAACATATTAATCTATTACTTTTAAATTCAACCTTGCTCAGGTTCTCAGGACATGGACAGAGTGCAGCCAGTTTCTTTGCCAGAATATCATATGCCTCTAGTCCAGTTCCCAACAGAGTTCATATGACTACCTGAAACCCATGAGTTAAGCCTCCACATTTCTCTTGCTTTCTGGTCAAGCTCCCACCAGAATGCCTCATCAAGCTATGCTTACAGAACTGTAAGGCTTCTCTAGTCCAAAGTGAGAAGGAGTCAGGTAGCTTTGTTAGGCACTTAGGGTGACTGGGCCCCTGAAAGTAAGAAGCAGGACTGGCTTTGTGCCTATCCAAGCAGTCTGACTTCTTATCTCTTCCCTAGAATCTGCTTTTCCACAAACAACCTGGGCCCTTCCTGGAAAGGAGGTCTCTCTTAGGATTCAAATATAGCTCTAACATTGTAGTTGGTCAAATTCAGTACCCAGAACTTGGCATTATGGCTAACCTCTTCCTGTGACAGCCCCGAGTCCAAACCAATCAGCTGTCCCTCTGGTTCACCTGAGCTGGAAGGTAGGGCCCACCACCATAAGGTTCTAAATGCATGTGCCTGGGGAGGGCAGCCTTTCTGGGCTGCCTCATGAACCTCCAGCTTCTGCTGAGTTTCTCCTTGGCTCCGCCCAGCTGATCCAAGCTGAGGGGAGAACCTGCTTAGCCCTTACTTTTTACATGAGCTCGTTACGCCCTCCTACTCTCCACGTGGCAAGAGCTCTTTGAACTTTCTTTTCTGTCCTCTCCACGGTTTTTCCAGGCCCACCACATGGACCCTCAAGCCATGTGGGTGTCTTTCCTTGGTACTGCACTTCCCTAAATAAATACAAAAAAATTAATAATTATCCTTCTCAGTCTTATTTTACTCAGTTCATTGATTAAAATTAGACACAAACTAAGGGTTTGGGGCTCAAGGACTTTCCTGAACCCCTAGCACCGTTACAAAAGTTCCACGTCGGTCCACATGTCTTACACAAACCAGAGACCAGGAACTACGTGGTCAGGTTTATCACAGAAATGGCTCCACTTCTTGGTACCAAGTTTCTGTATCAGTTAGTTTGTTGTTGCTGGGGGAAAATACCCAACCAGAAGCAACTTATGGAAGGAAAGAGCTTAGCTTCCAATTCCAGGAAGTAGAGTCCGCCATGGTAAGGAAAGGATGGCAGGATCAGGAAGCTGGTGTCACATCAGCAGGGAGGAAGTAGAGAGAGAGAGAACACAGCAAACTGGACTGAACTAAAAATCCGCAAGGCCCACCCCCAGGGACACACTTTCAAGACTCTGCCTCCTAAAGGTTCCACCACCTTTGAGAATGCTGACGCTACTTGGGGATTAAATATTCAAACACATGAGCCTCTGGGGGCCATTTTACATTCAAACCACCACACATTATGAAGACCCATCTTGGTGTGTAGCTCAGGCTAGCTTCACATTTGCCATGTAGATCATGATGGCCTCAAATTTCCTATGAAAACCAGGTTGGCTTACTGTGTGCAAGAATCACAAGTATATAACATTAAGCCCAGGCAAGACAACTCTTCGTGATGCCCTCGGTCTTCCTTCCCCATTCACCATGAGAGCCAACGCTTTCCTTTTGGATGTTCAGTTTCCACTGGGTAAAGACTGCAGATGACTTGTTTCACAAGAGAACAAGTCAGACATTTAAAACCAAGTAGAAGGGCCTGGGTAGATGGCTCAGCAGTTAAAGGCATTTGCTTGCAAAGCCTGCTGGTTTGGGTTCAGTTCCCCAGCCACCTAGATAAAGCCAGAGATGCAAAATGGCACATGTGTCTAGAGATCGTTTGCAGTGGGAAGAGGCCCTGGTGATCTCATATTCATATTCATATTCATATTCATATTCATATTCATATTCATATTCTCTCTTCTCTCTTTCTGGGT
Organism: Dipus sagitta; assembly: GCA_036346955.1. Classification (NCBI taxonomy): domain Eukaryota; kingdom Metazoa; phylum Chordata; class Mammalia; order Rodentia; family Dipodidae; genus Dipus; species Dipus sagitta. The sequence goes on from CM070771.1 coordinate 4,868,191, forward strand.
CTCTCTCATAAGTAGAAATATCTTTAAAAATAAATAGAACCAAGTAGAGGCTGGGGTTTTAGCTGAGGTATGGAGCATTTGCTAAGTTTGAACTCCCAACACCAAACATCAAACCAAAACAAAAACCCAACTGTAAGGTTCAGGAGGGACCAAGAGTGCGCAAACCACACTGAGGCAAAGATGAAAGCCTTTATTCTGGAAAAGCACAAGCTGCCGGGACTGACTTTCAAGAGCGGAGCACAGTCAACCTGAGATTCCAGATACTGGGTCTATAGTGCTCTTCAGTTGGGAGAAGGTGAGGAAGGGAAAAGAACTCCTTTGTTCTTTACATTAGCCATTTCAGATAGCTAGGGTGTGAGACCAGAACAGTGACCAGGTGACTTAGGAGATAAGGGGGCAAGAAATCATGACCGGGGCAGAGGGCGTTGTTAGGCAAGGAAGGGATAATGGCTGGGCGGTTTCTTGAAGAATATGGATGACCTACTTCCTTATGTCTCTACTGCCAAATGGCGACTCCATTTTGGGAGCCTGTGCCGACCTAACGCCAAGCGGACCTGCGTCTTCAATCCCAGCACTTGTTGGGTGTTTGAGCTGGTTAAATCAGTGAACTGTCTCTGGCAGCTCCCATGGAGGTTTGGTTAGGTAATATGTGTGACAGTTTGTCCCTGTGGTGCGAGCCTATGGATTGTGAGTTCTGTCTCACGCTTCTGCAAGCCAAGTGCAAGGCCTGGGAGACAAGCAAGTGGCTGCGTGTGCTGCTGTTTCTTGTCTTTCTAGAATGGGCATTGTGTCCAGAACAGGAGGCAGCAACGGAAGGCAGGGAGCCCGGCCACCCATGCACTCTACTGAAACTGATGCCATGTTCCTCAGCAGGGCCCTCTGTCACTCTCAGGGTGATGATGCAGGATCATTCTAGGACTGCTACCAAGGCTAACCAGTGGCTGGCCCGTGTGCAGCATGCAAGATCCAATTCCCCTGTGTGCCCACCAGCATCCGTAGTGCCAGGCAGCACAAGCTATGAAAAGCTCAGCCGTGGATGCATCTCAACACAGACGTTCCACTGCCGCCATGACGCCACTCACTGTAAGCGTCCCCAGACTCATGTTAACTACTGTACTGGTTAATTTCTTACCGTTGTGGCTAAACACCTGACCAGAAGCCACTTAAAAAAGGAAAGGGTTTATTCTGGTTTACAGTGTCAAGGAAGGCACGGTGGGAGGAGCAGGAGCCGGCTCATCACATTGTAGCCAGGGTCAGTAAGCAGAGAATGAACAGGAAGTAGGGTCAGGCTTTAAAACCTCCAGGCCTTTGTCTGGGGACCCCGCTTCCTCCAGCAAGGCTCCACCTCCTGAAGGTTCCACAACCTTCCTAAACAGCGCCACCTGCTGGGGTGCACTTTACATTCGAACCACAGCGAACACATTTTGCTCCTTCCCTTGGCACACGGTGGACACAGACAAGCAGAAACTCAATTGCTGTCATCCCAACAATCGCAAGGAGAGCCATGGTCTGTATGACACCATTTGGGAAACAAATAGAATTCACACCAAGGATTTGAACCTGAGACTAAAGAGATGTCAAACTTGCTTTCGATTGAAACCGAGACGTTTAACAATATGTCAGCTAGAGTATGCACCCACCCTGGTTCTGGGTCTAGCCGCTGGCTGCCACTGCAGACCTATTCAGAGAAAGCCAAAGCCACACTTCTCTGTGGACATTGGAAATAGGATCTCACAGACGCCAGGCAAACACTGAAAATGACCCGAGGAACAAAGGGAAGGAGGTCAGAAAGGGGCTTTCGTTTCTTTTCTTAAACAAGAAGTGTTGAAATAAATTGTTGACCTCCTGTATTCTGTTCTCATTAAGAAACCAAGTATTTAATGACTTCTGTGTTGGAGTGCTCAAAGCAGGGAGATGCTAATGGAGGGATTTCTTAGAAGCAGAGTACAGGAGTCCTTCATCCAAAAGGAGTTAGAAGAATGTTTGAAGAGTAATTGCTGAAGGCTAGGGCTTCCTTTCATGTGCATATTAATTCAAAGTCCTTTTTACTCAGTGGGGCATAAATAGACATCATTTAAATTAACATAAGAAGTGGAAATAAGACCCCCCATTGACATACCCACAGGGGAGGAGTGAGCAAGTCCCACTTGGCTGCTTGGTGATACAGTTTCCCTGGAGCTGGGTTGCCAGGCGAGGCACTCCTGGCTGACCACCTCCTGTCTTCAGCCTTTCCTTGCCCAGTTCTGAAATGTCATCCCCTGCAGGTCCCCTCTGCTCAGCTTCTCTTTCCGCACATGTCTCTACGGGTCTGAGTTATTTATTATGTAACTGCCATCAACTTGGTGTGAGACCCTGTGGGACAGGACAAGATGCATGTCTTTGGTTAGTTTGGCTTAGTTGGCTAGCTGTCCAGCAGAGTTGGTATTGGCTTCATTCATCATGAAGGAGTTAGAGGTTCAGGAAGGCAGAGCGGCAGGCCCTGGCACTCCATGATGGGGGAAGTAGCACCGTGTCAGGTGGTAGAGATGCTTCTCATGGGGTAACACGAGCAGGGGAAGCGACCCTCGCTGCCACCTGTAGCAGGCCGAGGAGTTCTCCACTCAGGTAACGTGGCATGCTTGATTGGGTGCAGCAAAGAATTTAAGAGGAGTCAGTGTGAAGCAGAGTTAGAGTTTACTAAGTAGAGACCAGAGTGCAAGCTTCAGACTTGACTGTGAGAAGGGAGAGAAATGAGACAGAGAGGGAGATTTAGGAAAAAGACAGAACACACTAGATATGGAACATGGACGTGGGGGCTTCTGAAGAGAATCATGTTTACACACCTTTATGATGCCTATATACATACAGGATTCTGTGATTTTTTTTTCAAGTTACATTGCTCGAAGGATTTAATTTATAATGAGACTTAAAGCATACACACAGTTTAAAATTTAAGGATTTAACATTATGTAAAACTATAACACCTGGATTTATTCTGGCTTACAGTGTCAAGGAAGGCATGCAAAAAAAAAAAAAAAAAAAGGAAAAAAAAGCTGGGCATGATGGTGCTTGCTATAACCCCAGTACTGGGGTGTCAGAAATAGGAAGGTCCCTTGCCATGTTCCCTAAATATTTTCTATCTGCCCTTGTTCATGAGGTGTTATTTCAGAGACTTCCACACAGGTAAAGCCAGAATGTTTGACTTGATGGCAGAAAAGAATGTCAGAATGAGTCAGCATGAACTAGAGTTTGAAGGAAAGGTTTTAGGGTGCTAGAGAGATTGCTCAGTGGTTAAGGCACTTGCCTGCAAAGCCTAACGACCAGGGTTCAATACCCTGTACTCACGTAAAGCCAGATGCATAGCAGTGTATATGTATGAAGTTCATTTGCAGCAGCTAGAGGCCCTGGCACACCCATTCTCTCCCTCCTCCTCTCTCTTTTGCCTCTCTTCTCTCTCTGCTTGCAAATAAATCAATAAAGTATTACAAAAATATAAAATAAAGCCGGGCATGGTGGTGCACGCCTTTAATCCCAGCACTCTGGAGGCAGAGGTAGGAGGATCATCATGAGTTTGAAGCCACCCTGAGACTTCGTAGTGAATTCCAGGTCAGCCTGGGCTAGAGCGAGACCCTACCTCGAAAAAACTAAATATATATAAAGTTTTTTTTTTTAAGTTTTAAACATAGATTTAGTATGAGTACTCAGAGTGGCAGAGAACAAGACGCTTAGGAAAAGTTCAATGCACATCCAAGGGTGGGCACAGGGTTCTCAAGAAAGAGTGCAATTTAAGGTTCTTAACCATCACCACAGATTTGGTGGCATCTGAAGTTACACTGTCCAAAGGGCTTCTGAAGAACTTTGTTTCCTTTCTTCATGAGATCATAAGGTCACTGTGGTTGAGGGAAAGAGAGACATTTCTTCAGTGGTGTAGATTCTGATAAGTGCCCATGCTCTCTGGTTAATAAATCCTCCTCACCCATGTGAATAACAACAGCAACAACCAAAAGAGCCTGGCATGGTGGCATATGCCTATAACCCCAGTACTGCGGTGGCAGAAATAGAAAGGTCCCTGGGGCTCTCTGGTCAGCCAGTCTAGTGAAGTCTGAAGAGCTCCAAGCCAGTGTGAGACACTCTTCTCCACGGAGCTGTGTACAGTGCCTGAAGAATGACACCTAAGGGGGGCCCTCTGGCTTCCACACGCATGCATGTCTCTCCGTGCCCATCCTGACACACATAGTGCACACACACGCAAAACAAACACACACCCACACAAAGTTTCAGAAAACATATACAACCTCATCTCTCTGGTCGTAGTGCGTTTAGGAAGTCATAGTAAACGATGCTCGGGATTATCACACCGAGCGATGAGACATGAGCCGCAGCTTAGTTTTGGAGGGAGATGGCTTGGTTGGTTGGGTTTTGGCCTTTTGTGGGGTTTGGAGCAGAAGCCGAGTAGAAGGGCGTGCTCGGGATCAGAAGAGCCTTGTTTCAGTCTGCCTCCCTGCTGGTGTTTCCCACCTGGAAGATTAGTAGATGTCTGTGTTGTTCAGGCCCAGACACAGGAAAGGAAAAGGTTTTGAAGTGCTTACTCTGAAAAAATGAACATTGATCTAGGCGGAAGGAAGGAGCCGACTGATTTAAAGCCACACGTGGGGCAGGGACTTGAAAGGAATCAGAAAGTGAGCAGACAGGAGGACTCTTAAGTCAGAGACACCCAAGGGGTCTAGAGTTCTGAGCCAGAACCTGGGCTCACAGACCATGTCAGCAGCCTGATCCTCATCACGGAGCATGAGGGTGGTGTGTTACAGGTGCAATGATGCTTCATGTCCTTAACACAGTGCCATCACGGGTTCTCTTTCCTTCCCGTGCATGTGTGTGTGAGAGAGAGATATGTGTGTGTGAGATGCGTGTGTGTGAGATGTGTGTGGTGTGTGTGTATATGTGTGTGTGAGGTGTGTGTGTATGTGTGTGTATGATGTGTGTGTGTATGTGTGATGTGTGTGTGAGGTGTGTGTGTATGTGTGTGATGTGTGTATGAGATGTGTGTGTGTATGCGATGTGTTTGTGTGATGTGTGTGTGGTGTGTGTGTGAGATGTGTGTATGCGTATGTGTTTGATGCAAGTGTGAGATGTGTGTGTAATATGTTTGTGGGATGTGTGTATGTGTGTATGTGTGTGAGTGTGTGGTGTGTAAGGTGTGGCATGTGTACAGATACACATGCCCCGTGTGCAAAGGCCAGAGGAGAACACTGGGTATCCTCTGTCACTCAGCCGTGTGTTTCCTTGCAATGGAGTCTACCACAAAGCCTAAATTTGCTGGATTTGGTCAGACTGGCTGACCAGTGAGGCCCAGAAATTCTCTTATCTCTCTTCTCCACAAGATTGGGGTTAAAGGCATGCATGATCATGTCCAGCTGCTTATGTGGTGCTTGGAATTGAACACAGGGCTAGTCAGACCATCTCCCGCTCTCATGCTTATGGGGCAAATGCTCTTACCCACTGAGCCATCTCCCCAGACCCTATTTCCTCTTCATTATAGTTCTCTGTCATTACATCTGAGTTGCAATAAGGTGCTGAAAGCCTGCCAGTCTGATTCATCAGACCACCTTGGACTCTGCACACATTTTACAAAACATACCTGTAGTATGACTCCCAACCGTGTATATGCTTTCTTGGTCCTTTTGAGGAAATTGTAACAAAACAGTAGAAACAGTAGACTATGTGGTTTAAACACCACAGGAAGTTATTTCTCATGGTCTTGGAAACTGGTGATCTAAGGATCAAGACTCTGGCAGATTTGATGTCTAGGGAGTTCCTGGTTCATTGAGTTTATCTTCTCTATGAACTCACAGAGCAGAAGGACATGAGGGAATAATCTGGAATAATCCTATTCGTGATGGCGCCACCCTCTTGATTCCGTCATCTCAGTACGGCCCTGCTTCCTCATGCCACCACACTGGGGGGCTGAGGGTTCAGCATATGGATGCTGGGGGGGGGACACAGACATTTGGCCCGTAACAGTTACTGGGGAATGTGTTTACCCACCTCCTGAAGGAGGCTATGAAACTTATAGACACTCAGCAAAGCCAACACTGAAGGCCACTGAGTGTGGGTGTCACGTTACGACAGTGTGGCACATAGACCCTCAAGCCAGATCACCTTTCTGAGGAGACCTGGAACAAGTTTCCTAAACTTCTTTGGGACAAGTGGAGAGATTAGTAAAGCCGACTGAGTGTGTGTGTGTGACGTGCATTTCCAAGATGGTTAGGTCCTGAAGGCTCTGACCTATGATTTAATCCACCGATGGATTCAACATTTGAACAGGCTGTGGGAAGTGAACGGCTGTTGAAGGCGGGGTCTAGTTGGAGGAAGAAGATGTGTTCTAGTTGGAGGAAGAAGATGTGTCTTTGAAGAGTATATCTTGGCTCTGGCCCCTTCCTCTTAGCCCTTTGCTTCCCGGCCACCATGAGGCGAGCAGCTCTGCTCCACCACACACTCTTCCCACCACGGTGTTCTACCTCGCCACAGCAGCGTAGCAAGATGATCATGAACTCAGCCCAGCCAAATAAATCTTTCCTCCTTCCAGCTGTTCCTCTCACATATCTGTCACAGTTATGCGAACTGTGACTAAGACAGTTGTATTGACCGGGGACCAGTCGTTTACTTGACTGATGTGTCCATGTCCAGTGGAAGAGAAAATGCTACAAGAGTTGAAGATTGGGGGTCTTCGTCCTTTGGTGTGGGAGTTTAAAGTCATAAGGTGATGGTAGTAACAAGCTCCGGTGTCAGTGATAGGTTGGACTAACGAAGCATCCCACTTGGATGTCTTGAACTTGAACAGCAAAATGGGCTATGGATTGCGAAGATGTGTGGGTTTTGGTGAACAAAAATCATGAAAGGGTTGAGAGATGGCTCAGCTGTTAAAGGTGCTTTGTTTCAAAGCCTGATGGCCTGGGTTTGTTTCCCCAGTACCCATTTAAAGCCACATGCACAAAGTGGCACAGGTGTCTGGAGTTTGTTGGCAGTAGCAGGAGGCCCTGGAGTACCCATGCACTCTCTCCCTCTCTCTCTCTCTCTCTCTCTCTCTCTCTCTCTCTCTCTCTCTGTCTCTCATTCTCTCCATCTTTCTCAAATACATAAATATATATTTTTTAACCATGGATGGTGTAAATAGTATATACCATGCTTTCTTACAAAGCCCCAGGATAACTGAATCAAGGGTCAGTCATATTGCTACCTTAAAAGGAGAATGATTGTACCTTTAAAAAAAAATGAGAAGGGGGCTGGAGAGATGGCTTAGCAGTTAAGGTGTTTGCCTGCCAAGCCTAAGGACCCATGTTTGACTCTCCAGATCCCACGTAAGCCAGACACACAAGGGTGAGGCAAGCACAAGGTCACACATGCCCACTAGGTGGTGCAAGTGCCTGGAGTTCAATTGCAGTGGCTGAGCCCCTGACATGCCAATTCTTTCTCTCTTTTTCTCTTGCTCTCTCTCTAAAACACACACACACACACACACACCAAAAAAAAAAAAAAAAAAAAGAAGAATCTGAGAGGGGCTGTGGATATAGCTCAGCCAGTAGAGTACTTGCCTAGCATGCACAAGGACCTGAGTTCCAAACCCATCATCATATAAAGCCAGGCCTGGTAGTGCAGGCCTATAATCCCAGCATTGGTGAGGTGAAGGCAAGAAAAACAGAAGTTTAGTCATTCTCAGCTGCGCAGTAAATCCCTTGGCTTCATGCGGCCCTATCTCAGAAAGCAAAGTTAGGGGCTGAAGAGATGGCTTAGCAGGTAAGGCACTTGCCTGTGAAGCCAAAGGACCCAGGTTCTATTCCCCAGGACCCATGTAAGTCAGATACACAAGTTGACACATGCGTCTAGAGTTTATTTGCAGTGGCTGGTGGCCTCGGCACACCCATTCTCTCCCACCCCCTCAAATAAATAAATAAATAAATATCAAAAACAAATCAAACTTTTTTTTTAAAGCAAAGTTGGGAGAGAGAGAAAGAGTGCATAGGTTGATCATTTTCTGAAGAAATGGATGTAGCATTTAGTAGAATTGAATCTAGAATATTTGTCCTTTAGGTGACGAGGAGGGATTTTGTATCCTGAGTGCGTGTGGCAGTGTCTGGAACTGCTGCCCACATCTAAGCTGGCAAAGGGCAGAAACTCTAGAACTATCTTACAAACCACCAATAATAGGGCAGTACCTGTTCCCAAATATCCATGGTGTCAAGGGTGAGGAACTTGGCTCTAGGGGCAGAGTCCTGGAAGTTTAGATTTCAGAGGATGGCCTTACAGCCCACAGGGTCAGGCAGGAGGCCCCGGGAGCTGTGGGATCCCAGGGGAAGTAGAGGGAATCTGCAGGACATTCTCTATCACAGGTTCCTCTTCCTTCTGTACTATGTGCAGGCAATGGAGTATTTCACCCTGGCGCTGGGCTATTAAAGGAAAGTATGAAGGCAGTTGCAATGCTTTAGACCCTCATTATATAGTTGGAAAATGAAGGTCTGGCATCCTAGCATAGGTCCCCAATGATGCTGAATAGGCACCTTATGGCCTGGTTGTTCCTACCAGGTATTTACTCACACTGTTAGAAAAAACTGGTGGGATTTCTAACCCCATGGGTTAAAGTCTTTCAGGTATAAACTGGCTTAATTTCTGACCATAGCACATTGATTAAACTGTGTACAACAAAAGAGGCCTTTATTTGTTCAGAGTCTTACTGAGATCTCTTAATGAGGCAGTTACTATGCCTACCCTGTAATAGGCCTGAATATTTAAATGGTAGAGAAGTTCAGGTTGAATTTATCCTAATTCCAGTACATATTCTGGAAGTTGGAGTTTTAAATCAATATATACCGTAGCAATTTGCCTCCTTCTAAGCTTAATGTGGTAAGGGATGGAGCCAGGATGGTGGTACTGGGGGAAAAAGGGACATGCTAGGTGTGGGGACACCCATCCTACTTAGAAACATAATTTTCTTATGTTTGAGGGAATTTGCACCTATCAATCCTGCCTTCCTAAGGCTAAGTGGAAACTGGTTTTCCTGCCTCCCTTGCAGCTAAAGTCTAGTCCAGTGAGCCAGGCTTCTCCACACAGAGGATGGCTTTGTATGGGAAGACAGAAATAGGAAGAGGAGTGTATCAATCAGTTTCTTATTACTATAATTAATTGCATTAATGTTTCCTGAGGACAACAGACCAAAGAAACGATTCCACCAAGGCCCACCTTGCTGAACCAGTGAGTTTATTGGACTTACGTATTATATGTCAGTGGTTACTTAGAGGAGAGTAGTTGTGTTGACTTATTGCTGTGACCAAATACCTGGCAAAAGCAACTTCAGGAAGGGTGGGTGTCTTTTGGCTCAGAGTTCGAGGTTATAGTCCATCGTGGTGGGGAAGGCTTGGCAACAGGAGCTGGAGATGGCTGGTCCCATGGGTCCTCAGGCGCGAAGCAGATGCGATGAGTGCTGGTGCTCAGCTCACTTTCTCCTTGTCACTCAGTCTGGGACCCCGGCCAGTGGGATGGTGCCACCCACAGTTAAAATGGGTCTTCCCGCCTCAGTTAACCCAATCTATAAAATCCCTCACCGACGTACATAGAGATTTGTTTCCATGGTGATTTCTAAACCTTGAAAGTTGACAACCAGAGTTAAAAATATCACAGCAGATGATCTCAAGCAGCGGAATTGGGCTGGAGAGATGGCTTAGTGGTTAAGGCGCTTGCCTGCAAAGCCAAAGGATATAGGCTCGATTCTCCAGGACCCATGTAAAGCCAGATGCACAAAGTGGCACATGCATCTGGAGTTCGTTTGTAGTGGCTGGAGGCCCTGGTGTGCCCATTCCCCCTCTAGCTCTCTCTCTGCAAATAAAATATAAAATGAAAGCCAGCTGAATCACCACAGTCACACCCCCATCATGGGCGACAATCTCGTGGAAGCTGTATCCTGGAGTCCCACCTTCAGTTAACCTTCCACTATCTATCAATTCTAGCATCTCCCAAGGTGACTTGCATCCGGGAGTACTGGCTGGAATCCCAGGTGAGGGTCCTGTGACCCTCTCCTCCTCCGTCTATTTGGAAATGTCAGTAGCTCCATGACCATTGCCATAGATCTTAGCTATTGCTGTAATGTTTGCCCAATTGGTTGCCATGGCTACAAGGCCAAGGTAGTCTCTACTACAACCTGGCAATGGTTGAACATGTTATGCCCAGAGGAAAGAGCCCTACTGCAACAATAATTAAATCCCAGAGGCCAAATACTAATAAAGAAAAGAGATTTATTTAGCTCCCAGTTCCAGAGGCTGAAAATTCAAACAGCATGGCGCCCTTCTGGTAACTGAATTACATCACAGTGGGGGGGGGGGTGGCGGTGGCTGTATGGGAGAAGGAGAAATCACATGGTGATATCAGAAGCCAGGGCACTGGAAGGGGCCAGTCTTGGGAGCTCAACCAGGACCCACCTCTTAAAGGTCCCACTGCCTCTTCCCGTTGTCACACTTGAGGACCGTTTTCCCAGCGTATGGCTCGAGGGCCCCATCCAGACTATAGCAAGGAGGTACCACGCAGGATCCATTCTGTTGCCGGGGAGCCGAGAGACATTGGAATGTAGACGGCAAGGGTGACTTCGGATGTAGGAACATCTTATTCCCAACATGGACAACTAGCAAAACTAGCTCATGCTGGTTCTGGAGACTGCAACTAAAGACTCCTGGCTTCATGCAGAGGGAGAAATACGTCAGACCACATCACTTTGCATTTTTCAGTCTCCTGACACTTAGGGTAACCATCAGATACATTGTTCCCACCTTCTCTACATCACCTGACCTAATCAGATTCAGGTTTTAAAAGATATTTTACTTACTTGTTTGAGAGCGAGAGAGAAAGAGAAAAAGAGGGGATAGAGAGAGAGAGAGAGAGAGAGAGAGAGAGAGAGAGAGAATGAATGAATTTGTCAGGTCCTCCTGCCTTGGCAAGTGCCACTTTGTGCATCTGGTTTTACATGGGTGCTGGGGAATTGAACCCAGACCATTAGGCTTTACAAGCAAGTGCCTTTAGCCACTGAGCTATCTCTCCAGCTCCTAGTTTTGGTTTTTGAAAGAATCATAGCCTACATGTAGATCAGAGCTTATCTTTTGTAGTTTCATTAAAGTCAGTAACTACAAGAGGGGCTTTGCCCAGCCCAGGGAGACTATGTGTATGATGGAGACGTCATTGTACCTGAATTTTAAAATGATGGGCCCATGCTGGGAAGGCAGAGTCAGGAAGATCCCTGGAGCTTAATGGCCAGCTAGTCTAGCCCATTTGGCAAGTTGTAGGCTTGAAGAGACCCTGTCTCAAAGAAAAACAATGTGGACAATGACTGAGGAGCATTAGTTGATAGCCACATACATGTACATATATGTGTATAAGGGCTCCCATGCATACGTATTGCCCACAAACCTGCACACACAAATGCGTTCAAGGTGTAGCTCAGTGTTGGAGGGAGCACATGGTTAGCCTGTGTGAGGCACCAAGTTCTGTCCCCAACTCCAACCACTTCAAGTCAAGATATTTCAGTTTACGTTGTCCTCCCCAGTGTCTCACTGTGAGATGCAGCGCGTGCTATTTCAGTTAGGCTGTGTCTTAACAGACTCTGGGAAGAGACCACAGAGAAGGGTCGGTGACAAGACAGCACAGCTCCATTGATGACAGCGCAGTCTGGCCTTCCGTGCCCTTCAGGTAGAAATTGAGTCAGGCAAGAGAATTTGTGGGTGATAAACATCATAGACCCTCTATTTTCAACTGGTCAGTGAGAAAGAAGTCTCTATAATTCAGTTTTAGCAAATGGCTATCTTATTTTCATCTTCTCTTACTGGAACTCATTGATTTGCAAGGAGAAAGAGGTAGCCATGCCCATAGATTGTAAGGATCTAAGACTAGGTTTACAGGAATGGCATCAAATTCTTGCCCAGATGAGTAAGAAAATTGTGTCTGAAGGGTCTGAGGCTTGAAGACCCGCTAGTGGCCTGAGTCAAGGATTTTCTTGGATTTTCTCAGGCTGTTGCTTCACTCTGTGTCCATTCCAGCTGTTGTTCTAGGAGGTGTACCAAGGGAAACACCACACTAGAGCTATTTCTATGACACACTGTCCCATTTCCTTTGGTGGCCCTAACCGAGCCATCTTCTTTCTCTTCTTTGGAATGGCTTCAAAGACTTTTGTTCAACCAGCGAAGGAAACCCTTTCTCAACTGAATAGCTCAGTCCTTTCGGAAGATGTTTCTGCCATCTGGTGCTTTCCCATCATTTAATGACATTTATTTCTGTCTTCCTGGCCAAACTCACACTAATCGGGCTGCTTGTTAAAACAGTGTCCAGAGGAAGGGTCCCAGGTCTATCACTCTTAGGGACTTCTTGACCTCTGAAGACTCACCCCCTGTTTGGGTGATAACACTCCTGGGCACAAAAATTAGATACAGTTCTCATCACTGTAACCACAATACCTGACAGAGAAACAAATGGGATGGAGAGATGGCTTACTGGTTAAATGTGTTTGCTTGCAAAGTCTGACTGCCATGGTTCGATTCCCCAATACCCACATAATGCCAGATGAACAAAATGGTACATTACATGCATCTGGAGTTTGCAGCTGCAAAAAGCCCTGGCATGCCCATACTCTCTCAAATAAATAAATAATTTTTTTAAAAAAAATGTGTTTCTTGATTGACATACGTAGTAGCAGTTTCCCTTATTGCATTTTCATACTTAGTTTGGCCATGAGCCTGGGCCATCAGGCTTTCTAAGCCACTGTCTTTAACCATTGAACCACCTCTCTAGCCCATGATCACTTTTTAAAATGTTTATTTGCCCTCTGTATTTCTTTTGAGAACTATCTGTCCAGTTTATTGGCCTGTTTTCTTTAATTTATAATGTTGGGGGCTTGGGGTACTTAATGTGTGCAGTTCTTTGTATCTTTTAGATATTAACCTCTTGTGTAAAGCTGGCAAAGATTTTCTCCCACTTTGTAGGCTTTCCCTAAAAGTAACATCTTAATGGAGGAAAGGTTGACTTTGGCTCATGGTTTCAGAGGTTCGGTCCATCATGGTGTGGAAGGCACAGTGTTATATCCCAGTCCACATCACTGTGGCCAGGAAACAGACAAAGGGGGAGTCCAGCGGTCCACTAGCTTTCTTGGCCATTTTTCCTTTCAGGTCCCCAGTTTATGGGATGGTGTCTTCCATGTCCAGGGCAGTTCTCTCCCACCCCCAGTCGATCCTCTCTGGAAATGCCCTCACAGAGGCTTCTAGAACTGTGCCTCCCAGTGTCCTAGGTGGTGCTAAATCCTCGGACAGTGGCACAGGATCTCAGCAGTCAGTCCCCCTTGGCCACCAGCATGATGTCATTTTCCATGTGTCTGTTTTCTTGCCTCGCTCCCATGTGAACTGTCGGTGCCCCAAACGTCCAGTGACATAGATGGCACCGTGCCCACAGCAGGCACCACCGCCCACACTCACAGAAGGCCCTCTGGTGACACATGTTGGCTGCTGTTGAGCGCCCCTGATGTCACACGCCAAGGACTTTGTCTGTCTTTGCTGCCACAGTTGGCTGGCATCAACCCTGCTGAGACCTTGCGCTTTGAAACCTCACTGGAGATTTTCGTGAATGAGCGCTTTCACGGCAGCCCAGCAAGCACAGAGCGCCGGCAGGAGACAGCCTTTGCTGCCTGCCTGGGACAATAACGACACACACAGACCACATCCTGTGCTGCCAGTCACCTCTCTGCTTTGCCTGTGCTCCCCGGCTTTGCGCTAAACCTTTGCAGCTTCTCAGCAGGGAGCTCTCCACTCCTTAAGAAAGACCACATGAGGAAGGCTTTCAGGAGACCTGGCTGAGGCTGGGGAGATGGCTCAGTGGGTTAAGTGCTTACCGTACACTTGTCAGGGCCTCAGTTTGATCCCGACCACCCATACAGAAGCCAGGAGTGGCTGCAAGCGCCTATAACTGCAGCACTGAAGGGGCAGACACAGGACGAGTCCTTGAACTTGCCGGTTAGCCAGTCCAGCCACATTGTTGAACTTCAGAAGTTCAGTGAGAGGGCTGGAGAGATGGCTTAGCGGTTAAGCACTTGCCTGTGAAGCCTAAGGACCCCGGTTCGAGGCTCAATTCCCCAGGACCCACGTTAGCCAGATGCACAAGGGGGCGCACGCGTCTGGAGTTCGTTTGCAGTGGCTGGAGGTCCTGGCACGCCCATTCTCTCTCTCTCTCTCTCTCTCTCTCTGCCTCTTTCTCTCTCTGTCACTCTCAAATAAATAAATAAACAAATTTTTTTTTTTAAAGTTCAGTGAGAGGTTTTAGTGCAAAAACTAAGGTGGAAGCCGGGCGTGGTGGCGCACGCCTTTAATCCCAGCACTCGGGAGGCAGAGCTAGGAGGATCACCGTGAGTTCGAGGCCACCCTGAGATTACATAGCGAATTCCAGGTCAGCCTGAGCTAGAGTGAGACCCTGCCTCGAAAAACCAAAAAAACTAAGGTGGAGAACAATTGAGGAAGTAACCATTTTGTCAACCTCTGGGCTCCTCACACACTTTCGTATAAATGCACACACCTCTACACACATATGCATCTACACACACACACACACACACGATTTAAAAAACTAAAATGACTTAGCTGAATGTGGTAACCGTGGTAGAACTATTATTCTCAGCATTCCCTGTCCCAAATGTCTTTCAAGACAGTGGGCTGCAGGCGAGTTTGCTATGGAGATGTAGATGAAGGAGATAAAGAGACAGCTGCTTTGTAGCTCATGCAATTAACACTCTTTTTTTTTTTTTTTCCTGCATCTGTGTTTAGCTCCATGATAAACATCCCAGGCTTCTATAGATCACCCAGACCTTCAAGGTCAGAGAAAAGACCATGACATGAATGTATATTTCTTGTTTTCTTGTTGCTGTGACCAAATATCTGACGGAAAGTAACTTACAGGAGGAAGCAGTTATTCTGGCTCGTGGTTTAAGGGAACACCGTGGTGGGAGGCAGCATGTGGGTGGATCAGGAAGCAAAGCCCACCCTAGTGCTCAGATCACTTTCTACTTTGCAGCTGTTCTTCAGTTCAGGACCCCCGTCCGTGGGGGTGGTGCCGCCATCCACACTCAAGCTGGGTCTTCCCCCTCAGGTAGATCTCTCTAGAAATAGCCTCACAGAAACACCCAGAGGGGTGTCTCAGGTGGTTCCAAATCTAGTCAGGTTGACACTGAAGATTAAATGTCATACACACACACACACACACACACACACATATGCACACACTTGTCTGTCTGAATTTTCAGTGACTGGCTCCCAGATGCCCTTCACACTCACAGACACCAAGTCCTTGGGTGCTCAAGCACACTGTATAAAATGGTATAATATTTACATATCACTCATGCACAGCCTCTTGTGCATTTCAGATCATGTCTAGATGACTTATCATAGCTCATACAATGTGAGCACAATTCAAATAGTTGTTCTGCTATACTGGCCATGGAATAAGGGCACCGAAAGCTGTCTGCACATGTGCAGTACAGAAGCAATTTCCCTTTTCAAATATTTTCTATCCGTGCTGTGTTGAATCCATGGGTGTGAAGCCAATGAATAGAGAAGCCCGCCCCCTCTCTCATTCTGTGTGTGTGTGTGTGTGTGTGTGTGTGTGTGTGTGTGTGTGTGTGTGTAGTGATTCTACTTCTCTGGTTGAACCTTGACTGATACATCGAATATCCAGCTTCAGGCTCCCCCCACCCCCAGCCCCTTTCTACTTAACTGACTTCAGGTCTTACTTTGGCCTCTGGCTAGTTTGAACAGAGATATGGCAAGTCCTCACTTCTTTCTTTCTTAGTGTATTGTGGGTGGGTGCCGATGTGCACGCACGTGCGGAGGCCAGTGGAGTGCTTCCAGTAGCCTCCTCTATTGCTCCTCAGCCCTACTTCCTTGAGACAGTGCCACTGAATCTTGAGCTCCCCATTTCTCTGTCAGACTGGCTGACCAGAGAGCTCTGCTGACCTTCCTCTCTGTGCTCCTATTACATCCTTTCCATTTCCCTTCCAGACTAATGTGCTCGTCCCTCCCCAGCCGTTGTAGAGACTTGTGGTTCCCGGGCGCCCTGGGGCCACTGCGCATCAGTTTCCCAGGGGCGTCCAGGCAACTGCGGAGCAGGGTCATGAGCGGCCCTGAGTGCGACGAGAAGAAACACCCGGGATCTAGCTTCGGAAAATGGCTCGTTCATTTGCCAGGGGAATGGGTTAATAAGCGTTTGTGAAAGAGCAGGAAGAGGTAGGGGTCATAAGGGGATTTGTTAGTTCAAAGGTCCTACTGATGCCTAATTAGCATGTAGTGACGTCACGGGTGCGTGGGAAAGGGCCTGTAGGGTCTAAGTAGTGGCAGGAAACGTTACGGAGTGTGGGTCCTAGCCCCTACGATTGGCTGCATAAAGGCTGTTGACTGATACCTCATTAGCGTATAGGAATGTGCTGGGCAAGCGGCAAGAGGTCACAAGGCTCTGGGGAAAGCAAAACCTAAGTCTTATCAGGACGTCTAGGTGTCCTGGGCTGGAGGGAGGGAGTGGCCTCACTCGTGCTAGGCCCTGGGGTCCCAGGTTATCGGGGTCTAGCTGCAACCTCTGGGGGGGGGAGGAGGAGGAGAGGTCTCATTCCTGCCAGCTTCGGGACCCAAGGTTATCAGGGGTCTAGGCTTGTTGCCACCTCCTCTGGCCTGGGGCCCTTAGCGGTGCCTGGCAGCTCAGGCCCCCTTTAACCCTGGTGGCCTGGGGCCCTTGCCTGTGCCCGACAGAGACTATGAGACCTTGCCAAACCCAAGCCATCACCCTGTGCAAGTATGTCCCCTATCCACTGACTGCTCAGTATGGGGACATGTCTGAGTCTCCAAGGGGTTGGATTAGCCAAGTCTTTTGTTGGAACTGCCTTGCCATTCTTATTCAAAGTTCTCTCGTTGCTCCTTGCACCCAAATCTCCATTCAGTGGGCTCCAGGATTTGACATGCAGCAATACATCTGTCCAAGGGGAAAAAGTTTCCCCTTCACCATTTCCTAGTCATTGACTGAGTTTACTGGAAGATGAATTTTAGGATATGAGTGTGGAGTGTGCCCCCACAGGCTCCTGTGTTTGAACACTCGGTCCCCAGTTGGTGACATTGCTTCAGGAAATTGCAGAAGCTTTAGGAGATGAGGCTTCTCACCATGATGGACTAAACTTCTAGACCCGGAGCTGGGGAGATGACCCGGCGGTTAAAGGTGATTGCTTGCAAAACCTGCTGGACCAGGTTCAACTCTCCAGTGCCCACCTAAAGCCAGATACACAGGGTAGTGTGTGCATCTGGAGTTCATTTGCAGTGGTAGAAGGCCCTGGTGCACTCATTCTCTCTCTCTCCCTCTCTCTCCTCTCCCTCCCCCAAAATAAATTAATTAAAGTAAGCATCTAGTCCTGTGAGCCAAAATAAACCCTTCCTCCCTTAAATTGGTTCTGTCAGGTGTTTTGTCTGAGTGACAATGAACAGAAATTTGTTCATATCATGTACTCCCATGACTGAGTGTGATTGGCATAAGACAACAGACCAGGAGTGACTAGAGTCTTCAGGTTAGGGTAGATGGATCATAAGTTTCTGACAGAAGCCAGAAGCCCACCTCCCAGGGCCCAGGGAATAATTAATTTGTAGCTATATACCAATCAAAGACAAGGCCAAAAAAAAAAAAAAAGTCATTTGTAGGCTGTGTGAACCACAGGCAGTAGAGTGGGGGAAGAGAAAAGCCCATGATGTTACAGGCAGACATCCGAGCATGAAGGGCATCCGCTGAGAATCTCAGCTTAAGTCCTGGGACAAACTGTTGGATCAGGGGTACATGAATCCTGTTAGAAATAGAGAGCGTTTGTTGAGAAAGAGAAAGACACTCTCCTGCCACAATGCTATGAGGAGAATATGGGGTTATATAAACAGGCAAGCTGTTGAGGTCTTTAGGAGAGTTTTCCACAACAGGACCCGGTTACTCATCAGAGCCCACACAGTGGTTGAGGGTGACTAACCCCAGTTACACCAGGATTTCCTGGACAGCTTACTGTAGCACACTTCTCAGCCCTGGCCCTGCAGCTCAGGTCTCTCCTTCAGCATCCCAGGAAGAAGGGGGAGGGGCCACAGATTTGTACCTTAGACAATCCCAGTGATGCTGAGGCTGTGAGCCGGGGGGGGGGGGGGGCACAATCTGAGAGCCTTGACATAGAAAAAGACCAGAAGACAGGTCAGCTTGACACTTATATCAAATACCATCTTAAACACAGCCCCCCACCCTTCCTTTTAAAAGCTAGGACAAAATTAGGCCTGGAAACTTGAAGTAAAATCGAGAGATTCAGACGAAACAGACAATTTGATATCAAGAGATGCCCGGATTCTGAGAGTCACTGTGGCAAGTGGTATAGCTGCTTTGAGCCTGCGGCTTTATCTGTAAAAGGAGGGTAATAACAACAACCACATGGGTTGTCTTGAGAACTGAGACCCAGAACATAAAACATCGGCATGCTGGGGCATTTCCAGTGCACACGGGGATGACGTAGGCAGAGGGAACAACTCCAGCATCTACTGAGGCCAGATTAGGGGAGGTACCCTCAACAGAGGGAGCCAGTCCCTTCAAAACTGCATCCTTTGGTGCCCTGGGCTGTTTCAGGTTCATATTTCCCAGAGCCTTCATAGCTGTTACTTTGTCGTGTGAATGTGCACACGTGTGCCTGTGTGTGTGTGTGTGTGTGTGTGTGTGTGTGTATTCCTCGGTCCATTCCTTTGGGGGGAGGTATGTGTGAGTGCATGCGTTGCTAGGACCATTCTTTTTTCTTTCTTTTTTTTTTTTAGGCCCATTCTTTTTTTTAAAAAAACTTATTTATTTATTTATTTGAGAGAGAGAAGGAGAAAGAGGCAGATAGAGAATGGGCGCTCAGAGCCTCCAGCCACTGCCAACAAACTCCAGACGCATGTGCCCCCTTGTGCATCTGGCTTGCGTGGGTCCTGGGGAGTTGAACCTGGGTCCTTTGGCTTTGCAGGCAAACACCTTAACGGCTAAGCCATATCTCCAGCCCTCTGTTTTTAAATGTTTATTTAAGGGGGGGAGGGAGAAAATGGGCATGCCAGATCCTCCAGCCACTGCAAGTGAACTCCAGATGCATGTGCTATCATGTGCATCTGGCTTACATGGGTTCTGGGGAGATTCAAACCTGGGTCCTTAGGCTTTGCAGGCAAATACCTTAACCGTTATGCCATCTCTCCACCCCTAGCTCCATTCTTGGATAGATGGAAAGTGTAGACACAAAAAGGTCAAGAATAAAAGTAAACTTTCCCACCGTCTAACATCAAACCCTTAATTGCTTGGAGCCTGACCCAATACATTGTGATTTCTTACACAAATAATATTAACTCCTAATGTGACCTCTGGTGCCTCGTCCCAAATAGCCAATCTCAGGAAGGACAAATGGTGTAATCTAATTTACTGTGCAGAAACCGGGGAGATGGCTTGGTGGACAAAGTGCTTGTCACACAAACATGGGGACCTGTGTGCAAATCCCTAGTACCCAAGTAAAACCTATATATTGTGGACTACCTGTAATCCCATTGCTGGGTTTGTGGAAATAGAAGATCTCTGGGGTTGCTGGCTAGCTACTCTAGCTGAATTGGTGAGGTCTAGGTTCAGTAGAAGATCCTGTCTCACAAAAATAAGCTGGGGGGGGTAGCTAAGGAAGACCCCCAACATCAACACATGTATAAATACATGTACCCACACCAGCACACACAGACGAGTCTGCTTATATATGAACCTACATACACACAACACACATGCAAGAAAGAAGGAAAGAGAAAGAAAGAAAGAAAAAGAAAGAAAGGAAGGAAGGAAGGAAAGAAAGAAAGAAAAAGAGTAAGCTGGCCACTTCTTATCTATTCAAATACAACCCCTCACAAATGGCCCAGGAGACCAAGCTAACGGTCTTGTAACTGCTGTAAAAACATGCCATTGCCCCTCA
The DNA here is from genome assembly GCA_036346955.1 of Dipus sagitta. NCBI lineage: Eukaryota > Metazoa > Chordata > Mammalia > Rodentia > Dipodidae > Dipus > Dipus sagitta. Next base: position 4,888,199 of record CM070771.1, read on the forward strand.
GGGAGACAATTCATTCAGAATTTACATGCCATTTCTCTGTTCATAGTGTCTATTCTTTCTCTTTAGATTTATTTGAGAGAGAGAGAGAGAGAGAGAAAAGAGAATGGGCATGCAAAGCCCTCTTGCCACTGCAGACTAACTCCAGATGTGTGCTCCATGTTGTACATCTGGTTTCACTTGAGCATTGGGGAATCAAACCCAGACCATCAGGCTTTGCAAGTAAGTCCCTTTAACCACTAAGCCATCTCTCCAGCTCCTTGTCTATTCTTTTTAAAATAATGTTTTATTTATTTATTTGCAAACAGGGAGAGAGAGAGAGAGAGAGAGACAGAGTACATGCCAGAGTCTGTAGCCACTGCAAACAAACTCCAGATGCATGTGCCACTTTGTGCATCTAGCTTACATAGGTACTGGGGAATCGAACTCAGGTCTTCAGACTTTGCAGGCAAGTGTCTTAACCTCTGAGCTATCTCTCCAGCTTCTTGTCTATTCTTTATTTAAAACTTGCACATCAGCTCTGGTCTGGTAAATATGTTTACCCCCGTGCCTTGGGTTCCTTCTTCCTGACAGGGTACAGAGCAGAAGCCGTGTGTGTGTGTGTGTGTGTGTGTGAGAGAGAGAGAGAGAGAGAGAGAGAGAGAGAGAGCGACCAGCATTCCTGTTAAACACAATAATTTGACAAGTAAAACATTGACAGTGATAATCTATAATTGTTACTGGAGTTGTCAGGGTCAGAGCGTGGGCTCTGGCAGCCCTAACAAGTTAGGCTTAGCCATCCACCCTTAATATGCCACTTGAAAAACAATGGGGGCTGGAGAGATGGCTTAGTGGTCAAGGCGCTTGCCTGCGAAGCCTAAGGACCCAGGTTCAATTCTTCAGAACCCATGTAAGCCAGAAGCACAAGGTGGCACATGCATCTGCAGTTTGTTTACAGTGGCTGGAGGCCCTGCATCCTCTCTCTGTCTCCCTTTCTTTCTCTCTCTCTCTCTGTCTAATAAGTAAATAAAAATACTAAAGAGAAAAGACAAGTAATAGAGAAAAACAGAGAAGGGAGACTTATTCAATGTGGCCACACTGGGAAATAGAGAGGCCCAGTGACCTCCCCCACATCTGTGTTTGGGCTCTGACATGAAGTTTACGTTTATAAAGAAGATATATGTCTAATTAAACAGTCCTGGCCAAGGTATGGCCCCACCTATCTCCGACCCGTTACTGTCCGGACTCCAGGCTTCCTGGCAAGGTGGTCTAGCAGGTTGTCAGAACTGAGTGAAATCTCCTCCTGGGAGACATGCTCCTCCTCTGGCTGGCACCAGGCTTTAGCCTTTTGTCTTTCCCGAGCACAAGACTCCTGGGAAATTTATTTCAGCTCCTTGGGGACCATTGTTTCAATAGTCTTACAGACATAGGGAGGGACACCAGTGTCTCTTTAGAATATTTGCATTCCTACTAGTTGGTAATGAGACCTATGGCTTTCATTTTTTTTTTTCCTTAGGCAGGGATTTTTGGGGCATGTGCATGCATGTGTGGTGTGTATGCACATGTGTACTTTGATGTGTGATGCGTATCAGTGCACATGTATATACTTGTGTGTGAAGGCCACAGGCCAATGTCAGATGTCTTCCTCAATTGTGCTTCACTTGACATTTTTCATTTTTTGTTTTAGAAAGAACAAGAGAGAATTGGTGTGCCAGAGCCTCAGCCACTGAAATCAAACGCCATATACTTGTGCCACCTAGTGGGCATGTGCGGCCTTGTGCTTGCCTCACCTTTGTGCGCCTGGTTTACATGGGATCTGGAGAGTAGAACATGGGTCCTTAGGCTTCACAGGCGAGTGCCTTAACCACTAAGCCATCTCTTCAGCCCTCCCTTGACAATTTTTGAGACAAGGTCTCTCACTGACTTGGAGCTTACCAATTTCTTCAGACAAGTTAGCCCACAAGCCCTGGATATCCTCCTATCTCTGTCTTTCTGGCACTAGGGTTACAGGTATGCGCCATCACACCTGGCCTTTCACGTGGGTGCCGGGGACCTGAACTCAAGTCCTCATGCTTGTGCAGCAAGTGCTTTGTGCACAGAGCCATCGCCCGGCCCTTTAAGCAGGACTTTAAAGGGGCGGCAAAACTACTTCTCTCTACCAGTTGCATTTTACAGCTTATGATCAGCAGTAGCTCCGTCCTGGCAGTGAAGCACACACCATTATTTATATGTTTGTTCCCTGCCTTGTTTCCCAGGAGATTTAAGGCAGCTGCAGACCCTAGGAAATTAATCCCCTATCTTGTGCCCTGGGGAGAGCAGGGCTCCGTTATCAGCCCAGGCAGGTCAGCTTGGTTGAATGGTCTCGGGCACAGCCCAGCCCTCCCTACTGCAGTCCCCCAGAGACCACCTAGACCAGCTGTGTGCCAACATCTGCAAGCATTAGAATCCCCCGGTGGGCTTGTTCAAGCACAGACTTCTGGGAGCCCCACTGCAGAGTGATTGAGTGAGATGAGGCAGGCCTGAGGATTTGCACTGGTAAGGAGTTCAGGTTCTTAGGTGGTGCTGGGCTGTGGGGAGAAGGTCTCACACTGGGAAGCCCCATCTAGAGAAACCTACATGGAAATCTTCCTTCTAGAAGCTGGAACACTGGGCGCATATGCCAGGGCCTGTTTGAAGTTTGCATCTCCTCCTCCTTAAAGACATATACTCAGGTAAAGCCAGGTCTTCATGCAGCAGAAAAGAATTTCAGGACAAGGCAGAGTGAAGCCAAGCTAGCAAGCTTATTAAGATAGAGTACATACCTTAGATTTAAACATGGGTGTTGAGAGAGAGAGAGAGAGAGAGAGAGAGAGAGACTGACTTAGGAAAAGGCGAATACACAATCCAAGATAGGTATGCAGGCATTTCAAGAGAGTCACTCATAGGTGTCTTTGCAGTGGTGACACATGTGACATTGTAGCTTTCTAAGTTATACTCCTCATAGGAAGTGATTTTGCAGTACTGGGCACTGATGCCAGGGCTTTGCTCATGCTAGGCAGGAGCTCTAGCACTGAGCCATGCCCCCAGCCCCTCACTGGAGGATTCTAGGCAGGAGCTCTACCACTGAGCCACACCCTCAGCCCCTCACTGGGAGATTCTAGGCAGGGGCTCTACCACTGAGGCACACCCCCAGCCCCTCACTGGAGGATTCTAGGAATGAGCTCTACCACTGAGCCACGCCCCCAGCCCCTCACTGGGGGATCCTAAGCAGGAGCTCTAGCACTGAGCCATGCCCCCAGCCCCTCACTGGAGGATTTTAGGCAGGGGCTCTACCACTGAGCCACGCCCCAGCCCCTCACTGGGGGATTCTAGGCAGGGGCTCTATCACTGAGGCACACCCCCAGCCCCTCACTGGAGGATTCTAGGAATGAGCTCTACCACGGAGCCACGCCCCCAGCCCCTCACTGGGGGATCCTAAGCAGGAGCTCTAGCACTGAGCCATGGCCCCAGCCCCTCACTGGGGGATTCTAGGCAGGAGCTCTACCACTGAGCCACGCCCCCAGCCCCTCACTGGGGGATTCTAGGCAGGAGCTCTACCACTGAGCCACGCCCCCAGTCCCTCACTGGGGGATTCTAGGCAGGAGCTCTACCACTGAGCCCTGCCCCCAGCCCCTCACTGGGGGATTCCAGGCAGGAGCTCTACCACTGAGCCACCCCCAGCCCCTCACTGGGGGATTCTAGGCAAGAGCTCTACCCCTGAGCCACGCCCCCAGCCCCTCACTGGGGGATTCTAGGCAGGAGCTCTACCACTGAGCCACGCCCCCAGCCCCTCACTGGGGGATTCTAGGCAGGAGAAATACCACTGGGCCATATCTCCAGCCCTATGGATCCTTATCTTGAAAGAAGGGCTCAAAAAATTGCATGGGGATTTGCTTAAACTAGGGCAGTGAGCATGTGATGATTTAGGATCTGCTCTCCCCCACCACCACCTTTAACATTGCATATTTTATATGCTATGAATGGATCCTCCTCCGCCCCCATACTTCTATTTGGATCTAAATAATTGGTTTAGTTGGAAGGTCTGTTTCCAGAGGAAATCATTGTGATTTACACTACTGTTTCTGCTCAAGCTCACACGAATATCAGACAGCCTGGCTGGGAAGCAGGGCACAGAGCTGGATGAAGCATCGCCTTGTCTCCACATGTTCACTGTCCAATGCTTCAACCCAGGGGCTGTCTCTGGGGCTCCTGGGGGTTCATACAATGGGCAGTGAGTACAGAAGTGGTCCGCTTAGCTCAGCGTGGTCTGTCAGGTGAGCTGCATGGCTGTCCAGATTGTCTTTTCTTTTTAATTGGAAGAGAGAAAAAAAATGTTTCTATTTTCTGCTGACATGATCCCATATACAGAGAATCACAAGGAATATCCACACAAAACTCTCGGTGCTCACACGCAAGGTCAGGCTCATTGCAGGACAGAGGCTCAGGATCGACATCAGTTGTGTTTATGTATATTAACAAGTGCAGTTCAAAAGTGAAGAAAACAGGGCTTGGAGGGATGGCTTAGCTGTTAAGGCATTTGCCTGCAAAGCCAAAGGACCCAGGTTCAATTCCCCAGGACCCATGTTAGCCAGATGCCCAAGGGGGCGCATGCATCTGGAGTTCGTTTGCAGTGGCTGGAGGCCCTGGCGCGCCCTCTCTCTCTCTCTCTCTCTCTCTCTCTCTCTCTGTGTGTGTCTCTCCCTCTCTTTCTCTCTGTCACATAAATAAATAAAATAAAATAAAAAGTGAATAAAACAAACCCATTTATAATGCCATCATATCTACTAAGATACTTAGGGGAAAATTTGTCCAGAAATCATGTGTGTGTGTGTGTGTGTGTGTGTGTGTTGTATGTGTGTATGTATGGACACACTGGCCATTGCAGGTCAGAAGACAACTTCAAGTGCTGGACAGGGTCTCTCCTGTTCACCAAGGCATATATCAGGCTAGCTGACCCATAAGCTTGCACGATTCTCCTGACCCTGCTACCCGCTTGCCTGCACGCACACAGCAGTTACGGATGCATGTGCTACTGTGTGCGGCCCTTACATAGGTTCTGGAGATCTGGACCTCAATCGTCAGGCTTGTGCATCAGGTGCTTTTAACCACTGAGCCATTTTCCCAACCCCACTCGACTGATTTGATTCTTTTTATTATTATTATTATTTTAAATTATTTACTTGTGCATGTATATAACAGGCTCTCTCGCCACTACAAATTAATACCTATCAGCTTATATGGATGGCTGGGTAATTAAACCCCAGCCATCAGGCTTTGCAGACACGTTCCTTTAACCATGAGCCATCTCCCCAGCTCCACTGAGTCTGAGTCCATTGCACTTCGTGTTAAGAGAATTCTGCTCACCTTGCAAGTGAAGCAAACTATCAATGATCAACCTCCTTCTCTCCTTGCCCGTCCTTCTTCCCACCCTCCCCTGAAATTGGGTATTAGGGGTTCAGGAATAGAATCCTTGAATCCCAAACCCTTAATTCCTGTCTACTTTTGACCAAAGAATTGGATCAAAGAAGACTGAGAAGGATAATTATTAAATTATTATATTTAGGAAAGTATAAAACTGAGGGAAGGAAAATCAATACACCCACATGGTCCGAGAGCCCGTGTGGGTCTAGAGAAACACGAACAGAGATTTAGAGAGAAAATGCAGAGAGCTCCTGACATGTGGAGGGCAGGAGAGGTGGTGAGCCTATGTAGGAGTAAGGGGGGCTTCTCCCCTCATCGCTGCTGAAGTTCAGAAGCCAGCCAAGAGAGGTTGCCCTCCCATGGTAAACGTGTGTATCACCTTACTGGAGTGGGCGCTCCCTTCTGGCTCAGGTGAGCCAGGGAAACCACTGGTTGGTTTGGGCTAGAGGCTGTCTTGGGAAGAGGCCAGTCATGACACCAAGTTCTGGGGCTGAACTTGACCAACCACAATGTCAGGATTAGATTTAAATTCTAGGAAAGGGAACCTCCCTCTTAAGAGGGGCTCAGATTATTTGTGGAAAAAGGAAAGCTAGGGAAGAGATAAGACTGCAAGGGTAGGCTCAAAGAAAGACATTCTTGCTTCTTACTTTTAGGGGCCCAGTCACCCTAAACTACCTAATAGAGCTACCTCCCTCCCTCTCACCCCATCCCTTTGCCTCTGTGGTGGTTTGATTCAGGTGTCCCCCATAAACCTAGGTGTTCTGAATGCTAGGTTCCCAGCTGATGGAGATTTGGGAACTAAGGTCTCCTGGAGGGAGTGTATTGTTGGGGTCGGGATTATGGGTGTTATAGTCAGTTTCCCCATGCCAGTGTTTGGCACACTCTCCTGTTGCTATGGTCTACCCTATGTTGCTCAGGGGGTGATGTCCACTCCATGCTCATGCCATCGTTTTCCCCTGACATCGTGGAGCTTCCCCTCGAGCCTGTAAGCCAAAATAAACCTCTTTTTCCCCACAAGCTGCTCTTGGCTGGGTGATTTCTACCAGCAATGCGAACCTGACTGCAACAGCCTTCTTAGTTGCCTTTTTGCTCAGAATAATGCAAATGTTTCCATTTAAATCCACCAGGTGTTCTCTCTTTCAAACGAATAAACACATCTTACCCGGATAGGGTAGCAGAGATGGATGTATCAGGCTGTTTACTCGCGGGGAACAATGAAACCCATCAACTCTCTGATAAGCAGAGGAGAGAGGCCAAGGGCAGACTGTTCTCTGTGTCCTGTGTCACAATAATGAGAAAAAAAATGACAATAACAGCTTTCTGTTGAGCATTTACTGTGTACCAGACACTTTGCAAAACTCTCTCCATGATTCAAAACTCCCTTATTTATTCTTTTGTTCAAGATGCAGCCTCTCTCTTTAGCCCCAGCCGGCCTTGAACTGGTGGCCTTGAACTCTTGCCTCTGTCACCTGGGTGCTGGGATGAGTGAGCCACCACCCTCAGTGTCCCCAGGGACGTCTTCAGATTTCTGCGGCAGCAGCAGTCGGAGTCCTCGTGCTCCCAAAAGGCAAGAGTTCGGGGGCGCAGCAGTAAACAGTCGCGAAGCTCATTAGCAAAACCGTGGACCTAGACCAGCAGCAGTGGCCCTGATCCTGAGGGCATGGGGCTGACGTTCCTCCTCTCTGTTGTGCCCTCCCTTGGGCCTCTCTCCTGCCTCCCTCAGAGTGGGCACTTCCAGGAAAGGGGCCTGCTTTTCTTATTATTTATTATTTATTTATTTATTTGAGAGTGACAGATAGAGAGAAAGAGGCAGGGGGGGGGGGGGGGGAGAATGGGCGTGCCAGGGCCTCCAGCCACTGTAAACAAACTCCAGATGCGTGTGCCTCCTTGTGCATCTGGCTAACGTGGGTCCTAGGGAATCGAGCCTCGAACCGGGGTCCTTAGGCTTCACAGGCAAGCGCTTAACTGCTAAGCCATCTCTCCAGCCCCGGGCCTGCTTTTCTTGGGAGCCCATTTTACCCAGCATTTAGCCTGTTATAAGTAGGTGTAGGTGGTGGTTTGATTCAGGTGTCCCCCATAAACTTAGGTGTTCTGAATGCTGGGTTCCCAGCTAATGGAGATTTGGGAATTAATGTCTCCTGGAGGCAGTGTATTGTTGGGGGCGGGCTTATGGGTGTTATAGCCAGTGTCCCCATGCCAGTGTTTGGCACACTCTCCTGTTGCTATTGTTCACCTGATGTTGGCCAGTGGGTGATGCCCACCCTCTGCTCATGCCATCGTTTCCCCTTCCATCATGGAGCTTCCCCTCGAGCCTGTAAACCTCTTTTTGTTTCCCCCACAAGCTGCTCTTGTCAGGTGATTTCTACCAGCAATGTGAATCTGACTGCAGCAGTGTATAAGATGCAAGAATATATATATAATGTACCTAAGGCGAATCATTCTGTAAGAGAAAGGTTAACCGCACTCTGGTGAAGAAGTCTCCGAAACTGGTTTGAGCTGGCCCAGCTCTAGTCCACTGACCAGTGCCAACTGATGCTCCTTACATCCTATTTTATCAAACCCCACCATCCTTGCATCGTGTTTTCGGAGTCTTGACTTGGTCTGTCTGGAGTGACGTGTTGTTCTCTATGTCCTAGTTAGTACCTCCTTCTGCCTAACAGTAACGTGTGTGTGTGTGTGTGTGTGTGTGTGTGTGTGTGTGTCTGTGGTACATGCACGTGAATGTGGACAGGCACATGTGCCCCCACCACACACCCGTGGAAGCCAGAGGAGAATGTCAGGTGTCTTCCCCTCTCACTCATCTGTGTGTTTTCTTGAGACAGAGTCGCTCATGGAACCTGGAGCCACCGTTTTCACTCACCGGCAAGTCCCCGTGATTCTCCAGTCTCCGTTCCCCTCAGGACTGGGATTGCAGGCTTGCTACACCCATCTCTTTGTCTGGGTGCCGGAGAATGGACCTCAGGACAAATCAGGCTCTTGTGCTTGTGTGGCAAGTGCTGAGCCATGTTCCTTGTGCCAGTCTGTAACTTCTTATTACTCAAAGCCAGTCAGGAATGGAAGCCTATTTTGTGGTTGTTGTGACTTTATAGATGACACACAAAGAAAGGGAGTAGCTTGCCCAGCGCTAGAGAGTGGCAGGACTAGCTTTAAATGTGGTACCCAGGTCTGGCCCTGACCAGGCCTGGCAGGGCAGCACTATCTTGACTCATCTTTTATAAGTGGAGGATGCTTGAAGGGCAGACGTGAGGCTGGCCGTCCCTCTGCTTGCAGTAGGAATAATGATAACACCTTTCTTACATGATGTGGTCCCCTTCCCATCTCTCTCCAAGTATGTAAAATACTGTAGCTGAAGGAGGACAGAGCTCTGGGTGGGTGTGTTCTTGGAGTAGAGACTGATAAAAATGGGAAGCTCGGGGGTCAGCAAGGAAGCCACCAGGATGGACAACGAGAAGTGAAGTGGCGACACGCCCGGCTGTCGTGTCTGGAGAACGTGGAAGCCTTCACGGCCCCCGTGACTTCAATGTGAGGGATCGCAGGAGAGCAGAGCCAGCCAGGATTTGAAGGGATGGGCGGGTGGCTGCAGGGCCCAGCAGCTAGATGCCTGTGATGGTTAATTCAATGGTCAACTTGCCGGAATCTAGACTTACCTGGGAGACACACCTCTGCGGATGTCTGTGAAGGAGTTTCTAGATTCGATTACTGAGGTGGGAAGACCACCACAGCCGTGGGCAGTGCCATTGCCCATGGGCTGGGACGCCTGACTGTATAAAAAGTACAGAGTGAGCTCAGCACCAGCACTCATCTCTCTCTGCTTCCTGGCTGAGGACCCAGTGTGACCAGCTGCCTCACATTCCTGCCGCCATGTCTTCCCTGCCACGATGGACTATAACCTCGGGCTGGCAGCAAAACTAAACCCTTTCAACTCCCTCAAGTTGCTTTTTGTCAGGTATTTTATCACAACGACGAGGAAAGTAATGAAAGCGTCCTACCCAAAGCGTTGAGCAGGAAGCATTTTGGGGGTGGGGAATGGAGATAGATGTCCACTGGTAAGGTGGGGCCTTGAGCACTAGGGACAGCACCCTCTTAGAAAAGCTGCATATCATGTGACCTGTTGGGGAGCCACTCACTGGTGAGGCCATGAGCCATGGCTTGAACCGATGGGAGCTATCATAAGAATGAAGATGAGGACTCGACCCAGCCCCGAAGTCACCTAGTGACATGAGACAATCGTCCCCTCTTACCCAGCATTCCTGCTATACCGTCTTGCCCTCTTGCCCCAGGCCCAGCCTCAGGGTGACAGAAAAGGTATGCTGCTATTGGCAGTGAGAAGAAAGAGGGAGGCAAAACCTCTTGTCATTCCTGGTCCTGCCCACCAGCTACCCAGGGGAAAGCAGGGTCCACTGTTCTCAGGTGGGCAGCCCTGTTTCAGTCACCGAACATAACCTGAAAGTACATGAATGTATGTGTCCACAGTGGGGAATGTGGGTCCTTACCATCTAAGTGGGAGCAAAGGCTGGGTAAACGTCACCTAGTGTTCCGTGGCATGCTGGGACCGTCTTACTCTGTGCATCAATCACACGGCACCGGGCAGGTGGTTCGGACAATACCTGTTGGAAGTTTAAGCTAAAGGGACTGCTGGTTTCTCTGAGGTCTCTCCCCTTGGCCTGGCTGTCTTCTCTTCTGGGTGGCCTTCGCAGCATGGGATCATGTCTATGACCTGCTGTTTGGGTAAGAGCACAGTTCTATTGAGGGAGTTTGCTAGTCAGTCTTCTGTCCACTGTAACAAAATACTCAAGAAAACCATTTTTTTAAAAAAAATTATTTATTTGCAAGCAGAGAAAGGGAGAGAGACAGAGAGAAGAGAGACAGACAGAGAGAGAATGGGCACGCCAGGGCCTCCAGCCACTGCAAACAAACTCTAGACGCATGTGCCCCTTGTGTATTTGGCTTACGTGCGTCCTAAGGAATGGAACCGAGGTCCTTTGGCTTCGCAGGCAAACGCCTTAACCACTAAGCCACCTCTCCAGCACTCAAGAAAACTATTTTAAAGAAGGGAAGGTTTGTTTGGGTTCACAGCTTCAGATGCTTCGGTCCATGGTCACCTGGTTGGATTGCTTTCAGGCCTGTGGTCAGGCATAAATCACATGGTGGAAGGGTAGTAAGAGAGCACCCCCATCTCATGATATCTGGGAGAAGAGAGAGAGGAACACAAAAAGAAAGGGAGGGAAGGAATAAAGGAGGAATGGAGAGATGGCTTAGTGGTTAAGACACTTGCCTTCAAAACCAAGGGACCCAGGTTTGATTCCTCAGAACCCACATAAGCTAGACGTACAAGGTGGCACATGCATCTGGAGTTCCTTTGCAGTGGCTGGAGGCTCTGGCACACCCATTTTCTCTCTATCTGCCTCTTCCTCTCTGTCAAAATAAGTTTTTTTTTTTTTAAAGTATTTTTAAAAAGGAAGAAAGGAAAGGAAAGGGAGAGAACTGGAGAGATAAGGGGTTCACTGATTTGGCTAGATGAGCTGGCCAAGAAACCCTAGGAATCCCCCTGCCTCCACCTTCCAGGGTTATAAGCACACACCACCAGTGCTCAGAACCCAAACTCAGGTCCACATGCATGTAAGGCAAGCACTTTACCCACTGAGCCAATCCCCCAGCCCCTTTTTATTTTCTTTTTACTTAATTTTTGTTTTGTTTTGCTTTTTGAGGTAGGGTCTCCCTCTAGCCTAGGCTGACCTGGAACTCACTATGTAGTCTCAGGTTGGCCTCGAACTCACAGTGAACCTCCTACCTCTGCCTCCCAGTGCTGGAGTTAAAGGTGTGCACCACCACACCCAGCTCCCCTTTTTATTTGTTATTTAGATTTTGAAGAACTTAATTGTTCTCTTCACAGACCCTTTCTTCAAATACAGTCTCACTCTCAGGCCCAAGGGGATTGGGATTCCAACATGAGAACTTAGGAGTACACAATGTAGCCCACAGCAGCTGTCTGCTACAGGATGACTCAGTGGCCCAGTGGGAACCATGTTGTTTTCCTGGCACACATGCCATGGACAGCCTGCCAAGGGTGGTGACGTCACCTGCTGCCCACTCCGGCTGTCATTGCTGATACAGAACAACGGGGCCAGAAGGGACAGGAGTGCCATCTGTAGGGGCTCCCACAGGAACAGGAAGCTCAGGGATCCAGGTGCTCTTGCAGAGCGTCCTACAGATGGCTGGGACGTGGGGGTAGAAGACCATCAACAACGTACTATTAGTCTCGGAAAAGGGCAATTTGCAAAACCGAAAGTGCAGGATGGATGGATTTGAAAGGAATGTGCATGTGCATGCATGCGTAGGATCGTGTCTCCCATCTGTCAGGCAAAGAGCTATGAGTGACAGAAGACACAGAACGGTGACAGCCATTATCGCTGTGGGTGGGAACACCATGACCACTAGTTTTAAAAGTTACCTTTGGGGCCTGGGGAGATGGCTCAGGGATTAAAGGCACTTGCTTGAAAAGCCTGCTGCCCTGGGTCCATTCCTGTCGACACCCATGTAAAGTCAGACGGACCAGCATTTGTTTCCAGTGCATCACACACACACACACACACACACACACACACGCAGATAAATAAAACTTAAAATAAAAAAAAAAATAGCACTCGAGAGGCAGAGGTAGGAGGATCACTGTGAGTTGGAGGCCACCTTGAGACTACATAGTGAATTCCAGGTCAGCCTGGACTAGAGTGAGACCCTACCTCGAAATACCAAAAATAAATAAATAAATAAAAATAAAAACAAAAAACAAATAAGTTACCTTTGGGGCTGGGAGGGTTGCTCAGTGGGTAAAGTGCTTGCCTCACAAGCATGAGGACCTTTAGTCTGGATCTCCAGCGTTCATCAGAAATGCTGGGTGTGGTGGTATGCACCTGTCTTTGGGGCTCGCTGTCTCACTGGTCTAGCAGAATCAGTGAGCTCTAGGTTTAGAGAGAGACCCTGTCGCAAAAAAAGGTGGAGAATAATTAAGAAAGACCCTCCCAGTGTTGACCCATGGCTCCACATGTATGCACACTCATGCACAAGTGTGTCTGCACACACACGTGTGCCCACACAAACATGCATGTACACATGCCATACATATATGCACATGCAAAAATCTTACTTGTGAGCCGGGCGTGGTGGCGCACGCCTTTAATCCCAGCACTCGGGAGGCAGAGGTAGGAGGATCGCTGTGAGTTCGAGGCCACCCTGAGACTCCATAGTGAATTCCAGGTCAGCCTGGGCTAGAGTGACACCCTACCTCGAAAAACCAAAAAAAAAAAAAAAAAAAAACTTACTTGTTTATTAATATGGGGTTTTTTATGTGTGTGGTGTACATTTATGTGTGTTTGAGCATGCGTGTGCACAAGAGCGTATGAACATTATGTGCATGTGCATGTGCATGTGCATGTGGGGGAAGCCAGAGAACCACCATGGATGTAATCCTCAGGAATGCTGTCTAACTTTTTGGAGACAGGATCTCTCGCTGGCCTGGAGCTCACGGATCAGGCTAGACTGGCTGGCTGGGGAACCCCTGGGATCTCCCATTTTCCCAGTGCTGGGATTAACACAGTCAACTGCCACCAGGCCTGACAATTTACATGGGCACCAGGGATCAAATTCAGGTCCTCATGCTTGTACAACTAAGCATTTTACCCACTAAACTATCTCACCAGCCCCTGTTTTTGTTTTGATTGAGATAGAGTCTCCCTATGTAGCCCAGGATGGCCTTGAAGTCTTAATTCTTCTGCCCCCATCCCACCTCCTGAGTGCTGGGATTACAGTGTGCCCCATCACGCCTATTTTCAACAATTGTTCTATAACACATTTTATACTTATTTTTTATATGAATGACGGAGAGAGGGCTGGGCTGGAGATGCAGGTACGTGACACAATATTTGCCTAGTATGCATGAAGCCTTCAGTTTAACCCCTAGCACTGCAGGAAGGGAGGGGCAAAGGGAAGGACAAAGGGAGGGAAAGGAGTGTAGAACAAAGAGAAGTGTAGAGAAAGTGGTAGTTAAGCCTTGTAGTTCAACTAGTGGAATATGGATTTTGCCTTTCTCTTTCTTTCTTTCTTTCCTTCTTTTTCTCTTTCTTTCTTTCTTTTTTTCAGATAGGGTCTTGCTTTAGTCCAGGTTGACCTGGAATTCAGTATGTAGTCTCAGGCTGGCCTTGAAATCATGGCAATCCTCCCACCTCCACCTCCCAAGTGGATTAAAAGTGTGCGCCACCATGCCTAGCAGAATATGGATTTCTGAGCCAGGACTTAACGTGTCAGGAGTTATGTGTTTGGGGATGCAAAGGAGGCTGGTATGTCCAAGGTACAGGTCACCATTTTCTTAGGGTCAAGATGGCCAGGATCGGGATGTGACTGTAGCTTCGGGGGGGGGGAGGGGCTGAGCCTTTGGAGACCCTTTGGTATGTCTGAAAAGCAATACAGTGAAAATTCCTGGACTGCCTGAGAAACCCCCTGAGATGGATGTTGGAGAAGAAATGAGATGACTGCCTCAAACACATGAATAGGGTTGAGATAGGTGACGTTGATGGTCCCCACTAGCCCTGCGAGCCTGTGGCCCCCCAAGTTAAGCTATCTTTGAGGACATGGTGACATTTGATGCGAAGAGCATATGTTGATATTTTCTTTGAAATCCGCACTGTGCCAACTGCACCTGTAAGGATGACCCGCAGGATGGTGGTGTACTTTGAGAGTCTCCATAGCAACTCTTTCATTCTTTCAGAGGATCTGGAAGCAGAAAGACAGGGAAGCATTATTTTTTTTTTCATCTCCCGACCTCATGTAACTGTGGTTTAATGAAGTGACATTTATACTCTCATATCTCCTTTCTTGCGTCTTACTACGAATGCCTTCAAATGAGGCACTGATTTGGGCAGGGGATGGATGTGCTGTCATACGGATATATTTTTAATTTTTTTCCATTATGACAGTTTTATACATGGATATAATATATTTTGATCTTATTTAACACCCCCTCCATTTTCTTCTTTTATCTTCCTCCTGCTCTTGGCAAACCCCTACTCCTTCTCAACTAGTTACTCCCCTTCTTAATTTCATGTCTTTTTTTTTTTTTTTTTTTTTTTTTTTTTGGTGACCCACCGGGTTTGGTTAGGGCTGCTGCTTGCAAAAGCATGGGTGAGAGGTTATTTACTGAAGTATGGACAACTTCCCAGTGGCTACACCACTGAAGTAAATGTCTGCAGGCTTGGCAGAAGACTCAGTAGTTAAAAGTGCTTGCCTGCAAAGCCTGTTGGTATAGGTTCAATTCCCCAGACCACATATAAAAGCCAAATGCACAAAGTGGCAATACATCTGGAGTTAATTTGCAGTCGCAAAAGACCCTGGCCAACCCATTTTTTTTTTTTTTTGTTTTCATCTCCATCTCTAGCTGTGGCTCACAAATAAATGAATAAAAATTTAAATATATATATATATATATGTGTGTGTGTGTGTGTGTGTGTGTGTATATATATATATATATTATATTATATTATATATATATATCTTCCCCTTGCCCAGCACCCTTTAACTTCCAATAGCTCCTCAGGGGGGAGTGTGGCATCATGAACCCCTCTCCCCCAACAACTGTCAACTATCTCTAAATCGCTAGGGAGGGGCAGGGCCTCATGCAGCCCTCCCCCCTCCATGATGGAATGTTGACAGGCCCAGTCTTATGCAGGAAACCTCAGCTTTTGCAGGTTGATGGGTATATCAGCCACGTGCTGCTGTTTTGACTGAACCAGCCTCAGGCAATGTTGGCTTACGGGGCTATGTGTTAAGTGGAGGAGGATCCACATGACTTGAACCTGGTGCACCAGAATGTAGGCTCAGAGCCCCGCAAGGGAAGACGCACGTGTAGCAGCATTTTCATGAATGACACAATCATCTTACAGTGAATCCTCAGAGCGTTTCAAGGGGAAAGTGTCCCCACACTCAGGACACACGGTGAGCAAGACCATGTGCTCTGGCCTCCATCTGCTGCAAATGGACGGCCGATTTCATCCTCCCTCTGGAGCCTCCTTCGCACTACTGGTGGAAATCACCCAACCAAGAGCAGCTTGTGGGGAAGAAAAGAGGTTTACTTTGGCTTACAGACTCAAGTGGGAAGCTCCATGATGGCAGGGGAAAACGATAACATGAGCAGAGAGTGGACGTCACCCCCTGGCCAACATCAGGTGAACAACAGGAACAGGAGGATGTGCCAAGCACTGGCAAGGGGACACTGGCTGTGACACCCATAAGCCCATCCGCAACAACACACTGCCTCCAGGAGGTGTTAATTCCCAAATCTCCATCAGCTGGTGTGGTGGTTTGATTCAGGTGTCCCACAGAAACTCAGGTGTTTTGTATGCTAGGGCCTCAGCTGATGGCGATTGGAAATTAAGGCCTTCTGGAGGCAGTGTATTGTTGGGGGCGGGCTTATGGGTGCCAGTGTTTGGCACACTCTCCTGTTCCTGTTGTCCACCTTATGTTGGCCAGGGGGTGATGTCCAACCTCTGCTCATGCCATCGTTTTCCCCTGCCATTGTGGAGCTTCCCCTCAAGTCTGTAAGCCAAAATAAACCTTTTTTTTTTCCCCACAAGCTGCTCTTGGTTGGGTGATTTCTACCAGCAATGCGAACCTGACTGCAACAGCTGGGAACCTAGCGTTCAGAACACCTAAGTTTATGGGGAAAACCTGAATCAAACCACCACACTCTACACGCACAGCCCTGACTCATCCTTTCATATCCACTGCTTTCTCCTGTGAATTTCCTGCAACTATTATCAATGACTCGTGACTGCTGTTCACTGTCTCTCTTATTTCAGTCTTGAACGTCCAGGGAAGCCTTCTGGTGCTGTTCATGTTTCCGTCTCTTCATGTCTCACACGGTGCTCGGTGCACGGCAGGCATGCAACGATCCTTGCACTCGCTCCAGAGGCCACTCTCTTCCTCAGCTGTGTTTAATTGCACAGTGGTTTTTTCAACTTGGCCAAGACACGCCTCATGCTTGGTCATCTCTGACCTTTCCACCATTATGGTGGTCAATATTGATTGTCAACTTGATAGGATCTGGAATCACCTAGGAGATAAACCTCTGGCACGCCTGTGAGGGAGTTTCCAGACCGTGTTAACTGAGGTGCAAAGGACCCACATTAAATGTGAGTGACACCATTCCACTGGCTGGGTTCCCAGACAAATTAAAGAGGAGAACGGGAGCTGATCACCAGCATTCAGGGTACAATGTGACCAGCTGCTTCCCACTCCTGCCCCCATACCTTCCCTAACATGAAGGACTTTAACCTCAAACTGTAAACCAAAATAAACCCTTCCTTCCTTAAGTTGTTTAAATATGTAAGGGTCCGAGAATGGCTGAAGAAAGACCCCAGACTCAAATAGCATGTAAAAACAAAGAGCATTTATTCTGCAGAATCAGCCAGCATGCGGGGGTCAACCCAGTCATACAAAATGGCCACCCTGAGAGGAGCTTGCAGGCTCCTTTTAAGCACCGCTAGAGGAATTTTGGCAGGCTTAGTCTTTTCTGACATGATTGGCTAATTTGAACAGTAACTGTACTTGTATTCTTTTGATTGGTCCTAAGGTTTTGGTGGGCTAGGACTAGGGGAATTCCAGGCGGGTTAGATAATCTTTAAAATGATTGGCTAGGCAAGCAGCAGTTACAGTTGTGCATCTCTGATTGGTTGGGGCAGAAGGCACCAAAGGGACATGTCTGAGCATGTCTGGGCTTGTCCAGGAACTTACTCAGCCTCTGGGCTATCTTCCCCGCCACCTGTCAGGGCAGTCCCGTTCCAGAAGTCCTGCCTACCTTTCTGGGAAACTGAAACTTAGGCCTAGTTAGAGTGGCACCTTTCTGAAGCCTGTCATGGTGTCAGTTGTCAGTTTTGTCCCTTCAAATATATATATATATATATATGTAGCAGAGAGAGACAGCTCCCAGACAGGCACACCAGAGCCTCTAGCCATTGCAAACAAACTCCAGATGCACACACTTTATGCATCTGGCTTTATGTGGGTACTGCGGAATCCAACAACCCTCGTCCTTAGGCTTTGCAGGTAAGTGCCTTAACTGCTGAGCCATCTCTCTAGCCCTTAAATTGCCTTTGCCAAGTATCTTGTCATAGCAGTGAGAAAAGTAACTAGTGCAACCATCAGGAGTGCCTCCAGCATCTACAGGGATTCCTTTGTGAAACACACCAGCCTTGGGCACTCCACTGTTTTCTCTCTGTTGACTACCTGATTGGCCTTGGGCATCACTCCCATGCTCATGCCTCTAGAGCTTATACCACCTCCTGAAACGCAGTGATCCCCACATCTTTGCTTGTCTACCTGGCCCTCCTTCTCCAGATATACTTTGAAGACATCAGAACCTGCAGCACATTGCCCGTGTCTTTTACAGCTGCCCTTGATTTGAGGTAGACTGCAAGGTCTCTCTGTCGCTGTGCACTTCCTTTCTTTATTTTTCATTTATTTGAGAGACACAGAGAGAAAGGAGGCAGATAGAGAAATAATGGGCTTGCCATGGTCTCCACCTGTTGCAAATGAACTCCAGATGTATGTACCACCTTGTGCATCTGACTTACATGGGTCCTGGGGAATCAAACCTGGGTCCTTTGGCTTTGCAGGCAAGCCAAGCCATCTCTCCAGCCCTCACAGTGCACTCTCTTGACCCTCCATTTTTCTGTTGCATACAGCTGGCCACCCCTCTACGCTAGTTGAATCTCCTCCCACCAAACTCACAGGGTAGGCACTATAACCGCCGGACCAGTGGCCCTTGATCACTGATCTTTTGCAGCCCTTTACCTTTTGACAATGGTTACAGCCACGTGAGGATATTGCCTGGCTCAGCTCTCTGGCAAGACCTCTCATCTCCCGTATTTCCCTCTTCCTTGCAGCAGATGACCACATGCTCTACTGCTCAGAGGGAGCGGGTCCATCTTGAGAAGCTGCTGTCCTCAGAGCCACATACACAGCCTTAGGCAGCACTGCTCCCTGCTCTTCCTCTTGATACCCTTGGGAGTGTGGTCCTCCTCGCCATCCCTGCCTCTGCAGGTAGGCAAGTCAGTTTGAAGATTCCTACAAGACATTCCTGTGTTGGACAGCTGAGTGTCTCGAGTCTGCACAAAGCACAGTTGAATCTGGGAGCGCAGCATCCATTAGGTAGGAATAATGTCTCCCATTGGCTCATGTGTTTGAACACTCGGTTCCCAGCAGGCGGCGCTCCTTGGGAACATTGTGGAGGTGGAGCCTTGCTGGGGGAAGGGCCATTGAGGGTGGGCTTTGAGGTTTTATAGCCTGGCCCTATTTCCTGCCTGAGCTTTCTCTTCCCTGGTTAGTCGCCATATCAAGCAGCTGCCTTAGACTGCCATGGCCGTGCTCTCCCCACAGTGGTGTGCTTCAGTCAGGTGTCTGGTCATAGCTACGTAAAGGTCATGAAGACAGCACTTATTTAAATCCACACGGCTGTACAGGTGCCCCACCTTCGGACCCTAGAATCAATGTTGTTCGTCTCAAGAAGCACACAACTGAGTTACAAGAATAAATAGACAAAATAATAATCATGAGGGCTTAGGAGATGGATCAGTGGTTTAAGGCACTTGCTGTGCAAACCCAGTAACAAGGTGCAAGTAGCACGTACGTCTGTGATCTCCGCGCATCTACGGCAGTGAAGTGGAGTCGGGAGAATGCCCGAAGCTCACAGGCCAGCTGGTCTTGTAGTCACAGTGGCTAAACAAGAGAGACCCTGTCTCAAATAAGATGGAAGGCAAGGACTGACACCCTGAGATTGCCCTCTCACTTCCACATACATGCTGTGGCATGTGCACATCCAACCTCCACCCCCCCCACACACACCATAAACATGCACACACATGCACATCCCCCCAAAAGTTTATTAATGTAAGTTTGATGTTTTGTGCTGGGCTGCGTGCATAATAGCTATCCTCAGCCAAATTCCCATGGTCTGGACAAGAAATACCATCCCTCCGACACCTTCCTGACCCTCGCCCTCCATGCCCCATGTTGTGGGTCTCTCTCAAATCTCAATGCCTCTCTGCTGTTGGCATCCAAGGCCATGCTGCCATCCTCTCTCGCTTGCTCCATCCCATTCCTGACACACTCTCATTTATATCCCAGGGTGAAATCCCAGGGTTTTGTGTCAAAATGCAAATTGGATCACAGCCCCCTTGCTTGGGTACTCTCATACTGAATAGCACAGTGACTTCCCTTGGATTAAGAGTCTAATCTCTTACTTGGTCCGCAGAGCACCACTTGTTCTGGTCTTCGTCACTCCACTCCTACACAAAGGGCAGCTTTAGCTCTCACCTCTGAGCCTTCCTCCTAGGGCAAGGCAACATCTTCCCCTGCCCCAGGGCTTTTGCACTCTCAGGTCCTGCTGTTAGGAAGTCCTCTGTGCTACCACTTCCTTCTAACCATTCAGAAGTGCCTCTAGAGAATCCGCGGGATGTTGCTGTGAAGGTTAGGGTCCTCCTGTGAGTGCAGTTTGATGTCACATGCCTGTCCTTCAACATCCAATCCTCAGGATCCTGCTGTAATTGTATGGTTATTTCATTACCATCCTGCCCCTGAATGCGATCACCTTGGAGCCATTCCCCAAGTACTCATCCTTAGAAAATGTCCTTAAAAACATGAGCTCACAGAGAGAAAAGTGTAGCACCAAGCGTGTGTCTCTCCGACCATCTAACTTGCCATTTCTTTCTGCTCTGTAGTAAGCCTTCTAGACTCTTGAAATGTGAAATCCACAGGCTCTGCTGTCCTGCCTTCCTTTGTTCTGTTTCTTTTACTCCGTTTGTTTGTTTGTTTGTTTGTTTGTTTGTTTTATGAGAGAGAGAGAGAGAGAGAGAGAGAGAGAGAGAGGCAGAGAATTGGCAATTGGCATGCCAGGGCCTCCAGCCACTGCAATCGAATTCCAGACATATGCACCACCTTGTGCACATGTACAACCTTGCACTCTTGCATCACCTTGTACATCTGGCTTATGTGGGATCTGGAGAGTTGAACATGGGTCCTTTGGCTTCACAGGCAATTGCTTTAACCATTAAGCCAACTCTCCTAGCCCTTTTCTGTTTCTTGACTAAAGAAAACAATGAAGAACCAAAGCCAAGAAGGGTTGAGGAGCTAGCACAGTGGGTAAAGTGTTTGTTTTGCAAGCATGAGGAACTGAATTCCTTGCCCAGAACCCACATTTTAAAAGCTGGGTGTGGTGGCGCATGTATGTAATCCCAGCATCCCAGCACTGAGAAGGTAGAGACAGGAGGATTTCTGGGGCTCGCTGGCCAGCCAGTCTAGCTGAATCATTGATCTCCAGGCCAATGAGAGACCCTGTCTCATAGGAGGTGAATGGAGTTCCTGAGGAGGTTGTTCTCTGACCTCCACACACATGTGCCCTGGCACACACATTTACACACATACGAACACACATACGCATTAAAATATGCACAATCCAGGCAGGCAGACACCAGCTGGACGTAGGAGGGATGTCAAGCGTCACCTGAGAGGCGCTGAGGTGAGGTCTCCACTGCTCCCACCATCTCTTCTCCCTTTTCCGTGGTGCGTGGTTTTGATCCTAAAGTTATTTGGCAATTTCCTTTTTTTCCCCTTTTTGAAGTGGTGTGTGTCTTGTGCGTTCATGGGTAAGCATGTTTGCCTGTGTGTGGGTATGCGTGTGTGGAAGCACGTCAAATGTTCCCCTCAGTCACACTGCACCTTATTCTTGGAGACAGGGTCTCTCACTGAACCTGGAGCTCACTGATTTACCTAGCCTAGCTAGGCAGTGAGACCTAGGAATCCTGCTGTCTCCTTTGCCAGCACTGGGATTAAAGGTACATGTGACTATGCCTGGCTTTTATCTGAGGGCTGCAGATTTGAACTCAGGTCCTCAGGCTTGCCTGGCAAGCACTCTCTTTACCCACCGCGTCATCTTCCTAGCCCCAGAAATTTCTTCAGTTGAACTCAAATGAAGGAAGCCTGGGGTAAGTATGAAGCCAACGTTGGTGGTGTTTGCACAAGACTTTGTCATAGGTCTCAAATGGGTTCTGGCAGCATTGCTGCTTGTCAGGGATCTCCTTCCACTCCCCTCCCCCACACACCTCAGGGTCCCCTTGGACCATATGAGTCTGAATTTTTAAGATATTTTATTTATTTGAGAGAGAGAGAGAGAGAGAGAGAGAGCGAGAGCATGTGTAAGAAAAAAAAAAAGAGGCAGATAGAGAAACAGAGAGAAAATGGGTATGCCAGGGCCTCTAGCCACTACAGATGAACTCCAGATGCATATGCTACCTTGTACATCTGGTTTACATGGATACTGGGGAATCCAACCTGGGTCCTTAGGCATCTCGGGCAAGTGCCCTAACCACTGAACCATCTCTACAGTCCCTGAATTTTTTTTTTCTTTTTGAAAGGTATACACCAAGAAAACTAAATGGCTTGTATTTGTGGACACAGCTAGGCCCTGAGCCAGCATTGTTTGGTCTATGAGCTGTGTCCCCTTAACACTGTAGTCATTGGCATCCCCTGATTACCTATTTGTGACCTGTCAGGTAAAAGAATAGTCTAGAACATTGCGCCTTTGTCCAGAGAATGAAGGGTGCTGCGTGATCAGGAAGCATTAGGATGGGGTTCTGAGGGAAGGAAGAGAAGCTTCTTTGAGCTGATAAGCTAATTGTTTTAAGCAGGGGGTGGTGGTGTTGCCCACACCTTGGATCAGCATTCGGCTCACAGGCTTTGTTAAGTGCGTGTGACAGGATAATCTCCTTTGTTCTGTGCCCAAGGAGGATATTTTCCACATTATTAGAGAAGTCAATAAAGATAAAACAAAATATTAACTATTTTAAGCCTTGTTAGTCCACCCTGAAGAAACAAAGCCGGCTCGTTCTGATTGCGTAGTGCATCGCTTTGCCCTAAGGAGATGGAGGGTGAGCCAAGAGGTGGGACGCAGAGTTTTCTGAGGGTTCAGTGTCCCTCAAGATCATAAAAACTACCTTGTCCCCCTTCCCCCCCCACACACACCTAGAATGATTTATAGAGCCAGGAACCTCAGTGCAGACCATGGGGGTGTGTGCTATCCATCAGCTTGCTTCCAGAAGGTGCCTTGTGTTTCTTTGGCAATTATGTTAAGCCAGTTGATCCTGGGTCTGAGCTCAGACAACTTGAAATTATTGGAGCCATTCAGCCCCAGGATTTGATCATGCAAAAGTGCCTGCTCCCTTATTTGCATGTGACTCCATGCCATTTCCAAATGCCTTTCCTGTGTATGTTTGTGTTTATATGAATGTGCAGGTGAAGTGTACACGTGTGTGTGTGCACACGTGGATGCCAGAGGACAACCTTGGGTATCTTTCCGGAGACACTATCCACCTTTTTTTAAATTTTATTTTGAGATAGGATCGCATTAGCCTGGAACTCACCAATTAGGCTAGACTAGCTGGCCAGCAAGCCCCAGAGATCCTCCTGTCTCCGACACCCCAGCACTGGTGTTACAGGCACACACCACCACAGCCAGCTTTTTTTTTCTTTTCTTTTACATGGGTTCTGGGGATTGAACTCAGGTCCCCATGCTTGCCTTGCCTTGAGCCGTCAGCTCAGCCCTGCAAGGGGACTTTAAAAGCAGAAACCTAGCTGTATCCACCTAGGCAGTGATAATGTTCAACTTGAAGTCTGAAACTTTGGAAGTTGGGAAATCTTCAGGAGCCTGTTCCTGAATAAACAGCCCACATAGTTGGCTGAGCCCGGTGGTTCCTTGAAGCTGCTCAGGTGCCCTCAGAGTCGACTTCGCTGGTTGTTCTGGGTCTCAGGTGGCACAGCCCCACCGATCACGAATCCCACACGTGCTCAGTCTTCCACCCCAGCTGGTCGCCACCGCTCCCACTTTGCAGGTTAGAAATCCATACAGGCTCTTTAAAAATCTCCCTCCTTCACTGTCCTCCCACCGCCCTCAAGACTAGATGAGTCCTGAGTACTTCCCGCCTCATACCAGGAAGTCACATACCGGGATGCTTTGTGACGCCCAGAAGTCTCACCCATGACTATCCTGCTTCAGGGCTGCTAGTGTCTCAGTTGTGAACTAAGAAACAAAAAAGCCATGGGTATGTTGAATAGTCTGTAGGGTGGTGATTAGAAGTTGATGGTGGGGAGGGCTGGAGAGTCGCAGATCCAGGGTCAAGTTATCCTGGGCTCTCTACAGACTCCTTAGTAGCCATTGACTGCCGACCTTTGTGTCTGACTGAGTATCCTTGTGTCTATCAGGTTAAAGTTTTGGATTTAGATTCACTTGGCAGAGCATCAGCTTTCACCAACCCAAACAGAAAGTACGTTACCCCATAGCATCTGACACCTAACGAGATCTCCCACTTTGCTGTAACCCGCCCGCCTGATGTTTCCGTTTCCTCATGGTAAATGCATTGGTTTATGACTGTATTTTGTTTTGTAACTATAAAAAGTAAAGGTGGGCTGGAGGGATGGCTTAATGGTTAAGGCATTTGCCTACAAAGCCAAAGGACCCAGGTCCAGTTCCCCAGGACCCATGTAAGCCAGATGCACAAGGTGGCGCCCGCGTCTGGAATTCATTTGTAGTGGCTGGAGGCCCTGGCGCACCTGTTTTCTCTGTCTGCCTCTCTCTCTGAGTCTTTCAAATAAATAAATAAATAAAACTTTTTTTTAAAAAAAAGTTCCTCTTCCACACTGGAACATGTCATGCAGGGCAACTTAAATCTGTGATCCCAGGTCGTGGTCACTCAGATTTGGATCCGAATTAACTCTGTTAATTTCTTTGAGGTGAGAGCAGTGTTTTGTGTCCACACAGTTCTTTGTTTGAATTTTTAAAAATATTTTATTTTTCTTTAATTATTTGAGAGAGAGAAAAATATAGGCAGGAAGAGAGAGAGAGAAAGAGAGAGAGAATGGGCATGCCAGGGCCTCCAGCCCCTGCAAATGAACTCCAGATGCATGCAACCCCTTGTGCATCTGGCTTACGTGGGCTCTGGGGAATCAAACCTGGGTCCTTTGGCTTCATGGGCAAGCACCTTAAACACTAAGCCATTTCTCCAGCCCCCTGTTTGAATTTTTTTACACCTGATTTTGAGGCTTGAGAGATTGTCAGAAAAAGGCCACAGACACCTTCCTGAGCCTCTTAGTGTGCACAGGTGCTTTGTGCACACACGTATCCATGTGCACATCTGTTCCTCTGTGTGCATGCACACACATGTATGGGTGTATATGGATATTCTTGCCTGAGCCTCTGAGTGTATGCTAGTGGGTCTATGCCTGGGTGTGCACACACGTGTCAGTATTTGTATGTGCTTGTGTGCCTGCATAGGCATGCACATGTATGTGGATACATGTGTGCTCCTTCCTGAGCATCTCGGTGCATATGGATACACACACGTGCATATGAGTGTATGTCTGAGCTTCTCTGTGTCTGTGCCTCTTTGTATATGTAGGCACACTTGTGCCTTTTTATTCACGCAC
Organism: Dipus sagitta; assembly: GCA_036346955.1. Taxonomy (NCBI): domain Eukaryota; kingdom Metazoa; phylum Chordata; class Mammalia; order Rodentia; family Dipodidae; genus Dipus; species Dipus sagitta. The sequence goes on from CM070771.1 coordinate 4,913,135, forward strand.
ACTTGTTTCTGTGTGCACACGCCTAGTCCTCTGCTTGTGTGTATACATGTGTTTGTGCTCCTATGCGTAAGCATGTGCCCTATGCACACACACATGTATCAGAGCCTGAGCCTCTGTGTGTATATCCACATGTTAGTGTGCATGCACATGGATGTGTATACTTATGTGTGTGTGTGTCTGCCCTACACACACACACACACACACACACATGTGTAACAGCCTGAGCCTGTGTGCGTATAATCACATGTGTCTGTGTGTATACACATGATGTGTGCTTGTGTCTGGACTTACGCATGTGCACACATGCTTGTATATGATTATGTATATATGTATGCATATTCATAAGTTGTGCATATGCACATATCCACATGCCTATGTGTACACACAGGTCTGTGTGTATTGGTTGCATGTGTGGGTGCCTAGCCTCCATGTGCCTTGATGTGCACACACATGTCTGTGTGTCTGCGTATACACAGTGCCTTGCATGCACACACATGTCTGTATGATTTGTGTGTGCTTGCCTGAGCCTGTGTGTGTGTGAGGGGGGTCCTCCTCATTGGTTTTGTGTCCCAGCATGAGTCTATGCACTTTAGGCATCCCTCTCCCTGCTAATCCTTGTGTGCAAACCTTTGCGGGTGGCTTTTATATCTGTTATCTTACTTAATCCTTGTGTGGATGTTTACTAAATGGGTGTGATTATCCCTGTTTTGTAGCAAAGGGTAGACTGGGCCTCAGCAGCAGCCTTCAACTTGCCCAGAGTCTCACAGCTTTAAAGGTTAGGCTGGTGCCGTGGTGCAAACTTGGAGCCTATGTCCTCCTTGGTTTCCATGGAGATCTGGAGCCAAGGATTTGGGGCAAGTGATCTCTTCTGGGGAACTGTGAAGCAGGGCAGTTCTGATTGCTTGTATACAGTTCTAAGAAGGAGACGTGTGTATACAATAACAGTTGTGCAGTTTCTGCCTTACAAATCAGTCACAGGCTAAGGACAGTCCTGCTCAAAGGGGTTAGAGTCCCCGGGTGTGTGGTATCAGGTTGCAGTGCTCCATGGTTAGCAGTTTAGGATTCCTGGGCCAAGCTTGTATGGGGTCCCGCTCCCTTTCCTGGTCTCCTCTTAACAGACTTGCCCCCACACTTCAGTAAGTTCACCCCCTTCTTCTAAAGGCCCAGGAAGATGATGGTGAAAACCATTCCAGCCTGCAGTGAGCGGCAGAACATGGGGTGAAGTGTGTGGCCACATCCTACCTGCAGGCTCTTGGGAGCCTGGGTAAGAAGTTTGAGTTTGCCAGGTGTGGTGGGCACACCTAGAATCCCTGAACTTGGGAGGTAGAGGCATGAGGATCAGGAGTTCAAGACTGGCCTCAGCTAATCAGTGAGTTCAAGGTCAGCCTAGACTACGTAGTCAGTTTCAGGCTAGCCTGGGCCACAGAGTGAGATATTGTACGAAGGAAAAAGAAAATAACTAAAGGACTGGAGATGTGGCTCAGTTAGTAGAGTGCTTGCCTAACATGCCCAAAGCCCTGGGTTCAGTTCTCAGCGCTGCATAAACTGGGTGTGGTGGTACACACCTCTAATCTTAGCACTTGGGAGGTGGAGGCAGGAAGGTCAGAAGTTCTAGGCCATGCTCAGCTACATAGTGAATCTAGGCTAGCCCAATCTACATGAGGCTGTCTCTGAAAACCACCACCACAACCAAATGTATATTATACCCAAAGCAGTGGGAAGCCTTTGCTATGGTTAAAATTTGAATGCTCCTCTCCCCAATGATTCATATGCTAAACTCTTAGTCCCCAGCTGGAGGTGCTGTTTTGTGAAGCACTGGCAATTTTAGAAGGTGGAACCTAGTTGGAGGAAGTGTACCACAGCATGTGGGTCCTTGGAGGATGTATCTTACTCTGGCCTCTTCCTGCCCTTCTCTCTCCTTCCTGTCTACCATGAAGCGAAGAACTTTTCCACCACTGCCTCCCACCACCATGTTGTTCTGCCCAGCCATATGGGGCCAATTGACCATGGACTAAACCCTCTGAAACCATGAGCCAAAATAAATCTTTTTTTTTTTTTTTTTTTTTTACTTTTGCCTAAGTTGTTGATGTCTGGTATTTTGGTCACAGCAATGTAAAGTCAACTAGTTTACCCTGAAAGAGTTTCCAGTGGAGACATGGTCTGTTCTGATTTCTGTCAACAGCCAGTCTTTTTACCTAGGACTTACCCAACTAGCATTGAATTCCTACTAAAAAAGCTTTCTCCAGGGGCCGGCGAGATGGCTTAGTGGATAAAGTACTTGTCCCACAAACTTGAGAACCTGATTTTGGATCCTCAGCACCCATGTAAAAGCTGAATGTGGTGGCATGCTCCTGTCATCCCAGTGCTGCTTGGTGGAGGCAGGAGGATTCCTGGGGGCTCACTAGCTGGCAATTTTAGCTACTTTATGTGAGTTCTAGATTAAGTGGAAGCTTCTGTCTTGAAAAATTAATGAGATGGAGAGCAGTTGAGAAAGTCATCTGATGTCCACCACTGACTTCCACACACATGTGCCTACACATGCACACACACACACCTGCACACACATGTGCATCCCTCCCCACCTCACGCACACACAAAGCCTTACTCATCCCCGTCTAACCCTCATTCTGCCATTAATCTCCAGTCCTGTGTATGGACTCTGCCAGTAGCACCCTGGTTCACCCAAGCAACTTTTCATGCATCTTAGGAGATAATCCCCACTTTCAAGACAGTTTTCTGCCATCTACTGGAAACCCACCATAGTTATTACCTCAGTCTACCATGATGCCTGTCAGGGTTGAGCAGTGTAGTCTGCAGGGCCTTAAGTGGCACCCCTGCATACCACTTAATTGACTCTGGATCTGCCCCTTGGAGCCAGTGTCCTTGTCTTCTGTCATATATCCCAGAGTCCTGCTTCTCCCACATTTCTGGTAGGAATGACTACGTGTCTGTCATTCATCGTGCTTGTGGGACACACATGCTCATGGCCTGAGCGGGAAGGAATTTTTCCTTCTATGTGCTGTAAAGTCTGTTCCCTGAGCATCATGGTGATTGTGACCTACCCCCACCCACTAACGTCACTGAGGTAGCCCAACAGACATGACAGTGACAGTCTCTTCAGTGGCAATTTCTCAACGTACTGTATGGCTTCCAGCACCTTCTGCCAGCCTCAGTATATACATGTTACAAAAAAGGCTACAGACTCTGGAGGGCCCATGCTTCCTTGTTCTGGGCCCTCCAGAGTCTGATGTGAAAGATAGATGGGGCTGGGATGTTTTAGAGGGTCCTCTGGTATGCCCTTCTGGGATGTGGCCCAGTTTGACTCTGCCCCATTTATGCTGGCAATGAGCTGTGCCCAGATACTGCCCTGGGCAAGGTTCTTACTCCCTCCTGGCAGCCTAGAACCAACTTGGCTGCCTGCCTGTGTGTGTGATGTGTGTGTGTGGGGGGAGCGATGGTGATATGGGAAAGATAAGAAGTCCACCCCGGTCTGCTGGGGGTGGGGGGGGCGTGCGAATATTTCACTCTTGTCAAATGAACCAGGGCTCCTTCAAGAGACAACCCAGCCTCCCCTTTCTAAGCACCATCACTTCCCAAAATGGCAAATGGAAACCGAAACACTACATTAAATAGCATTTCTATGCAATTAAAACACATTAAAATGGCAATTAAGTTTCCCAAACAGCGTTTCTCTGTTCTGGGTTGATTAAGCTGTTTGTGTTGTTTGCCAAGCGTGACTGTTGTAACTAAAAGCTGAGTCGTCTTTTTATGGATGGAGCCGTTCCGCGGGAGACAAGGATCGCTGGATTCCGAATGGTTTTTCTCCCGTCGAAGTGACACTTCGTCTTTATTTCCAGCTCTTTATTGGAGATTTTTGAGCGTATCTAAAGTGCGAAGAATCTTTTTAGAAATCTCCGATCTCCCAGCATCCACCATGCAAAATGACGACTCATCTCCCATATGTTTTTTTCCCTGTTTCCCTAAGGTATTAGCTAATTGTTTTGTTTTATTTCTGTAAATGTATGTGAGTTCATATATGTGTGGATAGACATGTGGGCATGTGTGTGGGAAAACTAGAGCTTGACGTCCGGTGTCCTCTTGTCTTCCTTTTTGGGTTTAAGTTGGGTCTTGCTCCAGCCCAGGCTGATCTGGAATTCACTACATAGTGTCAGGCTGGCCTTGAACTCACAGCAATCCTCCTACCTCTGTCTCCCAAGTGCTGGAATTAAAGGCGTGCTCCACCACGCCTAGCAGGTGTCTCTTTTGTTTGCCTTGCATTCCACCTTATTCTTCGAGTCAGGGTCTTTCACTGAACCCACAGCTCAGCAATATGGCTAGACAAGCTGGTCAGCAAACTCCGGGGATCTCCTTACTCCAACTCACCTCCCCAGCACTTGGATGACAGGCATACACCACACTCAGTTGTTCTGTGGGTTGTGGAAATCTGAACTCAGGCCCCTGTACTTGCCCAGCAAATCTTCTATCCACTATCCACTGAACCATCTCCCTAGGTCTTAACTTACTTACTTTCTTTCTTTCTTTCTTTTTTTTTTTTTTTTTTTTTGGTGAGCTAGAGACTCATGTACCCCAGGCTGGCCTCACATTCTGTCCAAAGATAACTTTGAATTTTGGATCCTCCTGTCCCCACCTTCCAATTGCTGAGATTATAAGTGTGGACTGCTGTTACAGGTGAGGGTCAGAGTTTTGAGGAAACCCACTGGAGTTTCCAGGTTCTTGGGTCTCAGGCAAAGAATTACTCCAAGGATGCATAGTAATAAAAATAGATGGGCTGGAGAGATGGCTTAGTGGTTGAGCGCTTGCCTGTGAAACCTAAGGACCCAGTTCGAGGCTCATTTCCCCAGGACCCACATTAGACAGATGCACAAGGGGGCGCATGCGTCTGGAGTTCATTTGCAGTGGCTGGAGGCCCTGACACGCCCATTCTCTCTCTCTCTCTCTCTCTGTCACTCTCAAATAAATAAATAAAAATGAACAAAAAATTTTAATATATTTTTAAAAAATAGAGAGTGTTAAGAAAGAAAAAGGGCTGGAGAGATGGCTTAGCAGTTAAGGTGCTTGCCTGCAAAGCCTAAGGTTCCAGGTTTGATTCTCCAGGTCCCACATAAGCCAGATGCATAAGGTGGCACATGTGTCTTGCGTTCATTTGCAGAGGCTGGAGGCCCTGGTGTGTCCATTCTCTCTCTCTCTCTCTCTCTCTCTCTCTCTCCGAAAGAAAGAAAGAAAGAAAGAAAGAAAGAAGGAAGGAAGGAAGGAAGGAAGGAAGGAAGGAAGGAAGGAAGGAAAGAGAGAAAAAGAGAAAGGCACTCCTGAAAATGGGAGTGGACTAGTGAGTTTGGAAATGACATATACTCAAAAGCACTGGCCCTATAGGTCATTTACATAGCCTGCTTTTTTGTGTGTGTTTGTATGTCTTGGACTTTTTCTCATAAGGCACTCTGATGCATGGACCCCAGGTGAGGAAGTGTCAGGTCTTTCTGACAACTGGCCTCTTTCATATGTAAATCTCTCTCTCTCTGTCTCTCTCTCTCTCTCTCCCTTTTTCTCTTTCTCTAGGCCCCTGCACTATTTCCACACATGCTCAGTTTATTCACTGCCTGGAATCACCCCCAACTTCTTTTTAACTCATCAAAAAAAAAAAAAAAAAAAAAAAAAAAAGAATAACCATGGGACATTTGAAGAGACTGAGGTAAAAGAAAATGAAAGGCTTTCCTTATCCATGGACTTATCGGTACACGATGACTGACACGTGGCATCTGTCTATGTGAGTTACTTCTGTGTCCTTGATCAAAATACCCAACAGAAACAACTTTAGAGAGGAAGATTTCATTTGGGCTCAGGGTTTTAGAAAGTCTCAGGTCATCCTAGCAGCAGCATGTGCCAGAGTTCATGGCGATGAGAGAGAGTATGGCAGGAGAGAGAGAGAGAGAGAGAGAGAGAGAGAGAGAGAGAGTCGGGTCTAGTGGCCAGATATCTCCTTCAAAGTTCTGCTTCAGTATAGCTGTATAGATTTTTCAGGAGTGGCTCAACTTCAGAGTGTCTTCCCCACCAGAGCTTCCGTATCTTCACACTTTAGTCCCAGGCTTGTTATCAACTGCCAACTCCATGCTGGGGGGGGGGGGGGGTCATTCAAAGTTTACAGATCTCATGTCTAAATGGCACACAGGCGATTGACTCCTCTTTCCGTGGAGTTACAAACCAAGGTAGGAAAATGGACATAAAACCAACCAATTCTCCAAGAAGACAGCAACAGAGAAAGTGAGTGTGGAGTTAGTTATTCAGGAAGTTGGATAGAACGTTGCGTGTGTGACCGCAGGGACCTGGCAGGTTGAGTGACAGAGACAGAGGCTGGCCAGAGCTGGAAGGGGAAGAGGGAGGAAGCCAGAGCGGGTCACATGGACTCCCTGCCAGGACAAGGAAACAGGATTTTATTCTGAGCCCGAGGGAAGGGCCTCCTGAGGGCTTCAGACAGCGCATGACACGGTGTGATCAAGCTTGTAAAAATAGCAGTGCAGTCTGAGGATACTCACCCGTAATTGCCTCTTTATGCATCTTCTCTCTCATTTTCTACTGATTCTGCTCATTTCCCATTTCCCTTGATTTTTCAAGGAGACAATTATTTGATCTCCTCATCAGCATTATTCTTACAAGTTCTTTCCCTTGGGATCCCAAGTTCTAATCCAGAAATTGCTCTCCTCAGGGACTCCAGCGTGTGGTTCACCTCAGTCAGGAGGCATTGTGTTCTGGTATAAGAGAAATATTTTCTTTTTGCTTTCTTCCTTACCTTCTTTTCCTTCCCCTCCTCTTTCCTTCCCTTTTTCCCCCCTTCCTTCTATGCCCCTTCTTCCGTCCCTCCCTCCTTGAAACAGGGTCTCAAATTGGCTAGCCTAGCTGGCCAATTAGGCCCAGAGATTCTCCTGACTCTGTCTCCCCAGTGGTGGGATTTAAATTCATGTGCTACCACACTTGGTATTTTCACAAGGGTTCTGGGGGTTGAACTCAGATCCTCATGCCCGCCAGGCAAGCATTTTACCCACTGAGCCATCTCCCCAAACCCCAAATACTATTTCTTAAAGTCCAAGTGAACTTTTAAGTTTTAACCAGGACATCATTAATCAACCAAGAGGCACAAGTCTGGCAGGTGTTACTGAAATCAATATGTCTTGACATTGTGATTTCTAGAGTGTTCCTCATGCAGTGAGTCACTAGGAAGCTTCAGAAAAGCTGTATGGATTTTCCTTTCCAAGGCAGCTCTCGGGCTGGGGAGATTGCTTAGCGGTTAAGGCGCTTGCCTGCCAAGCCTAGGGACCCATGTTCAACTCCCCAGATCCCATGTAAGCACAAGGTGGCACATGCACACAACATGGCACATGCGTCTGAAGTTCAATTAGTGGCTGGAGGCCCTGACACATTATCTCTCCCTCTCTCTCTCATTTTAAAAAAAGCCAGTCTTTTGGGCATGCCTCCCCCCCTCAAAAAAGCAATTCTCTTTATTTAAACATAATTTGAATATGCGGTCACACTTCTAATTGGGTTGGGACACAAAGACTCAATGTTCAAAAACACCACATGTGCTTAAGAATTTTATTAGTATATATTCATTGTACAAAATAATGGGTTTCGTTTTGACTTTTCCATACGTGCATATCATGAGCTTTGTTCGTATTCACCCCCAGCCCATTATCCTCCCTTTCCCAAATAGTCCCCTTCTATTTTCATGACATATATTAGAGTCCGCATATGACAGAAAATATGAAATAGTTGTCTGAGTCTAGTTTATTTCACATAATATGATGATCTGTAGTTCCAAAAGAAATTAGCCTCCCCCTTTCCAGCCTGGTTGGGAAGGTGGGAGGGAAGACTGAGAAAATCTCCCTCACATAGAGAGAGCTCCCAGGAAGACGCCTCTGGAGTAGCGGATATATACCACACGCGAAAAGCAAGCAGAAAAGCAGCCAGGCAAAAAGAAGTTCTCTCCCTTCCCAGCCTGGGGCCATGCAAATACACAGCCTCACCCTAGAATGGGCTCAGGCGGCAGAACCAAGTACAATTGCACCAATGCCATTTTGGCGAACCGGTGATTTTACTGGGGGGTCATGGAGAAGGGGGTATTTATATGAATGTGGAGCCCCAGAAGCACCCACTTTGATGGGGCTCCCTGGGTCAAGATTACTCCTCAGACGTTCCTGCCTCAGCCTTGGGATGAGGGCTTACTTACAGAGCATGGGGACACCACCAAGAAGTATCTATCCCATCCTGAATGGGGAGTTTCTTGTGGCCACTTCAAAGGAGCTCCTTGTCCCTGTCCAGGAGGATGGAGACCCCAGAGCAGCGCTTCAGTGGGGCCATGTTGGGACCACCCTGTGAATGAATGAATGCTCCTCTCTCAGCCTTAGGGTGAGGGTTTATTTACAGAGCATGTGGATTCCAAAGAAACCACCTCAGTGGAGCCCTCTGTGTCAAGATTACTCCCACAGAAGCTTTTCCCACAGTCTCAGAGTGAGGGCTTACTTACAGAGCTTGCACATTGTCCCTTGGTCTTTTACTCTCTGTACACTCTATCTCCCCCTGAGGCCCCCATGGTGTGCCATTGAATACAGCTGGCACTGGGGGCGCCCGAGCTCTCAGGTGGGGCTCTGACCACCCTCCCCACGCCCTTCTCTGATGAGTTGTCTCAGCTGCTTTGGATAAAAGCGGCTAACAGTTGTTCACTGCTTTCAGCGTTGAGGAATTTTGCCATACCACGCTTACACGGACAGGCAAAAGCTTACGCAAGGGTCCGCCAGGGCTCAAGCACATGACTTAGGCCCAGTTATAAGGGATCAAGCATCCAATCAAGACAAGGCTCATCATCAGACTCAGGTGTATACAGGAGAGTCCTGATTGGTTGGCGGGCTCAAGAGGCTGAATCAGGAAGGGCCAGGCCAGCCCAGGGGTGTGCTAAACTGGGAAAACGTTGAGGAAGAAGCAGGAAGTTATCAGTACAGTCGCTGTTGGCAGCCATCTTGGATGGGACTGGCTCAGACACAGGTTCTAGTCTTGCCAGGGCAGGCAAGGTGACATCCATGCTTCTAAGGGTCAGTCCTTAACTACCTACCCCCCCAAAAATCTATCTTGCTCCTAACCCATATCAAGTGGGCAGGGAAGCATGATCTAGAAGTGAAGAAATCAGTTACCATACCTACCAGGAACATACAGAATGAAGAGGGGGAGTCAGAGATGAGCTGTGGCCATTATCTAAGCAGGAGGCAGCAATGGTCATGAATTACTCATTCATTGAGCACTTACTATATGCTGGGCTTTATAAAGTGTCTTGAGAAATAAGTAAGAGGTAGTCCTGGCTGGGGAGATAGCTCAGTGGGTAAAGTGTCTAATCTAGAAAATCCCTCACAGACATGACCAGAGATTTGTTCCCATGGTGATTCTAAAACCTGTCAAGTGGACAACCCATATTAACCATTACCGAAGGCACTGGAAGCTCTGCGCCACATGGCAGCCTTCCTGCCTCCCATGCGTGAAGACTTAGGTAAAATTGGATCACCTTGGCCAAACCCAGCACTGGGCCAGCTGCCGACTTCCCTGCTTAGCTGTTTGTTCTTTGTGGACCTCTAATGCCCAGGCCTTGAGTCCAGCTCTCTCCCCACACATCCTTGCTTGGCAAATGCTGTCTTGCTGGTACATTTGGTGACAGGTTGGGTACCATCAATCACATTACAAAGAAAGGACACAGGTTACTGGCTGATGGCATTCTTGTGTTTATGACACATCTGAAAGAGTGACAGATGGTCTGTGTTAAAAGTGTGACTGTGGGGTGAGGACTCAGGTCAGCACAGAGATTTTTATTTTCACCTCGGTTGGATTCTAGAAGGAATCATAGAACATTAGATCTTACAGGTCCCTGTAAAGCTCTCTGTCCAAATGCTTCATTTTTTTTTTTTTTTTTGTAAACCCCAAAGTACAGTGAGGTAGAGGAATTTTCCAAGGTCATTTAGCTTGTTAGTGACAACTCAGAGAACAAAACTAAGGTCCCTGACATTCGATACCCCAGAATCATCTGATTCAGATTTTGTTGTCTCTTGGAGAAGAAAGAATATGCCAGAAACCCTCAGAGTTGGCATGTTTCTAGACATCAGCTCTGAGCTGCAAGCAGTTCCCAAGCCCCCCTGAGCATCTAAGCATCACTGGTTCTCTTACACTCTGCCACTGAGCTACATCCCCAGACACTGGATTCTTGAGACAGGGTCTCAGTATGTAGCTCAGGCTGGCCTCAAAGTCAGGATCCTCCTGCCTCCACTTCCCGAGTGCTGGGATTACTGGAGTGCACCACCAGGCCTGGCCTCCTGGGACATTTCTTATTTCTTTTATCTGTGCATGTGTATGTGTGCTTGTGTGTGTGGGTTCATACGTATGCATGCGTGCATGCATGTGGAAGCCCGAAGACTTCCTTGAGTGTCATCTTCAGTAATCCCATCCAAATTCTTTGAGACAGGGTCTCTAATTGGCGTGGAGCTCACCAACTTAGCTAGATTAGCTGGTCACTGAGCTCCACAGATTCCCCTACCCCCAGAACTGGAATTATAACCATACATTACACACCTGGCTGGGGACTCCGAACTCAGGTCCTTGTGTTTTCAACACAAGCATTTTATTAACTGAGCCATTGCCCCAGCCCCCTACCTGAGTGATTTCTTGATTCATTCAGGAGTGTTTGAGTCAGTGAGAATGAATCATCTCTGCCAGGGGTTCTCCAAGTTTACTCTTTAGACCTTTGACATCATAATACCTGGGGAAATTTATAATCAGCACAAATTCTCAAGTCCCAGATAAGAAATTATTGGACCACATCCCAGCAGTCTCTGTTTGAGCAAGTCATTCTGGCCTTTCTGATGTCACTCACATCTTGGGGTCACTGATAGAGGTCCCCCTATCCAGTATGTAGAACTGTGCAAAACCCTACCTATAGTCAACTGGTCTTCAACCAGCTGGATGGATGGACCTGGTATACCAGATGGCTTCTTTCAAACATTTAGTTTTTTTTTTGCCTTTGAAGAAAGATGATCCAGAAAGTGAGCTCACCATGGTCCTGAGAGTATAAGGCTGCTGTTTTTCTCTTAGGAAAAGTGTCGAGAGAGGTTTGTCTGTGGAGATCTCTGATTTATCACAGCAAGAACTCCATCATCCCACATTAATGCTGCCTTGTTTCCTTCTTGCTTCTCTTAATCCATCTTTTTAACCACTTTGTGTCATTTTCCTCTGTGCATGCTCCCCGTTGGGAAGTTCACAGATGAGATTTGTTTTAAAACTCAGAATGAGTCTTTCCATTGTGAGGGTAAAGTCTGAAATATGTGTGTTTATTGATAAAACTAACACCGCCCCTTACCTGTCATGCTGCTTTACGCCTCTTCCTATGCGCTCCCTGACTTAAGGTTTTTATCCTTTGGTCTGGTGGGTCCTATCTGTATCTTCTCTGGTGCTTTGGAAACACATATTTTACTTTTAATTTTTTTCTTACTTTTAACTTTTGTTGCTGTTGTTTTTCCGAGATAGGGTCTCACTCTAGCTCAGGCTGACCTGGAATTCACTGTGTAGTCTCAGGCTGGCCTTGAACTCATGGCAATCCTCCCACTTTTGCCTTCCAAGTGCTAGGAGGCAACTTTTATCTTTTTGAGGCAAGGTAGCCCAGGCTAACCTTGAAGTGGTGGTTTCTGTGCCTCAGTCTCCCAAATACATCTCATTTTTAGTTCTGTCACTTTTGTTCATACTTTCAAAAGCACTGGTGTCTATGTCTTTCAATATTTTTGCATGTGTATATGAGTTCATGCATGTGTGAGCAGACGTGTGCATGCAGGTGTGTGTTCGTGCATGTGTGCATGCATGCACATGTGGAGGTTAGAGGACAACATTGGGTCAGGTACCCTGTCCACCTCTTTTTGGGAGAAGGTCTGTCTTTGGTCTGGAGCTCACCAACTAGGTTAGACTGGCTGGCCAGCAAGCTCCAGGGAATGCAAGTCCCTGGCCTTTTCTTCATGTTGGTTTTGGGGATCAAAACTCAGGTCCTTGTGCTTGAGAAATAAACACTTTACCCACTGAGCAATCTCCCCAGTTCCTCAATATAATATGGATGCCAAGAAGTCTCTATTGCTTGAATTCTCACTAAGTAATAAAAAAGACACTTTGAGTTGTTTAATGTTTTTTTCTTGCTGCTTCTTTTCTCCTTTCGTTTCCTGCCCTCTATTAACAAAACTCAAGGTTTGAGGCTCACATTATTATCTGTGAAAGATTAATTTTGCACATTGGCTACCTTCCTTCTGAGGAATATTAGGACAGTGGCATTGGCCTCTGTGGTGACTATTAAATTGTTTAGATGTTTTTAGTGCCAGTCACAAACTCTTTTAGTTCAAGATGTTTCCACTTATCTGTCTTTATTCTGGTTCTTCTTTTAGTAAGATGTTGGACTATTTCCCCCCTCCCCAAGATCCACCCCCCACCCCGTGGCTGCTGCTTATACACAGGAATAGAAATAGGACCTAGCTTATTTCAATTCTATTTTCTCTCACAAAAACTGACTTCATTTTTAGAATCTGCAGCCAATTCGTCCCAGAGAGATTGAGCCCAAGCACAGGATCAGGAAAGACTTCACTTATTCAAAATGCAAAACACATTCTCTTGCAGAGAGAAAACACTGTATTCTCCATATTTCTCAACACCTTCTCTCTGTACCAACTCTCCTGATGGCTACACCTGATTAAAACCTGCGCGTCTGCACATGCCCGGATGGAATTTCTGCCTCCTTCAGGAAGTCCACTGCCATGCTCTGTGTAACAGCAGGGATCATTTTCTTTAGATTATCCTTATTAAATTGTACGCGACTGCCACTTCTGTCAGTCTCTAAACGTCATTAGACTTTCTTATTGCAGTGCTGGAGGTCTGGCAAATGACTGGCAGGCAGAGTACCAGTGAGACATATCTATGCTTTGTATCTAGTCTGGATAGCATAAATACGGCAGTCCACTGTTGTTTTCACCATTCTGTTAATGCAGACAGTAAATAAACTCTGGATGAAGTTCTTTCAACAGAGGTGAAGGAAAACATCTTCTGGGAAAATAAAGAGAAAGAAGCTTACAGAGAGAGAGAGCTCAATGTTCTGTTTGTTACTTTCTTGGCACTGAAATAAAGTACCTGACAGAAACAAGGAGGGAGAAATTTATATGGGTCCACAGTTTCAAGAGGGTCGCAGACCATCATGATTCAAAAGGCAAAGTGGTGAGAGTGGATCAATCTATGGCAATGGGTACTGGGTAGTGGGTGTCCACTTGGCCCAGAACAGGGAACAGAATGCTTGGCCTGAACCCAGGGAGTACCCTTAAAGGTCTGTCCTTGGGTGGCCTGCTTCCTCCGGCAAAGCTGCTCCTCTTAAAGGCTCCTCAGCCTCCACAATAGCGCCACCTGCTGGGCAATAAATTTCAAACCTTGAGTCTGTGGAGCCATAACCAGGAGGAAATATAAAAATCATATGGCTAGGGCTGGAGAGTTGGCGTAGCAGTTAAGGCATTTGCCGGCAAAGCCAAAGGAACCAGATTTGATTCCCCATGTAAAGCCAGATGCACAAGGTGGTGCATGTGTCTGGAGTTTGTTTGCAGTGGCTAGAGGCCCTGACATGCTCATTCATTCTCTCTCTCTCTGCCTCTCTCTCTCTCAAATAAAAACATAAAATATTTTTTTAAAAAAAGGAACTTAAAAAGTAAATAAAAATAAATGTTTAAAAGAATAATAGGGCTAAACAATTGCATTGGCCATCAGGAAATGCAAATTCACAGAAAAGAAAAATTAGTCCAAAGCCATCATGAAATATTACCTTTTAAAAGGAAAGAGGCCTCTATGCAGTCACTAAGACTCTTGGTACATAAGAGAATAGAGTCTTTCAGCCTGGGAATTTCAAAGCCACAATGTACAGACATCCATCTTCCCTCCTTTCTAGCCTAATTATCATCCTATCCTCCACACGGCTGACTTTGAAGCCTTTCTTTACTCTTGGCATCAAGACTTACGTAAACTTTTTAGCTGTCTTTTCTAGCTGTACTCATTTTAGAGCTGGTCTGTTGATAAATATTTGCCTTCAGTAACCAAACTTAAAAATGAAGCAAAATCTTACAACCCATTTACAGTACCAAAGCTAGACAGGAATTTGGCTTTGTATTATTTTATTTTTATTTACTTGCAAGTAGAGAGAGTAATAGAGAGAGAAGAGATACAAACAGAGAGAATGGATATGCCACGGTCTCCAGTCCCTGAAAAGGGAACTCCAGATGCATGTGCCATTTTGTGCATCCGGCTTTTCATGATTGCTGAGGAATCAAGCCCAGCTTTTTATGCTTAGGAGGCAAGTGCCTTAGCCACTGAGATATCTCTCCAGCCCCAAATTTGGCTACTTTAAGAGGCCGTGATTTCATCTTTATTTATTCCTATATTTTATTTTAATTTTTACTTTTCTATTTTTTGAGCCAAGCCCAACAGATTAACCTTTCTTTTTTAAATAAGAAAGCAAGAGAGAGGGAGAGAGAATTGGTGTGCCAGGGCCACCAGCCACTGTAATCAAATTCCAGATGCGTGTGCCACCTTGTGCACATGTGTGACCTTGAGCATTTGCGTCACCTTGTTCATCTGGCTTAGGGGGATCTGAAGAGTGGAATATGGGTCCTTAGGCTTTGCAGACAAATGCCTTAACTGCTACTAAGCCATCTCTCCAGCCCTTATATTTGATTTTTATTTATTTATTTGAGAGAGAGAGAGAGAGAGAGAGAGAGAGAGAGAGAATGGGTGTGCCAGGGCATCTAGCCACTGCAAACAAACTCCAGATGTATGTGCCACCTTGTGCATCTAGCTTATGTGGGTACTGGGGAATCCAACATGGGTCCTTAGGCTTCGCAGACAAGCACCTTAACCACTGAGCCATCTTTCCAGCCCTTGATTTCATCTTTAAACACACATACATATACATGCATTCACACGTGCACATACAAGCACATACACTCATGTGGCATTCACAAATGCAGTATACACTCATGCATACATCATATAAATCACACTCATACAGACTCCGTCACAGTCCTCCTATATTTATCCCCTCTTTGGAAATATGGCTGTTGAACCATGGTTTTAACCAAAATTCTCTCCAGTCCTGGCCAAATTAATCATAAGTAGTTTGTCCAAAGCAAAAACGTCTTTCCAAGGGAATAAGAATGGTCCACACCACAGCAGGGGACTTGCACCTCGCAACTTACAGTATAAGGTGTTACGTTGTTCATTTTATTTCACTACCTTCCAGAAAGAAGATAAAAAGGGCTAGAATTCCTCTCTGTTTTCCATTCTTACATTTTCCTTGCTAGAATGTTTCAGGCCTATGTAACTGTTAACTTTTAACAAATGTCTCTTCACCCAAGATCTTGTATCACATGACAGACCAAGTAGCAAGTCCATTCAAGTCCACCTTGATGAACCACCAAGTTTATTGTGCTTTCCTACAGGGCACAGATGACAGGTTACTTACAGGAGGACGAGTGACCCCAAGGCATCTGAATTACTGAAAAGTCTCACCCTATCACACATGATGACCTCATGGAAGTGGCATCATGGAGTCGCCTTTCAGTTAACCTTCCACTTCCTGTGAACTCTAGCATCTCCTAAGATCTCTTGCAATTTAGGGAGGCAGGAGGGATAGGACTGGAATCATCCCAGGTGAGGATCCTATAACCCTCCCTTTCACTTTCCCCTAGGTAGTGTCCATAGCTTGGTTAGGATTACCACAGACCTGATCATTACCTTGTTCTGTCCAATTATTTTCCTTGGCTACCAGGCCAGGTAATCTGTATTCCAGGCTGAGTAGAATTATCTTGTTATATCAGAGCAAAAAAGCCTTTCAACAACAGTAACGCATCGGTATCTCTGATCTTACCTTTGGGTGTGGTGTCCTATGAGCTGATCCCATGTAGGAGTGCTCCAATAGATATGAGAAGTGCTCCACTTAGACCTATTTTCATAAAGAGGAGAAAAATTAAGAAGCATGTGTTTGTTTTGCTTGGTTGCATAACCTGTGACCTCACGTCTTGATGGCCCCAGGGAAGCATCATTATTGGTCATGTTACATGTCACCTACAAGATGAATGCAACCCTTCAACTCTCCTTTAGGCTGTTGACCTAGTGCCCTGTGTGTCTTCTCTTTCTGGGATCCAGGACAGAGGGCTATGGCTATGTCTATGGAAAAGGATAAGGGTAATTAGAACCAAATCACATATGTGCATTTGAAGATCTTATTTAAATATTTGCCTGTATCACATCTCATTGGCCCAGAAGAGTCACATGACCAATCTGGAGGTCAGTGGGGCAAGGAAATATTCAAGCAAACATGCAGGAGCCAAAAAAGGGATGTGCTCAGTGAATACCAACTAGCTCGATTTATAACGCTGACATGTTGGAAGGGGTATTAGAAATTCTAGTGAAATTAATGACCAAACGATGGCTGTCACACAATCATTTGGCTGGAGGGTGGATGGATTCATAATTTGCAGGGGAAAAACATGGGGCAACTTCTAGTAAAAGCATGGGGATATAAAATTAGGCCATGTGATATAAGATTAAATGGGAAATAAAATGTGGGCTCACATAGAAAATGGAAGCATAAAGCTTCAGTGATTGCAATGGTCCACCTAGCAGTCAGGGCAAGGGGAGGAAGACGGAATGCCGAACTCTCATTTGGTGCTAGTGAGATGTGCACAAATACATTACGAGAGACAACTTCCTGCTATAAGCTTCAGGAAGCATCCATTACTTGGTTATTTGCCTAAAGGGATGGAGCAGTATATTGAATGATACCTTCAGCAACAGATTATGCACATTGCATAGAGCTCCTTCACAGGAGAAGGTTTGAGTGTGTAGCATTACCTCGTAGGTTGGTAATTAATAATCCGCGAATTGTCGTTGTTTGCTTTAGAATTTGCAAAGCTAATTACTCAATCAAGAATTCATTGTTACCAAAGTGTTGTTTGACTCCTGGCCCTTTCTAGGGAAAGCATTTAAAGTGTAAATACCTATAAGATGTAAACTTACCTTTGATATAAATTAAAGATTAATTATGATCATTAATGTAGAAACATTTGTGTGTGTGTGTGTGTGTGTGTGTGTGTGTGTGTGTGTGTGTGTGGTGTTTTGAGATATGGTCTTGCTGTACCCCAGGCTGGAATCTGGAATTCACTATGTAGTCTCAGGGTGGCCTTGAACTCACAGAGATCCTCCTACCTCTGCCTCCCTAGTGCTGGGATTAAAGGCGTGCACCACCACGCCCAGCTTTAAGGTAAAAGCATTTTGTTAAACAGTGAGGCTTATGATTAGAAAGATGAACAGGAACACATTACTAACTAGTCGGTGAGTCTTCTGGTTTTGTCATCCCCTCCCCTTACCTGGTCATCCCTTTCCTAAGGACGGGGTTCATTTGGGAAGGAAGGAAGTCCTGGACCCCAGTTATCTCAGCTACTGAGTTTTGGTTTTGAGTTGGGGTCACCTCTGCTTTGTGATTTCTAGTATGTTCTTGAACCCGAAATAATAGTATTTGTATATGTCCATACCACATACTCATACATGAACACACGCATGTTTGTAAAGACTTCTGTAGGAAAAGTGTTGACAGGTGCATATTCTGTTTCATAACGCAGTTTTTTCTTAGATCATGGACCCAGGAGAGCAAGAGCTGGGGGCCTGATTGTCAACACTGACTGCACAAACTCTCAAAGTTAGTTCAGTTTCTTTTTTTTTTTATTTGACTTTGTTTTTTGACACTTGTGGTGTGCATGCATGTTGTATGTGTGTGAGTGCATGTGTGTGCGTACATGTGCGAGGGCCAGAGGTCAATATTGGGTATCTTCTCCAGTCATACCCCACCTTATTTTTTGAGACAGGGTCTCTTACTGAACCTGCGGCTCACTGACTTGGCTAGACCAAAATTCTCTCCAGTTCTGGCCAAATTAATCATAAGTAGTTTGTCCAAAGCAAAAAGGCCTTTCCAGGGAGAGTAAGAATGGTCCACACCACAGCAGGGGACTTGCACCTCACAACTTACAGTATAAGGTGTTACGTTGTTCATTTTATTTCACTACCTTCCAGAAAGGAGATAAAAAGGGCTAGAATTCCTCTCTGTTTTCCATTCTTACATTTTCCTTGCTAGAATGTTTCAGGCCTATGTAACTGTTAACTTTTAACAAATGTCTCTTCACCCAAGATCTTGTATCACATGACAGACCAAGTAGCAAGTCCACTCAAGTCCACCTTGATGAACCACCAAGTTTATTGTGCTTTCCTACAGGGCACAGATGACAGGGATCCTCCCGTCTCCACCTCCCTGGTGCCGGAATTACAAACGCACACCGTCACACCGTTTTTACTGTGATCTGAGGATCTGAATTCTAGTCCTTCACCCACTAAGCCATCTCTCCAGCCTGCAATTTTGCTTTTTTCACAAGCACTCCCTCCTGTGGATTTGTAGTCACATAATGAAACTTTTGGTGATGGCGGAAAAACTGTGTGTTCAGTATGTATCTGTACCTGTATCCACACTGCCCGATATGGCAGCCACGTGTGGTCACAGGAGTGCCTGAAATGTAGCCAGCACGGGTCACTGGAGCCATTGCTTTATTTTAATTACTTCTTAATTCCATTTGTTGTTGATTTATTTATGAAATACTAGAAATTGAGCCCTGAGCCTTGTGCATGTTAGGCAACTGCTTTATCACTCAGCCACTCCCCTAGCCTCAAATTTGGTGTGTTTTTTTTTTTCAATTAAAAAATTATTTATTTGAGAGAAAGAGAGAGGGAGAGAGAGAGAGAGAATGGGCGCGCCAGGGCCTTCAGCCACCGCAGATGTGCTCCAGACCTGTGTGCCCTCTTGTGTGACATGGCACACTTGCATTACTGTGCAAGTAACTTACATGGGACCTGGATATTCGAACACGTGTTCTTAGGCTTTGCAGGCAAGTGCCTTAACCACTGAGACCTCTCTCCAGCCCTTAAATTTGTTTTTATTAAGGTATTTTTAGGGAGGCTGGGGCTCAGTCCACAAAGTGATTGCCACACAAGTATGATGGCCTGAGTTCAGATCCCAAGCACCGCATAAAAGCAATACATGGCAGCCCATGCCTATAATCCTAGCATAAGGGAAGGAGAGATAGGAAGGCCCCCTGGTTTGCTGAATAGTTAGTCTAATAGAATCAGTGAATTCTAGGCTCAGTGAGAGAGACCCTGGCACAAAGAATAAGGTGGGAAGTGATAGAGAAAGACATCTGCTTTCAACCTCTGGCCTCTGTACACATTGATACTTAAGCTTACACACACACACACACACACACACACACACACACACACACACACACATGAGAAGCTGAGGAATGGAGGCAGGAATGCACACAAATTGGTATTCTGATTGTTTAGCTCATGAATTTATTCAACTATAAGGGAATAAAATAAAAACATGTCCACCTTCCCTGCCAGAGTCCATAAAATAAACATGAAGTATTAAGTATTAAGAAATAGATTAGGGATCATCAGACAATGCATTCTTGCATCTCACAGTTGATGATAAATTTTTGGGGGGGTTCTAAATTTCAGTTGTTATAACAGTCTCAGAGTTCTGCTCCTCCTTTGAGGTTTCAGGGAGATATTCATGTTTTCTCCTGAAATTGCAATATGTTTTTCCACAGATTCTCATCCTCAGGAGATATGCTGGGTGGCATAGGTCAATTATTTGAGGCTTGAGCTGCTGGCTGGAGCCTGAAGGAAGCAGAGCAGTGCACACAGACCGCGGACACGCTCTCGGAGCTCCCTCCAGGCTCCGTCACAACATCAGCTCTTCACCCAGTCCCAGGGTCCCTGAGACCCCTATTCTAAGACCCTTTATGCTTGCTTTGGGGTTTCTTTACATGTATTTTTGCATACTGAGTCTGTATCAGGCATGGAGTAACTATTGCCTTTGCTCTTTCCTGATCATGAGTAACAATTACCTCTTGGACATGGTGTGCCTTAACCCCTCCTGCCAGATGCCCAGTCTCTTATTTTATTAGAGTTTTATTTATTTAGTGAGGTATTTTTTAAATATTTTATTTTTATTTATTTGACAGAGAAAGACAGAGAGAGAGAGAGAAAGCAAGAGCGCTGCAGGGCCTCCAGCTACTGCAAACGAACTCTAGACGTGTGCCCCCTTGTGCATCTGGCTAACATGGGTCCTGGGGAATCGGACCTGGGTCCTTTGGCTTTGCAGGCAAATGCCTTAACCGCTAAGCCATCCCTCCAGCCCTGGAGTTTTAATTTGTGTGTAGGAGGGTCGGTTACGTACATACCAAGATGTGTGTGTGAAGGCAAGAGGACAAGCTCAGTGTCAGTGTTCTCCTTCCACCTTGTTTGTGAGGCAGAGGCAGGGGACTCTCTCATGTTTTTGCTGCTGGAAAGGCCAGAGTAGCTGGGCCATGAGGTTCAGAGTTCTCCTGATTCTGCCTCCCATTGTCAGAGTGGCTGTAGGGGTGACAGATGCATGCACCACAGGGTGCCTGGATTTTCATATGAGCTCTGGGGATCTGGTCAGTGGGCTTTCTGCAAATGCCTTTAACCACTGTGACATCTCTCAAGTTCCCCCTTTGTTGTAGTTACCTTCTTGTTCATGGCAGGAAGCAGCTGGCCAAAAGCAGCTTGTGGGAAGGAAGGGTTTGTTTTGGCTTACAGATTCAAGGGGATGTTCCATGATGGAAAGGGAAAACATGGCATGAGCAAAAACTGGACATCACCTCCTGGTCAGAATCAGGTGGACAACAGTAGCAGGAGAGTGTGCCAAACACTCATAAGGGGAAGCTTGTTATAGCACCGATAAATCTGCCCACAACAACATACTTCCTCTGGTAAGGATCCAATTCCCAAATTACCATCAGGTGAGGATTAAGCATTCAGAACAAATGAGTTTACATGAGATGCCTCATTCAAACCACCACTCCCTTTTAGACTTTTAGATATCTATTTTTGTTTTTTTAAAAAGAGAAGTTTAGACACAACTCAGGATTATGTTCCCTAAAGTAATGAGTCAAATTTCCCTTTCTTTCTTTCTTTCTTTCTTTCTTTCTTTCTTTCTTTCTTTCTTTCTTTCTTCTTCTTCCTTCCTCCCTCCCTCCCTCCCTCCCTCCCTCTCTCTCTCTCTCTTTCCTTCTTTCTTTCTTTCTTTCTCTCTGTCTTTCTTCTTTCTTTCTTTCTAACTTTTAATAATATTTTATTTATCTGTTTGCAATCAGGGAGAGATATAGAGAAAAGGAATAGACAGAGAGAATGGGCACACCAGGGATTCCACCCACTGCAAATGAACTCCAGGTGCTTGAACCACTTTGTTCTTCTGGCTTTACGTGGTTACTGAGGAATCAGCCTGGGTAATTAGGCTTCGCAGGCACGTGTCTTAACTGCTGCTAAGCCGGCCCTCTTTCTCGTTGTTGTGTGTGAGTGTGGACACACAAATGCGTGGCTCGTGCGTGGAGGTCAGAGGAAAACTGTGTCGTCTGCCCTCGCTTCCCACGTTGTTTGAGGCAGGGCCTCCGTGTTGCTGGTCCCACTGCATGTGAGGCTAGCTGGCCTGAAAGCTTTATGGGCCGAGAAGATGACTCTGTGTGTAAAGCATCTGTGACACTAGCTGAGGGCTTGAGTGCGCATACCCAGAACCCATGTAAATGCGGATTCAGTAGTTCCTGTCTATAATCCCAAGCCTCCTAGCGTGCATCCCATACAGCCATCTCATCAGGTTGTAGGATGGATGAAAACACAGGGGGGAAAAAAACAAAGCAAATTTCCTAGTAATTCCAAAATGTGGGTTCCTGGAGTCACATTGCCAGACTTGTAGGTCTATCTGGTAGCCACAGATCCGCAAGGGTGGATGAAGAAACAACGGTGGCTTCTCCAGATAAAACACTTGTCACACAAGTGTGGGTACCTGAGTTCAGATCCCTGAGCCTACATAAAGCCAGAAACGGTAGCCTGTATCTGTTACCCCCAATCCACACACACCTACAGCAAGAGGGGAGATGGAGAGAGCAGAATCCCCTGGAAGCTGCAGTGGCGAACAAGAGACCCTACCTCAAACAAGGTGGAAGGTGTAGACCAACACCTGAAGGTGTCTTCTGACCTCCACACATGCACTTTAGCATTATACACATGCACCCACCTATGTGAACACACACACACACACACACACACACACACACACACTTTGAATCACATTCAAGGATCAACCATCAGGTTCTCTTATCAATATGATGATGACCCACTGAGCAGTCAACCTAAATGGTGACTCTTCTTTCTAACACATGGCCTGGAAATGACAGCACTGCCTTTGTCTCTAGAGTTCCCATCAAACATCTGTGTTGGGAGGAGCGGCGCACACGAGATCCCTGGCCATGCCTTCATGATTTCATTTTATCTGTTCATTAGGAAGACAGATGTCATTTCTGCACCAAGTGTCAAGACCCAACAGGGCCACTTAGCAATTTGACTGCAAGTTGGTAAACATTGAGTATTTCAGCACCTGAGGCTGACTTCCCCCCGCCCAAAGGTAATTTAATTTGTAGAAATAGGTGCATTTAATTTTTCAACAGTTGGAATTTTTAACTCCATGTACTATATAGCACTGAAGCCGTGTCTCTAGAACACCCCAGCCGGGCCATTATCAGGGCTTGTTTAGCAATAAAAATCAATGAATTCCGTCTAGCAACTCATTTTATGACTCAACTGGTTGTGTTAACAATCAGTCTATTTGGGCATTTAGCTCTCGAAGATTAAAGACCAAACATAGGTGAGCGTCACAGCAGAGATTGTTTTCCAGCATTAGTTTCTACATGCCTCCTAAGCTCCGTTTCCCATGGCTAATAGCCATCATTAACATTAGTGTTTACCTAGATTTCTGATGGCTCCTTGACATGGGGAGGTTCCTCCCTCAGCGTCTTACCCTTCCTGCCTTTCTCCCATGACAGATGGGGTAGCTGGTGTACTTGTTATTTCTCTAATTGCTTCAACAAAATACATGACAAGGGCTGGGGAGATGGCTCAGTGGCTAACGTGCTTGTTGCACAAGTGTGATGACCTGACTTCAGTTACCCAGGAACCACGTAAAGCTGGATACAGTTATGGATATCTGTAATCCCAGTGCTCTACAATGAGATGGGAGGTGAAGACAGAAGAATCCCTAAAAGCTAGCTTGGCATATTCAGGGATAAACCACAAGAAATCTCGCCTCAAACAAGGTGGAAGGTGGGGACTGACACTCAGGGCTGTCCTCTGACCTCCACGTGGGCGTTATGATGCACGCACACCTGCCTTCACACACACAAGCGTGCACACACGTTAGGCATTCTGTAAGACTCAGCTGGTTCACCCCCTCTCTTCACAGCTCCTAACCAGCCTTTCAGCTTCAGAAGTGCACCTTTTTTAAACCTCATACTGCCTTGGATCATGGTTCTTGGTTATACTGTCCATTAGTTCGTTTTGTGTCGTGATGACAAAAAATACATGACAGGTGCAATTTAAAGGGGAAAGATGTGTTTCAGCTCATGGTTATAGAGGGGGGTCAGTCCATCATGGTGGTGAAGGCGTGATGGAGTAGCTCAGTTCATGACGGCAGGAGCGTGTGTGAGGTCATTTCACATCACGGTGGACCAAGAAACGAGACTGTGACAGAAATCAGGGTCCTATATAAACTTGAAGCTCCATCCCTAGTGACTTACTTCTACCAAGTAGGCCACACACTGCTAACACTAGCCCCAACAGCACCACATGCTGAGGACCAAGTATTTAAACACATGACTATGTGTCAAGCATTCTAGATTCAAACCATAACACACTGTAACAAATTATGAAGTCTACAGTGGGGAGAGCTGGGACATATCTATCTTTAGATCCTCTATGTCTAGCATAATGTGGTAGCCAGTTGAATAGCGGCCCTTTCTGTCTCCTAGAGTCCATGATTGTGACCTTGTTTGGAAACATGACAGAAAAGGAAATGTCACAGATGCAGAGGAGAGAGCCATGTGAGGATGGGGGCTGGGGCTGGAGTTAGGCCCTCACAGGCCAAGGAGCACTTGGAGTGACTGGAGGCTGGGAGAGATGTGGACAGATGTCCCTGTGGTCCTTTGGAGGTAGTGTAGTCAGTCTGTTCATATTCTCCATACTTTTAAATTTTGCAATGTATTTGAGAGCAAGAGAGACCAGGCATACTAGGGCCTCTTGCTGCTACAAATGAGCTCCAGATACGTGTGTCAATTTGTATATCTGGCTTTACATGGATAGTGGGGAATTGGACTCAGGTCAGCAGGCTTTGCAACTACTAAATCATCTCCCCAGTGCCTTCTATGCTTTTTATATACTATATGCTTATTTATATTCTGTATGCTTTGGATTTCTACCCTATAGAACTCTGAGAGAATAACTTTTAATATAAATAGGTGATCCTAGAATGTTAACAATAACGTCTCAGTATCTATAGCTGATTGATATCAGGACATCCCAAGGTTAGCAAAATCCATGGATGCCTAATGCCCCTGTATAAAATAGTGCAATGCTTGTAGATACCCCCTGTGGAGCCAAGTGTGATGGTGTACACCTGTCATCCCAGCACTCAGGAGGCTGTGTCAAGAGGATCATGAGTTCAAGTATAGCTTGGGCTACTTAGCAAGCTTCCATCTGAAAAGAGTGAGAGAGCAACAACCTTTGTATATCCCCCTGTATACTCTAACTCATATCTAGATGACTTATGGCACCATGTAAATTATTAGAATACTGTGTTCAGGGAATACTGGCAAGGAATACTGTCTATACTATCTCAGTATAGATACAGTGTTGTACATTCTCTTTTGTTCAAGTTTTTATTCTTGTGCGAGATGGTAGTTTTGCTCTGTTTCTATCTTTGGCTGCACTTGAACTCATGACACTCCTGGTTTAGTCTCCCAAGTGCTTAGTAGAGAGGGGCACATCATTGTTTCAGTTTACATATCTCATTGCTGTGACCAAATACCTGACAAGAAGCAACTTAAGGGAGGAAGGGCTCATTTGGGCTCGTGGTTTGAAGGTAAACAGTCCATCATGGTGAGAGAGGATTGGCAGCAGGAGTGGCTCACGGCCATGGCAGCAGAAGCGTGGGGCAGCTTGCTCACATCTTGGTGGACAAAGATATAGAAAGGGGATGTTAGTGCTCTGTTGGCTTTCTCCTTTCCCCTTTTTTATTCATCCCAGGAACCTAGTCCATAGGATGGTATCATTCACATTGTGGGTGGGTCTTCCCTTTTCAGTTAAAACTGTCTGGAAACATCTTCATTGACATGCCCAGAGGTGTGGCTTCTAAGTGATTCCATTAACTAAGACCAAAGAGAAAACTCTAAATATAGTTCTTCTGCTTCAATCATTTTCATTGTGTGTGTGTGTGTGTGTGTGCGCGCGCACGCACGCATGCACACGTGTGCGAGTGCACGTGCATGCACTTGTGTATATGAGGGCTCTCAAGTGTCATAGCATGCACGTGGAAGTCCAAGGACAACTTCAGGTGTTGGTCATCACATTCTACTTTGTTTGAGCTTCCAAGGAGTCTTCTGTCTCTAACTCCCATCTCACCATAGGTACAGTGGGATTACAGATGTCTACTCCAGTGTCTGGCTTTCTGTGGGTTTGGGGGTTCTGAACTGAGGTCCTCATGCATGCATTTCAAGTCTTTTTTTCCTCTGAGCCATCTCCCCAGACTCCTCAAATTACATTGTATGAGCCCACTTGAAACCCTGGCAAGCAGAGGTTAGAGATGCCAGCTCAAGCACCCTGCTTCCTCCTTGAAGGCTCAGTCTCCTATTCCTTCAGCCAGTGAGCTAGCAGCATGTGGACACAATACAGTCCTCTCTGCTCCCAGCCTCTGCAGGGACAAGGGGACTAAGAATTCCATGTCACGCTTCTTACTCTAGCTGACAGAACATATCAGATTGCAGAGTGAAAGTGAGCAAAAGATATCATCAATTAACTTAACAAAATTGATTTAAACGCCTTTAAAATTGAGAGCGAGTTCAGTGGCTATGAAGGATCTTTCTGGTTTCTTAAAATGATGGGATAAAATGATCAATTGCCCTTATCAACCTTCCCTTTTATTTTTTATTTTTTTGGCAATGGAAGTAGCTTCTGGGCTGTTGGATGGATCTTCATTGCAGAGTCTCTTCCCCTTGTTCTCTGAGCTTCTTCCTCTTCCCCCTTGGCCTTCAGTTCTGTTGCAGGGAAGGGAGGGAAAGCTCAGGCTTCACTTCAACACTTCAACAAGCTTGGCTTCCTTTGCATGAGAAGGCATTATTGTTTGGATTTTTAAATTTTCATTTTTAATTTTAGTGAGAGAGAGAGAGAGAGAGAGAGACAGAGGAGGAGAGAGAGAATTGGCACACCAGGGCCTCAGCCACTGCAATTGAACTCCAGACACTTGTGCCACCTAGTGAGCAGGTGCAACCTTGTGCTTGCCTTGCCTCTGTGTGTCTGGATTACATGGGATCTGGAGAGTAGAACATGGGTGCTTAGGCTT
Source organism: Dipus sagitta (assembly GCA_036346955.1). NCBI lineage: Eukaryota > Metazoa > Chordata > Mammalia > Rodentia > Dipodidae > Dipus > Dipus sagitta. Next base: position 4,939,755 of record CM070771.1, read on the forward strand.
TGCGGGCAAGCACCTTAATACTAAGCTATCTCTTCAGCCCCTGTTTTTTTTTTTTTTTTTGTTGTTTGTTTGTTTGAGATAGGGTCTTCCTGTGTAGCCTTGCTGGACTACAACTCACTATGTAGCCCAAGCTGGAATGGCACTCACCATCTAGCCCAAGCTGGCCTAGAACACTTGTGAAGGCCAAAAGCTGAGCTAAAGAAACAGTGACCACTTGCCTCTGGGTGGAGAGAGAATTCCCCTAACTTCTCTGCTCACTCTGTTCCCATTTCGTATTTGTTATTTTTCTCATGGCTGTGAGAAAATACCTGTCAAAACATTAAGGCGGAAGGACTCATTTTGGCCCCTGTGTTAAAGGATAGAGCCCCTCATGGTAGGAAAGGCTGCAGAGTTTATGGCCATGGAAGCCCATGCTTCAGACTCCTTGCATCTTGGTTGATCAAGAATCAGAGAGGGGGCTGGAGGGATCACTTAGCGGTTAAGGCATTTGCCTGCAAAGCCAAAGGACCCAGGTTTGATTCCCCAGGACCCACATTAGCCAGATGCACAAGGGGGCGCACACATCTGGAGTGTGTTTGCAGTGGCCCTGGTGTGCCCATTCTCTCTCTCTCTCTCTCTCTCTCTGTCTCTCTCTCTCTTCCCCCTTTCTCTGTCAATTAAATAAATAAATTAAAATAAAATATTAAAAAAAAAAGAATCAGAGAGGTTAGGCCAGAAACAGCTACAGCCCTCAAAAGCCCACCTTCAGTGACCCACTCCACCACGAATGCCCAAGGTCCCCCTACCCCAAAGTTTCCACCACCTTCTAGAACAGCGCCACCACCTGAGGACCAAGTGTTCCAACACATGAGCCAGTGGGAGACATTCCACACCCCAAACCACAATACATCCATTACCCACTTTTGCCAGGTGTCATGTGGTCACCACGGCCTCTCTTCCAACCCCTCACACTGTGAGGCGATCAGGACATAACTGGAGCACACCTTCTTCTAAATCTTCCCCAGAACCCAGTGTGAGAGGCACAGCATGGTAGACCTGACCATTCGGATGCTTGGACATCATTTCCTTCCAAATTGCTGCTGCTCTCACTAGACTATAAGAAGAAGCATGACCAAGGACAGTGTTCTAATCAGGTCCACTCATTCACTGCCCACATTGCACTTGCTAACTGAGAGAATGCCCATGGTGACACCCAGGGGGACAAAAGGTGGGCATGGTAGAGGAGAAGAAATTGTTCATGTCAGTGAATAGATAAGACAGTGTGTAGGGCAGGGAGATGGCTCAGTGGGTAGAGTGCTTGGTGCACAAACATGAGGACCCAGGTTTGATTCCCCATTGCATGCCTGCAATCCCAGCGCTGGGGAGAAGGAGACAAGAGCATCCTTGAAGCTCACTGGTTAACTTGTCTAGCCAAATTGGTCAGTGCTAGGTTCAGTTAGAGATCCTGTCTCAAAACAAAATAAAATAAAATAGAGAGGAGCCTGGGGAGATGGATCAGTGGTTAAAGGCACTTGTTTGCAAAGCCTTCTAGCCTGGGTTCAATTCCCAATCACATAAAGCTAGACACATGTGTTTAGCATTCATTTGCCAGTGGCAAGAGACTCTTATGCACCCGTACAAATAACTAACTAACCAGATAGATAGATAAATAGATAGATAGATAGATAGATAGATAGATAGATAGATAGATAGATAGATAGATAACTGTTAAAAAATAGGATAGAGAGTAATTGTGGATGACACTAATCATCTGTCTGTGGCCTCCACATAACTCACATATACCCTCACATAGACTGACATGCATGCACATGCATAACACATACACATGTGAAGAAGATAGAGACACAGTGAGAGAAAAAAAAGGAAGGAGGGAAGTAGGGAAGAAGTAAGGAAGAAGGGGAGGGAGAGAGGGAAGGAGGGAGGGAGGTAGGGAGGAGGAAGGAAGGAAGGAAGGAAGGAAGGAAGGAAGGAAGGAAGGAAGGAAGGAAGGAAAGAACGATGGATCTAAGCCTGCTGTACTGCTGGAGTCCCGAGAGGGAGGCAGGACTCGCCTTCACATTGACTGCTCTATATAACCCTGGACAAGTCCCTCTTCTCCAGCGAGAGTCTGTGACCACCCTGGGAAGATTATTCAAATTGTCAAGGCTGTCTCTGGAGCAGGATGCAGGGTCTCATGCCTCTCACATTCCTTGAGACTTTTGAGAATTAAAATGTACAGCAGATATTTTTGCAGGTACATTCACCCAGACTCGTTCCATCAAGTTTAATAAATCCAGAACCACGTCAGCTTTAATATTCCACCTGGCAGATATGTTGAATCCCAATAATTTAAGCATTTCAGACTGTAGGCATCGAGCCTGTTTAGTGTGTGAGTGTCTCAGGAACAAGATACCCGAACAGTTTGTCTAGGCAGTTAGAGGAAGGAAACGTTTGAGACTTGCCATGGTTTTCATTTTGGATGTCCCCTTAGGCCTTGTGTTGAGGGCTTTGGTTGTCAGGCTGTGGTGCTATTGGGAGATGCTGGAACCTGGAATGAGTAGGGTCTGGCGGGAAGAAATTAGGTCATTTGGGGGCCTGTCCTTGAAGATGCTCAAGTGCCTTCTTGTCCCTTTGTTTCCTGGTCACTGTGAGGTAAATGGATCTCCACCGGGATGTTCTATGCCCAGCGCCCATTGACCATGGGCTAAAACCTCTGAAACTTTGAGCCAGAATAAACCCTTCTTCTTTTTAAGTTAATTTCTTAGGTCTTTTGTCACAATAATAGAAAGCTTAGACTGAGGAGATAGCTCAGTCAGCAATGTCCTTTCCTTGCAAGCGTGAGGACCGAAGTTTGATCCTCATTTTAAGGGACGAAAGGTTTATTTTGGCTTGCAGTTCGGGTCACCATCCATCACGGTAGGATAGGCACGGCCGCAAGAGCAGCCCAACAGTCAGGAAGCAGAGCAGATGAATGCTGGGGCTTGGCTCGCGTTCTCCTTTTGATATAGTCTAAGAACCCAGCCCATGGGATGGTGATACCCACAGTTAGGGAGGGTCCTCCCACCTTAACAAATCGAATTTAGATAATCCCTCACAGACAGGACCAGAGGTTTGTTTCCATGGTAATTCTAAATCCTCTTCAACTTGACATCCAGGATTAACCGTCACACCGTATAAAAATACAAGGCATGGTGATGTGTGTTTGTAATCTCAGCACTGGGGAGGCAGAGATAGGCAGATCCCTGGGGCTCTCTGCCCAGCTAGCTTAGTCTACTTGGCAAGTTCCAGGTCAGTGAGAGACCCTGTTATAAAAAGAGGTGGACAGTGTACAGGAGGAAAACATCATAGGTTTTCCTCTGGCATGCACATACACACACACACACACACACACACACACACACACACACACAATAATGGATGGGGCTGGGAAGAAGGCTCAGCAGTTAAAGAAAGCCTGCCAGCCCAGGTTCAGGTCCCAAGCTGTCCACTTAAGGTGAACACAAGAAGTGGTGCAAACATCTGAGGTTCATTTGCAGTGGCAAGAGGCCCTGGCAGACCTAAACACACACACACACACACACACACTTAAAAAATAATGGCAGGCTGGAGGGATGGCTTAGCAGTTAAGGCACTTGTCTGCAAAGCCAAAGGACCCAGGTTCAGTTCCCCAGGATCCCAGGGAACCGACATGCACAAGGTAGCACGTGCTTCTGGAGTTTGTTTGCGGTGGCTGGAGGCCCTGGCATGCCCATTCTCTCTCTTTCTCTTTCTCTCTCTCTCTCTCCTACTCTCTTAAATAAATAAATAAATAAAATTAAAAATGGCAAGCCAACACAGTGTTTTTAAGATTTTATTTTTATTTATTTATTTATTAGAGACAGAGAGGGAGAAGAGAGAGAGAGAGAGAGAGAGAATGGGCATGCCAGGGTCTCTAGCCACTGCAAACAAACTCCAGACTCATGTGCCACCATGTGCATCTGGCTTACATGGGACCTGGAGAATCAAACCTGGGTCCTTAGGTTTCACAGGCATGTACCTTCACCACTAAGCCACCTCTCCAACCCAACACTGTGTTTTTAAAAGAGAGCCCACAGTCCAAAAGGATTTCACTTTTGTTCTTGTCATTACTCAGGATTTCTGTCGCTCAGGGTCAAGTGACCATTCAAACCACAGTTGAGAATATTTCTCACCTTGTGTCCTGCCTTTGAAGTTGGCCCCTACGTAGTTCTCATTCAGCTTAATTTTCCCTAAAATATGGAGGAAATAAACTGCACATTGTATCTTCTCCCATCTAAAATGGTAAAATCCCAAGTAGTAAGGAAGTTGCTCTGAGAATTAACCGACCAGAAGTTCAGCTTTCTGGAAATCATTCCAATCTTGTCTTCCATTCTTTGCAATAGCAGGCACAACCTGATGGAATAAAGGAGGCTCCACAAAGTCACTTTCTAGTCTGGGTGAGAGTCAGCCTGACACAGGACAGAATCAATTAACTTCTAGAAGTTTCCTCCATTAGTCCCACAGCTCATGCTCTTCTCTCAAGGTGAATATCTATCAAGAGCAGATGGAGGAGAGGGAAGGCTCTTGAATTCTGAAGATTCTCTTTGATTTCCAGCTTCATCCCTGACAAGCTACGTGGTTTTGTGAAAACCCTGAAACCTCTGTGAGATTCAGTCTCTTCATCTGTAAGATGGCAAATTTAATCCCTGCATTCACCTCCACAATGTTTTTGAGGATCAAAAGAATTAGATGAGTTAACCTCAAAAGCTTTCTTTATAAATTACAAAGCCTTATCTGAAGGTAACACATTTGGTATTTTCCAGCTACTATTAGCAACAGGGAAAAGCTGGCAAGATTGTAAGGGTTTGCTGGCTGATACTTGCATGCCAGGAGCCAACTGTCACATTGTTTCATCTCCCTGTCTTTTTAAAAAAATTTCACTTACTTATTTGTATAGAGACAGAGAGAGAATGGGTAGGCCAGGGCTTCTAGTTACTGCAAATGAACTCCAGATACATGAACCACTTTGTACATCATCTGGCTTTATATAGGTACTGAGGAATCAAACCAAGGTCGTTAGGCATTGCAGGCCAGTGCCCTAACCACTAAGCAATCTCTCCAGTGGTGGTTCACAGGTAGGAGGAACAGTATGAATTCAAGGCCACCCTGAGAATTCCAGGTCAGCCTGAGCTACAGCGAGACCCTACCTCGGGAGACAAAACAAAACAAAACAAACAAGACAAACAAAAAAACTTGCTATTCCTGACCTAAAATGATTGCTCAGACAAACACATGGCATATTTAACATCCGTGAAGCCCACAGCCTTGGATCCCCCCGCAGAAGAAGCAATTTAGACATGAAAGCTGGTCTTGGACACGAAGACAGACCCTCGGTGTTCTGCCATGACACTGCCACACCCCCTTCATCTGTACTTCATGTGCAGGATGTGGCATCAGCCTATGAGACACTCTCATGAGTCCTCTAGTCCAGGGCTCCTTTAACATTTTCCACACATGGTCCTGTTTTGTGTGTTTATGTGTGTATATGCATGTCTGTGTGGCTAGGTAGAGAAGCACATGTGTGTCTGTGCATGCTTGTGAAGGTCAGAGAACAGCCTTGGGTGTTGGTCCTCAGATGCCACCCACCTTTTCTTCTAGAGAAAGTCTCTCGCTGCCTTACAGAGTCTCTCATTGTCAAGGAGGCCAGGTTGGCCAGAGATCTGACTGCCTCTACCTCCCCAGCCCTGGGATTACAAACACATGCCATCATGACCTGCTTTTTTTATGGGTTCTGGGGCCCAAACTCAAGTCCTCATGCTTGCATAGCAAGCACTTTACTGACTGAGCCACCTTCCCAGCTTTCATGACCTTTATTTATTTATTTTTTTGAGTTTTCTACAGGAATTTTATTTACTTATTTATTATTTATTTATTCTTATTGACAACTTCCATAATTATAGATAATAACCATGGTAATTCCCTCCACCCCCACTTTCCCCTTCACAACTCCACTCTCCACCATATCCCCTCCCCCTCTCAATCAGTCTCTCTTTTGTTTGGATGTCATCACCTTTTCCTTCTGTTATGATGGTCATGACCTTTTTTCACATAAGGAACTTGCCTGAGAATTTAATTATTTTATTTATTTGTGGCACATGCTCAGCAGGTATCCCCCCACTGAGTTGCATCTCCTATCCCCCAAGAATTCCACTTTTTATCTTCATCTCTCTCTCTCTCTTCCTCTCTCTCAGGCAGGGCCTCACTCTAGCTCACAGTTTGCCTAGAACTCAGTGTATAATTTGGATTGGCCTCGAATTCACAGAGATGCTCTTACCTCAGTCTCCTGCATGTTGGGTTTTTGTTTTGTTTTGTTTTGTTTTGCAAGGTAGGGTCTCACCCTAGTCCAGGCTGACCTGGAACTCACTATGCAGTCTTAAAGCCCGGTGACTTTATCTTTTTGTTGGCTTTGCTTTGTTTTGTTTTGTCTGTTTTGCTGAGACAGGGTATCACATAGTGCAGATTGGCCTCAAACTCAGTATCTGGGTGAACATGATCCGCCTCCGCCTCCCAAGTGCTGGAATTCTATTCATGAGCCACCACTCTTTGTTTATGTCATACTGGGGATGAGATCTAGTACCTCGTGCATGCTAGGCAAACACTCTACCAGCTGACCACATCCCCAGTCCTTTAGTTTTCAGAGCAGGTCCCTTGGCTTCAGACCAAACCAGGAGAGAAACTTATGTGGAAAGACTAAGGACTGTAGTTGTTGTTGTTTTTTTTTTCCTTGATAATGATAGCAATTTTCTAACAATAAAGAAAACACAATACAGGCTATCTCACATAATAGCTTTCATTATGCATTCTCTAGTCTTCTCTAAACAATAGGTTATTAGCAATATAGTTAATTGTTTTCCATATATTTCAAATAAGAAAAAAAGAGTTGTACACAATGATTTCTTAAGGACACTTTTAGGACTAATATTCTGTGAATTGATTTAGTTGAGAGCCATGTGGAAGAGTTAAAGTTCATTTAGAATTAGAGCCTTGTTCATCGTTTTGTTTTCCTTTAAAAAATATTTTAAACTATTTACTTGTGAGCAGAGAGAGAGAGAGAGAGAGAGAGAATAAACACATGAGTGTCCTTTGCCCATGCAAACAAACTCCAAATTCATATACTACGTTACAAATACATGCATCCAGCTTTATGTGGTGGGTACTGAGAAATTGAATCCAGGCCAGCAGGCTTTGGAAACCAGAGCCTTTTCTGTTCTTTCCTTCCCTTTCCTTTTCTTTTTTCTTTTTTCTTTTTTTTTGGTAGGGGTTCACTCTGTCCCAGGCTGACCTGGAATTCACTATGTAGTCTCAGGGTGACCTCAAACTCACAGTGATCCTTCTACCTCTGCCTGCCGAGTGCTGGGATTAAAGTTGTGCGCCACCACATCTGGCTCCTTGTTTTCTTTTATATTTTCTTTTTTAAAAGGTGTGTGTGTATGCAGATATACGTGCCTCATGAACATGTATAAGGAGGTCAAAAGAGAATATTGGGTTTTCTCTGTCACTCTTCAACCTTTTTTCTTTTCTTTGGTTTTTTGAGGTAGGGTTCCACTCTAGCCCCGACTGACCTGGAATTCACTGTGTAGTCTCAGGGTGGCCTCAAACTCATGGCGATCCTACCTCTGCCTCCTGAGTGCTGGGATTAAAGGCGTGCACCACCACACCCGGCTCTCTTCCACCTTATTTCTATAAGAGAGACTGTTACTGAGCCTGGAGCTCAATACTTTTCTGTTTTGAGAATGGAGCTCAGGTCCTCATGCCTGCCCTGCAAGTGCTCTTACCCACTAAGCCATCTCCCAGCCCCATCGTTTTGTTTTCCTGAGAGGCTCGGGCACGTGACTGTCTCCGTCCACCCTCGAATGGCAGTGACCACAACCTTCCCTTACGCCTGTTCACACAGGAGCTCCCTCGGCCTGGCTTTGTTGCCGTACAACTTCTTACCATTCCTTTCTTTGGGAGGAGGGAGGAGACTGGCTGATGTCGGGTCTAGCTTTTCTCCATCACTTTCTCAGTAATTTAGAACCAAGTACCTTCTCTTGCACAACTGTAAACGGACAAATTCCTGCAGCTTTAACACAATGTGACCATAAAATAGACAAGCTCTGTAATGGGAAAGCTATCAAACTGGTGAGAATAAGATGGCTCTTCGGGGGGGGGGGGGGTTGTTGTAGTTACCTTCGTGTTGCTGGGACAAAACACCTGACCAAAAGCAGCTGATGGCAAGACAGATTTTATTTTAGCTGACAGTCTTCAAGGGCAGCTTCATGATGGCAGAGAAAAGCATGGCATGAGCAGAGGCTGGGCATCACCTCTGCCACAGAAGGTGGAAAACAGCAACAGGAGAGTGAGCCACCAAACACTGGCAAGCTAGGGGTTAATAAACCTCAAGGTTCTACCCCAGGGACACACCTCCTCCAGCAAGGCTCCACCTCCCAAGTTGCTATCAGCTGGGGACCAAACATCCAAGACACATGAGTTTATGGGGGGGGTGGAATATCTGATCCTAACCACTATGTGTATTATACTGTCTATATCAGATAGTGTGTAAAAACAGCTAAGACTACAGGCCTATGACTTAAATGCAAAAATAGATAAATAAATAAACATTAAGAAACAACTTTATTGGGGAATAATTGATGTACAGTAAACTGTACATATTTGATGTGTGGACATACGCATACACATCTATGAACCCATCATAAGCAAGGCAATAGACATGCCCTTTATTTTTCCACATGTGCGTATGGTGCTTGTGCATGTGTTTATATGTGTGGGGCTCACGTTTCTGTGGGTGCATGTGGATGCCACAGGTGGACGTTGGGTGACTTCCTCACTTGCTTTCCACTCTATTTACTAAGGCAGAGTCTCTCACTTTAACCCAGAGCTCACTGATCCAGCTAGTCTAGTGAGCCAGCTTTCCCCAGGGATCCTCTGTCTCTGCCTCCCAAGCACGGGGATTACAGGCCAGCCACCATCCTACCTGGATTTATGTGGATTCTGGTGATCTGAACTCAGGCCCTCACTTTTTTTTTAACTTAGGAGAAAGAGGGAGAGAGGCAGAGAGAGAAAGAATAGGCATGCCAGCGCCTTCAGCCACTGCAAACAAACTTCAGACACATGCGCCCCCTTGTGTGCATGTGTGACATTGCGCATTTGCGTCACTGCATCTGGCTTACGTGGGACCTGGAGACTCAAACATGAGCTCATAGGTAAGCACCTTAACCACTAAGCCATCTCCCCAGCCCTCAGGCCCTCACATTTTTATGGCAAGTGTCCTATCCACAGACCACCTCCCTTGCCCCTATCCTTTCCTTCTTTAAGTTGTTTCTGTTTTAGATACTTTATTTTTATTTTTTTATTTATGCGAGGAAAAGAGAAGGAAAGAGAGAGAGAGAAAAAAATGAGCACAACAAGGCCTCTAGCCATTGCAAACGAATTCTGGACACAAGTGCCACTATGTGCATCTGACTTATGTGAGTTCTGGGGAATCAAACCTGGGCCTTTAGGCTTTTCAGGCAAATGCCTTAACCTCTAAGCCACTTCTCCCACCCTATTTCTATCATATATTTTGTCACAAGACAAGAAAAGCAATTAATGCAAATTGGTTCTAAGAATCATTCCATTCTTTTGGGCCTGAGTTGATGAGCATGGTTTCAGGGACCACAATATATTACAATGTAAATCAAAGGCTGGACAGTTTTCCACTGCTGACACATAGAACCACCCAGAGTGCCCTCATCTCCAAAAACCGTGGGTGGGCCACTCATGACTGGGGAAGGAGCAAGATGGCCTTATCCATGGTCCTGGAGTCTAGAGCAATGGTGGAGGGTCATGGGAAGTATCAGGAAACAAGGCGCTTGTCAGTGGAGAGCTACTGTGTTGAGGTAGCAAGAAGGTCTGTGGATGGACTGCAGCAGGGCTGGCCTCATAATATACAAGGACCCAAGAAGGAGGTGGTAGGAGATGGAGAAACATGGATGTTGCAATCAGGTTCGCATTGCTGGCAGAAATCACCTGACCAGGAGCAGCTTTTGGGGGGAAAATGGTTTATTTTGGCTTACAGACTCGAGGGGAAGCTCCACAATGGCAGGGGAAAACGATGGCATGAGCAGAGGGTGGACATCATCCCTTGGCCAACATAAGGTGGACAGTAGCAACAGGAGAGTGTGCCAAATACTAGCAAGGGGAAACTGGCTATAACACCCATAAGCCCACCCCCAATAATGCACTTCCTCCAGGAGGCATTAATTCCCAAATCTCCATCAGCTGGGAACCTAGCCTTCAGAACAGCTAAGTTTATGGGGGACACCTGGATCAAACCACCACAATGGAGAAAAATGTGTGAAGGCTGTCAGTATTTGAAGGGGCAGAGGACTCCTAGAGGCTACCACAAAGAACAGGCTTAGGAAGACAGGGAAGCAAGTCTTGCAAGTAGCCCTGGGATTTTGGAATCTTTAGGAGTCTCCTCCTAAGGAGGAAAAAAACAAAACTAAACAAAAACACTGAAGACCTTACACATACTAAGCAAGTAGGCACTCCACCACTGAGCTCTGTCCCCAGCCCCAAAGTTATGTTTCTTACATGGCCCCTGTGTTCCCGTCTTCGAGCTTTCTACCAGTGCTGGCATCCATTCTTCTACCTACTCTAAAGCCCATGGCACATTTTCAATTTCAGTACCACCTAAGATTAAAAAAATAGTGATTTTATTTCTCCACATTTGAATTTCAACTTGCTCTCCAGCCCTCATTTTCACTGATGATGGAAAAGAAAACTAATCATTTTGTTTTAAGGTAGCGCCGTTTCTTCCCATTGAAAAACTCCTTCGGTTTGGGGACAAATGCCCTGTTAAATCAGGATTTAAACATGGTATGCTTTATAAGAGCTGCTCAGCCCTTGAAAGACTTCCCCATCCTTCCTCCCCTTTCAAGTAGAGAGCATCTAGGAATAATGAGGAGCAGACACTGCCTTGTGGCCATGGCAGAGCCATGGGTCCTTTGGGAAAACCTTCCTGGATTCTGCCAGCTTGTCTCACAACTCCCAACCTTGGAAGTTTTGACTCCTTTCTACTAACGGCTGTTCCCTTGATCCTGAACTGGGCACAATGTCTACCCATCCTTCCCTCCAGCTCTCAGATTCCTCTCAGGACCCTGTTCAGTGTATTAACACCCCTCTTTCCAGGGCAGGCAGAAACAAGGTTTTCTTGCATGCCACAGACAGTGTTCTCATGCTTTGGGTCTCTGTACATATGATTTGGGGGGGTCCTCTGTCTACCTAAACATCAGCCCACCATTTCCGGTCCTCTGCTTGATGTAAGAAATTCCCCCTCCCTCAGATAGCTAAGGTGGGGCTCAAAGCATCATCTCTTTTACCTTTCTGTTCCCAAGCCTGTTTGCTGACTTGCCTTTCCTGGCTCTGAATTATAGTCCTAGAAATTTATCTCAAACAATAACAGTCATTTCTGAGTCTGAAAATGTCCGGTGATGGCATCTGGACCCATCCATCCTTTAGCTAAAAACCAGGTGGGAAATCCGAAGTAGCAGGATTTAAGCTAAAACTTCAACAGGTGACCTTCCCTGACATCTTTCTCCTTTGCTCCCAGTACGAGAACAACCTCATGCTAGAGACGCATTGCACATGACAACGGTTCTCAAGCCAGGTTGCACTTCAGAAACAAATACGGATGTAGACCCATCAAATTGAATCTGGGAATGAGCCTGGGTACAAGAGGCCTCCAAAAGCTCCACAGGTAGTCCTCAGTTAAGCCCCCCCATTGAGACTCACATGTGGGTCACAACCTCCATCCTGTGGTTTGACATGACAGCCATCTTTAACTTTTCAAAAATAGTTTTATGTATCTACTGATTTATATGTGTGTGTGGGGGGGTGATGTGTGCACGCACCAGGGTCTTTGGCTGCTGCAAATGAGCTTGTGCCACTTTGCATCCAGCTTTACATGGGTCTGGGGGAATTGAATCCAGGTCAGCAGGCTATACAAGCAAGTACCTTTAATTGCTGAGCCATCTCTCTTAGCCCCATCTTTAATCTTTAAAGAAGCTCTTGGGATCTAGAAAATGATTCCCTCTCTCTGGTACCTGGCTCATGCACTTGAGAGCCTGACTGGAAGACTGTTGTTTCAGAAATCAGCTTCCAGTGGCAGCTTCGTAGTCAGAACAGTGAAGATCTTCTTGGCTCCCTTTCATCCCAGCTCTGACATCTTCACCCATCTCAAGGCTGTGGCTGCCTCCAGATGGCCAGACAAATCTGAAGAGCAAAGATCACATGTGTCTTTCAAATTGAATTATTGTATTGTTTTATTCAAGCCACTTTCTTGAAACTGTTTTACACGCATATAGCCCTCGCATGAGCAAGGCCATCAGTGAGCTGAAGTCTAACTGGGAGTTCAGGCAGGCCCTGAAAACAATTGTTCTCTTCTTATTACCCTTGGGTAAGCACTGTGGGCCAATGCTGTGGAGTATACAAAAAAAAAAAAAAAAAAAAAAAAAAAAAAAAAAGATTTGTAAAGCTCGTTGTATTTTCTGAAGAGGTGGCATAAGGAGACTGCTTGCCAAGTCACTCAGAGAAATTTCTCTTGGTCAAGTAACTGTATCTCTCTTTTAAAAGAAAAATCTCCCACAGTCTGAGGAGATAGCTCAGTCAGTAAAGCACTCGCCTTAAAAGCGTGAGTTTGATTCCCAGAACCTACATAAAAGTGCCAGGTAACAGTGGCACACACTGGTGATCCCAGCACTGGGGAAGTAGAAACAGGAGGATCTCTGGGCTTGCTGGATAATGAGTCTAACTGAATCAGTAAGCTCTAGGCCCAGTGAAAGAACCAGTCTTAAAGAATAAGGTAGATGGGCTGGAGAGATGGCTTAGCGGTTAAGCGCTTGCCTGTGAAGCCTAAGGACCCTGGTTCGAGGCTCGATTCCCCAGGACCCACGTTAGCCAGATGCACAAGGGGGTGCACGCGTCTGGAGTTCGTTCGCAGTGGCTGGAAGCCCTGGAGTGCCCATTCTCTCTCTCTGTCTCGATCTGCCTCTTCCTCTCTCTGTCTGTCACTCTCAAATTAAAAAAAAAAAAAAGAAGAAGAAGAAGAAGAAGGTAGAGGGACTGGAGAGATGGCTTAGCAGTTAAAGCGCTTGCCTGCCAAGCCAAAGGACCCAGGTTTGAATCCCCAGGACCCATGTAAGCCAGATGCACAAGGTGGTGCGTGTATCTGGAGTTCATTTGCAGTGGCTGGAGGTCCTGGCATGCCAGTTCTCCGCTCTCTCTTTCTCTCTCTCCCATTGTCTTTCTCTCTCTCAAAGAAATAAATGAATAATTTAAATAATTTCAAAAGAATAAGGTAGAGAATGATTGAGGAAGACACCTGACATTGACCTCTAGCCTCAATGTGCACATACATGCAAGTGCACATGTGTATATGCCCACACATACAAAACATGCATGCACTTGTGCACACACATCACATACGTGTGTGTGCGCAAAAAAAAAAAAAAAAATTTTTTTTTTTAGGTCTCTGGCCAGACAGAACCAAACAGCATGGCTTACTGATGTCTGTTCTAGAACTTTCCTCTTTTTCTCTTACTCAGCCATGGCTCGTCTCACAAGATAGCTAACCAGACACTTTAAACATATATCTCTCTGTGTGTGGATGACTGATAATGGCTTAGCACGTCACTCCTTCTTAAGAACACATTGTGCTCTTACAAAAATACTCTTCAAAGGATTGTTTGCAGATCAGTTTCTGAAGGCCTAAATCAAATGTGATTAGCAAGGAGCAAAGGTGCTATGCTGAGAAAATTGCTTATAGGAAACATCTTACCAGAGAGTTTCAATAAAACAAGTCCAGGCAAACTCAGTTAGCCAAAGTAATGTGTTGGGAACTGACAACTTCAATCCCTACTGTTGAGGTAGGGGCATTTGTGAAAAATCACTCTTGAGAGAGAGAGAGAGAGAGAGATGAGACTTCCCTTGATCCTCCAACAGCAAAGGCTCTTAATCCCCACACAGTTCCCTGCCCAATGTGGAAGACTGGAAGACGTTGTTCCGGTGTGAGTTATGTCCCCGGCAACACCCGGGGAAGTGCTGCCTCCATTTCACGGCAAATCTCTGGCCTCTGGGTCCTATGGGCTTATGAGGTATTTGTGTGCTGGATACAGCATTTGATTTTTTTTTTTTAAAGGCAGAGGTGCTTGCCCTTTTGGTATTTATACGTGTAGTGGAGACAAATGGAACTCTGAGTATTAAATTACTCCACTGTGCCAGCCGAGAAGTCTACCCAAGCCAGCCAACTCCTTCCCCCAAGTTATATTTTTAGCACTTAACAGCTGCAAGTTCCCAGAAGCCTTCAAAGTGGGACTTCTTATTCTACCCAGTGCGAGAACTCTTAGCTGCTGCCAAGATTTGCTGATTTGCTTGAGAGAAACAGTAAGGTGCCTAGGAGGAGTATGGAGTCTGATACCCCAGGGTCTCTTCTGGCCTCTTACTCACATACACAGATCTGTTCTTGGTCATGGCCTAGATACTCCCCCAAAGGCTTATGCATTAAAGCTTGTTCCCAGCCAGACGTGGTGGCTCACACCTCTCATCCCAGCTCTGGGGAGGCTGAGGTAGGAGGATGAGCTGTGAGTTTGAGGCCAGCCCGGGCTGCAATATGAAATTCCATGTTCGTATGAGCAAGAATGAGACCCTGCCACAAGTCAATATATATACATGGTTTGTTCACCAGGAAAGCGCTGTAGGGAGAGAGTGGAAGCTCTGAGAGATGAAACCTCATGGAAGTGGTTTAGGTCACTGGGGGTGGGTGTGTCCTTGAAGGGAGATAGGGGACTCTTGTCCCTGCTTTATTTTCTACTTCCAGGCCAGGAGGCAAGCATATTTTCTATGCCACTGCACCCTGCCATTGCTACCCAGCATCCCCTCTAGATGTCAAGGCCTAAATCAAATGTGATTAGCAGAGAGCTTAATGTGTTGCGCTGAGAAATTCCTTATAGGAAACACCTCGCTAGAGAGTTTCAAGGTGGTCTTTGCTTCATAGAACAAGTGTAAGCAGCATCATGTAGCCGGGGGAATGCTTTGGGAACTGACAGCTTCATGTAACAGCAATGGAGTTGGGCTGGGGATATGGCTCAGTGGTTAAAGGTACTTGCTTACATTGCCTGTCAGCCCTTGGTTCAATTCCCCAGTACCCACATAATGCCAGATGCACAAAGTGGCACATATGTCTGGAGTTCATCTGCAGCAGCAAGAGGCCCCAGTGTGCCCATTACTCTTTCAAATAAATAAAAAAAAATATTTTAAAGCAATGGAGCCATTTGATCATGGACTGGAAACTTTCAAACCATGAGCTAAAATAAACCTCTTTCTTTATAAGTGAATTTTCTTGGACATTTTCCCATAGTGATGGAAAGCTAACTTATGATAGCTGAGCCTCAGTTTTCTTAGCTGCTAAATGAATGACTGAATAAGATATACCAAGTAGAGATGCTTTAAAGATTATAAGTAATTATGAATCACCCTAAAATAACACCAGATGTGCTGAGAGACCCAGGAAAGACATAGTTGGCCTGAGAAACTTACTCCACAGTTAGTTCTCCTGTCTCTCCCCTGCTGTCTTCTGGTCACCTTCACACACAGCCTGGGCACATCCACATCAGGAACATGGCTCTATTTATTAGGAAATGGTGTAAAAGAATTCTTATTGGGACCAAGCGTGGTGGCGCATGCCTTTAACCCCAGCACTTGGGAGGCAGAGGTAGGAGAATTGCCATGAGTTCAAGGCCACCCTGAGACTACAGAGTGAATTCTAGGTCAGCCTGTACTAGAGTGAGACACTACCTTGAAAAACAAAAGCAAAACAAAACAAAACAAAAGGATTATTGGTAGGGCTGGGGAGGCAGCTCTGTTGGCAACATGCTAGCTATGTAAGCATGAAGACCTGAGTTTGATTCCCAGTACCCATGTTAAAAAAAAAACAAAACCACGACAAAAAGAAAAAAAGGCTTGTGTTGTGGTGCACACTTGCAATCCCAGCATTGGGGAGGCTAAGACAGGCAGTTCCCCGGGACCAGCCAGTCTAGTCTAATTGATGAACTCTGAGCCTCCGAGTGACTGTCTCAAAAGAGCTAGATGCTGTTTCTAAGGATGACAGCCACGGTTGTCCTCTGGTCTGCACATTCATGTGCACACACACTTGCTGCCACCCACCCAGGAACACACACAAAAGTTCATGATACATGATATTATCACAAGTTATATTGAAATGACTGTTTATGTTAACCAAGGCAATTACTGCCAAAGAGGCTGACAGAGCGCTCCCTCAGTATCCATGAGGAATTGATCACAGGACCTCCTACAACCACCAAGATCTAAGTGTTTCTGAGTCTCGTGTAAAATGGTGCAGTGTGTGCACGGCATGCGCACACCCTCCCATGTACTCCAGCACATGTCTAGGGGACTGGAAGAGCTCTAGTTTGCAGCGTGCACACAGTTGTACTGGGGTGCTTGGGGAAATGACGACAAGGACAATCTGGACATGTTCAATGCAGGTGCAATGTCTTTTCTCAGCATTTTCAGAGCACAGGTTATTGAGTCCGTGGTTATGAAGGCATGCATTGGGATATGTTCCAGGAACACAAGATGGTCAGGGGCTGGGGAGATGGCTCAGAAGTTAAGGCGCTTGCCTGCAAAGCCTAACGACCTGGGTTAGATTCCTCAGTACCCACATAAAGCCAGAGGCACAAAGTAGCTCACGTACCTGGAGTTAATTTGCAGTGGCTGGAGGCCCAGGTATGCCCATTCTGTCTGTCTGTCTATCTCTTCTCTCTATTGCTCTCTGCTTGCAAATAAATATTTTTTTAAATGGTCAAGGAGAGCCAAGTCATGGTGTGCATAGAGTTCTGGCTGGAATAGAATTGAGAAGGGGGACGGTGCTGGGGCAGGCCTGGTACTTAACTTAGATGAGAACAGGGAGCCACTGAACGGTATTGTGCTCATTGCTTTTGAGTTTCTGTAACCAAAATACCAAAAGGAAACAACAGTGTATGGCAGGAAAGATTTACTTTGGCTCAAGGTTGTTGTTTTTTTAATATATTTTATTTATTTACTTATTTATTTATTTGAGAGAGAAAGAGGCAGATAAAGAGAGAATGCGTGTGCTAGGGCCTCTAGCCACTGCAAACAGGACTCCAGATGCATGCGCCACCTTGTGCATCTGGTTTAGGTGAGTACTGGGGAACCAAAGCGGGGACCTTTGGCTTCATAGGCAAGCGCCTTAAGCACTAAAGCCATCTCTCCATCCTGGCTCAAGGTTTTGAAGGGTTCAGTTCATCATGATGGAGAAGACATGGCCCAATTCGTGACAGGAGTGCATCATGGATGCTTCTCATGTCGTGGGTGAGGAAGCAGACAGTGGCAGCAACTAGGGTCTGAGGTGTAACCTTTAAAGGCACACAGCCCTAGTGATCTACTTCCACCAGCAAGGTTCACAGCTTCTCAAAGCAGTGCCAGCCACTGCGGAACCAGTGCTCAAACCCATGATCCCGTATTTCAGATGCAGATCATAGCAAGTATGGAGGAGGGGAGGGAGCAGACCAAGGCAGGCCCTCTGTCACCTATGACAAAACTAAGTATCGATGTCTGGCGAGCAAGAAGACCTGAGTTTGATCCCCAGAACCCATGTTAAAAAAAACAACAAACTGGGCTGGAGAGATGGCTTAACAGTTAAGGCATTTACCTGCAAAGCCAAAGGATCCCGGTTCAATTCTCCAGGACCCATGTAAGCCAGATGCACAAGGGGCACATGTATCTGGAGTTCGTTTACAGTGGCTGAAGGCCCTGGCGTGCCCATTCTCTCTTTCTCTCACTGTCTGCCTCTTTCTCTGTATCAAATAAATCAATAAATAAAATACATTTTTTTAAAAATACCTGTTTGGTAGCCTGTGCTTATAACCCCAGCTCTGAGGAGGTGGAGACAGGAGGATTCCTGGAGCTCATTGACCAGCCAGTGTAGCCTAATTGATGAACTCTAGGCCAGTAAGAGACCCTGTCTCCAAAACAGGTGAATGGTGCCTGATGAACAACACTAGTGGTTGTTTCTCTGGCCCCCACATGCACATACACACATGTGCTCCTGTACACACTTGTACACACACACACACACACACACACACACACACACAGAGGCATTGTAACTGACAAGGCTATACATCTTAACAGGAATCCCTGGGGCTACCTCCTACTCCTTGCTGACTCTTGCTTCGCTCATCTCTCAAATGGAACTGTTGTGTGTGTGCTGCATATATTCCGTGTAACAGCAACAATAAACGTGATTATTTTTAATTCCCGTTCTTCTCCTCCGTAATGGAGCTATTAAGACTTTGGCAGGTCCCTTAACGTGATTATCATTTTCGAATGATTTTGAATTGAAATGTTTGCACTCACGGTAGTAATCACGGCTGAGGATGAAGACTGAGTCTGTAAGTGTGCGTTCTAGAATCTCATCAGCCCCAAAGTGCCGTTGACAGCAGCTCGCACGGCTGGACAAGGTGGCAAGGTCGCCTCAGGTGGAAACAGGGCTGCACTATGTGTGGGTTTTTTGACTGAAAGGACGGAGCTGGCTAACCTGCTACCAAGCACAGAAGGTTCCAGATCAGGCAGGAAGGGATGTTCTGCTGAGGAACTGCTTCTCCCAGGGAGAGAATGAGTAGTCATTGTAAATCTAGTTAGGTGGTCTGAGAGTTCCAAGAAGTCACCCCTTGGCCTTATCAGCAACACTGCTTGGCCTAACCTTAAACTCATCGTGTAGTTCAGGCTGGCTGTGAACTCACTGTGTAGCTGGTCTTCAACTCATTAGATAGTCCACCTTGATCTTGAATTGACTGGGTGACCCAGGCTGACTTTGAACTCACTGTCCTACCTAGGCTGACCTTGAACTCATAATCCATCTTCCTCCACCCCCTAAATGCTGGAAATAAAAGTGTGCTCCCCCCATGCCTCGCTTGAGACTGTGTCTTAACTGGCCAGTCTCCACGTCATTCTACTCCCAGCACGATGGGGTGTCCCCAGAGCCTAACATTTGCCAGACTGTGGTCCTTTACATCTGTTTCAAAGGGAGACTGTATCTTTCTGGGGGCTCATCTCGGGGCTTCTTCCAGGCTCTTCCGACAATTCCTCTTGCCAGGCTCTTCCTGACACTGGCAGATTTCAACCAGGACCTTTTCACAAGATACCAACAGCAACAGCCTGTGTGTTCCCGTCTCCACTGCGTAAGCTCAGCCTCCCACTCCTGGTCTCCATGTTCTGAGGGTCTGCCCGGGCTGCAGAGTGGCTTGGCATGCCGTGATCTCCCGTGGACTCGCACACCAGCCCAAGGAGCTGCCCAACCCCAGGCTTGTGCTATCTCCTCATGTGATTTTTCACTGTGATTCTCATCGTGTGAATTTGTGCCTTTAGCCTAACCCAGAAGACACAATCAAAGAGATCCACATATACATACACAAAATCTGAATCTTTGTTTCCAGACTTGAGGGTGCCCCTTTCGAGGCCCCTTTGCTTTCTTCTGCTCAGCCCTCCTCTTTGTAGGCGGAGGCCATCTGGCTACCATTTATTGGTGATGCTCATGGACGCATGGACCCCAGTGGCTTCCTCTTTGAGTCTCCTCCTTTCTCTAACCATCAGCTCCCTAATCCAGTTTATGCTACACAGAGAGACTGGATCCTTTCTTTTTTCTTTTTTTGTCTTTCTTTTTCCTTTTTTTTTTTTTTTTTAGTTTTTCTTTTTTTAATTTTTCGAGGTAGGGTCTCTCTTTGGTTCAGGCTGACCTGGAATTCACTATGTAGTCTCAGGGTGGCCTCGAACTCTCGGTGATCCTCCTACCTCTGCCTCCCGAGTGCTGGGATTAAAGGCGTGCGCCACCACGCCCGGCTCTTTTTTTGATTTTCTGTATTAGTTACTTTTCTCGTTGCTTTGAGAAAATATTAGCTTAAAGAGAAAGGGTTTATTTTGGCTCACAGTCTGAAGGGATACAGTCCATCACAGTGAGGAAGACAGGGCATGTATCCACAGTCAGCAAATAGAGAGAGAGAGAGAGAGAGAGAGAGAGAGAGAGAGAGGTGAATGCTGGTGCTCAGCTTTCTCCTTTTTATTCAGTCTGGGACCCCGGCCCATGGGATGGCACTGCCCACATTCAGGGTGGGTCATCCGTCCTCAGCTAAACCTTTCTGGAAACACCCTCATAGTCACAACCCAGAGGTGTGTCTCCTAGGGGATTCTAAATCCTGTCAGGTTGGCAATGGCGATGAACCATCACTTTTCCTCTGTTCTTCACACTTGCAGCCTGTTGAATCTCTCTTCTGCTTCCTGCAGCAGAACTTGACTTCGGTGAGACTGCCTGAGGACCCTGCTGTCACTTGTCTGTCCCCAGAGTACAACGAGTGCCACTCCCCATGGTGTAGACACCATGCCATGCATGAAACTTATACCCAATTTATCAGGGAGCTGGGCTATCCCTAGATCCTTAAGGTCCCCAGTCCTTCTGCAGCTAACGGGCAGTCTCATGAAGAAGTGGTGTGTGGTGGGGAGAGGTGGCTTGAGGATTTCAGGGAAGGCTGACACCACATGACAATGGTGTCTGCACACCAGTGAACTTGGCTTCCTTCTCTCCCGCAGGACACCAGCCATGATTGGCTGCTCATTCGTGGTCAACAGAAAGTTCTTCGGGGAAATCGGTCTCCTGGACCCTGGGATGGATGTGTATGGAGGAGAAAATATTGAGCTTGGAATTAAGGTTGGTGCCATGGCATCTCTTCCCCTTGGTTTATTCATGTTGGTGAACAGAGCACCTGGGTCAGATTTTGCAGTGTGCTTAAAGCTTCTTAAAGCTGCTGAGTGACAGATCCATTTGACTCACCTGGGAGGATATATGAGGAGGTTCGTTTCCCCTCCTTAGATGGAGGAAGCCCGCTCTTGTGGCATTCTCGCTTTCAGTCTCACTCACATGCCTGGGACAAACCTCCTCCCCCCAGTTGAAGCCCACTCCCTACATCTGATTTCAGTGGGTTTCCTTTAAGTGCTTAGTGTCTTTCAGACACCCATCTGCATGTGGGTGCTGGGAATGCAAACTCAGTCCTCGTGTTTGTTTATCAGGTACTTTATTCAGTGAACCATCTCCCAAGTCCCAGCGTGATCTTGAATATATCCATATCCTTGTAGTTACCATTGGTGGGAAGGTTACGATCCAGTGTCGCAGCGAATCAAAAGGGTCCCGAGTTTGTTTGGTTATGTGACTAGGATTGAACCTAGATCCTCATGCATGTTAAGCAAGCACTCTACCACTAAGCTTAATCCTCAGCTCATTTTCTGTTTTTTATTTTGAGGCAACATCTCACTAAGCTGCCCAGAGTACCGTCGAACTCACCATGCAGCCCAGGCAAGTCTTGAGCGCATGATCCTCATGCTTCAACCTCCCCAGTGCCGGGAGCCAGCAACTCATGCACTTACCTTATCAGTCTTTTAAGAGTAACAGATGGGCGCCGGGCATGGTGGCGCATGCCTTTAATCCCAGCACTCGAGAGGCAGAGGTAGGAGGATCGCCTTGAGTTCGAGGCCACCCTGAGAATTCCAGGTCAGCCTGGGCTAGAGTGAGACCCCACCTCGAAAAACCAAAACCAAAACAAACAAACAAAACAAAAAGAGTAACAGATGGCCTACAACCATACCACCCTTAACACACCCAATCTCGTCTGATCTCACATACACACAAATATACACACATGCATGTACACACACACACACACACACGCACACACACGTGCATACACACAAAGTCCTTCTTCAAGAGTCTTTCCAAAGACAGACAGGGATGGATGTCAGTTGTAGAATAAAATGGCTACAATCCTATAAAGTTGGTTTCATACAAGCTGGAAATTCTATCCCCCCTGAATAGATAAGTGGATTTAGACTTATCTCCTCCTGGGTTTCCTCTTCCTCAACCTTAAGATAAATTGAGATATAAAGAATTCAGTTGAGCCAGGCACCTTCAATCCCAGCACTCGGGAGGCAAAGGTAGGAGGATTGCTGTGAGTTCAAGGCCACCCTGAGACTACAGAGTGAATTCCAGGTCAGCCTTGGCTAGAGTGAGACCCTACCTCAAAAAGCAAAACAAATCAGTTGATATATTGTATGTCAATTCCTTTTCTTTTTTAAGAAAATATTTGATTTATTTGAGAGAAAGAGAGAGGGGGAGGGAGAGAATAGGTGTTCCAGGGCCTCCAGCTGCTGTAAATGAATTCCAGATGCATGTGTCATCTTGTACATCTGACTGACGTGGGTTCTGGGGAATTGAACCATGGTCCTTTGTCTTTGCAGGCAAGTGCCTTAACAACTAAGCCATTTCTCCAGCCCCTCCTTTTCTTTTAATTCAACATTTTCTTAGAGAAAAGTGGAAACATATACAAAAATAGAATAGTATAGCAAATCCAAATGTACAGATTATTCAAGTTCAACAAATGTCAACATTCTGCTATATGTGTGGGGTTTTTTTTTTCAGTATCTTCTTGGCTTTTTAAAAGCAAATCCCTAGATATCAACTAAAAATATTGTAGTGATTGTTGCTCACATATGAAGAATTAAAAAAAAAACATAGGCTTGACATAATGTGACACTTAACAAAATTTAATATTCATGTTTTCTCAAAAATATTTCTCAAAATTCTGTCATATTTTCTCAAAAAGCATATTTTTTTACAGTTGGTTTGTTCAAGTATAAGACTTCAGACAGGGCCCACCCACACATCGCATTTGGTTGATGTGTCTCTCAAGAATCTTTGAATCTGAAACATCTCCCCCTGGCTTTAATATTTTCACACCATTCATCTTTTGAAGAAACTAAGCCATTTGTCCTGTAAAATTTTTCACAGTGCAGATGTGGCAAATTGATTCCCGTTGATATATCTAACTTGTTCCTGTACTCTTCATTTTCTCTAAGCTTTAATAGGGTACAGAAAGGTTTTTGTTTGTCTTTTTGCTGTGCTGGGGATTAACCAAGAGTGTTCTATCCCACCAAACCATAGCCCAGCACTAGATATAGGTTGGGTCAAGTGATTCCCTTCCTCAATCCCTCCATCTCTCCCTCCTTCCTTTCTCTTTTCCTCTCTCCTCGCTTCCCTCCTTTCCCCTTCCTTCCATCCTCCCTGTCTTCTCCCTTCCTCTCTGCCTCCCTCCTTTTCTTCCTCTCTTCTTCCTTCACTCCTTCCTCCTCTTTCCTTCTCTCCTCCCTTCTTCCCTCCCTCACTCCCTTGCTAGTACTCTAGGTGGCGCTGTGAACTCCCCACATAATTGCTGGTTGTCTAGCTTTAGTGTTTTTAAGATTCAATGCTGAGTTCAGGTGTTGTCAGCCTGATTGATCCATTATAAAATTCTCCATCACCCTTTCACCAAATTAATGGTGTTAGCAGCCACTGATGACCATCGACCACATCCATTATTTCATTAATGCCTACAAAATGCTGATTTTCTTTAAAAAAAAAAAAAAAGCCTGCATTCATTCTGCACTTTATAGGCTGTAATTCTTCTATTAGAAGCACTCTCCCTCTTCAACTATTTGGATACGCTGAAATGCCCTTCAAAGAAGAAAAGCAGGATAAATGCTTTATTCCTCCTTTTTACTTAAACATTTTTAGAATAATGAGTTGGTGCCATGGCAACCTCCACAATTGACCAGAGAGGGTTTTGCCCTCCCCTTCTGGTAAAATTATGGACTCAAAAAAAAAAAAAAAAACTTTAAGCATATATTTTATGCGTCTAAATCCATTACAGCCAGTCACTTTGCCAACCTGTATGTGCTTTTATGAAGGGATAATTTAATACAATAAAGTCGTATGGTCTGTCAGCCTCATGTGCTGGGATCTCCGCTGCTATATAAACCCCTGTGATTACCTTCCGAAGGTGATATATTCAGTGTGCTCTTGCCTTCCTATCAACTAGTATCTACTGCCCCAGACCCTTCCATTCCGGCTACCATTGTCTGGCACATTTTTTTTTAAAAACCATAGATGAGTGGCGAGGGTCCAGAATCACACATAAATGGAATCAGAACTTATCTATTTATCTGCTATACTATAGTTGGCTCCTTTTTACTGAACGTCGTATTTCTGAGAGTCTTCTGTGCTGTTGTGTAAAGCGACGGCTTGTTCTTTGCTTTGCAGAGACGGAGGTTTCATTGTGAACACAGGGCTTGCGGTTTTCATTCTCCTGCTGAGGGATACTTGAGTCGTTTCCAATTTCAGACTGTTATAAGAATTCACCTCAAAGCCTTTCTTTCTTTCTTCCTTCTTCTTGTTTTGGAGATACGTTTTGATTTCTCATGGGTAAATACCTAAGAATTGAATAACTGAGACGTTGGCGATATTTATGATTAACTTTTTTCAAAAACCGTCAACCAGTTCTTCAAAGTGTGCTGTTTTCAAGCTGGGTGTGGTGGTGCACGTCTGTAATCCCAGCACTCAGGAGGCTAAGGCAGGAGGATCGCCACAGATTCAAGACCAGCCTGGTCTACATTGTGAGTTCCTCCAGCCCAGACGAGGCTATATAATGCAACCCTGTCTCAAAAACATACAAATCAAAGCATACCATTTTTTTCATTCCCGCAATGGCTGCATCAAACATCCAAGTGCATATGGCACATTTAAGGGCTGGGGGTGTAGCTCAGCTCCAGAGTACCTGCTGCGCCTGCCTGGAATCCCCCAATGAAGGCCTGGGCTCATGTCTTAGCCTTAGAGCACCTGCTTGGAATCCTTCAGTGAAGAGCTGAGGGCTTGACTCAGCGGTAGAGCACTTGCATAGAATCCACAGTGAAGGGATGGCTCTCCGTATGGCTTAGTAGTGGTGTGCCTGCTTAGAATCCCCCAGTGAGGGACTGGCGGTGTGGCCCAGTGGTAGAGAACTCACCTAGCATCCTTCAAGGAGGAGCTGGTGGCATGGCTCAGTGTTAGCACACTTGCCTAGACTCTTCCAATAAGCCAGGGCTGTGACTCAGTGGTGGAGTGTCGGCCAAGCACACATACAACTGTGGGTCCAATTACTTTTTTAAAAAACAATAATTATTTATTTTTATTTGAGACAGAGAAAGAGGGAGAAAGAGAGAGAGAGAGAATGGGCACGCCAGGGCCTCCAGCCACTGCAAATGAACTCCAGATGCATGTGCCACCATGTGTATCTGGTTTACATGGGATCTGGAGAATCGAACCTGGGTCCTTAGGCTTCACAGGCAAGTGCCTTAACTGCTAAGCCATCTCTCCAGCCCAGTGGATCCAGTTCTTATCACTGCAAATTTTTTTTTTTTAAATAAGAGGGTAAATTAAGTTCTTACCAAAGCCAAGCCAGAGTTGAGTAATGGCCCTTCATGTTGAAGTAATGATGGGCTCCGCTAAGATTTCTGAAACCGGGAAGGCAGTGTCAAGAAATACATAGCCACTGGTGAGTGGAATAGCAGGAGATAGATGACAGGGGAAGGAAGGAGAGGCACATGGGGAGGGACCCCTAGGTGGGGTCTTCCCTGTGTGTCGTTTCTCACTACAGTTCGTCTGCACAGAGTGTACCTCCCTTCAGAAGGCAAGCGAGTGGATCCAAGTTTGCGAGCAGACGAAGGTGGTTGTGTTAAATGGGACATGCACCCAGAAGCGTGTAAGTGCCTGAGGACCGAGCACACGCTCTGCTGGACACTTGACCACCAAGCCAGCACCCTGCTTCCGAGAGTCCCATGAGTTGTTGATCCCATTTTGCAGAGATTTGACAGGCACCAGATAATTTCTCCATTTGACCACTAATAAACAGAAGAGCCAGGACTCAACCCGAATTTATCTGATGGTAAAGTTCTAGCTCACTTCCCATCGAGTGTTTGGAATATTCTTTTTATCTTTCCGCCACTGAGGTAACTATGGCAACACTGCTGATGTAAAGGGGTGCAGTCATACAGTAGGTGCTTGGGACTCGGGCTATAATGCATATGATATATACATTATTAGTCAAAGTAGACGAGACATTCACAGTCCCGACATATGCCACGTCCATACTCACAGTTCATGTAATATGCTCTCTCATATCTGAGGACTGTACTTACGTAATAAACAAAACTGTGTGTGAAACAGCATGAAATTGGATTTCCTCATCCATAAATTGTGTTATATTGATGTGTAAGCTACAGTTCAAGAAACAGAACTGCAATGTTGATACTTTTTATAAATGGTATCTAATGTATTTCTATTAAGGGGAGATATATTCTCTGTGCTGAAATGTATTATCATAATAGCCAAACCGTTTACTCTGCCACTGGAAAATCGTGTGGTGATTGTGTTTGGAATTTCAGTCGCCTGCTCCCAGCCTGCCAGATTCTATCGTAAATGATCACAGGCGTTCGTGAGTTATTTTATAAGAAGCATCCATCTATTTTTACAACTCCAGAAAGTCTGTCACTCTCATTCATCTCCCCGGGAATAAAGCAATAATTTGATTCTCTATAAATGTGAACTTGAATTTATACCATCCTCTCCAGTGGAGACTTTAGTGATGGGGGGTGATTTATAGCTCTGTGTTTCTGGGCCAGGGTGGCATCCTGGTGTGTTTGTTATCATTATTCACTATTTCCATGGCAAAAGAAAGAAATGCAATTCAAACTATCCCTGTTCTAGTTTGGATATAGCTGGTTTGCTCTCTGTTGGTGTGAGCATGTTGACTACTTTACTGCAAGGCACATCCACAAGGGTCCTGAGCTACTCCCTGCAGTCCTGGATCTAACAATGAGTAGCTAACTGTGAATGTGTTCTGGGCACTGTAATATGCATACCACCGGGGGACCGTAGTTACTTTAAGTTGTCAGGAGATTGGCTGGATGTCTGAACACCTCTCAGGCAGGCCTACATTATCCATCTTTGATGTCCCATGCTTTGGCTCATTAGAGGCAGGTTTGTCTGAGACGTGTAAATACTTTATTCCTTCTTTCCTCAGTAAGGCGCCAAGGGAAAAGATGACTGCGATGGTGTGAGTGTGAAATAGTTTCCCCCATGGGCTTATGAGTTTGAACACATGGTCTCCAGCTGGCAGTGCTATTTTGGGAGACTGTGGAGCCTTTGGGATGCGGGCCCCTCACTGGAAGAAGTTATTCAAGTGGTGGGGGAGAGGAGCTGGAAGATGATATCTGCATATGGTGCCTACGTGAGCTCTGCTTTCCGGTCCATCAAGACGTGGGGAGCCCCAGCCACACAGTGCCACCACCGTAACCTCCACACATCTTCCCAGCTGCGGTGGTTTCCATCAGATGTCCCCAGAAACTCACGTACTTTGAATGTTTGGTCCCCAGGCAATGCCAGTTTGGGAGGTGGAGCCTTGCTGGAAGAGTTGTGTTTGGGGGGGGGGGCTAGGGGTATTATTATAGCCAGCTCCCCCTTGCCAGAGTTCAGTTCACTTCTCCTGCTGCTGTTGTCCACCTGCTGTGGCAGAGGTGCTGTCCAGCATCCCCTCATGCCATGCTTTCCCCTGCCATCTTGATGCTTCCCCTTCAGATGGTAAATCAACATCAATCCCTCTTCCCCCCCATCAGCTGCTTTGGGTTGGGTGCATTGTCCCGGCAATGACAAGGTTACTACTTCACCCACCACGATGGAGTGAAGCCAAAACAATAAAACAAAATCAACCCTTCCTCCCTCCAGCTGCTTCTGCTGGGGTGTTTCCGTCAGTGTTGAGGAGACCAACCCTTGTAATCAGTGTCCCTTTGTCGGCTACCTGCGGTCCTGAGGGACCAAGGCTATTTGTGTTTGAAACTGAAGATTCCTCCAGGTTGAGGGTAGGCTGTGGGACCATGTGAATCATCACGAAAATAGCGAGAAGCAGGAGGCATACTCAAGAAGGAATCAAGGCCGGAGTAGTAGCCAGAGAGTTAGACTGAGGAAACCCAGAGGAGAAGAGATAGACTAGGCAAACAACGCGGAAAGCACACCTGAGACAGGTGGAATACATGTGATCCCCAATGTCTGTCTTTTCTCATCAACTGTCCAGCCCAGTGCTTAGGTGAACAGACTGTATTGGATGGCTCATCTCAGCAGCAAAGCCTATGGAGGCAGCAGGATTCGGGCACGTAGACGCGCCTCTGATAACATGATGTTCTGCATCTGAACAGTTTGCTCTGGGGCTTTTCCCTAACTGAGGCACTTGCCCTTGAAGACTGTTTCCTAAGTACTGCACAGTGGCGTATCTCAGCAAGACATCCTCTTGTGTCAATAGCCCTCCTGATTGGAGGAGTTTGTTAGGGTTTAAATCTGCAGTGCCCCACACAGCCTAGGGTGTAGAGAGCCTAAACTCCCAGTTGGTGGCGCTGTTTTGGGGGAGGTTCTGGAAACCTTAGGAGGCAAGACCCAGCGAAGGAAGTGGGTCACTAGGGTCAAGTTCTTTCCCTGCTCTTCTTCTCTCTTGCTCTCTGTGACTTTGTCCTCTCCTTCCCTCCCCCTCCTCAGCTTCCTCTTCCTTTTCCTCCTCCTCCTTCTTCTTCCTCCCCTCTCCCTCCCTCTGTGACGCCTGTCTACCAATCATGGAAACACAGCTCCTGTCATACACTGCCACCATCATGACTCTGCCTGGCACCGAGCGCTCACAGTCTGAGCTCTCTGAACTCTGCAAAAAATGACACCCTCCCCCACAAAAAAAAGAACCCTTTCCACCCTTCAAGATTTTTGTTGTTGTTGTTGTTGTTGTTGGGTCTTTTGTCACAGTGAGAAAAAAGTTAACTAATACAGAGCTATTTTTTTTCTCTTACATTTTTTTTTTACAGAAATATTCTTTAAACCAATTAATTTGGGGGAAAGACGTCTTAAATTCCTATCTAGATTAGCCAGTTTTCGCTGTCATTTCTGAAACTACTGTCAATATGCTAAACAGGAAGAATGAATGAGAACATTTTCTAATCAATGGCCACATAGAGCCACTGTCTGCCCTAAAAAAAAAAATAAATAAATAAAATAAAATGAAAAAGCAACCCTATTGTGTTCATTCTTTCTGGGGAGATGCAAACAAACATCTATTCATCCCAGATATAGCACAGACGATAACCCACAAAGTACAATTCCATCAGCGTGCAGCATGGCAAATCAATGAGTTTGCTGGTGTCACTTAGAAAGCCCGAGTGAAGGGTTACTTAAAGGAACGTGGTGAGCTCAGTACCCAATATCCATGTAAAAACGGTGCACATCTGTAATCCTGCCACTGAGGAGGTGGAGACAAGGGGATCCCTGGGCTCTGGAGTTCACTAGGTTACCTCCAGGCCAATGAGAGGTCCTTTCTCAAAGGAGGTGGACAGTGTTCTTGAGGATAACACCTGAGGTTGTCCTCCAGCCTCCACACGCACACACGTGTGCCCGCACGTACAGGAATGCACACATAAGTGAACACGTGGAGACCCAGAAGCCGAAGGCGCACTGGGAAGGGTTGGTTTATTAGTTACTTTTCTCATCACTGGGACAAGATGTCCCACAGAAGCAGGGGAAGAGGAGTTTGTTTTGGCTCATGTTTTGAGCGAGCACAGTCCATCGTGGTGAGGGAGGCCTGACACCTGGGATGGGAAGCAGCTTGTCTGTTGGGCCCATTGTCAGGAAGCAGAGAGAGATGAATGCTGGGGCCCAGCTGCCTCTCTCCTGCTCTTTACTGCAAGCCCCCAGCCCACAGAATGGTGCCATTCACGTTCATGGGCTGGTCTTTCCTCTTTAGTTTATCCTCTCTGAGCCGTTCTCACAGGTGCACAAGATGTGCCTCAGTCTCCTAGGTGACTCTAATTCCAGTCAAGTTGACAGCGAAGGTTAACCCTTGTTGTTTGACAGGGGATCTAACTAGACCAAAAAACTAAACTAAACTAAACTAAACAAAGGGATCAGGGGGTGGAGAGATGGCTTAGTGGTTAAGCGCTTGCCTGTGAAACCTAAGGGCCCCTGTTCGAGGCTGTATTCCCCAGGACCCACGTAAGTCTGATGCACAAGATGGTGCATGCATCTGGAGTTCGTTTGCAGTGGCTAGAGGCCTTGATGAGCCCATTCTCTCTCTCTTCCTCTTTCTCTCTCTGTCTGTCGCTCTCAAATTTAAAAAAGGGATCAGGGACTAATCCTCATGGTGAAAGGTACATCACGCATCTCGATCACCATGCACCAGCACTGTGTCAGGTAGTTGAATGCTGCTAGCAACACTGTGGTTTAAGTATTATCATTGTTATTCCCCACCTTGTGCATGGGAGACTGAGGCACACACAGGGAAGTACTGTGCGAATCTGCAACAAGAACTCCTGTCCAGAGCCTCTGACCTTCACCATAGTAGGTCAAAGCTAGGAGCAGGACCCGGAAGGCCCACCTGGAGGTCTGGCCTGGAGCTAGATGGAACGAGGAGCCTGGCAAACGGGCGAGAACCACAAAGCAGGCTGGGACCAGAGCAGAGGAAAGCAAAGAGAGAACCACGAGGGAAGCAGATAACAGAGGCCGCAAAGTGCGGCAGGAGCCAGCTCGGCCGACCTTCACAGACAGGCTTTCCCCTGCTGACCTGTGTGAGGATGGCCATGGCCACATCCGCACACAGGCACTGTGTAAATCAATATGCTCACCACTTCCTCTGGGCAGTGGCAACTGAATTCCATGTCCTAAACTGGTGATCTTTTCAGGAAGGAATTTTACCACCATCCCTGATTTAAAAAAAAAAAAAAGAAGAAGAAGAAAAGTGTCAAGTATTTTCCCTACCCGAGCTTGCTATCTACAAGGAGCAATTATGCTATTTCATGCTTTTTTTTTTTTTTTTTTTTTTTTTTAGATATTGCTCGCTTCTCAGACCCAAAATTTTTAGTTATTTTTGTCCTCATGCTGTGCTGAGGAAGGGCTTTAGGTCTCTAGTCTGAAGGGCCAGTGGCTGTGTTGGTGTACACTTCAAAACAGCTTAATTCTGATTTACCGGCCAGTGCTAACCGGGCAGCAGTAAAAGGTGCATCTTTGATGTTTTCACTTTGAAAAAAAGAAAAAAAAATTGCTCTGAGTGGTTCTAACTGGAGCATTTCAAACTAGGATTGGAATTATGACCACCGATCCTTCTTTGTTCCTGAAGTTGTCAGGGTCAGAGCCTGGGCCCTGGAAGCCCCTAACAAGCTAGGCCGGGCATCCGTCATTCATAAGCCAATGAAACACAGGCAAAGAAAATTTATTCAATGCAGCCACATTGGGAAGAGAGACAAAGAGGTCCAGTGACCCTCCAAATCATTCTTTGGGGTCCTGGCATGAGGTTCAAGGTTAACAGAGGGTAAAAGGCGTGCCTAGCTAAGCAGTCCTGGTCAAGGTGTGGTTCCATCCATCCATCACAGACCCGTCACAGCGCCCAAGTCCAGTCTCTCCAGCAAGGTGGTCCGACAGGCTGTCGGAACTGTGAAATCTCTTCCTGAGAGACAGCTCCCCTGGGGGTCGGCACGAGGCTTCAGCATTTTCCTTCTCCTGACTTGAGATTCCTGGGGAAGTTCCAACTGTGTAGCGTTCATTGTTTCAGTAGTCCCATAGTTACAGAGAGAAGCACAAGCTCTCTTTAGAATATCTTTGTTCACATCAGGGAGGTCACGACATGTTGATTCTCCAAGAAGGTTCTTGCATGAACTCCAGCTCTGGCTCTTTCTTTTTTTAAAAAAATAATTTCTTCTTTTTTTGTTTTATTTAAGAGATAGAGAGAAAGGCAAAGAAACAGAGAGAGAGAGAATGGGCAAGCCAGGGCCTCTTAGTCACTGAAAATGAACTCCAGATGCATGTGCCACCTTGTGCATCTGGTTGTATATGGGTCCTGGGGAATCCAACCTGGGTCCTTTGGCTTTGCACGCAAGTGCCTTAACCACTAAGTCTGGCTCTGTTTCTGTCTCTTTATCTCTCTCTCTCCTTCTATTGCAGGGGGGGTGCTAAGCCAGGTCATTTTCAGGCTCACAGGCTAATTGTAGAGTTCTATTGGAGGTGTCCAGGTTCTTGTCATGTAAACAGTTAGATATCAGCATCCCTTATCACCTAGCCAGAGCTTGAACCCACAGTGACATTTCCTCCCTTCTCTGCTCCTGTCACTAGACAGCAAGGACCCCTGAAAATAGCATTTCAAAGTGCCACCTATAAACCAGGCACTAATGGTAAATGCTCACTGCCTTAGTTTTTGAGAGTGTCCTGCGAGCTCTTACGATTACTATCGTGTTATTGTTGTTATAAACCACTGCCTTCACATAGTACAAGAAGTTAAGTCCCTGTACTGGTGAGCGGCCCAGCCAGGCTCTGAACACGAAGGAGCTGACTCCAGAGGTTGAGTTCACCATTTTGCAACGCAGAAATTAATGTCAGCGTGCTGCTAATTCTGCCTTTCATTGAGGGGAGGAAACTGGTGCAACTACTAGAGATCTACAACACACATTCTCCTTTGCTCAAATCCCTGAGCAAAAAGGCCACAGTGGTGTGCTCCTTCCAATCACCCACGCCCCCACCCACATTAGCCCTCTCATCTATAGAGAAAACAAGCCTTGTTCCTCACTGACTTGCTGCTCTGAAGCTCTCCGCCTCCCTTCTCCTCTTGAAGTGCCCAGGAAAGAAAACCAGCCCTTTCTCTTTTTTTAATACTTTATTTTTATTTATTTATTTGAGAGAGGGAGAGAGAGAGAGAGAGAGAGAAAGAAAGAAGAGAGAGAAAGAAAGAAAGAGAGAGAGAAAATAGGCACGCCAGGGCTTCCCGCCATCTTGTACAGATGGTTTACGTGGGTCCTGGGGAATCGAACCTAGGTCCTGTGGCTTTGCAGGCAAGTGCCTTAACCGCTAAGCAATCCCTCCAACCCCCAGCTCTTTCTTTAGGTGGGGCAAGCAGTGAGTAGACCACAGAGTGATATATCTTTTTATCTCGCTCTGAAACCTGTATTTTGTTTGTTTGCCTGCTAATTGCATTTCCTGTTGTTTTGGGTGGACTCCAAGGACCACCACGTGCTTGGTGAGCACTCTCATGGTGGGCCATGCCCCCAGCCTCTCACTGGGGTTTCTAGGCAGCTGCTTTACATCTCCCCTACACCATAGTCTCTACCTGGTGGATCCTAGGAAGTGCCTTACCATTGAGCCGCACCCTCCAGTCCTTTAGCATGTGATTAGAGACAGGTACTCTACCACTGAGCCACACCACAGCCCCTCACTGGGGGATTCTAGGCAAACCCTCTACCACTAAGCCATGCCTCCGCAGCCCATCCCTGTAGTTAGAGCAAAAGCTGAGTCACACCCTATATTTGTGTTTAGTTTTTATTTTGAGACAGAGACACACTAAGCATCCCAACTAGCCTCGCACTCCCCTCTGTAGCCTATGTTGGCCCAATACTCCGAGCTGTCTTCCTGTCTCAGCCTCTTGAGTGCTGGGGATCTGCCGGGTGAGGGTATGATGTTGCTCAGTGGTACAATGCTTTTGGAGCATATGTGAGACCCTGAGTGTTCACACATACACCCACCCCCCTCACACACACACACACACGCACCTAAATAAATAAGAACCCCATAAAGGTGAAAAAAGTCACAAATAATATTCTAGAAGAAGGTGGAACAAGAGAGGAGGAAGAGGAGAAGAATCGCTGCAGTTACGAGTGATGCGTATAATAGTGAGTAGTGTGCACAGTGGTCTGGGGTTTCAGAGGAGGATGCCAGGGATGCTCCAGAGTCACTCTTGACCTTAGAAGACACGCAGGGGAGTCCAAGGGAGGAGAGATTCACTTAGACTAAGGGAAACTTTCTGACATCAACCACAGAGAGTTAATACAAATCACTAGATGAAACTTATCCGTTTCAATGCTCATGGATTGAAATCAATTCGCTCTAATGGGCCTCCCCCTCTCTTTCCTGGACATGACACGTGTTTGGCCCATGTGTTGAGATGCTAAGCTCTTAGCTCCAGGAACATGACAGTCTGTGCCGCTCTTGGCAGTGGAATCATTTAGTGCAATTGCCCTTTCTTTCTCCTGTCTCCTTTTAACCATGAGGATGTCTCATTTTGTCGAACCTGTTTTGGCATCTGATCTTATCTCCTGACGCTAAGAATGCCTCTCCATCTTCGCATGTACTGTGTTTCCTTGTGTCGTGCTATAGTGATTTATTTCCTAGTTGGCCTGATGCCCTCCTCCCCTGCTCTCCAAGTTGGTGACTATGTCTCGACAGGTCTTTGGTTTTCCTAATCTGACTTTCAGCATCTTGAGAACCATCAAATTTTCTCATCTACATGTATGGTCACATCCACTCATACACATGCCCACATGGGAGTCCCATCTCAATTGATCTTGCTTCCACTTATGGGTACATCAAAGGACAAAATTATCCACCAAATGGAGTTTAAATATGGAATTGGCTTCTATATGCCATTCTATAAATGGATAATGTCTCAGTCTGCAAAAAAATAAAAATAAAGAAAAGACTAAGTGTTGTCTCAAAGGGAGCTGAGGAGGCTGCCTTTATTGGATGGTCACAATGTGTTAATCTCTCCAAGATGGTTCTTAAATGTTCTCTATCTCTCTCGCTCCTTTCCTGAGATTCAAAAGCAGTTGGCCATTTTTAAAATTATTTTTCTCCTAAACATTAGACTAGAATTGATTTTCTTATGCTGACTGAAACTAGTCCCTTTGGGGACTTGACCATAGAGCTTTGTCTCCTTGGTGACATGGAACTTTAGCATGGATGAGTCTGTGTGGGTTTGGTTTGTGAGATCTACTTCAGGAGCTCACTTTAAACCCTCTTGTTAATTCAGTTGAATGATTCCAGGTCTTTTCCACAAGGTGAAATGATGGACTGAGAAGTTTAGGAATGTAGGAATGGAGTGGATGGTAGAACTCAAAGCAATGCACACTGAGGTAGAAGATAGAGCTCCACCAGCCGGGCGTGGTGGCGCACACCTTTAATCCCAGCACTCAGGAAGCAGAGGTAGGAGGATCGCTGTGTGTTCCAGGCCATCTCAGGACTACAGAATGAGTTCCACGTCAACCTGGGTTAGAGTGAGGCCCTACCTCGAAAAAATAAAAATTAAATTAAATTAAAAGAAGACAGGGATCCAAAACTTCTTGTTGGCCAGAAACTAATGGTGTCTTCTCCCCAGAGCCTTCCCTGTACTTAGGTGCCTCCTTAAAATGCAAATGATAGTCAGGATGGTGCTATGGTGAGAAGGTTATTAAAAGGGCTAGAGAGATGGCTTAGCAGTTAAGGTGCTTGCCTGAAAAGCCAAAGGACTCAGGCTTGACTTCCCAGGACCCACGTAAGCCAGATGCACAAGGTGGTGCATGCGTCTGGAGTTTGTTTGCAGTGGCTGGAGGCCCCGGTGCGCCCATTCTCTTGCCCTCTCTCTCTCTCTCTCTCTCTCTCTCTCTCATAACAAATAAAAATATATATTAAAAAAAGGTTATTAAAAAACACTTTTCAGACAGCCATGAACTGAAGGAGTTTCATCATCAAATCATTGAACTTTGGAAAAGTATATGAACAGACACAAGGACTGTCAAAGGCCTGCAAAACATTTTTGTAAAATAAACGGTGCACATGAATTGTATCTAACTCAAAGCCCATGGAGAAGTTATGAAACAATTTTTATGTTCTCAGCAAAACAAAAAGAGGGAGTTATTCCTGTTCATCATAAATGAGAAGGGCACACAGGAAAAGAGTGGAATAAAACAAAACATCCTGTTTCTTTTCAGTTGCACAAAAGAGCATATTAACACTGAAGAAGACATGAGCATGCTGATACACACCTGTTATCCCAGTGTGGGAGAAGCTGAGGCAGGAGGATTGCCCCAAGCTTGAGGCATCCTAGACTATATAAAAAATTCTAGGCCAGCTTAGACTACAAAGTATGATCCTTATCTCAACCAAAAATAAGGGCTAGGGAGATGGCTCATAGATAAAGCACTTGTCACACAAGTGTGAGAACCTACTGTAGTGGGTGTGAGAAATTTGGGTGCTTGTACAGCATGATGAAAGGTAGAGACGGGACCCTGGGGGCTTTCTGGCTAGTTAGCCTAGCTGAATGCATGAACTCTGAGTTCAGTAGAAGACATGACCTTGCTTCAGTAAGTAAGGTGGAGAGCAATTGAAGGAGGCTCCTGATGTTGACCTCTGCACATGCATACATGTGTACAAGCACCTGCACACACTTGTGCACCAACCCACACACATAAAAGGACACATACACACGTGCACATGCAACCATACACATGCCAAAAATAGGGAAAGAAATCACAAATGCCAACTGTAACAAAACAGTGAATTCCCAAGTACAGTCATTTGACTTTTATCTTTAAATTTTGTAGTGCTGGTGATTTGACCCAGAGCTTTACATATGCTAGACAAGTCCGTACCACTGGGCCATACCTCAGCCCCTCAGTGAGGGATTCTAGGCAGGAGCTCTACCACTGGGCCACACCCTAGCCCCTCACTGGGGGATTCTAGGCAGGAGCTCTACCACTGAGCGAGCCTCCAGCCCCTCACTTGGGAATTCTAGGCAGGAGCTCTACCACTGAGCCATGCCCCCAGCCCCTCACTGGGGGATTCTAGGCAGGAGCTCTACCACTGAGCGAGCCTCCAGCCCCTCACTTGGGAATTCTAGGCAGGAGCTCTACCACTGAGCCATGCCACCAGCCCCTCACTGGGGGATTCTAGGCAGGAGTTCTACCATTGAGCCACACCCCCAGCCCCTCACTGGGGGATTCCAGGCAGGAGCTCTACCACTGAGCCACGCCCCCAGCTTCTCACTGGGGGATTCCAGGCAGGAGCTCTACCACTGAGCCACGCCCCAGCCCCTCACTGGGGGATTCTAGGCAAGTGTCCTTCCACTTAGTTACATCCTCAGCCACAAATCATTTTCCTCACTGCTGTTATAACTGCAGAATGGAAGGGAACCTGATTTCTGCTTGATTCCCTTGCCTTTCTGTGTAAACACTATTTTTGTTTTGATCCCACCATGTTGTGATGGCTTATCTTAATTGTCAACGTGATTGATTGAGAGTTGCTTAGCAGCTTAATAAAACCCAAGTCTAAGCGTGACAGTGAGAGAATTTGAAGACAGTTGAATCATGAGAGATCTGACCTAACCAACGATTTATTCCATTAACGAATTCAAAATTTGAATATCTTATTCTGGGGTGTTGGGACTTCCTGCCTGGGTGGAGGAGTGGATCCTTGAGAGGTTGGGAGAATGTGTCTTTGGGGAATGTATTTTGTCTGGACCACTTCCTATTATGGCTCGATTCTACTTCCTGTTTGCCATACTGTGAACTGCTCAGCCATGCCCCGCCCCATCATGAAGGACGAAAATCATGAGTTAAAATAAATATTTCTGGGCTGGAGAGATGGCTCAGCAGTTAAGGCGCTTGTGAAGCCTAGCAACCCAGTTTTGATCCCCCAGTACCCACGTAAAGCCAAATGCACAAGGTGGCACATGTGTCTGGGGTTCGCAGTGGCTAGAGGCTCTGGCACACCCATACACCCATTCTCTCTCTCTTTCTTCCCCTCTTTCTCTCTCAAATAAATAGATTTTTAAAGTATTTTTAAAAATAAGTAAATAAATAAAATATTTTTTAATTATTTCATTATTTTGTCATAACAATGAGAAGAGTAACTAACATAGGCACCCTCTCTGCTTTCTGGTTGAATCATCAGAGAATGTTCCACCTAACTCTTTCCTTACTCCTTACTCCATACCTCAAGAGCACGCTGTATCCTTGTCACCAGCTCATTAATTCTGAATATTTTCCTCAGACTTGCTTGTGACGTTAATGGATACAGAATAAACTAGTATCTGAGGGGGAGTCAGGCATCAGTAGCCCTGAAAGAGAAAGACTGGAGTCACTATGTCCCCTTTGTGAATGGCAACACAGTGCATAGCAGACAAAGGGCCAACCATTGGGGCAGTAAAGGAATAATCCTAGTATGAAAATCAGTTGCCCCAAGAAAGTGGAAATTACCTGACCATTCTTCTTCACACAATGAAAACTGGGAGGGAGGAAAGAATATTACTTATATAGTTGGCATGAAAAGTATAATTGGGCTTTGATCAATTTCAGCAAAAATTCATTCTTCAATTACACAGTGTGTGAGTGAACACACATAATTAATAAATGCATTATTTTTAGAATTTTAATACCTTTCAAAAGAAGAACATGAGAGATTTTCATCTGCACTTATGGGTCAGTCACAAAAATTGATGATCCACTGTGCCATAAAATTTTCATAGAACTTAACAGGCAGAAAAAATTTAAAGACCTCACCCTCTAATCATAACATAAATTGGTAATAGAGGATTAAATATAAAGATTTCTGGGGGAAAGAAGTCCTAGACATTAAAAAGTGCTCCCAAATATAGCATTGTTGGGTAAAGATGTCCTAACCATACTTAGTAGCACTGAAGGGCCTGCTTTACCTTTGGCTGTCTTTGTTCATGGTAGTACATTACTGTCCCTGTGCTTTGCTCGTGTTGACTGTGATACAGTCTTGAACTTTTATTGACAGATTCCATAAGTATAGACAATAAACCATGATAATCCCCACCCTTACTCCCATTCCTCCCTCTCAAATCCACCCTGCCTTGAATCCCTTCTTCTTGACAATGCTGTCATGTAGACACAACATGGCCTTGATATTCATGACTGCACAGGGCCTGACACTACCTACACAAGACCTTCATAATAGGAGAAAAAAAATGATGACATCAAAACAGAAGAGAGGTTCTTGATGCCCCCAAAACATCACAGCCTTTGGCTCTTATATTCTTTCTGCCACCTCTTCCATAGGGGCCTTTGAGCCTTGGAGGGTGTGCTAGACATGTTCTGAACACTCCACGTTCCCAACTTTCTGACAGCTAATCAAAAGGGAGGAGGCGTCCAGCTCAGCTTAATCTTGGTTTCTCAGTGACCTGCAGTCCAAGTATGTGGAGTCTTCAGTAATAGGTTCTTGCCACCTAGTTCTGGTGGGAAGCCAAGAGCCTCGGCAATGGCCTGTGATATTTTGGGGGCATCAGAAACCTCCCTGGCCAACAACTCACTAGAAGGGATCCCATCTCTGGCATTTAAATTTTTCTAGTAACAATCTATGACTTCTGGATATACCATTATCCTCATCCATAGGATATTTATGCTCATACGTTCTCTCTTTTTTTAAGCATATACACACACACGCACACGCACACGCACACACACACACACACGTACAGTGTGTATGTGTATGTGGCAGTCTGAATGGATGCCCCCCAGTATATTCAGGAGTTTATTAAAGCTTCTTGGATATCCTGCTGCCCAGCTGGAAGAGGTATCACTGTAGGTGCATCAAAGCACCCAGCCCTAAGGTGTATTTGGGAGCAGATCTGGAATTTCCAGCCTAAAGATATGCAGAGTGCTTGAGTTCTGCCTGGGGTTCCTGGAGTGTGCTTGCTTGTGGTACTGGTGTTTGTTTTACTCTCTGCGTGGACCTGTGAAAGGGGTCTGCTTCTTCTGCCATTATGGAACTTCCCCTGGATATGTAAGCTTAAAATAACCCTTTCCTCTTATAAACTGTGTCTGGTTTGGAAGTTAATCCCAGCAATGTGAAGCTGACTATGAATACACACACACACACACACACACACACACACACACACACGCTCACACACACACATACATATGTGTGTATGTATGTGTGTGTATACATATATAAATATATACATATATATAAACGAATATGAATTGGCTAGCAAAGAAGTCGGTTTGTATATGGTTTATTCATAGCATCTTAAATTTCAATTAACCCTTCCTTTACTCCATCTCTTCCCCTGATCCCTCTTAGACCATTCTACCCTCATAATCTGACCCTCTACTTACATATCTACAATACTCTTTCCTTAAGCCCTCCCCTCTCCTCCCTCCTTTATAGCCCCTTTCTAGCTTCCTGGCCTCTACTACTGACTTTTACTCCAACTCACATACAAATCTAAGACTTTGTAGGGAAGATCCACATGAAAGAGAGAACATTCATCGCTTGATTTTCTGGGTCTGGGTTACCTCACTTAGTATAATCCCTCCCAGATCTATCTATTTCTATCTTGGGTATTTTGTATCATGTTTTACCATGAATCTAGGCCCACATATATGCATGTCAACTGAATGTGTTATGAGAAAATGTGACTAATTTGGAGGAAGGGTCTATCATGTTCCTATTTCCTTCCTTTCGGTCTCTGCTTTCTGGCCACCTTGCTGGCCAGGCTAGCTGGCCTTTGACCCTCCAGGGATTCTTCTGGCTTCACCTCCCATCTTGCCAACGTAGCACTGGGATGGGAATCACACCCTGCTTCACGTGGGTTGTGGGGCTCCAAACTCAGGTGCTGACGTGGTGTGGCAAGTGCTTCACCCACTAAACTATCTCCCCAGCCTCTGTCTGCACTTTAGTATGTATGCCTGGCATCCAACTTCCCGTCCTTCATGTGTTCGGTTAAAATTGGTTTTGAATCAAAGGAATGTGTGGAGAAAAGATTGTGTTTCAGCAAGCCATTGTGCTGATATTCTGATTAAGCACAGTGTTTTTAGCACACTGGGTAGATGAACTGTGCTGTTGTATTAATGAGCTTAATTCTACATAATGGCTCGATAGAATGAGAACCTGAAGTGATGGGATACTTCCTGAATACTGATTTTTTTCCCCCACCCCACAGTGACAGAAGGCAAGAAAACGGATTCCCGTGATCGTTTTCCTTTGGAAAGGAAAGGGCATTTTGGCCTGTCACACTGAGAAAGAAAATAAAACAGAAAATTTGCCTTGTCTATTCTTTTATTGCCTTTCATCCAAGCCTCTGATTCCTATGCTTGTAGATATCAGCTGGGGGAAAAGGGTGAAGAGACTTTCTTTCTGATCCACTCAGCTTTCTCTCTGTTTGCCAGTCCCCATAAATGACAAGTTATTTTTTTTTTTCAGGTCAGAGGATGGAAATTCTATTTTTTTTTCAGCCAGTGGAGTCCCCAGGTAGAAGCAGAGCTTCCCCAGAGAGTCACAGCTGAAGGTGGATGACTCGACCACCCCTGTCCTCCATCTGTAGACTGCAGAATGCATTGCTGAAGCGGCAAGGCTCACTCTGAACACAGGCCAACTCTGGTTGCCGGTTCCAATTAAAAAGCAATTGCATTCCTAGCAGTTCAAGGCTGCAGCCAAAAATACAGCATGTTCAGAAAAAAATACAATCTTTTCTGAGAGGCAGTTACTCCATGAAAAGGCTCTATGCTGCCCGGGAGAGCCGATGACAGCACATTTGTATGTGATACAAATTTAATGTTCAAAGAAGAAACCAAAACGTAGATGGTTTGCTTTTTAATTATTGGTAGATGGAAACAAGGGATTTCGGTTGGTCTAATTTTTTTTTCTGCCCTAGCATCCATTTATTGGAGAACAACCAGGAACTAGCCTTTGGTCAGGCAGGCATAAAACAGAGTAATCACATTAAAGAAATCAAAAGCAAGAAGGCTAAGGGATCAGTACTGACCACCCCAGAAGCTGTCAATCTGCAATTGCTTCAGCCAAGTCCTGATCCAGGAAGCCCTTGCTTTCTGGAAAGACCAATAAGCATGTACAGCTGTAAGGAACATTCCAGACCATTGCATTCAGCCTCTTCCATGGCCAGGATGGTTAGACCTCTGTCCTGGGATATCAAAGCCTCATTCCACTTGGGATTAAAGGATCCTGTATTTGGGCATGATAGAATATGCCTGTAGTTCTAGTGCTTGGAAGGCTGAAACAGAACGGTTGTGAGTTCCAGGCTAGTCTGGGATCTATAGAAACACCCTGACTCAAAAGGAGGAGGTAGAGGAGGAGCAGGAAGAGGAGAAGTTTCAGGAAAAAGATGAAAGAAAGAAGGAGACAGAGATAAAGATAAGAGGAAGGAGGAGGAGGAGGGTCTGGACTCACTTGAGGTCTTGTTCATTTATTTAATACTTATATCACATCATTTAACCTCTGTGGGCATTCCTTAGAAATTTTATTTGGTCTTGGATTTTATGATAAAGCCATTTGACATTATCACCAATGAAGCTAGGATTTCAAGCCATGGAAATTTCCATCATCCCCAATTGAAGGGTGGCGCATATTAATTTGGATTAACCCAAGTTTTGTTTTTATTTCTTATGGAAAGTGACCATGAGCTAGGCATGGTGCACACCTAATAATACCAACATAGGGAGGCAGAGGCAGGAAGATCATGAATTAGAGCCCAGCATGGCTTACATCAGACCATATCTCCAAAATACATATGAAGGCAGGTGGGGTGGGACAGAGGGTGGGAGGAAGGGAATGGAGGGAGAGAACAAAGAACCACTGATTATGACACCATTCATAGAATAAGTTCCACCTCACATTTTTAGTTTTCCTTAAGGAGAAAAATGATTCATTTACTATTCGAGACCATCAGGACTGGCTGGAGTCGTCTGTCACCGCTGTGGTCACTTTATGTGGGGGAAAGCACAAGCCTGGGAGAGAAGGCAGCAGGGAAAATGTCAAAGCCAGCCCTGTAGCAGATAGCAGCAGAGCATTGCCAGTGCCTCCTGTAACTGAACAGATCGTTTGTCATATTTAATTTTAGATGTAATGGTTCGATCGGGATCTTATCCAGACTAGCTTCCAACCTCCTGTCCTTGTCTCTGCTTAAATCTCTTCATTACTTTCCTGTTCCTCCATCTACTGCCCTCTCCAAGTCATAGAGGCCATCGGCCCCCACCAAAAATTGTAGCTTTGTCCCAGCTTGTTCCTGGAGCCCATGGTGGGAGACTGATGGTAACATGTGAAGTCAAGTCAATCTACACTTTCCTGCCCTCTCAGCACTTCAGGGACTTGATTGTTTCCTCCATTCTGCACCTTTCCTCACACTGTCTCACTGACTCCTTTTCCCGTCATGTAACTGGCCAATGCCTTTCTGTCCTCTTCCTCTCGTGTGACTCCTAGAGATACAAGGTGGTTCTCACGTGGGTACTTCTTCTCTCCACTGGTCCTCCATCTTTCCCACCTCAGTTCCTCTTCTGAAACGTCTTTCCATAGAGTAACATTTTTGAGTTTATCCTACTGGCACAGTCTGGTGTTTTTGCCCCTTTCTAGCATCCTCTGACCTTCTCCTCCTCATAAGGAAAACTAGTTTGAGTTCTAGAACTAGCCAAAGAACAGCTTGAAT
Source organism: Dipus sagitta (assembly GCA_036346955.1). NCBI lineage: Eukaryota > Metazoa > Chordata > Mammalia > Rodentia > Dipodidae > Dipus > Dipus sagitta. Next base: position 4,982,987 of record CM070771.1, read on the forward strand.
TGATCTCTCAGCATCTTGTTTTCTCTTTCTCTATGAACTGTTGTGATAAATGGTTAAAAGGCCTGAGGTAAAATGAAACAGAACAGGGAATGGGAGAGAACAGGGTATATCAATATTCTTAAGTGTCTCATCACTGCGACCAAAATTGGCTCACAGTTTCAGAGGGTTCATTCCACAGCCAGTTGCTTTTATGTGGTCAGGCAGAACATCCTGGCCAGAGTGTGAAGTGGGTTGTTGTAGTTACTTTCACATTGCTGCAACAGAGGCCCCAACACAAAGCCGCTGATGGGAGGGAAAGATTTATTTTGGCTTACAGTCTCCAGGGGAAGCTTCATGATGGCAGGGGAAAGCATGGTATGAGAAGAGACTGGACATCACCTCTGCCTCAGCAGGTGGGAAACGGCAGCAGGACAGTGACATGTACTCTAGGAAGGGGGAGCTGACCATAACACCCCATAACCCACCCACAACAACACACCTACTCCAGCAAGGCTCCACCTCCCAAATTGCCATCAGCTGGGGACCTAGTATTCAAAACACATGAGTTTAGGAGGGGACGCCTGATTCAAATTACCATATGAGTGGAGACGTCTTTACTTCTTGGCGGACAGGAAACAGAACCATAGGTACAGAAAAGATCCAAGACTGCAGATAGTTCCAAGAACACAACCCTAGTTACCTATTTCCTCAAAACACCCCACCTCCTATTTTTCACCACCTCCCAACCATACCATTGTATTTCAATTCCATCAAGGGAAGAACCCATTGATTAGGTCACAACCCTCATGATCTAGTAAGTTCTAGAATTGCTTTACTTTACATTTTAAGTGTTTCTCAACCCATTCAAGTTTACAGTCAAGATTAAGCATCAGGGGCTGGGGAGAAATAGCTACTTTGCAAATATAAGGTGCTGAGATTGATCACAGTACCTAAGTTTAAAAAACAAATGCCTTGCATGATGGCACACACCTGTAATCCTAGCACTGGGGAACTGGAGACATAAGGTTCCCTGGAGCCCCAGCCAGCCCATCCAACCTATTTGGCCTGTTCCTAGTCATTGAGAGACCTTGTCTCAAAGAAGGTGGATGGTGTTCCTAAGGAACAGTACCTGAGGCTGTCATACGAAGCCCACATACACATGCACTAGTGTGTACACACACTGATACACAGACAAAACATTGATCATCACATGCCCTGTTAAAAGAGGAAGGTCAGGGCTGGAGAGATGGCTTAGCAATTAAGGTGCTTGCCTGCAAAGCCTAAGAACACATGTTCAAATATCCAGGTCCCATGTTGCCAGACTCACAGTGATGCAAGCATGTAAGGTTGCATATGTGCACAAGGGGACGCATGCATCTCACAGTGCATTCACAGTAGCTGAAAGGCCCTGGTGAGCCCTCTCTCTCTGTAGAAAATAAAATAAAATAAAGAGGAAACTCAGACCAATGTGTTGATCATCACCCAAGTCAGCTCCACCCACAGCATTCTCCCCACTATATCATGTAGGGGCACTTTCTGTACTATGTGAGGGACATTAGACTCTTAGACTTAAGGGGAGTCATATACGACTTCCTCCAGAAGCTGTATATAGAGTCATCATGTATCTACACTCAATAGCTGAGGAACAATGGACACCATGTCTAGTAGATTTTGTACTCTAGGCTGGGACTGTACTCAGAGGTTCGACATAACAGTCCCTCTCTGTAGAGTGAATCAGCCACCATGATTGACCACCATGGTCAACCACTTACAAGACCTGCCCCTTAGAAAGTCACCTCTGCCCAGGTACTCCCACACAGAAGGTAAGTGGAGGACTCTGTTGCATTCTTTTTTCTTCATGATGAATGAGAATCCAAGAAGGGGTGGGGTTCCACCTCTCTCTCTTTGTGTCCTTCAGTTAATTAACTAGAAGCATAAAGTGACACCTGTCCCTTCTCTTTGACTTTGGTGTTCTGTTGGGGAAGGGCATGTTCAGTTTTCCTCTCTGACTTGTTTTTTTTTTTTTTTCTTTACAATTTCTGAAAGTTTCCAGAGGACCATCTATACCCAGAGAACACATTTTAAAATCAGATGGAATTCTTAGGGAAAGGCGTCAGACTTCTTTGACAGAAGCCGAACAATGTCAGACGCATGAGGCTTTTTCAATGTCAACTTTCTGCTGACCTCCTCAGCTATTCTAGTTGTCATTCTTCTCCCCTTTTGGATAAATATAAGGTTCATTCTGATTCTCCATTCACATAGGCTTGCACATTCAGATCACACTGAAGTCCAAATGACTGCCTTTGGGACAATGGCCTTTGTCTGGCTGCTAATGGGGATTTAGTATATTGCCCTAGAGACAAGAATTGGGCTCCAGATTTCACTGGGTTGCAGTTCGTACAAAGCTCAGCTAATTATAGGCTTAAGTCATATATTTAAATGCAGATATGAGAAATACGGTCTTCCCATATTTTAATTGGATCCTTCCTAGAGAGTTTTAGCTGAGTATTAATCCAGTCTGAGCTACTCTGGTATGAACCAAGTTCCTTTGAGCAGCTTTCTTTTCTCTTCCCCTTGCCTTACATCTGTGGTCTCCTGGCCCCTTTAATGCCTTTCTTTAATGTCTTTCTTCTCAGTGCACCTGAAACGCTTGTAGTTGCTTCATTAACAGCTTTCTCTGTGGGGTTACGACAGAGAAGGTTTGTGTCTATTTCATTCGTCAGTTTTTCTCCTAAGTAACCTAACACAGTGTCTCACACATCATAGGCCATTGAGAATAATTTGTAGGATAGATGAGTGTGTGAGTGAACAGATGGATGAGGTTAATATGTGGATGGACTGATGAATGATGAATGGATGGATGGATGGATAGATGGATGAGGTGAGCAGATGGATGATTAAATATTTGGGTAGATGGATGAATGGTGGATGGAGTGGAGAGATCAGTGGTTAGATAGATAGGGTGAAGAGATCAATACTTAGATATAGAGGGTGGACAGATGCATGGTTAGATGATGGGTAGACAAATGGATGATGCACAGTTAAATGGATGAATAAATGGATGAATGGGGTGAGTGGATGGATGGATGGAGAGATGGAAGGATAGATAAATAATGGAAGGAAGGGAAGGAGGGGGTCATAAGGAAGAGAGAGGGGAAAGGGAAGAGAAGGAAGAAAGGAAGGAAAGACAGAAGGAAAAAAACGGAGAAAGATGGAAGGAAGGAAAGCCAAGGAATGAAGGAAAGAGATGAAAAGAAGGGAGGGAGGAAGGAAGGCAGAGCTCTTGACACATCAGTCTCAGATGTCCCCCCCCTCCCGCCCCCGCAGAACCGTGAGCAGCTGTATTTCAGTGACATGAATCGCCAGCCTCCAGTGCTTCATTACGGCAGCTCTGAAACACTGAACACTGTCCATCATCCCGTGTGCCTGAGCTTAGGCATTGTCAACAGTGTTGATCTGGACTCAAGTTTCGCTCTGCTTTCAACATAATTATCCACTGGGCAGGGGAATAAATGGCCACTGTGTAAGAACATAGGCTATCTTTTTTTTTTTTTTTGGCTGCTAGCCACCAGGAAAGAGAAAGTAAGAAACTGTGAGCCTGTTGCTCTTCTCACTGCTGTGACTAAGTACCCGGCAAGAAATAACTTTAAAGAAAGAAGAGTTTGTCTAGGCTCACACTTCCAGGGTCCAGTCCATCATGGTGGGAAGACAAAACGGCAGGGGTGTGCGGCTGCGTGCTCACATCATGGCAGTCAGGAAGCAGAGAATAGGGAATGTCCTAACTATAGCAAATAAAAGAAAAAATCATTTAAGATAATAACGTATTTCAAGATCTAGCACGACTATCGGCTGACCCAGAACACCCCATAGATTTCCACGTGTCTCCTGGGGCACAGAGCACCAGGGCTTCTCAAACTATCTGTATCCGTTACTTTCTTGTTACTGTGACAAAATACCTGACAAGAAGCAACTTATTTAAAGGGAGGAAGGGTTTGTTTTTGGTTTAATAGTTTCAGGAGCTACAGTCTATCATGGGAGGGAAGGCGAGACAGCAGGAGTGTAAGGCAGCTGGTCACATTATGTCTGCAGTCAGGGAGGAGACAGAAGACAGGAAGTGGGGCTATATTATGACCTCAAGACTTGTCCTCAGTGGTTCACTTCCTTCAGCAAGGCTCCACCTCCTAAAGGTCCCACAACTTTCCCAAAAGAGAATCACCAGCTGGGGACTGGACCAAGTGTTCAAACACCTAAGCCTGCAGGGGACATTTGACATTCAAGCCACAACATTATCCTACGTTGGCTGACTTATCAGGAGGGATGTGATGTCCTGAACAGAGCAACAATTGATTCCTCGAGGGAGGTACCAAAGAGCACCACTCACTTTTCCACTCATTTTTTTGTGTGTGTGTGAATCACTGACACACATACAGTGCATACACGAGTGTGCAGTGTGTCTGTGGTGATAAAATTTCATGGTAAGAGCAAGGAGGGGCAATTAGGAGAAAATGTGTGTTAAAAAATGATAATGGGAAAAATAAAAAGGTTGAGAAATTCCAGATATTTTCTTATTTCTGGCCTATCATGGTCCAATACTTTCAGAAAATAACAATAAAAGTGAATTACTATAAAAATAAAGCAGGGAAACAAGAAACAAACATAAACCCTAAATTTTTATTCTCAATTCAACTAGCATAAAATGGTTCTGTGGAAAGGCTATAAATGCTTTTAAAGGTTGCTCGTAATTTCCACTGGAATCTTTGGGGTGGACTGTTTGCAAACGCCCAGTCCACGGATCGTACTTTGGGTAAGTCCAGTCTTGGGATTCTGAGGCCAAAAACTCAGAATGTTCGAGACAGGCCTTGGAGAGGGGCAAGAGGATCAACCGGAGGTGGCTGATGGGAGACGTGAGGCAGACAACTTCAAGCAGTCTGTGGCATGTGTGTAGTGGCCAGTGGAAAATTCTGGGTCCAATAAAGAGTGTCAAGATACTAAGGAGGAAAAGAGGCTTGGAAGGAAGATAGATGGAATGCCCAGGCAGGAACCATTCCTGTGTTATAATCATACCATGTTCCCATAAGAGCCTGTCAATGTCCTGGGCTCAATGGCCACTTGTGTGTGTGTGTGTGTGTGTGTGTGTGTGTGTGTGTGTTGCATAATATGCATGTGGAGACCAGAAGACTATCTCAAGTATCTTTCCTTGGGCACTGTCTACCTGTTCTTTTCTAGTCAGGGTCTCTCATTGGTCTGGAACTCACCGATTAGTCCAGATCAGCAAGCTCTAGGGATCCTCCTGTCTCTGCCTCCCCAGTGCTGGGATTATTAGGCACATGCCATCACATCCAGCTTTTTTTTTTTTTTTATGTGGGACCTGGGGATTGAGCTGAGGTCCTCATGCGTGTGAGGCAAGCACTTTGTTGACTAAACTATTTCCCTGGACTACCAGACATTTTCAGAATAATCTGATGGTAGCTAGTTTGGTCCCTGAAGATAGTATACGCTTGAGTGCTTGGATGATCAGTATTTTGAGCTTTCAAGATCTCCTGCGGTACATCAGACATCTGCAGATAACTTCTCCTCACGGAGCCATTCATCGAGGCAGCCCCAGGCTTTATACCCTGTGTGGTGCACCAGTTCTGTGAGTCCCAGCAGACACTCCTGGGACTGGGACACCCAGAGCTTTCTGGACAGCTTGAAGCAATTCTGAGTTTAAAAAAAAAAAAAAAAAAAACTAAAAAAACTAAACCCTCCTCTTCTTAGAGGTCCCGTGCTAGAGAAGCCAAGGTCAAACCAAGGTCCTCTCAGTGCTCTAACACTCCAGTAAGCTCTCTTCTGCAATTGGCCCCAGAGTCTTCTTAGCCAGTCAAATGCCCTGTTCCGATACAACGTCCCTCCATCCACTGGACACCCTTCCAAATCTGGACATTGCATCATCCTCTCTGAATTCTACTAAATGAGCCTTGGCCACCGAGGGCTGGGATCTCATTGGGAATTGTCTAGATTGGTACATATTTTGAGAACAATCTCATCAGCACTTGTACAGAATGTGAAAATGAGCAAGCACATGGGCACATGGAAACCTCCCCATTGAGGCAGCTGGTGTAATTGGCCCTCAACAACACACAAGTGCTCTTCTAAAAATACAGGGGCAACTCAGAGCTGAAAAGGCAGGCAGGCCAGAAACTCAACTCAGCAAGACTTGAAAAGCAGCATAGGACCGAACGTCTGGATCTTTTAGCACAATCCAGAAATCATGGAGTTTGGAATTTGACAAGTCAAGGGACAAGGTGCCATTTTGGATATAAGGAAAAGAACGATATTGGACACAGGCCACATTGTTGGATTTCTATGCAAGAATACTGTGGGGTAGGGGGGTCCTTCTTTGCGTAGCAGAAATTACATAACTGGAAATTACATGCACAGTGGCTCACATAACCTCCAAGCCACACCAACCAATCTGGGCTGTTCTTCACATGGTGTAAATTCCAGAAAACTGCTCACAGGAAAACTCAACTCTAACAGAACAAGTACTTCTCCCCGATGGAAAGCTCCTTAGCACACTGCCTTTAGCTGACCTGGTACCCGTCACTGCCCGGGCTGCTGCCTTTCTGAAGTGTGCTCAGTAAACTGCTTGGCATTCTGGTCTAAAGAGGGAATTCATTCCCTGCCCTTCAATGCCTTTCCCAGTTCACTTCAAATGAGGCAGGTAAGAGGAGCGGAGGGTAGTCAGGTGGGTTAGTTTTTCACCACTGTGACAAGATACTGGAGAAAAAGCCTCACAGCTTGCTTGGCTCTGCTGCCATGGGTAAGATGAGGCAGAACATCGTGGCTGACAGCACAGAATGAGCAGAGTTGCTCAACTCATAGCAGCTGGGAAGGAGAGTGAGAGAGAGAGAAGAAGAAGAAAAAGAGGAAGAGGAGGAGGAGGAAGGGGAGGGGGAAGAAGAAGGGGAGGTTGGAACAAGATATGTTCTTCAAGGGTGACCACACCCCATGACCTGCTTCTGCTTGAGGCTCCACTTCCTATAGCTTCCAGCACTCTACAATAAGCTATACTCCATTGATGAGGTGGCAGCCCTCATGATCATCACTATACAATAAGCTATACTCCATTGATGAGGTGGCAGCCCTCATGATCATCACTATACAATAAGCTATACTCCATTGATGAGGTGGCAGCCCTCATGATCATCACTATACAATAAGCTATACTCCATTGATGAGGTGGCAGCCCTCATGATCATCCAGTCACCTCCCAAAGGCCCCACCTCTGAACCTGGCTGTATTGGGGGCCCAAACATGAACTTTTGAGGGAGGAGGGGGACATTTCAGTAAGCTGTCACTTGGATTGGTGTGTCCCCTGAGTATGTGGGAGCCATGGGAGGGAGGGGTTGGGCAGAGAGTGACATTGCGATGGTTGATTTGGTATCTCAGGTCAGGACACAGCATGGTCAGATTGAACAGGGTCTCTAGGCATGTCTGAGAGGGTTTCCAGAGCCAGAGAGCATTTGAATGAATGGACCCAATGCAGGAGATGACCACCCCTAGGGTGAGTCATGAACAAAACGTGGAGGAGGGAGGAAAAGATGGAAAGGAGAGAGGAAGGAAAGATCGAATCCAAGGGTCTCTTCAATTACCTAAGGAGATACCCTTACAAAGTCAGCCTGGTCTCAAAATATGGAAGATACCATGTCCAGCCACCCTCTGCCATCATGGAAGAGGCTTTGACAGTGGTGAGCTCCAATCATTGAAGCTGCATCCCCAAGGGACCCTTTGTGGGATTCTGGGACATGGGAGCCCTCAGGCCCAAAGCATCCATGTGTCCAATATGGTTCCATGATGTGTCTTATGCCCACTGCTGGAGTTCAGACAGTGAACAAGATCCAGTCCCAGCCTGCAAAATAAAGTGATGAATCATCTCCTGGGCTGAGGGTGTCTTCCTGAAATTTCTTCTCCTCAGGTGTTGGTTGCAGCAATGGGAAAAGCAACCAAGACACAGTTCCTGCTGTGGTCACTCACCTTTCCCCAGGTTCAGCCCAGCTTTAGGTTCTTCTCCAGTGTGAAGCATGCTGGTACCATGTGTGAGACTGCATTATAAGATCCCAGGAAGGACCCTCCCACCCCCAGTGCTTTACGAAAGGACAGACTGAAGCTGTAGTGTGTGCTGAGAGCCAGTTCTGCTGAAACATTTTGGGGGCAGGCTCTCCCCAGAACCTGTGTGTTGTAGTTTGTATCATATGTCTCGCATAAACTCATGTGTCTTTGAGTGTTTGGTCCCCAGCTGGTGGCAGTTTAGGAAGTAGAGCCTTGATGGAGGAGGTGCATTGTTAGGAGCAGGCTTTAGACGGTTACAGCCCAGCTTCCCCATGGCCAGAGCTCAACTCACACCCTTGCTGCTATATTCGACCCACTGTGGCAAGAAGGATGTTCAGCCTCTGCTCTACCATCTTTTCCTGCTATCATGAAGCTTCCCCTCCAGCCTGTAAGCTGAAACAAACTCATTCTTCCCATCAGCTGCTTTGCGGACAGGTGCTTGTCCCAGCAGTGCTCAGGCGACTACAACACTGTTCAAATCAAGAGGAAAAGTTCTCTGACCAGGCAGGGAATGTTCCAGGGGGAAAAAAAAAGTGGCTGAGGAAATGATGGTGGCTGTAAGTATTTACCACCTCATCTTTTATTTATTTAGTGAGATTGGCTGTTCTCTCTTCTAATCTTCATATAACATGCCTCATTGCCTCCTACAGGCCCCCAGAGAATTCTCCTGGCGTTTGTTTGGTTGAATTTGTTCTCGAAGTCCCGTTTCTGGTTGCTTATTACTTGCTCGCCTGGAAACACTGGAGAGAGAGTGAGTGATGTGAGAGCTGAGCCCTCTAACTCATTCTTACCCGCACGTGATCAATCCAGGGCAGAATTGGCCTCTGTAGGTCAAGGCCAAACAGTAAAATCCCATTTGTATGTTCTATTTGGAGCCATGCTCAGCCCTATCAGGAATTATGGTGGTGGCTTTGTGCTGAGGATGTTGGTCAAGTTTTTTGTCAATGTGACAAAATACCCAAGAGAAGCAGTTTAAAAGGAGGAAGGATTTATTTTGGCTCACAGCTTCAGATGTCTTGGCCCATGGTCAGCTGGCCCCTTTGCTTTCAGGACTGTGGCAAGATAAGAACGTGGTGGAAGGGCACTGCAGAGGGAACCTGCTCACCTCGTAGCAGCCAGGGAGCAGAGAGTCAGAGTTAGAAGTCTCGGGCAAAATATGTCCCCCAAGAACACCCCCTTCAGTGACCTCCTTCCTCCAACTAGGCCCCATATTCTAGTTTCCACCAGCTGCCAATATCAAATTAGGAATCCGTCAGTTGATTAGATCAAAGCTCCCATGATTCATCACCACTCAGTGATTATGTCCACCAGCTAGGGAACAAGCTTTCAACACAGGAGCCTTTTAGGAGAAATGCTTCGTATCAAAGCTGCAGCACAGGCTGGAGAGATAGCTTAGAGGTTAAGATACTTGCCTGTGCAATGCCAAAAGACCCAGGTTCAATTCCCCAGAACTCACATATGTAAGCCAGATGCACAAAGTGGTGCATGTGTCTGGAGTTCATTTGCAGTGGCTGGAGGCCCAGGAGTTCCCATTCTCTCCTTCTCTTTGTCTCTCTCACTTTCATAAATAAATTAATGAATAAAAATACTTAAAAACTACAACACAAAGCAAGACTGAAACCATAGAGGGAGAAACTTATATAAAGCTCAACCCCTGCTTCTATAAGGAACCCACACCACAGTGGAACTTCTCCACCGAAGACCCTTATCCCTTATGCATGGGTCTGACATACCAGACCCACCCACTCCAGTCCTACTATCTGCTCCAAATTTTAGAAACTGCCCCAAATGCCAATAATTCCCCAAGTAATAGTCCTTACCTGTATTAGTTACTTTTCTTGTGGCTATGACAAAATACCTGACAAAAGCAATTTAAAGAAGGAAGGGTTTAGCCGGGCGTGGTGGCACACACCTTTAATCCCAGCACTCAGGAGGCAGAGGTAGGAGGATTGTCATGAGTTTGAGGCCACCCTGAGACTACATAGTGAATTCCAGGTCAGCCTGAGCTAGAGTGAGACCCTACCTCGAAAAACAAAAACAAACAAACAAAAAGAAGGGTTCATTTTGTCTGACAGTTTGAGGATACAGCCCACCATGGTGGAGAAGACGTGGCAGCAGGAGCTCGAGGCAGCTGGTTGCATTGTGTCCACAGTCGGGAAGCAGAGACAGGTGAATGCTGGTGCTCAGCTCACTTTCACTTTGAGGCTGGGGAGACAGCTCATTTGGTAAAAAGCTTGCTGTACAAGTGTAAGGAGCTGAATTTGGATCCTCACACCACCCAGTATAGATGCTAGGGCATGCTTGTAATCCCAGTCCTGGGGAGGTGGAGACAGGAAGATCCTGAAGGCTCACTGGCTTCAGTGAGAGAACCAGTCTCAATAAATAAGGTGGAGGCTATTAGGTCATAGATACTGTTCCTTTGAGACCCACTGAGGAAGACATCCAATAAACATATGCATGGGTACCTGCGCGTGCATACACACACACACACACACACACACACACACCACCCATACATACATATGCAAAGAATAAAATAAGGGAAAAATAAGATATTTACCCTATGTGTCAAGGACTAGTGAGTCAAGAGTAACAATGATGCATACATACATACAATCTTGCAAATGTCTGTCACTTTTAGATATGCAACAAAAGTTAACTAAATTCTGATGCTCTGATTTTTCCTTTATGGAAGAAAATCATGATATTAACTTTTTAAAAGAGTTTAATTGTGAGAATTAAATGCAATTACATATCAAGTATCTAGTTCAGGACCTTGTACATTGTCAATGCTGAAAATAGTAGCTACCAATGTTTTTGTAATTATTTTTAAGATGACTGTAATGGCCTTGGTAACAGTGGGAGTTCTTAATGTCATTTATCATCAGTGGAGGCCACAGGGAGTCACTCTGATATTCAGACATCAGATGCCTAGGAGAATGTTGACGCCACCTCTTAATCTTTTGATATTCATCAAATGTTGCTGATGTCGAAGACGTCATTTCATGGTGGGATCATGAGCAGGACGGAGTGAGACAGCTGGGAAATCCATTCTGTCTGAGGTGGCGGTGTGGTAGGGGCAGAGATAAGTAAAACAGGGGGCAGCATGAGTCACTCTGTGTGGCTGGCAGTTGTAATGGAGGGCTGGGAAGCGTGTTATAAAAATCCCCAATAAACACAAATCAAGGAAGGGGAGGGGCTCACTTTGGCTCACAAGGTATGGCAGCAGGAGTGAGAGGCAGCTGGTCACGTTGCCTCCTCAGTCAAGAAGCAGAGAGCCATAGAATCTTGGTGCTCAGCTAACTTTCTCCTTTTAAAAAATATTTTTTAAATATTTATTTATTTGTAAGCAGAGAGAGAGATAGAGATTGGGCACACTAGGGCCTCTTGCCACTACAAAAGAACCCCAGATCCATGTGCCCCTTTGTACATCTGGCTTCACATGGGTACTGGGGAGTGGAACCCAGGTCATTAGGCTTTGCAGGCAAGCACCATAAACTGCGTAGCCATCTCCTCAGCCCACTTTTCTCCTTTTTATTCAGTCCAGAACTTCCAGTCCATGAGATGGTGGCACCCACGTTCAGGATGGGTCTTCCCACCTCAATTAACCTAATTTATAAAATCCCTCACAGAGATTCCCAGACGTTTGTCTCTTTGGTGATCCTAGATCCTATTAAGTTTATAATTGCTGCAAACCATCTCCCTGAGCCAGAGAGAGTTTTTATGACCTGAGCCAAGAGACAGAAAAAGAGGCTAGATAGATCAGTAGAACACTCTTTGGGGATTTATAAGTGGACTTTAGCCCCCATCCTAAGTGCAATGCCAACCGAAGACTCAAATAGAAGGCTTGAGGGGCTGGGAAAATGGCTCAGTGAGTAAAGTGCTTTCATTGCATTCCAGCATGAGAACCTAAATATAATCCCCAAAACCCACGCAAAAAAAAAAAAAAATCAACTAATGATCCAGGGCGTGGTGACACATGCTTATAATCCCAGTGCTTAGGAGATAAAGGTGGGCAGAGGCTCACTGGCTAACTAGTATAGCCTGCTTGGTGAGTTCCAGACCAGTGGGAGACCCTGTCTCAAAACTTTAAAAAGGTAGACAGTGCCCCGAGGTGATCCTCTGACCTCCACACGCACACATGCCCACAGGCACACACAGATGGAAGACTTGAAACCATGAAATTACAGAAAGAGGCTACGGCATAAATTCTCAAAGGCGTCAGCCAAAAGCAGTGGTTGGTTAGCTAAGACTCCAAAAGCCCAGGCAGCAAAAGAAAAAAACAGACAAATGGGATTGTTTCCAGCTAAGATGCTCCTACGGGGCAGAGACAGCAGTCAGCGGTGTGAAGAGGGGGCCTCATGCTGCATGGGAGGGAGCATTTTCACACAATCCGTGCAACAGAGAGAGGTATGCAGAACATACAAGGAACGGCCAACAATGAAAAAATAATCCAATTTCAAAAGGGGCAGATGATCCAAATAGACATAGCTCAAACAACTATGTGCAAATAGCCAACACGTATATGAAAAGAAAAAAGAAAAGATCAACATCATAGCAACTAGGGAAACACAAATCAAAACCATGGTGAGGTAGCATGTCTTTCCAGTGAGACTAGCCACCATCAAAAAGACGTCAGCCTGGGGACTGTGGAGGTAGCTCGACCAATAAAGTGCTCACTTCACACGCATGAGGACCTGGGTTGGATCCTAGCTGCCGGGTGTAGTAGTGTGCACACCTCAACACTGAGGAGGCAGAGACAGGAGGATCCTGGGGCTTGCTAGTCAGTCAGTCTAGCCTAATGGTGTCCAGTGAGAGACCCCGTCTCACAAAAGTGGATGCTGTCCATGAGAATAACACTGGAAGTTGTCCTCTGGCTTTGACATGCATGTGTACACATGTGTACATGTACCCACACACATATGGACTCATACATGCACACATACACAAAGGGAAACATGATCTATGTACACAATGGAGTTTTATTCATCTATGAAGAAGAGTGACATTGTGTTGCTTTCAGGAAAATGGATGGAAGTGGAGATGATGGGGTTTAAGTAAAATAACCGATACTTATACTAAGGGAGACAAATATCCAAATATTACGTGTTTTCTCTCATATGCAGAAGGTAGGGGAACAGAAGGTCATGAAACCAAAGGGAGAAGGTGGCTGGGGATGGAACTCGGTGGTAAAATGCTTGCCTAGCAGGTGTGAAGCCCTGGGTTTGCCCTACAGTACCAGGATCACACTCACACAAGAAATGAGTCAAAAAAAAAATTAATTAAAAAACCTAGAAGTACCAGGGATGTGGAAAGGGAGTGGGGAAGGAGACACACAAAGACTAGCACGAAAAGGCATTATGACAGTGGCAGTCAGCCTTCTCACTGCTGGGACAGCACACCCAACCCAAAGCAGCTGATGTGGGGAAAGAGTTTATTTCAGGCTTATACTTCCTATTTTTAAATTTTATTTTATTTTATTTATTTGTTTGTTTGTTTGAGTGAGTGAAAGAGGCAGACACAGAGAGAGTGAGTATTGGTGCACCAGGACTTCTTGCCGCTGCAAATGAACTTCAGATGCACGGGCCACATAGTGTGCACATCTGGCTTTATGTGGTACTGGGGACTTGAACTCAGGTTCTTTGGGCAAGCACCTTAACTGCAGAGCCATCTCTCTAGTCCTCAAGCTTACACTTTCGAGGGGAAGTTTCATCATGGCAGGGCAAGCATGACAGAGCAGAGTCTTGGCAACACATCATCTGGGTGGAAGCCATCTGATTACTGGGCTTGGATCTGGGCTCATAAACTCCCCCGCGCCCCGCCCAGTGACACACCTCCTCCAGCAAGGCTCCACCTCCCAAATTGCCACCATCTAGGGATCAGTATGAGGCTGAATGATCTATACAATGAGGCTATGGGGGGGGGGGCATATCACATTCAAACTGTCATGCTGACCATATATGGAAATATCATGAACCCCTCTATTTTGTACAGTTAATCACACACTGGTAGATGATTTCAAATAAGACCCCCCCCCAAAAAAAAAAACAAATGCTGGTGAGGATGAGGAGAAAAGAGACTTCTTTGCTTTCACATGTATTCATCTGTGTGTACAGAGTTGAGGGAGTGGGTGTGTATATGGGTGCATGTGTGTTCATGTGTGGGGACTGTCTCATGTGCTCGGGTGCATGTGGAAGCCAGTGGACAACATCAGGTGTCTTCCTCCATCACACTTAGTTTTTGGGACAGGGTCTCTAACTGAACCCAGGACCCTGCAATCCAGCTAGAATGGCCGGCCAGTAAGCCCAGGGAATCCTCTTGTCCCCTCCCCCCCCACCAGTGCTGGGATTACAGGTACACACCTCCATGCCCAGCTTTTACATGGGTGCTGGGGATCCAACTCAGATCCTTATGATTGCTTGGCAAGCGCTTTACGCACTGCGTCATCTCCCCAGCCCGGAAAGTGAACTCAGATCCTGCAGTACAGATGTCATTTAGCACAGCTGTTGTAGGGAACGGTGTGGTGGTTAGAGAAGACGTGAGTGACAGGGACAATGTGCTTGACCCTCCTGGGATGAGGCACACTCCGTGAGTGGTGCCGTCCTCTCCCACGAAGGAAGACAGCCACCTGCCGAGGCTCTGTCTTCTCTCCGGTCTTCATCTGCATCCCAGACGTGGCAGTTACCCCACGGTGCTCTTGGGCTGAGCAGTGGCCCAGAGAGGACTTGGGGCAGTTCAGCCCTAGCAGGTGAAGTTGAACTCCCTGTCACCTCATCCACAGCGATGAAGAATATCTTGAGCAGTGTGGTGGTACGCACGTAAACCCACCTAAGCCACCGTGCGCAGCTGACAGCAGCAAGCGAGAGACATGTTAAGCTATTAAATGCTTAGTGAGCATGCACAAAACCCCATCGTCCCCAGCGCAGACTGAAAAGCTAGCAGCAGCAAACTTTCTGGTGCCTCCAAAGGATCATTCCTCATTGCCACTTGGAGATTTCAGTCACTGTTCCATCCATCCGAACCTTCATGTATTCTCATCAGAGGAGATGGCATCTGACAAGGGAAAGGAGTGGATGCTTGATTGCGGGAGGGAGCGACGTGGCCCTCCTCAGGAGTGCGTTGCTGGCACCGGCTTCCTCTGAATCAGGATAATCGTTTCTCGCAATCTGGAAACCCTGTTATTTAGAAAATTAGGATAAGTGCAGAAACAAAGCAAGAGTGAGAGGGAAATGACTTCCATCTTCAAATGCCAGAAAGATAAACTATGCATTGTGCTTCCCTGTTGGGTCGGCACGAATGCGATTTCCTCTGGTAGCAAGTCCCTCCATCAGTGTGCATAGCTAAGTCATTTAGCACTGTTCCTTTGCTGGAAAGAAGAAGGGTCAAGATATCTGTACAGACTCTCCATAGCGAAGGAACATCAAGCACCTCTTTTTATATTTTACCTCTTGTTAAAAAAAACATGGGTTGATGATTGGACAGATGGCTCAGTGGGTAAAAAGCTTGCAACATAAGCATGAGAACCTGAATTTGGATTCCCTGGCACCCACATAAAAGCCATGTATATCATCAGGACCCTGTAATGCTAATAGTGGGGAGACAGAAACAAGGAATCCCTGGGACTCACTGGCTAGCTACACTAGCCAAATTTGGCTGATGAGAGACCCAGACTTAAAATAAGGTGGGGAGCCCAGGTGTGATGGCACACGACTTTAATCTTAGCACTTGGAAGGCAGAGATAGAAGAATCGCTGTGAGTCTGAGGCCAGCTTGGGACTACATAGTGAATTCCAGGTCAGCCTGATCTACAGTGAAACCCTACCTTGAAAAGCCAAAGCCAAAAAATAAGGTGGAGAGCAATGAACCCAATGAAAACCTCTGGCCAACACACACACACACACACACACACACACACACACACACACACGTGTCTGTGTATGTCTGTATGCATACCTGCACATAACATGTGCACCCACACACATACAAACACACACACCCCATTCACATATAGATCCAAAAGAAAAAAAAAATGTGTTGAGTGAGAAAAATCTTTTGAAATCTGAATTCAAAATTTATATATGGATTCAGACATGGTGGGTCATAGAAGCTTGTCATCCCACCACTTGGGAGGCTGGGGCAGCAGAATTGTTGTGCATTCAAGGTCAGCCTGGGCTACAGAATGAGATGATGTCTCAAAAAAACAAGGAACCTGGAGAGATGGTTCAGTGGTTCAAAGCACTTGCTTGTAAAGCCTAATGGCCTTGATGGGTTCAATTTCTCAGTACTGACATACATACACAAAAGGTGCATACATCTGGAGTTTGTTTGTAGTGGCAAGAGACCCTGGCATGCCCATTCCATCTTTCTCATCCTCTCTCTCTCTCTCTCTCTGCTTGCAAATAAGTAATTAAAAAAATAAAGGGCTGGAAGGATTGCTTAGTGGTTAAGGTGTTTGCCTGCAGGGACAGGGGATCCTGGATTGATTCTCCAGGACCCACATAAGCCAGATGCACAAGGGGGTACATGCATCTGGAGTCCGTTTGCAGTGGCTGGAGGCCCTGGTACACCCATTCTCTCTCTCTCTCTCTCTCTCTCTGTCTCTCTGTCTCTCTCTCTCAAATAAATAAATAAATAAATAAATAAATAAAATATATTTTAAAAATGAAATAAAATAAATGCTGGCCATCATTCCTAAAGAAGGACAATGGAGGTTGCCCTCTGACCTCCACACTCAAAGACATAAACATGCACACATACACAACTCACAGCCACACATGCCCCAGTATTTTTACAAAAGGCAGATGGGAGTACATTGGAGATAATGCGTTTCCTCCCTGTGTCTTCTCGGAATCTAAGAGCAAAGAGAAGCACCGTGGTCATACTGGCTCTCATTTTCACTGCTCCACCCATAAATGGGTAGCACACATGCAAATTCCACCTTCCAGACTATGGGGTCCAGGCTGCCCACTGTTTGCAGCAGCAGCAGTCAGCAGGTAGGAGATGACATTTCAGAATTTTTCAAATGGACCTTAGGCCTGGGAGATATGCTTGGACACAGTGTCAGGTGAGGCAGAACAAAACAGCACCAGAGAGAAGTCTTTAAAAATTTAAAATGCCATTTTCCTTTATCAGCACTGCCACTAGCTACCCATTTCAGCAAATCTCTCAAACACAAAAACTGGCCCCAAGCAGGGCAGAGAAATGGATGGGACAGGGCAGGTCAGCAACATATATAATATCTGGGTGCAATATCCAGCCTCCGTGGATGCCCAGAAATGGATTGTTTTCTGGGAAACACAAATGAAATTATGGGTTAGAAGGATCTTCAGGGAGACCTTTTGCTTCTGGATTGCCTGATCCATTCAGAGCCTAGGCTTCCTGTGTGTGATTCAAAATTCCGCATGCTGCAGTTCAAAATCAGGGGTGGAGAATGCCTGGAACAAGCCACCCTGGCCCCTTGAAATAAGCAAATTTTGAAATTTTAGTGGTTTGTTGTAATAAAGAAAATCTCGCCGGGCGTGGTGGCGCACGCCTTTAATCCCAGTACTCAGGAGGCAGAGGTAGGAGGATTGCCATGAGTTCGAGGCCACCCTGAGACTCCATAGTGAATTCCAGGTCAGTCTGGGCTAGAGCAAGACCCCACCTCAAAAAACCAAACCTTTTTCTTTCTGGCTCAGCGTCAGAGTGCCTTCATAGCATGTTAAAGGCCCCGTGTTCAAATCCCAGCACTTGCTGTGCAAGCATGAGGACCAAAGTTCAGTCCCTAGCACCCACATAAAAATCCAGGCATGTCCACACATGCTTATCACTCTAGTCCTGAGGGGAGAGGTGGAGACAGAAGGGTCACCGCAGCTTCCTGGCCAGACAATCTAACTGAAAAACTCCAGGGACCTCCAACGTCAGTGAGAGGCTCTGTCTCGGGGAAATACGGTAGTAGAATGAAAAGGGGTGCTTGAAGTCTTCCTTTGGCCTCTGCTCATGTGTGCATGGGGCCACACACCCATATACCAACACACCCATCCCATGTACTACATGCACAGTGCTTGATGGATGCTTACAGTTGACAGCACGCCCTCCTTGCTGCCATTAAAAGGCCTCAGCCCATCCATCATGGGGTTCCTCTGCTTTCAGCTGGTGGCTTCTAAGGTCTCCATGCAGGGGAAAAAGGGATAAAGAAGGCATGTTAGTTTTGTAGCCACAGCAGATCTTGGGTGACACTTACCACCTAGGCTAACATTCTCTGGTCAGAAAGACTCTTGTGGGCCACATCGTCTGCAGTGTAGGCTGGAAGTGGGATGCCCATGAGGCTAAGGGGCCCATGGTATGGTTGTGGCCCCAGAGAAGACAGCAGACACTGCACAACATCAGTAGAAGTTGTCCAAGTGCTTCTTGTGAATGCTTTCATATGTGGCTGGCCTTGTCTATGGATGGTGAGCTCAGGAAGACCATCCATGGGGTCCAAAGCAGAAGTTTCCATTAAGTTAAAGGGACTAAGGCTTGTCATTGTCTCAGTGTAAGAGTGTCCCTTCCAGTTGTAGGATTTTATGATCAATGTTCTAACACCTGCATAAAAATCCTAATGACAGGGCTGGAGAGATGGCTTAGTGGTTAAGGCACTTGCCTGTGAAGCCTAAGGACCCATGTTCAGCTCCCTAGATCCCACATAAACCAGATGCACAAAGTGATGCATGGGCAAGGTCACACACATGCACAAGGTGGCACATGTGTCTGGAGTTTCATTGCAGCGACTAGAGGCCCTTGTGTACCAATTCTCTCTCTCTCTCTCTCTCATAAAAATCCTGATGATATTATAAAGTCAAATAATGTTGTAACTGGCTGTAATGGTTGATATTGATAGTCAACTTGACAAGACCTAGAAGCACCTAGGAGACAAGCCTCGGACATGCCAATGAGGGATATCTAAATTGGGTTAGCCTCTGGACATGCTTGGGAGGGATTATCTTGGTTGAGTTAACTGATGTCAGGAGACCCCACCTCTACTGTGGCTAGTGTCGTTCTATGGGAGGGGGTCCTGAACAGTATGCAATGGAAAAAGCTAGCTGAACACCAGCATTCACTGGGCTCTGCTTCCTGACTGTGGACTGAAAGCGACCAGCTGCCTCACACTCCTGCCCCCATGTCTTCCTCACCATGATGGACCCAACAAGAAAGTAACTAAACAGAGCTGGAGAGATGGCTTAGCTGTTAAGGTGCTTGCCTACAAAGCCTAGAAACTCCTGTTTGAATCTCCAGATCCCACATAAACCAGACGCACAGTGACGCAAGTGCACAAAGTTGCACATGCTCACTAGGAGGTGCATGTGTCTGGAGTTCGTTTGCAGCAGCTGAAAGGCCTTGGCACGCCCATTCTCTCCCTCCCTCCCTCTCTCTCTCTCTCTCTCTCTCTCTCTCTGTCTCAAATAAATAAAAAGTAACTAAACAAATACCACAAGTCCCAGATTCATTGAGGTCCCATTATTCTTCCCAGAGTCATTTTGTACCGAAACTTGAGTGGACCAGGACCTCTATTTATCTTCCCCCTGCTTAACATTATCATGCTATTTTATTTATTTATTTATTTATTTATTTATTTATTTATTTATTTAGCTTTTCTGTTGTTGTTTCAAGGTAGGGTCTCACTGTAGCCCAGGCTGACCTGGAACTCACTCCATCATCTCAGGTTGGTCCCAAACTCACAGCAATCCTCCTACCTCTGCCTTCCAAATGCTGGCATTAAAGGAGTGTGCCACCACCACACTGGGCGGGGCTCTTCGCTTTTCTTGTTGCATGACTAAGTACTGATAAGAAGCAACTTAAGGATGGAAGTGTTTATTTTGGGTCACAGCCCATCGCGGTGGGGCAGGCAGGCAGCAGGAGTGCAGAGCAGCTGAGTACATTGCGTTCACAGTCAGGAAGCAGAGAGAGAGATGACTACTGGGGTTCGGCTCACTCTCTCCTTTGTATTCAACCCCAGAGATGGTGCCAAGGTGGGTCTTCTTTCCTCAGTTAGTTCTCTCTGGAAATACACTCATAGATAGGGCCAGAGGTGTGTCTCCTAGGTGATTTCAAAATCCAGTCGGGTTGACAGAGAAGATTAACTATCATGTTCTTTTTTTTTGGTTTTCGAGGTAGGGTCTCGCTCTAGCTCAGGCTGTCCTGGAATTCACTATGTCATCTCAGGGTGGCCTCGAACTCATGGCAATCCTCCTACCTCTGCCTCCCAGTGCTGGGATTAAATGCGTGCGCCACCACGCCCGGCCATCATGTAGTTCTTAAACGACGTGCATATGCAGCTCCCTTCCCCATCAGCGTACATAGTCTCAGAGCTCTAGCCTCTGGCATTGAAGGCAGAATTAAATGTAATTCACTTTTCTCCTAGAGCTAAGCATAGTTTATCTATAATTGCACCCTACCGGCTTCTCTTTCATCCTCAGGAAAACGGCACACTAAATGATAATGGAAGGAAGGATCGTTAAGCATAGATAGAGAAGTGAATACAATGTTATCACCCAAACCCCTTCTGGAAGCTTCTATGTGAAGGTCCTAAAGCAGCTTCCAGCCCTTCCTGGGCGTTCATTCTAGTTAAGTACTGAGGAGCCAGGGTGACAGTGAACTCTGGCAGTGGGCTCCATGTCTAAATTACTTTCACACTCCGGGCAGCGTTTTGCTCCGAACTCTGATCCTTGCAAACATGTCTATGCCATAAAAGGTAAATTGTCAGAAGTCGAAGGCATCAGGGTAAATGCTGGGAATACAAAGAGTAATGAAATGCTGAATATCTGTGTAGTGGGAGCTGCTGTAAGGAAGGGGGGATGGTGCAGAGGAAGGAAGGGGCATGTGACCCATCCACACAGAAGGAGTAGCAAGAGTTTAGATGGGGAAAAGAGGAAGGGAGATGGGGTAGGTAAAGAAAGGGCAAAGGGGGCTGGAGAGATGGCTTAGTGAGTAAGGCGTATACCTGCAAAGCCAAAGGGCCCAGGTTCGATTCCCCAGGACCCACATTAGCCAGATGCACAAGGGGTGCATGCATCTGGAGTTCGTTTTCAGTGGCTGGAGGCCCTGGTGTGCCCATTCTCTCTCTCTCTCTCTCTCTCTCTCTCCCTCTTTCTCTGTCAAATAAATAAATAAATAAATAAAAATATTTTTTTTTTTAAAAAAAAGAAAGGACAAAGGGACTTCAGTCTACCTAAGACCACTTGGGATTATATTCCTGACATAGAGGCCTGACCCTTCATGATGACAGGATGCTATCTCACTGGCTGGTGAGAGTAATGTGAGCTTTGTATGTGCGTGTGTGTATGCATGCATGTCAAGGCCCAAGGTCAGTACTGGGTGTCTTCCTCAGTTGCTTTTCACCTTTTTTTTGAGACAGGATCTTGCACTGAATCTAGTGCTTACCAACATGGCTACACCTATTTTTTTTTTAAACATGGGTTGCAAGTGCTTCATCCACTGAGCCATCTCCTCAGCCTCTGGACAGGGGGCAGGATAGTTCAGTGGTTAAAAGCAATTGTTGTGCAAGCCCAGCAACCTTTAAGATTCCCCAGAACCCATGTAAAGCCAGATGCGAGCAGTGCATGTATCTGTAATCCCAGCGCTCCTGTGACAATGGGAGCTGAGGTCGGGAGAGTCACGGAGCTCGTGTGCCAGCTTTCACAGCCTCAACCCAACAAGAGAGGCCCTGTGTCAGATGAGGAAGAAGGTGGGAGCGACACCGCCCAGGCTGTCCCCTCTTGTAGTCACCTGTGCCTTGCTGGGACAAAGCGCCTATCCAAAAGCAGCTGATGAGAGGAAAGAGTTTATTTTTGGCTTACCGTCTAAGGGGAAGCTTAATTGTGTCAGGGAAAGGATGGTCGAGTGATACAGGGTCTGTTGGGAATCCAGGAAAGTCCTTGAACCCCAAAGCCTGAGTTTATGTCTGTATTGAATCAAAGAACTGGGCAAACCAAACTGAGAGGCGTAATTATTAGATTATTACACTTATTTAGGGAAGTGCAAAACCAAAGGGAAGGAAAATTGATACCCACACGTGATCTGAGAGCCCATATGAGTCTAGAAAAAAAAAATGTTAAAGGAGATTTAGGGGAAAAAAGAAGACAAAGTACAGAGAGCTCCTGCCATGTGGAGGGTGAGATGGGATTGAGAGGAGTCAAGGGGGTTCTCCCTCCGCCTCAGCCCAGGCAGGGCAAGGTGAAGGGAAACTCACCAGAACGGGGAGGTTCATAAATGGTCAGGCAGCCCAGAGAGAGGCTTGTTCCCTAGCACACATCTGTTTATAACCTTATTGTGGTCGGTGTCACCTTCTGGCTCAGGTGAGCCAGAGAGAAAGCTGGTTGGTGTGAGCTAGAGGCTGGCTTAGAAAGAGGTCAGACATGATGCCAAGTTCTGGGGTCTAAGCCTGACCAACCACAATGTCAGGACTAGATTTGAATTCTAAGACAGGAGACCTCCCTCCCAAGGTGGGGCTTGGGTATGGGAAAACTGGTGTAGGGAACTCCTTTGGGCAAGAGTTAAGGAGAAACCAGATTCTTCTCTGATCTCTAACAAAGAGTAGACTATGAGGACAAACCCAAGGACATTTCTGCTTTTCACTTTCAGGATGCCAGTCACGCTAACTTCCTGAAGAAGCTACCAGACTCCCTCTCTAGTCTAGAGACTAGACGTCACTTCTCTACACATCAGCTAGTAGGAAGCAGTAAGAGTAACAGAGCTCCTACTGGCAAAGGGAACTGGGCTAGAACACCCTTAAGCCCAACAACACATCTCCTCCAGCAAGGATCCACCTCCCAAAATGCCGGGGGATGAGTATCCAAACCATATGAGGCTAGGGAGGCAGCTCATCAAACCATCACATCCTCTTACCTTTACACACACACACACACACACACACACACACACTCACATACGATACACACATGCATGTATATACACAAAAAAGGAATAGAAAAAAAACAACCTGGTATCAACCAATATGATTCTCCTCTCTCAAGTACTTTTTTTTTTAATGAAAAAAAAAAAAAAAAACAGTAACAACAGAAAACAAAAGCAAAGAGATAAAAGAAAACCCTTCCAAACTTCTCTCTATGCTCAATGAATCAGAGTGCTCTCAGTATACATTCTCCCTCCTTGGAATTACATGTCGCTTACCCAGGTTCATTTTAATTCCTCATTGTGTATTAAGAGAAATGACTTGTATCGACCGGCAGTAGAATCTCGGCATTTAGGGTTTCTCACCGCCATGGTGCTTAAATTGAGATATGTCTCAAGATCCGTATTTGTAAATCCTCTTTCTGAGAAACTGTAATAAATAAAGCAGAAGACTGAAATTGAATTTTCGTAAAAGGAATTTAGGAGGAGGGCCATTATGCATCCGTCCAATTTAGAGGAAGAGAATGCGCATTGAGGCTGGGGGCAGGGGAGCCAGCTCACCCTCTCTAATCTGGCCAAAAAAGAACACCAAGGAGGAAAATTACCAGGGGGGGATAAACTCACCCTTTGGGAAAAGGTGTTACCAGGAAATCCTAGAAAAGATTGGGAGAATAGGAGAGATTAATTAAAATCTTATCTTATACAGAACTCTGTGTTTCTCCAAAAAGCAAGTTTTTACCAACAGACAGAAAAGCTAAAATTTGCCTGCCCTTGGAGGACCCATGGGATTATTAATGTGATTTTTGCATCAAATGTTTCATCAGTGTGGTCTTTTTGTTGTACAGAGAGAGAGAGAAAGAGAGAGAGAGTGTGTGTGTGTATTTCTGAGGATTGAGCCTTCACCTGTCAACATGCTAGGCAAGTACTCTACCACTGACCCTTAGTCCTTTCTCATTGTTATTATTATTATTATTTGTTTATTTTTATTTATTTATTTTATATACTATATTATTTTATATATTTATTAGCGACAGACAGAGGCAGAGAGAGAGAGAGAGAGAATGGGCACACCAGGGCCTCCAGCCACTGTAAATGAACTCCAGATGCGTGCGCCCCCTAGTGCATCTGGCTTACGTGGGTCCTGGGGAATCGAACCTCGAACCGGGGTCCTTAGGCTTCAAAATCAAGCACTTAACCACTAAGCCATCTCTCCAGCCCCCCCTTTTTATTATTTTGAGACAGAGTCTCTTTAGGTTGTCCAGGGTGGCCTTGTACTCGCTTTCATCCTGCCTTAGCCTCCCAAGAGTTGGCATGATGGGCATGTGCCACCAGGTCCAGCTCATTGCGTCTTTGAACAATGTCAGTGGACTTAAATGGTTTCCACAGTGACTTAAACCTGGTAGAAGTTTGACTACCAATAGGGAAGATGAGCAACCTGGGTGGCTCAAAACACCTAGAATCCAAATGTGAAAAGACTGTGGATGTGGCTCCAGGATTGTGTTTGCTTAGCATGAGCAAGGCTCCAGGTTCAAAATCCAGCATAGCCCCAAAAAATAAAATGAAATAAAATATAAAACAAGATGCATATCACAACCATCAAAGATTGTTACTATTGCAGGAGTATAACCCCTCCTCCTCCAACACGCATATACACACTCACCTCATCTTGAAGACTGAGCTTCATAGTCTGGTATACGGGCATGTGTGCATGTGTGTGGAGCCCAGAGGTCTACGACAGGTGTCTTCCTCAGTCACTCTCCACCTTATTCTTTGAGACAGGGTCTCTCACTTGAATTTAAACTCATTGATTTGACTAGACTGGCTAGACAGCAAATTTCGAGGCTTCCCTGTCTCTGTCTTCTCAAATGAGATTGCGAGTACATGACACCACACGTGGCATTTTATATGGGTGCTTGGGATCAAACTGGGGTCCTCATGCTTGTGTGGCAAGTACTTTGCCTATTGAGCCATCTCCCCAGATCAGAAATGCTTGCTGGACCTCATTCCCCACAGATCGCTTGCCATCTGCTGCCTCCATGTGTCATGCTGTGAAGATGGCTCAGTGGGCAGTGATTGCTGCACAAGCAGTGGACCCGAGTTAGGATTCCCAGTACCCATAGAAAAATGCCAGGCATGGTGGCATGTCCCTGTCATCCCCTTGCTAGGGAAGACAGAGGTAAGGATCTCTGGGGTTTCCTGGCCAGCTAGTGTAGGTGTGAACTTGGTAGTGAACTTGGTTCATTGAGAGATCCTGTATCAAAGAACAAACTGGAGAGCAGTGGGGAAAGACACAAGACATTGACCTCCAGCCTCTATTCCTACACATGTGCCTGTGTTCACACGCACATACACACATATATGCACATGCAAGTTACACACACACAAATAAAACCCATGTGCCCCTATGTCACTGTGGACATCTTAGACTGGTGGAGCTGGGATTTTATACCCTGAACCACTGTGTCTGTAGGAATTCTTGCGAACCTCTTCTGTGTATTTTAGTCAGGTTAGGTTAAGCCGTGCTGTGTTAACAAACCAACCTCCATGGCTTGTACATATGATAAATGTATTTCTTGCCCATGGTAGTTTGGTTCAACTACTTGTCTGAGGTTTGTGGGGAGCACGGGTGGCCTCTTCTTCGGGAGTCTCTCTGCCAGACTGATGCGGTCTTCGTGCCTGCAGGTGTGGCTCTGCGGAGGCAGCATGGAGGTCCTTCCTTGCTCACGGGTGGCCCACATCGAGCGGAAGAAGAAGCCGTACAACAGCAACATTGGCTTCTATACCAAGAGGAATGCACTCCGCGTTGCCGAGGTCTGGATGGACGACTATAAGTCTCACGTGTACATAGCGTGGAATCTGCCACTGGAGGTAGGACCCAGCAGCTTCTCCCCACCGCTCTAGGATGATGAACTTCTTCCTCCCCAAGAAATATGCTCATCCCGGAAGACTGGATGCATTGTGGAAGTTCACAGGAGTCCTGGTGTTAAACCCTCTGTGGATGTCTGTGTGTTCATATGTGTGGGTGTGCATGCACACACATGTGCATGTGAAAAGAGGCCAGAAGCCAAGGTCAACTTTCTTCCTCCATGGCTCTCCACCCATTTTTTTTTTTTTTTTTGTATGTGTGTTTGATGTTCACAAGTTTGTGGACACCTGGTTGGAGGGAGAGATACACTTATTTGTATGAAGAGGTTGAGGTTGGGGATCTAACTCAATCACACTCCACCTTTTTTGTTGTTGTTGTTGTTGAGACAGGGTCTGTTACCAGAAGCCAGAACTTGCCAATTTGGATTGTCTAGTTAGGTTGTGCACCTAACTTTTATGTGGGTTGTGGGGATTCAAACTCAGGTCCTCTTGCTTGTATAGACAGAGCTTTACCTACATCATTAGTTGTCTACTTGTGAGACAAAATATCTGACAAAAGTCACTTTAAGGGAGGAGGTTTTATTTCAGTTTATAATCCTTCATGGCAGGGAAGGTGGTGGGGTGCAGGAACTTTAGGCAGCTGGTCACATTCAGTCCACAGTGAGGAAGCAGAGAGAGATGAATGCTGATTCTCAGCCAGCTCTCTCCTTTTTTGTACAGTTTAGGACCCAAGCCCAAGGGATGGTGCTGCCCATAGTTAAGGTGTGTCTTCCCACTTTAATTAAATTATTAATCTAGATAGTCCCTCACTAGGTCCTGTCAAGTTGACAATAAATATAAATCATCACAAAAACTGAGACATCTCTCAGACCCTAGATTTTATTCTTAATTCTGGAGAAGACATGACAGAAATATCTACAACCACTTACAAAGATCAGCAGGGTGTTGTTAATATCAGCCTTATTATACTATTCTCACCGTCCTTGCCCAAATTTGGTATCAGATTTTTTTTTTCCATGTAGTGTCTCACTATAGCCCAAGAATTCACCTTGATCTCAGGTTGGCCTCAAACTCACAGTGATCCTCCTACCTCTACCTCCCGATGGTGCTGGGACTAAAGGTGTGCACCACCACGCCTGGCTGGTATCAGATCTTTTGCTCTTGCTGTATGTCTTCCCATGGAGCTCCAGCTGCCTTGGACAAATACCCTTACTGAAAGTTATAAGCCCTTGTCTCCTCACTTCTCTAATGTGTTCTACTTGAAATATATGGCCTAGGAAATTCTCCCATGTTAGCAAGGCTCTGGTATGCTTTGAATATGAAACATCCCCCATAGGCTCACGTATTTGAGCTCTTGGTCCCCAGCTGGTGGCACTGTCTTGAAGGTTTATTAAACCTTTGGGAAGTAGAGCCTTTCTGGAAGAAGTGGGTCACTGAGTAGGGGTCTTGAGATTGTACAGCCCAGCCCCACTTCTGGTTTGCCCTCTGCTTCCTGACTACAATGTGATGAACTGGCTTCCTGCTCCTGCCACAATGCCTTCTCTGCCATGATGAAGTGCATGGCCCCAGAAGTGAAAACACTCCCACTGAGCCCCAGCCCCCGCTCGTCACTGGAGATTGTAGGCAAGCGCTGTACTGTGGAACCATGCACCCCAGTCCCTCTCACTGGGGGATACTAGGTAAGCATTGTCCTGCTGAATTACATTCTCAACCCTCTTGTAACTTTATTTGTAGCCCAGGCAGGCCTTGAACGTTTGACCTTACTGCCTTGGCCTCCCAAATAACTGATAGGTTTGTAACACCAGATCAGGCTTGTTATGATTTTTTGAAAGATATTCTAACCACTGAAAACTCTAAAACTAAAATCCCAACACACGGGGGAGGTAGAGGCAGGTGGATCCCTGGAGCTAGACTAACCTAGCTGGTGAGCTCAGTCCAATGTCTCAAAAAGAAGTACATGGCATCTCTGAGAAGAGACAATTGAGATTATCCTTGAGCCTCCATACAGTACACACACACACACACACACACACACACCACACAATAAAAAGTAAAATTATTTTTTCAGTCACACGTGGCAGCTCATGTCACCACAAGGTAAAGGCAGAAGGGTCAGGAATTCAAGGTCATTTCCAGCTACACAGGGAATTAGAAGCCAGCATGGGCTACCTGAGACCCTCTTAAACAAGCAAAAAAACTGACCACTTCATTCATCATGCTGAAGTATTTTAAAATAAAGGGTTCTATTTTGTTTCTCAGGCATGCCTTTCAGTGTTAATAAGAATGACATTTAAAGAACGTTTTCTTTAAAATTCTTGCTTGGCTACTGAAGAAATCTTAATAAAATAACTCTTCTTAGCCCTTCAAGCCCCACCTGGCTTCCCTTCACAGCCCAGCCCTCCTTCTATCTCCCCTAATTCACAGCCCTCCTATGGCTGAGACAGTGACGTATTTCAGCTCCTTTATTTCCCCGTCAGCACCCGGCAGCCCATTACAGGTTCGCTTCTGTAAAAGCAGAGTGAATTATTCATTAGGACATCATTACAAGCTTTTCTACAGAAAATTACTTTCCCTACCGCATATCAACTTCACGGAGCACCGACAGAGGGACATAACATACGGATGGGAAAGAAAGACAGAAGAGGTTATAAGCGTTATTTTCTTACCCTCGTTGAATAATTCCTGTAATAATTGGCTTTGGTAGTTGCTGAGGGAACGTGGGGGAGAAGGAGCTGAGAGTGGATTGCTGGTGTCCGTGTCCCCAGGGATGATAAATATGGCGACTTGTGTGAGACTTCCTGTTACATGTTCATGAAGACTCTCCCTGGAAGGATGTTCCCAGGCCCTGGTCTACATGACTCAGGCACGTGTGTTTATCCGGCTTTCTGAGTAGACGACAGGGCTCAGGACTGAGGGTGTGGTTCTGTGGGGAGAGCGCTTGCCCAGCATGCACAGGGCCCTAGGTCCAATCCTCATCACTGCATAAACCAGGCATGCTGGTGCACACATGTAATCCCAACACTTGGGAGGTGGAGGCCGAAGGATCCAAAGGATCTGAAGTTCATGGTCATTGTTGTATAGTGAGTTCAAGGCCAGCCAGGAATACATGAGACTCTGCCTCAAATAAATAAAAGACAAGAGGGACAAAAATCTCCCAAAAGTCCTCCTTGAAAGCAACTCCACCTGTACCCCATGCTGGCCAGAGACCCACGTCGCTGATACCCGTTGCCTCTGTCTGCTTGCAGAACCCAGGGATTGACATAGGTGATGTCTCCGAAAGAAGAGCGTTAAGGAGAAGTTTGAAGTGTAAAAATTTCCAGTGGTACTTGGACCATGTGTATCCTGAAATGAGAAGATACAATAACACTATTGCATACGGGGAGGTAAGACACATCTCACCCACCCTCAGCTTGGATTGTTGTCCTATGAACTGGGGGGTGGGTGGGAATTGAGGCATACATTCATTCGTTCAGTTAGTCAGTCAATCAGTGATGTCTGGACAAGCAAGGCTCACTCCCCAGCTCTGACAAGGTAGCTAGGGCACAAGTAGAGCACTGTTGCTGTCTTCTCTGCCCAAATATGGAGTAACATGGCTTGGGGACTTTGTGTGTGTGTGTGTGTGTGTGTGTGTGTGTGTGACTTTCTTTTTGTTTTTCAGACATAATGTATCACTTTAGCCTAGACTGACCTGGAATTCACTATGTAGTCCCAGGGTAGCTTCAAACTCACAGCAATCCTCCTACCTCTGCTTTCCCAGTGCTGGGATTAAAGGCGTGCACCACCAGGCCCAGCTCGGGGATATTTTGACGTTGAATTTCTCTAGGACTTGTAAGTGGAGATACTGAGCAGGATGGTGGGTGTAAAGAGAGTCAAGGAGCCGGGCATGATGGCACACATCTGTCATCCCGGCACTCAGGTGGCAGAGGCAAGAGGATCAGAAGTTCAAGGTCATCCTCAGTTATATAGCAAGTTTGAGGCCACCCTGGGCTACATGAGACCCTAACTCAAAAAAAGCTAAGTATGCACTAAGGATGTTGCTCTGTTAGTGGTAGCATGCATGAAGCCCTGGGTGTAATCCCCAGCACTGGGTTGTATGCCAGTAATCCCACAATTTGAGAGGTAGAGACAGGAGGATCAGAAGGTCAAGGTCATCCTCAGTTACATTGCAAGGCTAGCCTGGGCTACAGATATTATCCAGATATAAATAAAAAAGGAAGGAAAGAAGGAGGAAGAGAGGTAGGAAGAAAAAGGAGGGAGAGAAGGAAGGAGGGAGGGAGGGATAGAGGAAGGAAGGAAGAAAGGAAGGAAGGAAGGAAGGAAGGAAGGAAGGGAGGGAGGGAGGGAGGGAGGGAGGGAGGGAGGGAGGGAGGAAGGAAGGAAGGAAGGAAATGTAGATCCTTGTAGATTGCTATATTCCAAAGTATATTTCACAAGGACCATGAAATTAAATGAAAAATAAATAAATGAACCATATCAGACAGGTAGTGTGGTACACATCTATAATTCCAGCACTTGGAATGTTGAGGCAGGAGAGTCAGAAGTTCCAGGCTAGCTGAGCTATGGAGAAAGTTCATGGCCAGCCTGGGCTGCATGAAGAGATCTATTCTCAGAAAACCAAAATTAATTAATTAATTAGAAAGAATTGTGTGGAAATGGGGATGGATCTGACCCCCAAAGGGGAAAGTCTACAGATGTAAGCCAGGAGAAGGACAGCAAAGGTTCATAAGCAGTAAGATCAACTATACCCCATGTGAAGAAGCAAATAATGTGCCCAACCAACTAGAAATATCTGTGTCACAAATCCTGTAGATGAACAGGTGCCATTTTCATGTAATGAGCCCTCCATATTGACTTAAATTTAAAAAAATTTTAACAACTTATTATTTTTACATGCATATGTGTGTGCGTTGTGTGGATGTGTGTGTGTGGATGTGAGTGCTTATGTTTGTAGGCACATGGAGGGGGGTTGTGGAGGCTAGGAGACCACTCTCCACCTTATCCACCTTATTCTTTGAGACAAGGGCTCTCACTGAACCTGCGGCTCACAGATTAGGCTACCCTGGCTAGCCAGCAAGCTTTGGAGATCCTTCCTGTACCTTCCCAGTACAAGGATTATAGGCACACACTGCCACACCCATCATTTTACAGAGATTCTGAGAATCCAAGCTCAGGTCCTCATGTTTGTGCAGCAAGCACTTGACCCACTGAGTCATCCTGCCTTCCCTAATTTATTTAAATATTTATTTATTTACTTGCAAGGGGAGAGAGAGGGGGAAAATGAAAATGAATGGGCAGGCCAGGACCTCTAGCTACTGCAGATGAACTCCAGATACATGCTACACTTTGTGCATCTGGTTCCAACTGGGTACTGAGGAATCAAACCAGGATTGTTAGGTTTTGCAGGCAAATGCCTTAACTGCTGAGCCATTCCTCCAGCCCCCTTAATTTATTCAAAGAACAAAATAAAGCATCCCCAAAGAAAAACTGAACCCATACAAATAGGTTCAGTTAAACAAGAGAAAAAAAATATATTTTTTTAAAAAGTAGTAGGACGTTTTAAATTTATTTCATAATCAGAGAAACCAAAACAAGTTTTTAAGTAAATTGCAGTAGCTTATCTCCTCCTGGTCCATGAATAAGGACTCATTTTGGGGAGGAACATTGGTGCTTAGCAACCGCAAGGCCCAGGGGGTTCAGTCCTCAGCACCACCACCACCAACAGAAAAAATGTAATGATGGTCTTTGAGCTTAACTTGAAGATTAGTTCACATATATATTCACCGTTTAAACAATTTTGCAACCATTGCAAGTGGTACGCTCAAAATTTTAATAGCATGAGAAAACTGTTGATGCCATAGTGTTTTCAATTTTGTTTTGTTTTGTTTGTTTTTGTTTTTGAGACAGGGTCTCAGTCTGTAGCCCAGGCTGGGGCTCATAACCCACAGCACCCACTGGAGGGCTCAGCTCATAGACTCAAGCTTTGGTCTAAATTTGGGGTTGGGATCTTTCCCATCATGAAGTCATAGCCAAGGACCAGTGGGAAGGTGGCTGGGAAACTACATCTCCCCAAAATGAGTTTTGATGGGTAACCTTCTGTCTGTTCCTACAGCTTCGTAACAACAAGGCAAAAGATGTCTGCTTGGACCAGGGGCCACTAGAGAACCACACAGCAATACTGTACCCGTGCCACGGCTGGGGACCACAGGTAGGACCAAACCTCTGACCAAGAAAAGAATAAAATCAACAGCACATAGGGGATCTCGTAGAGTTCTAGAACCTTCCATACCCTTTTTGGGGGGTCATTGTTCCTAATCCTTTGATTTTTTTGAGAACATGGTTAGCTTTCTGGTTTTCTGTAAAAAAGTTAGAGAAAAGATGCATGCGTGGCTATTGTGATGGCTAAACCTGATTTTCATCTTGGCAGGACCTAGAATAATCTAGGAGAAAAACTTCTAGGCATGTCTGTGAGGGAGTTTCTGAACTAGGTTAGTTGAGGTGGGAAGACCCTCGCAAGCCATGATCAGCACCATGACATGGGCTGGAGTTCTAGACTGAATCAAAAGGAGAGAGTGGGCTGGGCACCAGCATTCATTGCTCTCTGCTTCCTGACTATGGATGCACTGTGACCTGCCACCTCACAGTCCAGTCACCATGCCTGCCCTGCCATAATGGACTGCAGCCTCTTGAACTATGAGCCAATGCTTACACTTCCCTTCCTCCCTTAAGTTGTTTCTTGTTTTCTTACAGCAAGTGAAAAGTAACTAATACAGTTATATCCATGAGAATATTGGGAGGATCCATGTGTGCGTTTCTACTCAAAGGAAACTATAGATAAGCTTAGAGTCACTGGCTAATACGCAGAGAAGCACCATGTGTTGTTATCCTAACCAAACATACCTGCCTTCAACCAGGAAGAAATAAAAAACTGAGCCAGGCATGGTGGCACATGACTTTAATCCCAGATTCGGAAGGTTGGGGTTGGAGGATCGCTTGCTGTGTGTTCAAGGCCAGCCTGAGACTTCATAGTGAATTCCAGGTCAGCCTGGGCTACAGCAATACCCTACCTTCAAAAACAAAGCAAAAAAGAAAGAAAGAAAGGAGAGAGAGAGGGAGGGAGAGAGGAAAGAAAGGAAGAAATAAAGAGAGAAGGAAGGAAGGATCTTCTGAGAGTGTGATTGACACATCCACCCTGAAAGGGCATTGCTTTGGTGGCTGGTGTTCCGTGGAGCATAAATGCAGGCACAAGAACAGAGCACTTACTGAGAAAGAGGAAAATGTTTCCAGAACCATATCAGAGAACACCCAAGACAGCTTGAAAAGGGCAAAACGATTAACCAAGAAGTGAGAGTAGAGCCCAGATAAATGAATTTCCCTTGATAGCTGGTGGGAGCGAACAGTATGTATGTATGCACGCATATATATGTGCATGCAAGGGGCTTTACAGAAAGTCTCCAAGACAGGAGGGAACATACCCAAACATGTCATGAGACGTGGCATTCATAAAGATTCTAAACCTTCTTATGTCAACCAACAGTCGCAAAAGGCAAGCTACAAGGTTGAGAAACATTTACATTTGGTTCCAGAGGACCCCTGGGGAGGCGTTGCTGATTTGGGCTTGTCAGAGTCAAGATCAACAATTTGTAGGAAGCCCAGGCCACCATGTTGTAAGCTGCTGTGCTCTGCCCCACCCACCCCACCACCAGGGACGGAAGCTATGAAAGCATCTGGTGAAATCAGACTTTCCTCTCCGAAGTTGTTTATGACCTGTATTTTGTCACAGAGATGAAAAGTCTTATTCATACTCTGCTTAAAAAAAAAAAAAATCATAGCTCCCTGGGCAAAGTGCTTGTCTCCCAAACAGAGGACCTGAGTTTAATCCCCAGCACCCCAAGCAAAAAAGAAAATCCAGACTTGGTAGCACTCACTCGAAATCCCAGTGCTGGGGAGATAGAGACAGGATGGTGCCTGGGGCTCACTGGCTGGCTAGTTTAACCTACTTGGGAAGCTCCAGGCTGTGAGGGCTGTGTCTCAAAAACAGAGATGGGGCTGGAGGGATGGCTTGGTGGTTAAGGCATTTGCCTGCAAAGCCAAAGGACCCAGGTTCTATTCCCCAGGACCCACATTAGCCAGATGCACAAGGGGGCACATGTGTCTGGAGTTTGTTTGCAGTGGCTGAAGGCCATGGTGCACCCATTCTCTCTCCCTCTCCCTGTCCCTCTCCCCCCCCCTCTCTGTCAAATTAATTAATTAATTGAAAATAAAACAGAGGTAGATAGGATTCCTGAGGAATGACACTCAAAGGTTATTCATTGGCCTCCACATATGTTAACACATACATGCATGCACACCTACTCTCTCTCTCTCTCTCTCTCTCACACACACACACACACACACACACAAGAGCATCCAAACACACACATATTTTAAAAAAAAATGCCTAGTTTCATAGACATTTATTGACCGCCTGCTTTCCTTCTCCCCAAGGAGGAAACTAGGCACCAAGATTCCTTTCCTGGTGGGACTTCATGTCATTCTGAACACAGTGCTTGGGCCTCTGTTGGGAAATAACTAGAATTCATCTTCCCTCCATCCCACCCAGCGAGCAGAACTTTTCCAAATGAACATTCCCACCATTTAATTGATTATGGCATGACACATAAAATTAGCTCACTCCTTGCTCTTCCTCCCCACCCCAGCCCCACAGAGAACACCTTGAACCCCTGTAAGGGGGCCCCAAATGCTTCCCGTGAGCTGATTCTAAAGCAAATCCCAGGCTGTTTTCCACACTGCCTGATGTTCTGAAGTTGAGTGCACCCTGCGCACGGACGGCTGCCAGGCTGTTCCCCTGCTCGCTCGCCGACGCCTCCGTCTCCCTTCTCTTCCCAAAGCACTTTCTTCCACGTGAGGAGTCTTGTCTCCGCACCAGTCACATGCCTTGACATATATATTTTTTCATATTCCTGCATGTGTGCCTGTGTTTATGCATATTCATATGTTTGTTTTCATGAGTGTGTATATGTGGTGTGCATGTATGTGTCTGTGGGCGTGCACAGGCATGCATGTATGTGCGTGTGTAGCCAGAGATTGATGTCAGTTATCTTCCTTAGTCACTCTCCACCTTATTTTTTTTAATTTTTATTTATATATTTGAGAGCAACAGACAGACAGAGAGAGAAAGAGGCAGATAGAGAAAGAGAGAATGGGGCGCGCCAGAGCCTCCAGCCACTGCAAACGAACTCCAGACGCGTGCGCCCCCTTGTGCATCTGGCCCACGTGGGTCCTGGGGAATCGAGCCTCGAACCGGGGTCCTTAGGCTTCACAGGCAAGCGCTTAACTGCTAAGCCATCTCTCCAACCCCTCCACCTTATTTTTGAAACAAAGGCTCTCGCTAAACCTGAAGCTCACTGGTTCATGTAGACTATCAAGGCCAGCAAATCCAGGGGTCCTCCTGTTTTGTCCCCCCACCCCCCACAGCATTGGTACCACAGGCACATGTTTCCAAATCTCACATTTTTACACAGATGCTAGAGACTGAATTCAGACTCTCTGCTAGGGAGGCAAGCACTTTACCACAAGCCATCTCCCCGGCCCTCCTTTGCATCTTAATAAACTGCTTCATAAATGCCATGAGCAAGCAGAGCCGGATTCAGAGCTCCTGTACCCAGCAACTCCCAGAAGGAGGGATGGGTGTTTCGTGGTCATCGTTAGCTTAATTAATGGACTCGGTGCTGTAATTTACTATCAAGCAACAATTAAACAGAGATAAAACAGGCACTGCGGAGGGCAATTTCCTGTCTCGGAGCATGTGTTTATCAGCAAGATGGAACCAGTTGCTGGCCACTCAGAGAGCCTGCTTACCCTGAAGTGTCTGTCGCAAATTCATTACATATCTTGAGTTCTTTTTTTTTTTTCTGGTTACTAATTTGAATTAGGCAAATATCTACTTCTTCCTAGAGCTTAAGTTTTACGCATTTTTTTTTTTTTTGAGACTAGATCTCACTCTGTAGCCCAATCTGGCCTCAAACTCACTATGTAGCCCAGACTGGTCTTAAACTCATGGCAACAATCCTGCCTCAGCCTCCCAAGTGCTGGGGATACGGATGTGAGCCAGCTCTTAACTTGTATTTAAAAATAGAATGTTGGGGTGGGGAGATGACTTGGTGGATAAAGCACTCACCATTTAAACTTGACTAACTGAGTTGGTCATCAGCGCTCACATAAAAAGCACACCTGCAAAGACTAATGACCCAGGTTCAATTCCCCAGTACCCACATGAAGCCAGATGCACAGAATGGTGCATGCATCTGGAGTTCATTTACAGAGGCTAGAGGCCCTGACACACCCACTCCCTCTGTCTGTATCTCTTCTCTCTCTTTCTCTCAAATAAATAAAAATAGTTTTGTTTTTTTTTTAAGAAAAGAAAAGCCTGATGACGTGACTGCAATTACACTGATGATGAGATACGCATGTGTGTTCATATGTGTGTGGGCACATACGTGTGATGGTCTACATGTGTGTGTATGCCTATGGAAGCTAGAGTTTGACATCTGGTATCTTCTTCAATTGCTGTCTACTTTATTTACTGAGGCAGGATCTCTCTCACTTGAACCCAGGGTTTGACACTTGGCTAGTCTAACTAGCCGGCTTGCTCCTGGAATTTTCTGTCTCCATCGCCCAAACTCTGGGATAGCTGATGGACACTGCTGTGCCCGCCTGGCGTTTCTGTGGGTTTGGGGATGCAAATTCCAATCCTCATATTTGTGTGACAAGCACCTCATCCACTGACCCATCTCACCCCAGCCCTATGTAACCTTACACTCTCAAGGTAAGGTGTGCACTAGAGAGAAAGTGAATGCACCAGTCTCTGTTTGAGGGTGACAGTCCCTGTTTGAAGGATGTTAAACTCTGTTAGAAGGACCTGTCTGTTTTTTCATGTGTGTGTGTGTGTGTGTGTGTGTGTGTGTGTGTGTGTGGTATGTTATACATGCCTATGAATATATGTGTTCATACATGTGTTTGGATTCATGTGTACATGTGTATGTGTGGAGGCCTCAAGAATGCCACTCACCTCTTTTAAAGACAGGGTCTCTCTGTGGCCTGGAGCTCACCAATTAGGCTGGACTGGCTGGCTAGGGAGCCCCAGGGATCCTCCTGTCTCTGCCTCCCTAGTCCTGGGATTACAAGTGTGCGCCACCATGCTCAGCATTTTAATGTGGCTTCTGGAAATTGAACTAAGGTACCCATGCTTACAAAGTAACCACTTTACCCACCGAGCTACCTCCCTACCCTACCCCATCCACTGAGGACCTTTCCTTTTGTATTGAGAACTTTAATTTATGAGCATACAGTAATTTGATCATGTTTCTGTGCTTTTATCTTTGTTTTTGCACCTTTCTTCCCAACCCCTTCCACAGAGGACCCTCTTTCCAAGTAGTCCTTCCTCTCTTTCATTGTCTTATTCGTTTTGTCCTCCGTGTGTGAAAATGTTGATGGGCTCAGAACCCCTCAGTCACCACTGTGGCATCATGAATACAACAGTTGTTTCATGTAAGGAAGACAGCACCCCAAAGTATGCTTACATACCCAGAGGCTCTCTTTCTTTCTGTTTCCCTCTCCCACAGTGTTCCGTGAGCCTTAAAGGTTGTGGTAGAAATCTTCCTTAGTGTTGAGCTCTCCGTGGCCTCTTCTTTTCTACTTTGACGGGTTTTGACTCTCCTCAGTGTCTACCACCATCTCCGTGGAGGCGGTTCCCGGGCTGGCAGTGAGAGCAGCACCTGTCCTCATTCCTGTACTACCTCTGCAGTGTTCCCTAAGCCCTGGAAGGTGTGATGGAGGTGACTCGTCCCTGAGGACTTTCTGATTAGACAGTGTCTTGGTTTTTCTTGTCACATCAGAAAGAAAGAAAAGCAAGTTAAGGCAAAAGGGTTTATTTCGATGCGCAGTTTGAGGATACAGCCCATCATGGTGGGGAAGGCATAGTAGATTGGGCCATGGAAGCAGGAGTGTGAGACTGCTCATATCTGGGCAGATCAGGAAGCAGAGGAGTGAATGACGGTCCACAGCTTGCTGTCTTCTTTCTCCCTTTTAATTCAGTTTGGGACCTCAGCCCATGGGAGGGTTCCACCCACATTAAAGGGAGGTCTTCCCTCCTTGGTTAATCCACTCTGGAAATGCCCTCATAAAATCACACCAAGGTATGCCTCCCTAATGCCCTAGGTGTTTGTTAATCCAATCAGGTTGATGGTTTAAATGAACCACCAGAGTCCGGCTCAGGGCTGGGCTGCTTTGCATCCTCCTCTGTCTGCCCTCTCCACGGACATGTGCTGCTCTTGCTCTCCTCTTCCAAGAAGCTCACGTTCCTTCCCTCTGTTAATTTATCACCCAAATGACAGATGAGAATTCTTTTGTCCCACAATTAAATGTAATCTGATCTTGGATTCGTCCTCTGATGGCTTCATCTTTTAAGTGATACATCATCCAAACACCTTGTCATTGTGATGTATTGAGCCCATAAGGCTCTCACACCCTGATGGAGTGGCAGGGCTCCGGGAGGGCTCCTAGCATGGGGAAGGCAAAAGGCAGAAGTGAATGACAGCCAGCAGCCTGTTGGCTTCCAAAGACGATTGTGTGAGTGCTGAGGTGTGGCGGACAGAGCCATGGAGAGCATGTTGAAAAGAGAACTCCAAGAAAGACGTTTATACCCAGAAAACAGGCTTGTGATTCTGAGAATCTGCCTCCCGCACTTGGCAGTCACGATCTGTCTCTTTTGCTTGGGACAGGCCCACTCTGTGCCTGGTATCTTAACTTAATAGTTTTTAAATGTAGATAGTGTTTAAATTTAGTGCATCATTGAACATTTTAAAAATTAAGATATAACTTACTTTTTGCTGTTGTGATGGTCTCTGAGACAGGGTCCCATGTATCTCAGGCTGGTCTCTAACTAGCTATGTAGCGAAGGATAACCTTGAACTCCTGATCCTCCTACCTCAACCTCCGTAGTGCTAGGATTACAGGCATACACCACCATTCCCAGTTTATGTGGTGCGAGTGATAGAACCCAGGGCTTTGTGCATGCTAGACGAGCATGCTACCAAGTGAGCCACATCCCAGCAAGTTTATTCTTCTTCATATATAATTTTGCAAGTTTATTTTTTAAAGATGGGCTCACTAAATTATCCAAGCTATTGTTGAACTCTTGAGTTCAAGTATTACTTTTCTTATCCCTATAACAAGATATCCAGCAGATGTAACTTAAGGGAGAAAACTTATTCTGGTTCATGGTTTCACACCATCCTGGTGGGAATGGCTTTCAGCTGTGATAATGGGAACTTAAGGTGACTGGTAATTGGCAGAACTGGGAGAGCTAGACAGGAAGTGAGGCTGGGCTATACCTCTCAAAGGCCTGTGTTCTAGTGTTCTATTTCCTCCTGCTCTGCTCCATGTCCCAAAGATTCCGCAACCTCCTGGGGCTGGAGAGATGGCTTAGCCATTAAGACATTTGCCTGCAAAGCCTAAGGACCGCTGTTCAGTTCCCCAGGACCCACGTAAGTGCCAGATGCACAAGGTGGTGCATGCGTCTTGAGTTTGTTTGCAGCGGCTGGAGGCCCTGGCACATTCTCTCTCTCTCCCTCTCCCTCTTTCACTCTCTCTCTTGGTCTCTCAAATAAAAAAATTAATTAAAAAAAAAGATTCCACAACCTCCCAAAACAACATCACCAGCAGTGGGGAACAAGTGTTCCAACAAATGAACCTTTTGGAGACATGCTCCTGTTCCACATCATGGGGTGCGAACACAGAAAAGGGGGAGCTCATCCTGTTAGTGCCAAGAAAGCCCATTGTACACACAAAAGAAAGGCAAGACAGAAAGCAGGAGAAAATATCAATCCAGCAGCACAGAACTTGTCCCCTAATCATTTCTTATTTATTTATTTTTTATTTTTATTTTTATTTTTTTTTGAGGAAACCCAACAGACTGGCCTTTTTTTTTTTTTTTTTTTTATTCAAGAGAGCGAGAGTGAAAGAGAATTGTGTGTGAGAGAGAACTGGCATGGCAGGGCCTCAGCCACTCTTGTCAAATCCCAGTCATGTGACCCTCTTGTGCACAGGCACGACCTTGTGCACCTGTGTCATTGTGCGTCTGGCTTATGTGGGACCTGGAGAGTCAAACACGAGTCCTTGGGCTTTGCAGGCAAGTGCCTTAACTGCTAAGCCATCTCTCCAGCCCTCTCCCAATCATATCTGTTTTTAGTCTCCCATGTTGCCTGTAATATTTTAAAAGCCCTCCACCTGCATTCCCATGCAGCACTTACAAATTCACTTTGCTTCGCTGCAGGTAGAGGGAATGTTAAAAGCTTTTTGGGCCAGGCGTGGTGGCGCACGCCTTGAATCCCAGCACTCGGGAGGCAGAGGTAGGAGGATCGCCATGAATTCGAGGCCACCCTGAGACTACATAGTGAATTCCAGGTCAGCCTGAGCTAGAGTGAGACCCTACCTCAATAAAAGATGAAGAAGAAAAGAAAAGCATTTTTTGGAGGGTTGCTGCTCAGCAGATTTATTTCTCAAACTGTTTCTGATATTATTATCTCTGGGGTGTTGGCTCTGCCTCCTTCCAGCTCCTGTGGTCATCCTTTGTGCCCTCACTTTTTTCACCTATTTATGTGTGTGGTGTGTATGCATCTTTGGATGTGCATGTGCACATGTGTGCAGGTGTGCATATGTGTTCATGTGTGTGGAAGTCAGAGGTCAATGGTAGGTGTCTTCCTTGATCACTCTACCTTGTTCTTTTTAAATATTTTTATTTATTTGCAAGGAGGGTGGGTGGAGTGGGTGCACCAGGACCATCCGCTACTGCAGGCTCCAGACACATGTGCCACT
This sequence comes from Dipus sagitta, assembly GCA_036346955.1. NCBI lineage: Eukaryota > Metazoa > Chordata > Mammalia > Rodentia > Dipodidae > Dipus > Dipus sagitta. The sequence continues at coordinate 5,023,663 of CM070771.1, forward strand.
CTGTGCATCTGGCTTTCCATGGGCACTGGGGAATTGAATCCAAGCCTTCAGTCTTCGCAGGCAAGTGCCTTAAACCGTGGAGTCCTCTTGTTCTTTGAGACAGGGTCTCTCACTACATCTGAAAAGCTCACTGATTCAGCTATCCCAGGTGGGCAGCAGGTTGCAGGGATTCCCCATCTCTGATTCCCCAGCACTGGGATTACAGGCTTGCCCCAGCACTTTCAGCATTTTTATGCGGTCTCTGGGAATCTATCTCAGTCCTCACGATGGTGTGGCAAACATTTACCCATTGAGCCATCTCCCTAGTCCCTCCCGCAACCTGCCCACTCTAGACAGAATGCATATGCACTTTGGGCTTGTCAAGAGTGTCCTCAGACTTAGTGGGAACCAAGCCTCTTTCCCTGACATCTGCTTTGCTTCCCTTTTTCCTACTGCAGTCCCCACTCCTCCTTTCTAATTACCCCTGATGAGTGGCTCTCATGATCCCCATACAGGCCACGGAATGCTTGATTTCCTGAGTAATTAAAAGTAAGTGTGTGTGTACTTGACCTTGCCTAAGGAGGACTTGTACTTAGGGAATAACCATGGTACCTACCACCTCTTTCTTGCCAGACTGGATTGACAAGCTAGACTTTCCCAGAAGCCTCAATGACAACCATTTCCAGTAAAGATGATTAGTTAAAATTTTGTGTCTGAGCCTGGGGAGATAGCTTACATGGTAAAGTGCTTGTCTTGCAAGTATTCGGACATGTGTTCTATCACCAGAATCAATGTAAAAAAAAAAAAAAAAAAGGAGAGATGACTGAAGAGATGGCGCAGCAGTTAAGCTACTTGCCTGCAAGGCCTAAAGACCAAGGTTTGATTCCCCAGTACCCATGTAAAGCCAGATGCATAAAGTGACGCATGCATCTGGAGTCTGTTTACAGCAGCTGGAGGCCCTGGCGTAACCATTCTCTCTTTCTCTGTGTCTGTCTCTCTTCTCTCTATCTCCCTCTGCTTGCAAATAAAATAAAATAAATAAAATATTTTTTAAAGTTGTGCATGGTAGTAAGCTTTTGTAATCCCAGCACTGGAGAGGCCGAGACAGGAGGATCCCTGGGGCTCACTGGACAGCCAGTTGAGCCTACTTGGAAAGCTTCAGACCAGTGAGAGAACCTGTCTCTAAAAAAGGGGGCCTCAGCACTCTGAGGAATGACGCGTGTGGCTGTGCTCTGGCCTCCACACCCATGGGCGCATGCATACACACACACACATATGTGCACACACATGAAGTCTTCTGTCCCCTCAGAAATGTAGCTGATGATCAGACACAGAAAGTGACTCGGCAGGCTTTGTGTTTGTGGTAGAGGCTTGCAGAGTAAGGAACTCAGACAGAAAAAGAAATAGAGTGTGGGGGAGGGTCCACACTGCCAGCAGAGCCTTGTCCAGGGGTGTGACCCACTCAACAGCTGAGTCCATGAAAGTCACTGGTAATCTCTCTGGTTGTTGCTGTTTCCTTGTGTTAGGGTTGTTTAGTTTTATTACAGCATCTCTCTACATAGCCCTGGCTGTCCTTGAACTTGTGGTGATCCTCCTGCCTCTGCCTTCCAAGTGTTTGGGTTGCAGGTGGGACACCAGACTGACTCGGTTTTTAGTTTTGATTAGCGGTGTAACAGCAAATAGAGTTTGGGAAATACAGACTTATCTCATCCATAATGTTTTTCCACCCTAAAATAACTTATTATGCAGGCTTGCTTTCCACGTTTTTTCCCCCTCAAAGAAATATGTTGATTTTTAGGCTGTTTTCACACCACTGAATTAATAAGGAAACAACATCACTGCCTCTACGAGGCATGAAGATAGAGAGGAAGGCTTCTGGCAAGAAAGTGTTTGGGGCTAAACACCGGCATGCAGTGAGACAGCACCATACACACCGCAGAAGGGCATCCCCTGAATACTCAGTTTAGGGAGGGTTTGCTGTTGTTGCTTTTACGGTACTGAGGACTAAGCCCAGGGAATTTCACATGCAGGACAAGCCTTCTACCGAGCCACACTCCCCACTGGTGGAGCCTGGGTAGGGAAGAATTCTACCACTGAGCCACACCCCCAGTCTCTCACTGGGGGATTCTAGGCAGGAGCCCTACCACTGAGTCACGCCCCCAGCCCCTCACTGGGGGATTCTAGGCAGGAGCTCTACCACTGAGCCACACCCCAGCCCCTCACTGGGGGATTCTAGGTAGGAGCTTTACCACTGAGCCACACCCCCAGCCCCTCACTGGGGGATTCTAGGCAGGTGCTCTACTACTGAGCCATGCCCCCAGCTCCTCACTGGGGGATTCTAGGCAGGAGCTCTACCACTGAATTACACCCCCAAACCCTTCACTGGGGGATTCTAAGCAAGTGCTCTTATCTGATGAGCCATGAACCCTGCCCCCACAGCAATTTTTTTAAAATTTCTCCTTGGAGTAATACCTGTAAAATGACTGATGTTTTTGTAATTGTCCAAGTGTTCAAACACATGAGCATATGGGAGCCATTTCTTATTCAGTCCACAACAGATGACAAAAACCAGCATCCTAGGAGACAGGCCATACTTTCCTATCAGTTATGCCAACAGGTGATCTCTAAAGCTGCGTCTGTAGCATTCCTACGGAGCCCAAGTCTGGCTCTCGCCATGAAGTAGAGAATTTTCTTGGAGGTAGTTGTGAACAAGCTAAAAGCAGAATCAGCTTCCCGCGGACACGAGATGGGAAGGGACAATGTGTTCAGGATGAGCAGAGCATCTTGTATATCTGGGGATGAAGCCAAAAGAATAAGAGACCAATCTGATGCTCAGTCCTTCCAAGAATTTGCCTTATTCCAGGCAAGGCCACGTAGAACCTGAACTAAACCCAGAGAAACCAGCTGTGGGTAAGGAGGAAGCTGGTAGCAGTTAAGCTGGCACAGATCAACACAGCGTGAGTCCACAGACCCAGCCTAGTGAGTCTGCCACCTGGCAGGACTTGGCTGTAAGCAAGGCCAGTGAAGGGCTTAGGGTATGGTATGAGCCCTTGGACAAGTAACTCTGAAACACAGAATGACTCTAAGAGTGCCTGAGTGCTGGGAAGGCTCTAGGGCCAGGAAGCACTGACCACACGGGGCCACTCTGAGATTTATAATGACAAAAGACATCTTGCAGTGAAGCAGAAACAAGTTTTCCAGTGATGAATGCTAGAGTTTGGGTGCAGAATCTGTATATACATTTTGTGCCCCCATCCCTCAGGTGAAGCGTTTTGAACTTTCAGGAAATGGGGCTTTGTGAGAGGAAGTATCTAGGTCATTGGAGACCAGTCTTTGAAGAGGATTGTAGGACCCCAGGCTCTTCCTCTTCCTCTCTACTTCCTCTGGCTCATGGGGTAAATTGTCTTCCATGCTCATAAACTACCCCAAGATATGCTGCTTCACCAGAGGCCTAAAACTTGATCTTAGAGTGGAGCCTCAAGAGCTGTGAGCTAAAATAAACATTTCCACTTTTGTTTTATTTATTTTGTTTTATTTATTAGAGAGGGAGAAAGAGGGAGAGAGAGAGAGTGGACTCACCAGGATCTCTAGCCACTGCAAACAAACTCCAGACACATGTAGCACCATGTGCATCTGACTTATGTGGGTTCTGGGGAATTGAACCTGGATTCTTAGGCTTCACAAGCATGTGCCTTAACCACTAAACACCATCTCTCCAGCCCCATATCTATATTTTAACAACACATGTCACACAGTCATAAGACACCATTCTTATTGGGCACTGGGAAGATAACTCAGCCAGTAAAGGGCTTACCCTAGAACCATGTGGACCCGAGTTTGATCATTTGAACCCTCTTAAAAATGATGAATGTGGGCTGGAGAGGTGGCTTAGCGGTTAAGCGCTTGCCTGTGAAGCCTAAGGACTCCGGTTCGAGGCTCAATTCCCCATGACCCACGTTAGCCAGATGCACAAGGGGGCGCAAGCATCTGGAGTTCGTTTAAGTGGCTGGAAGCCCTGGCATGCCCATTCTCTCTCTCTCTGTCTGCCTCTTTCTCTCTCTGTGTCTGTCACTCTCAAATAAATAAATAAATAAATAAATAAATAAATAAATAAATTTTTAAAAAGTGATGAATGTGGTGATACATGCCTGTAATTGTAGTGATTGGGGAGGCAAAGACAGGAGGGTCCCTGTGGCTCACCAGGAAACCAGTCTAGTCTAACTGGTGGGCTCCAGGCCAATGAGAGAACCTGTCTTAAAAACAAGGTAGATGGGGGCTGGAGAGATGGCTCAGCAGTTAAGATGCTTGCCTGTGCAGCCTTAGGACCTATGTTCAACTCCCAAGATCCCACATAATCCAAGGTTGATGCATGCATAAGATCACACATGCACACAAGGGGACGCACACATCTGGAGTTAAATTGCAGTAGCTGGAGACCCTGGTGCACCAATTCTCTCTCTCTCTCTCTCTCTCTCTCTCTCTCTCTCTCTTTCTCTTATAAAGGTGTGTGCCACCATGCCCTGCAATAAAAATAAAAATAAAAATAAAAATAAAAATAAAACAAAGACAGATGGCACCTAAGGAATTAATGACATCCAAGATTAATCCAAGATTTTCCTCTGGTCTGTGTGTGTGTGCGCGCACGCACACACACACACACACACACACACACACTCACTCACACACATTTTTTAAAAACGAAACCATTCTTAAGAGTTTCAGCCCATCAATAAACAAATACATTTGCCCCCGAAGCAGATTACAATCAAGGGAACATATCTGTCAGCCTCCTGCATAGAAGGTGAGAAAACTGCATTCTTCATTTAACCTGGCTTTTCACACTGACTGTTCCTGATTGGAAAGTGATGAAGGATACCCTTAATAGTAAAGCAATTGCAAAGCCACGTTTCCATCGACAGCCTAATGGATTTTTTGCTGCGTTGTAGAGTCATTTCACAATTATTTGTCTGCTTTTGTTTATCTGGCTGTAACCTGCATATGTTATTTCCCCCTCAAGGCTGTTAAATCCAGGTTACTAGTTGTGTGTCTCTCTTAGATCATTTCAAATAGAAAATTCTCCTTTCTCTCCTAAATGAGAATTAATTGTATTTGAATGCAGAGATTTTTTTTTCCACACACATTAAATGGTTTGTGGATAATGGTGTTCATTTCTTCTCCTGGACCCAGCAGCCAAACCTAGAGAAATTCCACCCAATTTAAAAGGCATTTTGGCAGCATTTGTGTTTTTGCAATGTACTTTTCTCGGTCCTCATGCTATACAAAAAAAATGGGTAGGATGCTGCTATCCGGGAAGGCATCCCACAGCAAAGGAAAGACACATAAAATACAAAATGATGTAACTTACATGAGCTCACACCTGAATGGAAGGCCAAAGTAACCATTGAGGAAGGATGGAGGCAGGGCAAGGATGTCTCTGTTCAGGGGAGACACATTGAACTATTAGGTGTGTGGGTGTGTGCGTGCGCACACGTATGGAAGTCAGAAGACAACCTAAACCTTCGTTTTGACACAGGGTCTCTCATTAGCCTGGAGCTCACTAATTAGGGTAAACTTGTTGGCCAGTGAGCCTCAGGAATCCTCCTGTCTCCACCTTCTCCCCTTCTCCCTGCCCCCATCCAGTTCAGTTCTGGGATTATAGGTTCAGACATCTCACCCAACATGCTTGCAAGGTGAGAACTTTAACCACTGAGCAATCTCTGCATGTGGGGCCTTATGTTAATTATCAGCTTGGCTGGATTGAGAAGTGGAAAGCACACTTCCTTCTGTATCCACGAGGGGGTTTCCAGAGAAGGTGAACCGAGAAGGGACGAACCTGCCCAGAATGTAGGCGGCACCATCCCAGAGAACGGAGGTGTACCCCCCCCCCACACTTCTTCCCCTCCCCCGCTCTCATTCTCACTCTCTGTCTTCCTTCTGGCCACCATAGCATGAGCTGAACCGAGCTACCACCGTGAGCCCAAATAAATTCTTTTTCCTTTAAGGTTTCGGTCACAGCAATAACAAAGCAAACTCAGTCATAGTGCGAAGCGAATTGGGCCTGTCCTCCCACCGCGGTGTACGCAATGGAAGGTGGAGGCAAGCGCAAGGCGTCGTAGGACAGACGGGAATGTGGGGGCTTGGAGACAGGAGGACCCCCAGCTCCGGAGGCACCTCAGCAGTTCAAGTGTCAATGGTCACACGTGGGATTTTAGGAGGAGATGCGCAGGACTGGCACGTGGAGGGACGGGCTGGTTGGCCTGTAGCTGTGGAGGGAGGGCGGAGAGAAAACAAGGTGATTCAAGCTGGCCCGTCTCCAGCCCGGGGAGGGATGTGGACTCCGGGTGCAATAGGCGTCTGGCTCCATGTGTGCCACAGCTGGAGGAGTGAGTTGAATCAGGCAGTCATAATCCCAGAGAAGGAATCACTGCCTGTTGGCTCCTCCACGGAGGGTTCTCCTCCCAGTAGCAATGCTACCATGGCAACAGTGAGCATCACACTGAGGTAACAAATCCCACAGGGTAGTGGTTCCGAAACAATTTTGTGCGTGAGCATAGAGAGAAGGTGGAAATAGCTCCTGGGAGTATAGTAAGTTAGATATTTGAAAGGTCTCCCCTGTACTATAGAACAAGATTCTAGAGACACTACCAGGGACACCGTTTAAAAACCTTTCTAGTTTCCCAAGAAAGCAATTGTATCAATGAGCTATTACTGTGTAACAAATCGCCCAAAGTCATTTTCACACTTAGAAAAAAAAAAGAAGCACGAGGGTTGAGGAGATGGCTCAGTAGGTAAGAGAGCCTGCTACAAGCGTGAAGACCTGAAGTGGGCCTGAGATCACCTGAGTTCAATTCCCCAGGACTCATACGAAACAGCTGCAAGTGGCCACACACCTCTGCAACCCCAGCAGCCCTGCAGGGAGCAGAGGCTGCAGAATCACAGGGGCTCATGAAAATTTCCGCTCCGTGTTCAGAAAGAGACCCGTGAAGGAAGGCATCCAATGTTCTCCTCTGGCCTCCCTCCATTCACCTGTTCACCCATCTGTACACACACGCATGCGCACGTGCGCACACACACACACACACACCACACCACAAATACTATACATGAAAAATACATTGTATTTAAATGTGGAGATTTTTTTCCATATACATTAACATTATACATTAACATTATACATTATGTAGATACATTATATGTATATATATTATATGTATATGTGTATATGTATATACATGTATTTGCCATGACAAATAATCACCAAAGGAATTTGGAAAGAATGTACTACACTTGTATGAAATGTCCTAATGAGCTGGATGGGGTGGTGCATGCCTTTAGTCCCAGCACTCTTGAGGCTGAAGTAAGAGGATCACTGTGAGTTTGAGGCCAGCCTGGGGCTACAGGATGAGTTGTAGGTCTGGGTTAGAGTGAGACACTGTCTTGAAAAAGAAAAAGAAAGAAAATGTCCACATACACACACACACACAAAAGCGCACGCAACATGTGCTCACACACACTTATCCAGTAGTTCAATGTGTCGTCCCTGAATAGAGATATCCTTGCCCTTCCTCCACCCATCCTCAGTGGTTACTTTAAGGTTTCTACTCAGATATGATCTCATGTAAGTTACATCATTTTGTATTTTATGTGTCTTTCTTTGCTGTGGGATGCCTTCCAGATAACAGTATCCTACCCATTTTTGTATAGCATGAGGACCAAGAAAAGTATGTTGCAAAAGTAAACAAATTCTGCCAAATGCCTTTTAAATTGGATGGAATTTTTCTAGATTTGGCTTCTGGATCCAGGAGAAGAAATGAAGCCCATAATTTTGTACACTTAATATATGATATAAAATTAATCCTTGAGACAAGAGTGCTGTCTTTAGGCAAGAATGCGTTATAAACAGAAATTTATCAGTGAGGGCTGGAGAGAAGGCTTAGCGGTTACAAGGTGGGGCATGCATCTGGAGTTCATTTGCAGTGGCTGAAGGCCCTGGCATGCCCATTCTCCCTCTCTATCAGCCTCGTTCTTTCTCTCTCAAATAAATAAAATAAATTTTAAAATTTTTTTCAAAAGAAAGTCATCAATGAGCAAGTAAATCTAAGCAAGCATTTCTTTCGTTAACTAGTACCAGTATCAAAATGTGTTGGAGGGGGGCGGGAGAGATGGCTTAGCGATTAAGCACTTGCCTGTGAAGCCGAAGGACCCCGGTTCAAGGCTCAATTCCCCAGGACCCACGTTAGCCAGATGCACAAGGGGGTGCACGGATCTGGAGTTCGTTTGCAGTGGCTGGAGGCCCTGGCGTGCCCATTCTGTCTTTTTCTTTCTATCTGCCTCTTTCTCTCTCTGCATCACTCTCAAATAAATAAATTAAAATGAACAAAAAATTTTTAAAAATGTGTTGGACATGCATGTAATCCTAGCACTTGAGAGGATGAGGCTAGTTGGGCTACATGGTGAGTTCCAGGCAAGCCTGCAAAAAAGAGTAGGACACTGTGTTAAAAAAAAAAAAAAAAGCCAGCACTCAGGAGGCAGAGGTAGGAGGACCACCATGAGTTCGAGGCCAGCCTGAGACTACATAGTGAATTCCAGGTCAGCCTGGGCTAAAGTGGGACCCTACCTCATAAAACCAAAAAAAAAAAAAAAAAAAAAAAAAAAGGAAGGAGTATGGCTGGAGAGATGGCTCAACAGTTAAGGCACTTGCCTACAAAGCCAAAGGACACAGTTTCAATTCCCCAGGACCCATGTAAGCCCGAGGTACAAGGTGGCACATGTGTCTGGAATTCATATGCAGAAATTGGAAGCCCTGATGTGCCCATTTTCTCTCTTTCTCTCCCTCCCTTTTTCTCCATTCCTCCTTGCAAAACATAAAATATATTTTTAAAGGAAGGACTGTAAAGGTGGCTCCGCAGTTAAAGACATTTGCTTGCAAAGTCTGATGGCCTGGGTTCAATTCCCAGGACCCACGTGGAGCCAGATGCACAAAGTGGTACATGTGTCTGAAGTTCAATGGCAATGGCAGGAGGTTGCCGGCATACTCGTGCTCTCATTCTCTCTCTCTCTTTCTCACTTTCTCTCTCTCACACACATAAATACACAAATAAAATATTTTTTAAAAAATATTTTTTTCTTGTTCATTTTTATTTATTTATTTGAGAGTAACAGACAGAGAAAGAAAGAGGCAGATAGAGAGAGAGAGAATGGTACACCAGGGCCTCCAGCCATACTGCAGACGAACTCCAGACGCATGCGCCCCCTTGTGCATCTGGCTAATGTGGGTCCTGGGGAATTGAGCCTCGAACCGGAGTCCTTAGGCTTCACAGGCAAGCGCTTAACCACTAAGCCATCTCTCCAGCCCCAAATAAAATATTTTTAAACAAGCAAAGTAATCATATTAAGAAGGAGAAGAGGGAGTAGCAAGAGAAATATAGCCAAAATAGTGAACAGTTAAGAGGAGGTGATCAGACTTTTTTTTTTAACTCTTAATATCATTGAATTCTATTTTACGGAGGAGGATGTTAAAATATGGAATAAATTTGGATTTTTCTAAGTTGTTAATGGTTCCATTTCAAGAGTAAACAATAAAAGAGTAGAAGTGGAATCTGATTTCCAAGTCTATGGAGGGGAACAATGAAATATATTAATGTTCCAGCAAATAAAGAAAACATAACCAATCCTAAAAGGAAAAGGAAACAGAGAAGGCTGGACACGTGGACAGTGCAAAGAAAATGGTGACAGAAATAAGTAGCCATAGAGTGGACTTGACTGATTCACATGGGGTGAACAAAATTTTGACATTTGGACATGTGTCACAGTGGTGTGGTCAGTGGAAACCTGGCCATGGCCTTCAGAAAACAGGAGCTAAGAAACTTGCAGAGCCCATGGTTTAAAGTGACCATTAAAGGGCTAGAGAATTGGGTCAGTGGTTAAAGGCACTTGCTTCAAAAACCTACAGGCCTTGGGCTGGAGAGATGGCTTAGCGATTAAGGCATCTGCCTGCAAAGCCTAAGGACCCTGATTGGATTCTCTAGGACCCATGTAAGCCAGATGCACAAGGGGGCCCATGCATCTGGAGTTCGTTTGCAGTGGCTGGGTCCCTGGCTCTCGCTCTCTCTCTCTCTCTCTCTCTCTGCCTCTTTCTCTCTCAAATAAATAAATTAATTTATTAAAAAAAACTACAGGTCTGGGTTCAAGCCACATAAAGCATTCATTTGCAGCAGCAAGAGACCCTGTTGCAAGGGGGCACAATTACACACACATATACATACACACGCATGCACACACACATATACATACACACACATGCACACACACATATACATACACACGCATGCACACACACATATACATACACACGCATGCACACATGCATGCAAGTAAATAAAAACATTATAAAATCATAAAGAAAAAAATAAAGTGACCATGAAGTACCAGGGGAGTGCTGTCCAAGGTCATGGAAGTGTCTTAAAGACACTGCTTACACTAGCAATGAATGTTCTCAAGGCAGAGTTTAACAGTGGGGTATGTGTGTTGAGCGTGTGTGTATATATGTATATATACATGGGGTGCATGTGCCGTGGGCAGAGGACACCTTGGCATGTTGGTCCTCTCCTTTCAGTTTTTTGAAGCAGGGTCTCTGGTTTGCTGCTGCTACCACCAGACTAGCTGACCAGCAAGCTTCAAGATTCTGCTGACTCTGAGTCCCATTGTCACATGAGCTCTGGACTGACAGCTGTGTGTCTTTGGCTTTGAGCATGTTCTGAGGATCAGAACTCTGGCTGTCAGGCTTGGGCAGCAGGTGTTTTTAACCACTGAGTCATCTTCTCAGCCTTGACAAGAGGATTAACAACAACAAAAAAACATTACTAATAACATCAACATGAATTAAATGCTTGGGAATAAATTTAACCAAAGAGGTACAAGACTTGCTGAATAAAAACTACAGAACATTGCTGAGAGACTTTGAAGCCCCAAGTTAAAAAAAATAAAATAAAAACAGTGCATAGCATTTGTAGACTAGAAAAATATGTTATTAAGGTGGTAAAACTTCTATAGCCAATTTAGATTGAGTGCAAACCCTATCAGAATTCTAACTGCCTTTTTTTTGCATAAACTGAAATGATGATTCTAAAATTCATATGAAAATATAAGAGACCAGGGATAGTAAGTACAGTGTTGAAAATGAAGAACTTAGCTGGGATAAAGAAGATCCCACTTCTGAAACTTACTACAAAGCAATAATTGTGATGGTAGAAAGACAGACCAAGAGATCAGTGGATTAGCACCGAGAGTCCAGAAATAAACCCTCACATTTACAGTCAATTGATTTTGCAGAAGGGCGACAAGGCACTTCAATAGAAAAATGATAGTCTTTTCAACAAATGGTGCCGGAACAACCAGACAGCTACATGAAAAAGAGTGAACTCGGACCCTCACCTTATATCATATGGAAAAAGACCTCGAAATGGATCAAAGACCTAAATATAAGAACAGGAATGATAAAAGTCTTAGAAAACATAGGGAGGGATAAATGCTCGTGACCTTGGCTTTGGCGGTGGATTCTTATTACATCAAACACCCAAGCAAACAAAGAAAACATACAGAGCGCTCAGCAAAATTAAAGACTCTTACGCTTCAAAGGACACTATCAATAGAGTAATAAGAAAAGAAAGAGTGGAATAAAATATTTGTAAATCACACATCTGAAAAATAAGAGTCTAGTATCCAGGATATGCAAAGAATTTTTACAACTCAAGAAAAAAAAAAGAAAACTTAATTTTTAAAAATTGACCTAAGATCTAACTAGACATTTTTCCCAAAGAAGATACCAAAACGCCCAGTAAGGGCTGGGGAGGTGGCTCAGTGGGTTGGCCACACAAGTGTAAGGACCTTAGTTTAATCTCTGGCACCACATTTATGCCAGAGGCACCTGGAATCTCAGCACTGAGAAAGTGGAGACAGGAAGATCCCTGGAACTTGCTGGCTAGCTAGTCTGTCCTAATTGGTGAGCACTATTCCAGAGAAAACCCCTATCTCAAAAAAAGAAAGAAAGAAAGGAAGGAAGGAAGGAAGGAAGGAAGGAAGGAAGGAAGGAAGAAAGAAAGAAAGAAAGAAAGAAAGAAAGAAAGAAAGAAAGAAAGAAAGAAAAGCCAGGCATGGTGGCACACGCCTTTACTCCCAGCACTGGGGAGACAGAAGTAGGAGGATCACTGTGAGTTCAAAGCCAGCCTAGAACTACAAAGTGAGTTCCAGGTCAGTCTGGGCTAAAGTGAGACTTTTACTCAAAAAAAAAAAAAAAAAATGGGGCTGTAGAGAGGGCCTAGCATTTAAGGTGCTTGCCTGCAAAGCCGAGGGATTCTTGTTTGACTCTCCAGGTCCCACAAAGCCAGACAAAGTGATGCAAGCATGCAAGGTTGCACATGCAGAAAATGGGGCACACACGTTCCCTCTCTCTCTCCCACGTGCACATGCTCTCTTGTATATATATAAATGAGGTCAGTCTGTTGGGCTTGCCTCAAAAAAAAAGAAAGATGGATGGTACCTGAGGAACAGCACCTGAGTTTATCCTATGGCATGTGTGCTCCAAGAACTTGACAGGAGATGACTAAGAGCAGGAAGAATTAGAAAAGACATTTTGGAAGAGACATAACCGTACTAAGGGCTTGGAAAGCAAAAGCCAGAACATTCTAGGGAGCTAATAGGTAGCTTCTCCAAGCATGGAAACAGCTGGAGCTGCAAAACCTGATTTATGTGGCAAGGACAGGGGGACCTTCCTTAAAGTCAGAGAATCAAAAGCCATTGTAGGCGGATGGACAGAAAAACTGGGGCAAAGCAGGAGAGTTTGACTGACAACAGGTTTTAGGTTCCCCATCCTGCTTTGCAACAGGAAAGTTGACGTGAGGTCTGTTGGCCTGACTACAGTCCAGTCCCATTGTATCAGAAACGTCTCTCATCACTATGATCAAAATAGCTGACAGAAACAACTTAAGGGAGAAAGGATTTATTTTGGCTCATGGTTTCAGTGAGTTTCGACCCATCATGGCAAGGAAGGCTTGTTGGAGCAGCTCAGTTCAGAGTAGGGGGAGCATGTGGCAGACACCAGCCAGGTATGAATGTGCGACAGGAAGCAACCAGGAATTGTAGGCCCCTGAGGACATTGCCTAGTGATCCACTTGCTCTAGCAATAACTCACCTCCCAAACATCCTACCGCCTCCAAAACTAACACCTCCAGTCGAGGACCAAGAATGAAAGACATGAGGTCTGGAGAGATGGCTTATTTGTTAAGGTGCTTGCCTTACACTCTCAGGTGTGTGTGGTCACGTGACTCGGGCTGGCATCTGACCTCTGCTAGTCATAGCATGGTAGGTTCTGTTGTTCTCATGCCTTGACATCAGAAAGGAGAACCTGTGAGTCCCAGTGGCATTAAGTTTTGCTTTTTAAACATCTAGGTCACAGATATGCTCAGTTAATTAATGTTCTTAGTGCCACTCATTTGCCTGCTGGATAATAGATTGATTCATAATTTCAATAAACATCTGTGTATATCTTTCCCCTGAACATAAAGGCAGCTTGCTGTCATTCATCACTTTGCATTGAGTGAATTTAAATATATGCAGGGAAACATTGTTTAGGGAGGGGAGGAGAGGGCTCCTGATTTTCTTGCCATTTTACCTCGAACAATTACTCTGATTTTGAACTAATTTCGGTGTCTAGCACGCACGCACTGCGTCTGTCTCAAGGACACCTTTTAAGCTCCCCGTCACTTCCTTAAGGGGAGCAGGCAGGATCCCCTTTTGGGATCAGAGCTGAGGGTTTCTGAGTAGCTTTCAAAACACAAGAACCCTTCCAGAAAATTTGACCCATCTAAGAGTCACTCATGTCCCTGAACAGTCTCCTAGCTCCCTTCCTGGTTGACTCCTAAGAAGTTCCGCAGCTCTCAAGAAAACACTGTAATTGTCTAGAAATCTGCAGTGAGGCCCGTCTGCCATTCAGCTGCTGGGCCAGGGAAGCCTGCCATTTGGATAGCTAGGTGTCACGGGGAGAGACCAGAACCCAGCCAGATGGCCAGATGTCTTCATGCTTCGTTTTCCTCATCTGTAAATTGAATCCCAAGCCTTCCACCCACGAGCCTTTAGGAGAGACACTTCATATCCAAATCCAAATGGTAGTACTGGTCCTATCCCAGAGCCACCCAGCTGACTTGTAGACTCATGAGCTATATTATACAGAGGTTTTTTTTTTTTTTTCTTGGTCAGGAGGCCCTTGCTAACTGATACAGAGACACTGGGAAAAGGTTTTCAGGCAATGCCATCTCTGTGCAGTTAGCAAGTGTTGTGTTACAAGACTAGAACCCATCTCAAAGGGTAGATATTATTTATTTATTCCCTGTGTAATTGCGGTGATTTGATCAAGAAATGTCCTCCATAGACTCTTGCGTTTGAATGCCTAATCCCCAGGTTGTGGAACCTTTGGGAGGTGGAGCCCTGCTAGAAGAAGCGTGTCACTGGGGAGCCCTTGAGCTTTTATAGCCCTGCCCTGTTTGACATTTATTTGTCTGTACTTTCTCACTGCTGGTGTGCTGGTTTGAGCCAGATGCCTACTCCTGCCATGCTTTCCCCGACATGATGCAAATTCCCTTTAAGCTTCTTTCTTTAAGTTGCTTTACCTCTTTTTTTTTTCAAATTTTTATTAACAACTTCCATGATTATAAAAAATATCCCATGGTACTACCCTCCCTTCCCCCCCCACTTTCCTCTTTGAAACTCCATTCTCCATCATATCCCCTCCCCATCTCAATCAGTCTCTCTTTTATTTTGATGTCATCATCTTTTCCTCCTATTATGATGGTCTTGTGTAGGTAGTGTCAGGCACTGTGAGGTCATGGGTACCCAGGCCATTTTGTGTCTGGAGGAGCACGTTGTAAGGAGTCCTACCTTTCCTTTGGCTCTTACATTCTTTCCACCACTTCTTCTGCAATGGACCCTGAGCCTTGGAAGGTGTGATAGAGATATTGCAGTGCTGAGCACTCCTGTCACTTCTTTCCAGCACCATGATGCCTTCTGAGTCATTCCAAGGTCACTGCCATCTTAAAAGAGAGGATTCTCTACCAAAAGTGAGAGTAGCATTAATGTAAGGGTATGAACATTAAGAGACGTGCTTACTGGGCAGTTTGATAAGCATAATATATACATTTAGCCAGACAGCAGCAGACGTTACACCCCTAGGGCTCATGACTACCCCTGTTTTAAGTTTTCAGTATCAGGGATGTATTCCCTCCCGTGGAGCAGGCCTCCAGTCCAATTAGAGGGCAGCTGGTTTCTGCCATGAAAGTTGCTTTACTTCTTTAAGCCACTTCTGGGCGGGTATTTTGTCCCAGTAACAAGAAAGTCACTGATAGAGAGAAGAAAAGATGCAAGAGTGTCCCCTCAACCTATGCTATTAGACACAGGCTGTATATTGCCAGCCACCTAGTGCATAAGATTATGAAAACAAAAACTGAAGAAGTAAGAACTGGAGCGATGGCTCAGTGGGCAAAGTGCTTGGCGTACAAGCATGAGGATCTGAGTTCAGATCCCCAGCACCTCCATAAAAGCCAGGTGAGGTGGAGATAGGGTCAGGATCCCTGGGACTTGCTGACTAACTAGTCTAGCTGGATTGGTGAGCTCTGGATTCAGTGAGAGACCCAGTGTCAAAAAAATAGAGACTGAGGGTGACAGTGACATCAAACCCTGGCCTCCACACACACGTGCATGCACATGCATCCACACATGAACGAACGTGCATACATGCACACGCCACATACAGACATACACAATGAAGAATTGTATTTGCCCTTCACATTGCCCCCCCTCATCTCATACTAGAAGCACCCCCTTTATAGTCTATTCAAACATGTCTGTGTTCAGGCTAGACACACATACTTGCAGAGTTTAACTGCATACCCACAGCTTTGATGTTTTGAATTTTATTTATTTATTTATTTATGAGAGAGGGAGGGAGAGAGAAAGAGGCAGAGAGAGAATGGACACACCAGGGCCTTCATTTGTTGCAAATGAACTCCAGACATATGTGCCACTTTGTGCATCTGGCTTACAAGGGTCCTGGGGAATTGAACCTGGGTCCATTGGCTTTGCAGACAAAGCACCTTAACCACTAATCCATCTTTCCAGCCCAACACACCTTTGATTTTTAAATAATAGTGTTCACCACATTCATGACGTTTGTCTCAGAACATATTTTGAGCTCTTCAGGTCTGTGATTTGCTCCTAGCAAGGCATGTATTAATCAGAGATAGCTCCTGCGCTTCAGTCATGCGAAAGACGGGTGAATGCATTTTTGTGCATTTACTGTTTTTAATTTGTTTTTGAGGTTTTCATACATGTGTATTACATTTTGTCCATATGTACCCAACATGATCCTTCCCTACCAACCCCCCCCCCAGCCACACTCCTTTTCACCGCTTACCAGTGGCTGTGCCACCCAAGAGGATGACTCCCCTTCCCCTGACAGTTGTTAACTGTCATTAGCTCATCAGGGGGTCACAAGGCCGTCAAAGCCCTTCCCCTATCCATAGCAGGATTTGACCGGCCCCTTGGCGTGCAGGCCTCACGCAGGTGCCCACAGCTGCTCTAAGTTCACAAGTACAGTGACCTCGTCACGTCTAGAGTTCACGGTGTTCCTTCCCATCTTCCAGCTCTTACATTCTTTCCATCCCATCTTCCATGGCGGTCCCTGATCCCCAAAGAGGGTGATATATATGTCTCTTGTGGGGCCTAATACTCATCAATCACTTATTTTCAGCAAAGAACTCTGTAGCCTACTATGGGGATACTAGTACATCCGCTTTGATTCTCTGCATTAACCACCTCCCACTGCTAAGAACAGAACGCATCTGTGGATATAAAGATAAATATCTAGGAGGTGGGTTGACCACACATCCATTCAGCAAGACAGCAATAGTAGATTATTCCCTAATGTCTCCATTCTCCCCAGCCATAGGGCTTTTGACCTGGTTTTCTGTGCCAGGCATGGATTCCCATCTGTGGAGCAGGCCTCAACTCCTATCATAGAGCTGTTGGTTTTTCCTCATACCAGACATGCCACTATTGTGAAGAAAGGCACACCTTGCCTGGTGGTTGAGTATTGTAGAATGCAGGATTCACCTCTGGGTGGCGATGTTGTTGGTGAACGTTTTTGTGTGCCATCAGCCACCGTAGCATCTTCTGGCACTATGAAAAGTAGCCAGCAAGTAGCCATCTGTATGTCCTATACCCCACGGCTGTGGACTCTTTAGCAGTAGGGTCTTACCTTTCAGTTCTGCTGGGCAACCAAGGGCCATATCAATAACGGTATGGTTTTGAGGGGGCCCCAGAGACTTTCCCTGCCAACAACTCACCAGGAGAGAAGGAAGGAATGGAGGGAAGAAGGGAAACATATGCTGTGGGTATCTGTGTCCAGGCTCAGCAAGCCTGAGGTCACTCTAGATCAGGTTTGTCCTATGACTGGGGCCTATGGAGGTGTGCATCACTGTAACAAGATGCTGGCTGTATCTGTGCAGTCGACAAAAGGTAGAGGTGAAGCTAACACCTGAGCCACACTGCCCACATCTCTCCCTGTCCTTCCGTCTCTCACGTCTCTCTGCTCTCCCTACAAGCTCGCCCGTTATACCAAGGAAGGCTTCCTACACTTGGGTGCTCTGGGGACCACCACGCTGCTCCCTGACACCCGCTGCCTCGTGGACAACTCTAAGAGCCGACTGCCACAGCTCCTGGACTGCGACAAGGTCAAGAGCAGCCTGTACAAGCGATGGAACTTCATCCAGGTGAGTGACCCCGTGGACAGGACCGTGACAGTTACTGCCTGCAAAATAGGAGCGGGAGGCAGAGCAGATAGCCAGATTTATTAATGTCAACAACATGGACTAGGGAGTAACTTCCAAAGCCCGAGCACCCAGGCACTGCCTCTTAGGGCCTTGATAGGGATTTCAGCATCATTTCTGACCCTCTCTATCATGGGTGGGTTTCAAGTTTTCCCATCTACGCGACGGAGGCCATGAGCGGAAAGCTGTAGTAACAAGCAGGTTTCAGAAGTGGGCACAGAGCAAATTCTGGTGTCCCCAAGGGTGTCCCCAGTACAAAGCATCCTGGAATCCAGCTCTCCCAGCCCTGGACCAGCCTCATGGGCTCATGGGTTTATTAAAATCTGTAGTCATCCTCATCCAGTAGGGCTAAGGAAGATCTCAAATACCCCAGGAAATTTCTATCCCGGCTGCCTCATCAGTAGTGGTGACTTTTCTCCATGGGCAACAGGAGCAAGTGTTTGTCCAGAGAGAGCACCAACAAGGGGTCAAAGTAACCATTAGTGAACCAGAGAGTTTATCGGTGTGACTTACAGGAGCATGCGTGACTCAAAGGCAGCTGTATCATCAGAAGGCCCACACCAGGGCTGGAGAGATGGCTTAGATGTTAAGGTACTTTCTTGCAAAGCCTAAAGACCCAGGTTCAATTCCCCTGTACCCACGTAAAGCCAGATGCACTAGGTAGCGCATCTGTCTGCAATCTGTTTGTAGTGGCTAGAGGCCCTGGAGTGCCTGTTCTCTCCCCCTACCTCTCTCCCTGTTTTTTCTCTCTATCTCTCTCTAAAATAAATAAATAAATAATAAAATAGTTTTTTTTTAAAGGCCCACCCCAGACTGGGTGATGATTCATGAAAAAAAAAAGCATGTCTGGAGGCCCCTGTCCAACTTGCAGACAGCCCCACCCAAGGCGTCTCCTCCTCAGCAATTGGTTCTGCTTATATAGCGTTTGGTAGGAGCCTTGTAAATCTTGTTCCTGAACCTTAGGAATTTTGTTTACTTCCTGAGTCTTAAGGAACCTCCCTCCAAGAAGGAATGTTTCAGGCTGGAGAGATAGCTTAGCAATTAAGGTGCTTCCCTGTGAAGCCTAAGGACCCACGTTGGGTCTCTCTCTCCAGAACCCACGTAAGCCAGATGCACAAAGATGAGGAAAGCATAAGGTCGAACATGCCCACTAGGTGGCACAAATGTCTGAAGTGCAATTTCAGTAGGCTGAGGCCCCCGTCCGCCAATTCTTTCACTCGCTGTCTCTCTCACTCTCTCAAAAATAAAAATAAAATAAAATTAAAAAGGAAAAGGGAACGTTTCAACTCAGAGGAAGCAACACAGCTGCGTTGTCCAGCCACTAAAATGTGGGGGAGTTCATTGGTGCAATCGAGAAGGCCGCCCATGAGCCTTCCACTGTGTGGAGAATGTTGGGGATGTCCTTAGGAATCTTGATCCCGATGAGAAGCCTGGTGTGGAGAGCTGTGGTGGCGAAGGGACTCTGTGTGTCTGCCCCTCTCCTCCTTCCTTCCTCTCATTCCCAGAATGGAGCCATCATGAATAAAGGCACCGGGCGCTGCCTGGAGGTGGAGAACCGCGGCCTGGCCGGCATCGATCTCATCCTCCGCAGCTGTACTGGACAGAGGTGGACGATCAAGAACTCCATCAAGTAGATGGAAGGAGCCGGGGCGCAGAGCCCAGCCCCAGGATGGGGCCCATCCATCCTCAGGACCAGCCACAGGGTGGAGACACGACAGGGGCCCACCGGATGCCCGTGGGTCTCCCACGGCTCCTCTAGGGCAGTACAGGGACACCAGCTAAAGACATCATGTCCCCGTTGGGCATTCAGGTGCCTTGAGGCCCGTGTGCCCCGGACAGCTGCCCCCACCCTTCTCTGGGAGAGCGGCAGCTGTGCCCTCCGCAGCTCCGGGCACGGCAGGTACCAATGCGCGAGACTGTCTCCATCCCTCCGCCCCACCGTCTCCCACCCCAACATCAGCATTTGGGACTGGCAGGGCTCCCCATCTTCTTTCTCATTCTTTGCAGCAGTCGCTTAAGAAATTCACCTTGGCCCCTCAAAGAAGCTGAGGGCAGTGTGGGGGGGTCTTCAGCAGTATTCTCTAGCACCCCTTTGGAGGAGGAAGAGCAAAGCTCGAGACCCCCCCCCCACAAGACGCTGTTTCCATCGAGATCGCTTCTGCCCATCGACATGCCAAGGCAGTTGCCACCCCTGGACTTTCTCATAAGGGTGGTTTTGGGGGCTGACGGCTCTGGACTCTTCTTGGGGCTCCCTGTTCTTCTCTTTGGAACACTAGACTCCTGTCAACATGGAAAACATCTGTGTCCAGAGAGAGTCAGAAATCAGCTGGGCATGCAAGGTGTTCTCAGCCCTGGGCCAGTGACAGCTTTGCCTGTCGGGGTAGAGACGCCCTGGCTTTGGAGCAGCGAGGGTCCTCCGTATATGACCTAAGGGCTGGAGGAATCAACACAGCAAACACAGGGACCCCAACAGTGCTTTATGCTCACTTTATTTCTCCCCACGCTCTGCTGGCTGACAAGAGCCAGAGCTATTTCCTCTTTGAAGAGTAACCGCTTCTTTCCCATTACAAATCGAAGTTAATATATGGGTGTGTGTGTGTGTGTGCATGAAAGTGTGCGCCTGCCAGGGTGCGAGGTGTGCGCGTGCGTGCGCGTGTGCGTGTTGAAACAGGCACAGCTCTTCGGCTTTGGCCTTGCTGCTTCATTGCTCAGTGGATGGGACAAGGCTGTGGGAAAGTGTGAAGAGGAGGTGACCCTGTCATGGGCTCCCTGGCCCAGAAGACAAGGCTCAGCCTCGCCTGCTGGGCCGTATCCCTTTTGTCACTTCCCACCTCTCTTCCCACTGCTCTTCTTGGCCGACCCCTGCCCAGAACCAAACCCCTGTAGTTGCCCAGCGTGGGGTTCACAGTGTCTCATTTAATGGCCTCTTAACTGGTGATTCCCTCGCCCAGCCTCCCACCTTGTGAAATAAAAATGTTAGCACTTCCAAGATGCAGCCTCCAGCTTGCTATGCTTTTTTGTTTGGTTTTCTTATTTATTTTTATTGTTTTTCTTCGGGGCTGGGGATCAAATCTAGGAACTTATATGTGCTGGACAAGCACTCTACTACTGAGCTACCTCCGCAGGCCTTTAATTTGCTTCTTGGTTCTTCTAGTACCCAATGCCAAGAGGGGCGTCCCTGAGACACGGTGCGGGCTTTCTTAGGTTTGGGGGTATAGCGGTTACCTTCTTGTTGTTGGGACAAAACACATGACCAAAAGCAACCAATGGAAGGAGAGGGTTTATTTCATCTTAGGCTTTCAAGTGGCTGTTTCATCGTGGTGGGGAAAGCGTAGTAAGCTCAGGCAGGTGTCATGTCCTATCACAGCAGCGGGGAAGCAGCAAGAGTGAGCTAAGATAGCAGGGCAAGCTGGGCCGGAGGGTAAAATCCCCAAGGCTTGCCCCCAGTGACACCTCTCCTCCAAGGCGCCACGTCCCAAAGGCTCCACCGACTTAGGCTTAATCATAAGTACTTGAGGCCATCAGGGACAGTCCTGTATTCAAACTACCATAAGGGGCATTTGAGGCTTTCTGTGTTCATTTATTTGCCTGCTTGCTTATGTTTCTTGAGACAGGGCCTGACTCTGTCTAGCCCAGGCTGGCCTGGAACTCAGAAGGTAGCCCAGCTTGTCTTGAACTCCTGGCAGTTTTTCCTACTTCAGCCTCCTGCCATCACACTTAGCCGTGTTTGGCCCCAAAGAGGGCTAGGAAGATACCTCGGTTAGTAAAGTGCTTCCCTTGTAAGGATGCAGACCTAAGCTCAATCCCCAGTCCCCACATAAGCGCTGAGAATGGTGGTGTGTGCCTATAATCCCCAGCACTAGGGACACAGAGTCGGGAGGAGCCCAGCACCCTGCTGGTCAGTTAGTCTAGCCTCACCAGTAAACTCCAGACTACTGAGAGACCTTGCCTCAAAGGAGGTGGACAGCATTCCTGAGAATGACACCCGAGGTTGACCTCTGACCTCCACACACCTGCGTACACACGTGTGTGCACACCCACAGCCAATGCATAACTTTACCCATGTTCACCTGCACATACATAAACATGCATGCATATATCCACATGTACATACAAATTAATCAATAAAAAATCCAAGCCAGGTGTGGTGGCACACACCTTTAATCCCAGCCCTCGGGAAGCAGAGGCAGGAGGATTGCTGTGAGTTCGAGGCAATCCTGAGACTACATAGTGAGTTCCAGGTCAGCCTGAGCTAGAGTGAGACCCTACCCCAGAAAACAAAAAATAAATAAAATATTAAAATAAAAAATGCAAAAAAAATTCCCTGGCAAGTTAGGACTGAGATAAAGCCAAACTCTGCCCTTACACACACCTTCCTCTCAAAATGACAGAACTTGACATCTGACGCGGGCCCATTCACCCCCTTGTTGACTTCAAGTTAGGAGGGTCAGATTGGTGCAGGAAGCTATAAGGCTGGTGATGGATACCTGGTGTGGACGCCTAGCCAAGCCCTCCTCCAGCATCCAGAAACTTCCACTACTCTAGATCACGGAACCCGTGGTGAAAGTGCTACCTCTCATGTGTTCACGGAGAAGCCAAACCCCACAAGACACCTTCTGTGGGGATGGTGGGAAGGTGCATAGTTTCTTCAGCCTTGACAGTGTCATGTCTCTCCTGGGAGGACCCAAGAAATCCCGCCATATTCAGTGTCAAGTCACATATATGTACACATATTGGTTGCTGTATTGCTTTTGAGGTCTTTGAGAATTGGGGTCAGCCAACGCATTGATGGGGGAAAGAAGTTGTTTGCCGATGTTTTCATTCGTCACCCAAGTCCCTGGGTGACTGGAGCGCAAAAGAGCTTTGGGTTAAGGGAGCCACGGCGATGAGAAGGGCTGAGTCGGCAGGCTGGAGAGCACGGCAACTCTGCGTTTTGGGTTCTAAGGTGCTGACGAGGCGACACCTGTCCAGCGTGGGCGGGCATCAGGTGTCCTGGATCTTCACGGGTGAGTCATTCTCTTCTTCAGTGTCACAGGGCAGGATGTCTGTCAGGCTTGTGTGATGACGGGTGCTAGTTCACCTGGGCTGCACATCTGGGCACTGACGGTTTGTCCCAGAATCAAGAAGCCAGGGATGTTCATCAGTATCTCCGGTCAGCAGCTTCCTCCAGTAGGGTGGAGAGTCCTAGAAAGACTGGCCACAAACTGGGTGTGGTGGCGCACGCCTTTAATCCTGGCACTCGGGAGGCAGAGGTAGGTGGATCGCTGTGTGTTCAAGGCTACCCTGAGACTACATAGTGGATTCCAGGTCAGCCTGGGCTAGAGAGTGAGACCCCACCTCGAAAAACCAAATAATAATGATAATAAAATAAAATGAACAGAGAGTGGCCACATGTGAGGACAGAATCTAGGTCACCCTGTCCTGCCTGTGCCTGGTAGCCATGTGGAGTGGCTGGAGGCCAAGGAAGGAAAAGAAGAATTGACAAAGACAGAGGGAGGGAGGGATACAAGGGAGAAGCAGGCTGTTGTGGTTTCGGTGTGAAATGTCTCCCATGAACCCACATGTCTGAACACTTGGTCTCTGGCTGATGGTGCTGTTTGAGGAACTTTTAGAAGGTGGATACTTGCTGGAGGAAGTGGGTCACTGGGTGTGCGCCTTGAGCCTCACTTCTCGTCCACCATCTGTTTCCAGACTATAGCTGCAGCGTGACCAGTCTCTTCACACCCCTGCCGCCATGCCTTCCGCAGTGTAACGGGATGAAATGCATCTCTTCTTAAACCAGGAGCCAAAATAAACCCTTTCTTCCTTCCTGAAGTTGCTTTCCTCAAGTGTTTTGTCACAGGGATGAGAGGTGTGGTGAGTACAGGAGCCATGGGAGGAACGCCGGTCCAAAGTCCTCTGGGAGTGTTAGAAGCATCTGGAAATGCCATTCTACACTGTGACGATAGAGCAGCAAGCTCCAAGTACCCAGCTCAAAGAACGCGTGAGTTCCACCAAACGTTGACGCGTGACCCCATCTGTAGATTGGGGAATGGCGCATCCATCCCACCCGTCACTGTCACCTTTGCCTCAGCAGCAGGTGCAGCAGAAGGTGCTGGGCCCTTTCTTTGTCTCCCCTTTTCTTGGCTCACACGGATCCTCCCTGACATTCCTGTTAGTGACTAGTTCTTTCTCTTTTCCCTATGTGTTCCCATAATGTATACAGCAATAAATGAATAAATAAATGAATAAATAAATAAATAAATAAATAAATGGATAGTATTTCTGGTAAATGTCCAAGCGATCAAAGCCCATGTCTTTGAATCTGCATGTTCTCCTCAAAGTGTTTTCTTCGCAGCTGTGCTTATGTGGGTGGCAAGGGAAGAAGAAATAGAAAATATGAAGCCAGGCATGACCGCACATGTCTGTCATCCCAGCACTGAGGAAGCTAAGTCATGGAGGGTTGCTGTGAGTTTGAGGCCAGCTTGAGCTAACTAACATGGTGAATACCATTGTGAGACCTTGTCTCAAAAGGAAAGGGGAACTGAGGAGATGGCTCGGCGGGTGCTTGCCCCCCAAACATAAAGATCTGACTTTAAAAAACAAGGGGGGGCACATTTCTGAGATGCACGCTTACTATGAGGGTTTCCAAAATTTTGGGGGCCAGGCATGGTGGTTGGTACACATCTTTAATCCCAGCACTCGGGAGGCAGAGGTAGGAGAGTCACCATGAGTTTGAGGTCACCCTGAGACTACATAGTAAATTCCAGGCCAGCCTGGGATAGATTGAGACCCTACCTCCAAAAAAAAAAAAAGAAAAAGAAATCTGAGTTTGTATCCATAGCACCCATGTAGAAGTCAGGTGCAGTAACATATACCTGTAATCCCAGTGCAGAGGTGGGAGAAACAGGAGGCTCCCTGGAAATTTCTGGCTAGGTAGTGTAGCCAGATTAGTTAGTTCCGGGCTCAGTAAGAGACCCTGTCTAAAAAATTACAGTGGAGAGAGATTAAAAATGATACTCAATGTCAACCTCTGGCTTCCACACGCATGCACGCACATGTGCAACCACACATGCAATAAATGAATAAATAAGTGATAATATAAAAGCAGTAAAAAAAAAAAAAAAGTAGTAGAAAGGAGAGACGGCTCAACAGGTAAAGGTGCTTACTTTCCAAGCTTGTTGATATGGGTTTGACTCCCTAGTGCCTATGTAAGGCTAGATGCATAAAGTAGCATGTGTCTGGAGTTTATTTGCAAGAGGACCTGGCATTCTCTCCCTCTCTCTCTCTCTCTCTCTCTCTCTCTCTCTCTCTCTCTCTCTCTCTCTCATTGCTGGCTAGCCAAATTGGTGAGTTCCAGGTTCAGTAAGAGATCTTGTCTCAAAAATAAAGGAGACAGGGCTGGAGAGATGGCTTAGCAGTTAAGGCACTTTCCTGCAAAGCCTGAGGACCCAGGTTTGATTCCCCAGTACCAATGTAAGCCATATGCACAAGGTGGCTCATGTATCTGGAGTTTGTTTGCAGGGCTAGAGGCCCTGGCATGCCCATTTCTCTCTCTCTCTCTCTCTCTCTGTCTCTCTCTCTCTCTCTCTCTCTCTCTCTCACACACACACACACAAATAAATAAATAAATAAATAAATAAATAAAGGACACTGATTGAGGAAGACAACCAACATCACCCTCTGGCCTCCTCACACATGTGCACACACCTGGGCACACACACACACAGACAAACAAGTACACACACAGTAAAATAAAATGTAGTGGACAGATAAATATCATGGTCTCTGCCATTTTGAACTCTATATTTGAGAAATAAAAACACATGCAATTTGTTGACACTCTCCACCCCTGGAGTCCAGGAAGCCGCATGATGGGTTGGCATGAGTGTGGCGGGGGAGTGTCTAGGCATACAATATTAGCAGATTCCTTCTGCAATGAGGCTCGTGCTAATTGACGGATGTTGGACACGTCGCTCCCAGCTTGACTTCATTTGCTGACTGTTGACAGGGGCTCCCAACGCTAATTGCCCAGGCACAGAGAGCCAAGGGGAAGGATAAAATGCCAGAGAGAGAATCACTGGTGCTACAGATGCTTCCAGAACATGAGGGGCTGTGAGCCCAGATGGTGATTATCATTATCCTTAATAAATAGTCAAGGGGCTCATAGTGCTGGAGGATTAAAATATCATCTCATCCACCCTCCCACGGATGTCCATCACCTTTCCAGTATCTGCTCGACACAAGCTACAGATGGATTGGGCCACGGCAGAAGAGCGCACACTGAGCTGAGCCAAGGTTTGGAACTCAGGAACCTCTTCTCACTTCCCAGTCGCCTGCAGACTTGGGGAGGGATGGTTCACTGTAAAATGTGCTTGCCGTGAAAGCATGAGAACCTGAGGTGTGGATCCCCAGGGTGCCTGTAAAATGATGACCGTGGTGGGACACACCTGTAACCCCAGCTCTGGGGAGGCAGAGACAGGGAATCCCTGGAGCGCACTGGCTAGCTAGTCTAGCCCAACTGGAGAGCTCCAGATACATCAAGAGGTCCTGTCTCAGCGCTGGAGAGATGGCTTAGTGGTTAAGGCACTTGCCTACAAAGCCAAAGGACCTCTATTTGATTCCCCAGGATCCACGTAAGCCAGATGCACGAGGGGGCGCATGCGTCTGGAGTTCGTTTACAGTGGCTGGAAGCCCTAGTGTGGTCCATTCTCTCCCTCTCTCTCTCTCTCTCTCTCTCTCCCTCTCTCTCTTTCCTGCTCTCAAATAAATAAATAAAAAATTTTTTTTTCAAAAAGAGATCCTGTCTCAGAAAATAAAGTGGAGAGTGCTTGAGGAAGACACCCCATGTTGACTTTTTTTTTCTGCCTACACACACATACACATACACACAGGCATGTGTGCCCGCACATATATGAACATACATGTGACATACATGCATACCAAAAAGTGAAGACTAGGACCTCTGCTACAAGTGTGCCAGGTGTGTTGGTGCATGCTTGAACCCTAAGGCAGGAGGATCAGTGGATCAGTAGTTCGAGTTCAGCCTGGCGTATGTAGTGAGTTTCATAATAGCCTGACTCCCTCTAGATAAACAAATAAGCATTAAGGTTTGAATCTGAAATGTTTTCCAAAGGCCTCCATGTCTGATCACATTGTCCCCCAACTCTTAGAGCTGTTTGGGGGACATTGTAGAACCTTTAGGAGGTGGATTGTCCCTGGGGGAAGTGGGTCACTGGGGCAGGCCTTGAGGTTTTATAGCCCAGCCCCCATTCTGGGCTACTGTGATGTGAGGAACCCTTGCCGTGCTCATCACCATGACTTCTGTCAAGCCTCTTCCACCATGATGGACAGAAAACACGAGCTGACATAAACCCTTCCTCCCTTAAGTTGCTTCTGCCAGGTGTATTTTCACTGTGATAAGAAAAGTAACTCACACAATAATGAACGCTACAATGTTCCTCGTAGTTGGTGTGTGCCTCCTTCCAGCTCTAATTCTGGAGGCTGTCACGGAGAGGAAGATAGCCTCTGTTAGCAGCAAATGCATCACTGGGCCAAGTTCATTTCTACCCTCTGGAGAAATGGTTAACTTTCCTGGCTAGGTGAGTCACGCGTCATTTTCCACAGGAATTGAGCAGACATGGTTGAAAACATTTAGCTGGTATTTCTTAAGTAATAGATAAATTCCTAAATAAATAAATAAATAATTCACAGTCTTGACCTAACTTTTTATTGTTGTTCTATTGTTGTTATTTTCTCTTGTCTGTGTAAACATAAAATGGTTTTTGCTTCTAGTCTAGGACAGCCATAAAATAAAAATAAATGTACAAGTGATAGAGAGATGGCTCAGTAGTTAAGGCACTTGCTTGCAAAGCCTAACAACCTGGGTTCAATTCCCCAGTACCCACATAAAGCCAGATGCACAAAGTGCCACATGCATCTGAAGTTTGCTTGCAGCAGCTGAAGGCCCATTCTCTCTCTCTCTCTCTCTCTCTCTCTCTCTTCTCTGCCTTACTCCCTCTGCTTTCAAATAAATTAAATTAAATAACTGAAATTGTAAAAAAAAAATACAGGTAAACATAAATATATCTGTGGAGCCACTGAAATTGAAGTTAGTGGTATTTATTTAACCTGCTGGTTCACTGGAAGGAAATTCCTCGTACTTCTTTTGGTGCCAACACTGGTATCAGAGTTTCTTCTACTCTTGGAATAACTTGGTTCTTGAAATGGTTCCTTACCATCCATTCATCTAGCACATATTTGCTGAGTGCCTATGATCTGTCTAGTGTGTGACTATGGATACAGTGTGTAGACATGATGAGGTCATACGTCTTGAGACTGGGGAGCCCGTGATGGCGTTAGTGGCTTTGTAAGATATAAGATGAAGAAGAGAGGCTCGCTTGCTGTCTCACCATCTGCTGCGCTGTGGAACAGCAAGAAGACCCTCATCAGATGCTGGTGCCTTGATGCTGGACTTCCCAGCCTGCAGAACTGTGACCTAAACACATTACTGCTCTTCATAAATTATTCAGCACTGGGTATTTTGTTATAGCCACAGAAGACAGACTGGAATAAGATGATGATTTGATTTGATTAAGATGACTATGATCCAAAGACTGAGAATGGGGCCAGATAAATGGAAGCTAAGCTGTGACTCTTACCCACTCATCACCCAAAAAGAATTCACTCAAGAAGGGGAAGGGTTGGGCTGGAGACATTGCTCACTTGCTTGCAAAGCATGATGGCCTTGGTCAATTCTGCAGCACCCACATAAAGCTCGACGCACAAAGTGCTGTATACATCTGGAGTTCATTTGCAGGGGCACCTTGCTATATCCATTCTTCTCTCTCTCTCTCTCTCTCTCTCTCTCTCTCTCTCTCTCTCTCTCCATAAATAAAAAAAATTAAAAAGAAGAAAAGGAAGAGGGAAGGGTTCACTTCAGCTTACAGTTCCAGGTTACCTGCCATCGTGGCAGGGAAGACATGGCGGCAGGAGCTTGAGGCAGCCGGTCACATTCAGTCCACAGTGAGGAAGCTGAGAGAGATGAATGCTGGTGCTCAGCCAGCTCTCTCCTTTTTTTAATGAAAGAGAGAGAGAGAACTGATGCACCAGGGCCTTCAGCCACTGTCATCGAACTCCAGACGTGTGTGCCCCTTGTGCGCATGTGTGACCTTGCACGCTTATGTCACTGTGCATCTGGCTTGCATGGGACCTGGAGAGTTGAACTTGAGTCCTTAGGCTTCACAGGCAAGTGCCTTAACTGCTTAGTCATCTCTCCAACTCCAAGCTCTCTCCTTTTCTCCAGGGCCTCAGCCCAAGGGTTGGTGCTGCCCACAGTTAAGGTAGATCTTCTCAACTTAATTAACCTCATTTACAAAATCCCTCACAGACATTCCCAGACACAAATCTCCATAATCCTTACAAAAATGCCTAGAATTATTTTTTTCCTAGCTGATTCTAGATCCTGTCAAATTGACAAATCAGTATAAAACATCACACTCATGGAAAAACAAAATATTTCTTTCTATGGCTGGGGAGATGGTCAGTAGAGTACTTGTCTCAGACATGTGGGTTTGAGTTCAAGCCCCAGAACCAACACAAGGTAAACTGGGTGTGGTCGTGTGTGTGGTAAACCCCATACCGGGGAGCAGAGACAGGAGGATTTCCTAGGGCTCACTGGCTAGCTAGTCTAGCTTACTTGGTGAACTCCAGTCCAGTGAGAGACCTTGTCTAATAAACCAAAGAAGGTGGATGCTACCTGAGGAATGACACCTGAAATTGGCCTCCACATACATTTACACACACATACACACACATGCATAGGCACACATATGCAAACACTCACACAAAGAAAACTTGCTTTATATAAATCATCTTCCCTAAGCTAGGATAGACATCTGTGCAGGAAGGAACTTCAGTCCCTGGAAAAGTTCAAGCGAAAGTAGGTGGCCTTTAATGTGACTGCCAACCCTGCGCTTCTGTGGCTCTGCTCCTCTGTCTCCCTTTCCTTGCCTGCAAATGTGGATAAGAAGGTAAGCTCCGTGCTCAGATGACAGGCTGCGTGTCAAAAGCTTCTCGCAGAGATCACATGGCAGCTGGGAGATGAAAGTTGCCTTGAGACTTGTCACTTGGAGAAAAGGACTGATGTGACAGTTCATAGTTTATTTAACTGGATGTGTCACAATAAAGTATACAGGCTTTAAAAAAATATACTTAATATTTCATCAAGGGCAAAGTCGAAATGCACATCTCTAAGTCTTGTGTTTTCAAGAAAATTCTACAGATGTGTTTTAGGTGTAGTGGTGAGAGAAGAAAATATCATAGATTCTTATTGGTTTTCAAAGGTCCCCTAAAGGCCCTGGATAGGAAAGGTTGCTCAATGATTAAAGACAGTTTCTTTTTATAACATTTTATTTTTATTTATTTAAGAGAGAGAGAGAAAGAGAAAATGGGCATGTCAGGACCTCCAGCCACTGCAAACAAACTCCAGAAATGTGTGCCACCTTGTGCATCTGGCTTATGTGGATCCTGGGGAATCGAACTGAGGTCCTTTGGCTTTGCAGGCAAGCACCTTAACCACTAAGCCATCTCTCCAGCCCAAAGACACTTTCTTAAAAAGCCTGACAGCCCGGGTTCGATTCCCCAGTACCCATGTAAAGCCAGAAACACAGAGTGGCATGTACATCTGGAGTTCGTTTGTAGGAGGTGGAGGCCCTGGTGTGCCAGTACTCTCATTATTTTCTTCTCTCTCTCTCTCAAATAAATAAATAAATACATTTTTAAATGAAAACTTAGTTCCTGTACCATGATGTATTGGGATGCAAAACCTACATGTAGAAGGTGGGGCAAATTGGAAGGAGGTTGGATGATCGAGAGCAAGGCCTTGAAGGTGAAGTTAGGACTCTGGCCCCTCCTCCTCCTTTCTATTTACTTCAGGGCCACCACAAGGTGACCAGCTGGGTTCTGCCTCACCACAGGCCCTTAAAGCAATGGCAACAATGGTACATGGGCTAGAACCTCTGAAACCATGACCCCAAAATCAACCTTTTTCTCTTTTTATGTTGATTACCTCAGATATTTTGCTATAGTCATAAAAGGCTAACACAACTATCACTTGGAATTTACCATGGGTAGGAGTAAATCAAGTATGGAAGAATCTCAAATAAATTATGTAGTTAAATAATAAGGAGGGGGTTGCTGGAGAGATGGCTTAGTGGTTAAGGCGCTTGCCTGTGAAGCCTAAGGTCTCATGTTCAACTCTCCAGGTCCTACGTAAGACAGACGCACAAGGGGATGCAAACGCACATGGTCACACATACGCACAAGGTGGCACACTCATCTGGAGTTCGATTGCAGTCGCTGGATGCCCTGGCATGCCAACTGACTCTCACACATGCATGCACTCTCTCTCTCTCTTTCTCTCTCATGAGAAAAGAAAACATAATCAGGATGGCTAACACAATTTCCCAGCATTGAGTATGGGCTGCATATAACTTCCTTCCAAAGAGTACAGTATGGAAATGGCAAAGCGAATTAACACTGGAGAAACTAAAAAATAAAAATAAAAAACAGAAACAAAAAAATCATGGTGGGCTGGAGAGATTGCTTAGTGGTTAAGCACTTACCTGTAAAGCCTAAGGACCCCGCTTCGAGGCTCGACTCCCCAGAACCCATGTTAGCCAGATGCACAAGGGGGCGCATGCGTCTGGAGTTCGTTTGCAGTGGCTGGAGGCCCTGGCGCGCCCATTCTCTCTCCCTCTCTCTATCTGCCTCTTTCTCTCTGTCTGTCACTCTCAAATAAATAAATAAAAGTAACAAAAAAAATTTAAAAAAGAACAAGAGGATCTTTCAGAGCAACAGATATAATTTAAAAAATCATGGTATTTTAGCCAGGTTATCAATTTCAACATCCTAAATTGATATACAGACCCTTGATACAATGTGATAAGATGACACATTGCCTCTGTTTCTCCTCTAAAAACACTGTCATCCCATTCTATGATTAAAAACATTAAACAGGAGTCAGGCATGGTGGCACACGCCTTTAATCCCAGCACTCGGGAGACAGAGGTAGGGGGATCGCCGAGAGTTCCAGGCCACCCTGAGACTACACAGTGAATTCCAGCTCAGCCTGGGCTAGAATGAGAACGTACCTTGAAAAACCAAAAAGAAAAAGAACATTATACAGGGCTGGAGGAATGGCTTAGCAGTTAAGGTGTTTGCCTGCAAAGCCAAAGGACCTAGGTTTGATTCCCCAGGACCCATGTTAGCCAGATGCACGTGCATCTGGAGTTTGTTTGCAGTGGCTGAAGGCCCTGGCACTCCCATTCTCTCTCTCTCTCTCTCGGCCTCTTTCTCTCTCTCCCCTCCCTCTTTCTCTGTCAAATTAATTAATTAATTAATTAAAAAAAAACAGACAAATTCCAATGGAAGAGCTAAGCATGATGGCTCACACTTGTAACCCCAGCATTTGAGAGGCTGAGGCAAGTGGACTATCAAGAATTCAAAGCCACAAAGAGCTACATAGTGAGTTCCAGGCCAGCCTGGGCTACATGAGACCCTGCCTCAAAACAAAAACAGGGCTGGGGAGATGGCTCAGTTGATAAAAGTGCTGGCTATACAAGCATGGGAACCTGAATTAAGATCCCCAGCACCTGCACGAATAATGGACATGTTGGTGTGTGTGGTGGTTTGATTCAGGTGTCCCCCATAAACTTAGGTGTTCTGAATGCTAGGTTCCCAGCTGATGAAGATTTGGGAATTAACACCTACTGAAGGCAGTGTGTTGTTGGGGGTGGGCTTATGGGCATTATAACCAGTGTCCCCTTCCTAGTGTTTGGCACACTCTCCTGTTGCTATTGTCCACCTTATTTTGGCCAGGAGGTGATGTCCACCCTCTGCTCATGCCATCATTTTTCCCCTGCCATTATGGAGCTTCCCCTCGGGTACGTAAACCAAAATAAACCCTTTTGCCCAAAAGCTGCTCTTGGTTGGGTGGTTTCTGCCAGCAATGTGAACCTGACTGCAACAGGGTGTGTCGGTAATTCTAGGGCTGGGAAAGCAGAGGCAGGTGGATCCTGGGGGCAAGCTGGCTGGCTCTGGCTTCTGTGAGGTACTTTATTTTGCATAATATAGTGGAGAGTGTTAGAATCAGGCATCCAACATCAACTGCTGACATCCATATACATGCATATGAACCTACACACACATGAACATGCAGACACACACACCAGATACATGCCAAAATAAAATCAAGAACTCTGCATCAATTGTAACAATCACATATGAGTTAACATGATGTGTCTGTTAGTTATAACAAATGCATCAAACTAATGGGAGATTTGGGTAACAAGAAATGGTGAATGTTTGGTACAGGTGCTATAAGAACCCTATATTGGACTGGAGGAATGGCTTAGCAGTAAAGGAACTTGCCTGCAAAGCCAAAGGACCCAGGTTCGATTCCCCAGGACCCATGTAAGCCAGATGCACAAGGTGATGCTTGCATCTGGAGTTCGTTTGCAGTGGCTAGAGGCCCTGGTATGCCCATTCTCTCTCTCTCTCTCTCTCTCTAACATATATATATATGTATATATGTGTGTGTGTATGTATAGATAGATAAAAAGACCCCTATATTTTTGCTTGATCTTTCAATAAATCCATCCTAACATACAATTTCTTACTAGTTAAAGGAAGTGAGCTGTGTGAAGACCGTCTTATGCTATCAATTGGGGCAGCACTGGTCTAGTCAGTGTGGCTGGATCTGGGAAGTGGCCGTCCATCTGCCCAATAGACATCACTGCTGCTCTCTTACACTGGGCCATTATTAGCTGTAACAAAAGACCCAGTGGCTTTGGGGCATTCTTCTCAGCAGAGCCATAAAAGTGCAATGATAAAGACAGTTCCATCAATACCATTAATGGCCATTATAGAAAAGCCAATTGGGATTTGGGTCTGTGACAATCCATCTTCCTTCTCCCTGAGGGAGTAAGGGCGAGCGTCGGAGCCTGCTGTGTGCTCACACTCACCTCACTTTTTCCGTTGGAGAATCTCTATATTGCTATGGCCAACAACACATCCAGATATCCAGCTATGACCTCTCCCGGCCTCCCTTGCCAAGGAGAGCTAAGTGGAAGTCTCGCTTAGCTGGCTGGCATATGTGCTCTTGGGTCCTTGCCTCCTCCTATTTTTTCTGCTTCCTGGAACATGGTCATAATGTCTGAAGCTGCAGGATCTATCTCATGATGATAAGGTGACATTGGATACTATGTGACAGAAACACGGAAGTACGTCTCCCAGTGGTGCTATCACAGAGTCTACCTTGTCTGTGGAAGGGGTTCTTCACATGGGGAAAAAAATTACAAAATTAAAAAAATAAATAAACCTTGGTTCATGTCGAAGTTCTTTGGGATTTTTTTAAATAATTTTTTTAGTTTTTTATCTATTTGCAAGCAGAGACAGACACACAAAGAGAGAGAGAGAGACAGAGAGAATGGGCACACCAGGGGTTCTGATCACTGAAAAGGAACTCTAGATGTATGTTCCATTTTTGTGCATCCGGCTTTACATTGGGTCCTGGAGAATTGGACCCAATTAGCTAGGTTTTGCAGGCAAGCACCTTAGCCGCTAAGCCATCGCTCCAGTCCCGAGCTTCTTGACATGTGGCATAAGCCTAATCAGAAACAAAAGCTTGCTGATTCGGCACATGTTCAGAGCTACAACTGTGTGGCTCAGCGATTTCAGGAACATGAGCTAAGATGAGAAGGTACGGCCTGGCATGGGAAGCTCCGTGACTCTATGATATTGCAAGAGCAAAGCTAAAGTCAACTGCCACAGCATCCAGAGGCCACTTCATGAAATAGGACCGGAGCTGCGTAGAATCCATGGGCTAAATGGGAAGAGAAACTAGAGAAGAGAGAGATCACAGGCTGAGAAAAGGCTCTGAGGCTATGACTAGGGTCACGTCAAAGTTCAGACAGACGGGGATGCTCCGCATCCTTAATGAATGGGATTTAAAACAGACATGGGATGATTCTATTGGCCAGATGCCTCAGTTCTTTGATGTGTGGTCCTCTGTGCAGGGTGGCTCACCACAGAGCTTTCTCACAGCAAGCGAGAAAGAGGAACTAGCAAGATGCAAATCCGTCTTGTGTAATGTCATCTCAGAGGTGGAGTGTCGCCACGCTCGCCACATCTGTTAGCTAGAAGTGCAGTCTGGGCCACCCTGAAACAGACGGATTAGCAAGTGGCATGACTATCAGAGGCAGTGACCACTGGGAGTCATTTCAAAGGCTGCCTTCTAGCCTTCTTGTCAGCCCCATTTAAACATGCTGTGAAATCTAAGCAGAGGAATCCTATTGAAACAAGGAAAGCGAGACTCGGGTATTTGGTAGCTCGTCCAAGGTCACCGGGGACTTGAGTGCTGGCTGAAGAGCATCCTATGAGATGTCAGGGTGTGGGTTTACTTCACTCCCCAAGGTCTATGTCTTAGCTGCAGGCTGTATCATGTCCCTCAGGGAGGATGCCTGGAGGAAGAGTCATGTGAAGACGGTGGGGCAGTCACCTTCACGTTGCTGAAACAAAGCACCTGACCAAAAACAGCTGATGGGAGGAAAGGATTTATTTTCGGCTTACAGCCTCCAGGGGAAGCTCCATGATGGCAGGAGAAAATATGGCATAAACAGCAGCAGGAGAGTGACCTAACTAACACTGGCAAGCTAGGGGCTAGTAAGCCTCAAGGTCCACCCACAACAACATACCTCTTCCAGCAAGGCTCTGCCTCCCAAATCACCACCAGCTGGGGACCAAGCATTCAGAACCCATGAGCTCGTGGGGGACTTCTGATTCAAACCAACATATGTATAAACAAGAGGACAAAATCAAAAGACACTACACTACCCTCCCAATTTAATTCTCCACACCATCCCAGTTCTCGTGAGCTCTGGAGCTGACCCTCAAAAGCTGCAGCCTTAATCATGAATGAGTGTGTGGTGTGTGTGTGCACACGTGCATACACACACATATGCGTACATGTGTGTCAGAGAGAGAGAGGGAGAGGATAAAAAGATAAGAAAGACAGGCAGAAAGGAAAAGATATAAAGATAAAAGAATCAAAACTCAGCTCTTGCTCCAAAAAGAATGAGCAAGATTCCATTCTGACCCAAATATGACTAGTGGCAATCCTTGGAACACAAATTCAGAAGGCCCTGCATGACACATCCCACCATAGGAGCAATTGCGTTAACTTATTTTTTCGTCACAGACCAAAAAGGAAGTCATAAATCAACGCACTTACAAAATATATTGGTGGGGATGTCAGGTAGACAGCATACAGCAAGGCAGAAAAATCTCTGCTCTAGGTTTCAGATGCTGTCTGATGGCACGCTTAGCATTAGAAACCGGGGAAGCTGACGGTGTGCTAAGCGAAACATCCCTTCATAGGGATATAGGGCTGACACAGAGGCTGGTAGTAAGTTCCTATCAAGTGCATTAAAGGTAGCCCAAAATAATTCTGACTCTCAAACTACGGTGTTGCCACTCTCTGCAATCACAACGTTCTAACACATCCATCTACAGGATCTTCAACGCAGACGTCTTTTCAGAGAACCTCTGTCCACAGAGACTAAGACCAGAATGTAAATACGAGCTGTGTCTAGTGCCGCAGACCTGTAATCTCAGCTACTTGTATTCAGGAGGCTGAGGAAGGAGGATTGAAAGTTCAAGGTCTGTCTTGGCTAGAGTGAGTTCAAGGCCAACCAGGATAACTTCATGAGACCCTGTCTCAATATTCAAAGTAAAAAGCAGGTGGGGATGTAGTTCAGTGATAAAGCCTATGCCTAGAATGCCCCCCCCACCGCCAAGTGAGGGGCTGGACGTGTTGTTCAGTGGTTAGAGCAACTGTCTAGACTCCTCCAGTGAGGGCAAAGGGCGTGGCTCAGAGGTAGAGCACATGCCCAGAATCTGCCAGTGAGGGGCTGGGGGCATGGCTCAGTGACAGACTGCTCAGCAACTGGAGGCCCTAGGGTCCATCCCGTGGTGCTGCAGACATGCAGGCAGACGGGAAGGAAGGTAAGAAGGAAGAACGTGAGTGGTCAGGACAATGGGAGCAGTGGACATCCCACCTCCCCAGAGGACCAGAGGAGCAAGCGTGGAGGAGCGGTGGACGCCGAGGACTGGATACACAGGCTGCGGTGTGGCCTTTCTGCCTTGCCTGGGACGCGGAGCCTGGAAGCCCGACAATGCTGCTCTGGCGCCCTCTGCTGGTGCCTGACTTTGATTTCCGTTGCTTTCTTGCCTCTGAAGTGAGTTAAAGAAATGGTGAGCGCTGTGGTTGTACCAGAGTGATTCCTCCCAGATGATTGACGTGGAGTGACCCGAGGAGACCAGAACCAGCCGATATTTTACTCTTGTGTTTTGACTCTAGTCCAATGCAGATACCAGTCCTGGGTTGGCCTTGGGCCTCCAGGAATTTATGGATTTATGGGAAGCTTTCAAGTATTTATTTATTTATTTGATTTTTATTTATTTCAGAGAGAGAGAGAGAGAGAGAGAGAATAGGCACATAAGGGCCTTCAGCTGCTGGAAACAAATTTCAGATGCATGCACCACCTTGTGCATCTGGCTTGCATTGGTCCTGGGGAATCAAACCTGGGTCTTTTGGCTTCACAGGCAAATGCCTTAACTGCTAAGCCATCTCTCCAGCCCAAGTATTTTTTTAAGCATATGATTTATTTCCAAGGAGAGAGAATGGGCACGCCAGGGCCTCTCTAGCTGTTGCAAACCAACTCCAGATGCATGCACACCTTTGTGCATCTGGCTCTATGTGGGGACTAGGGAATTGAACCTGGGTCGTTAGGCTTTGCAGGCAAGTCCCTTAACCAGTGAGCCATCTCTCCAGCCTCCAAGTATTCTTTTAACCTTGTCCAGGCCATAGATCTTTTTGGCAGTCTGTTGAAGTCATAGATCACCTTCTTAGAAAACTGCTTTAGATGTGCAAAAGAAACATACATAAAATACTTAAGCATTTCTAAGAATTCCAGGTCAGCCTGGGCTAGAGTGAGACCCTACCTCGAAAAACCAAAAATAAATAAATAAAAAAAATAAAAATAAAAAAAAATAAAATGCATATTAAGTACACAACAATACATATTTTGTTTAATTTAGAAATACCCAGACCCCTCAGAAAAGTGTTTTGGATGCGCTTAAGTATATGATAAAACACAATGTATTTACTACATCTGTGTTCACAGGACAAAAGTGATACTGTATGATACAACTTTATGATACAGAATTATACAGATGTTACATTCAGGCATTTTATTTTATTTTATTAGTTTTTCGAGGTAGGGTCTCATCTCAATCTGGCCCAGGCTGACCTGGAATTCACTATATAGACTCAGGGTGGCCTCGAACTCACAGCAATCCTCCTGCCTCTGCCTCCCAAGTGCTGGGATTAAAGGCGTGCACCACCACGCCCGGCACATTCAGGCATTCTATAAGATATGTGATGGGTGTTGCATTACTTATGTGCCTCGTTTGTGTGGCTAAATACCTGACAAGCAGCAGATTAAGGAAAGAAAGGTTTACTCAGCATCATAGTTTGAGGTTACAGTCCATTACGACAGAGAAGGCAGGCAGCAGGAACATGAGGCAGCTAATCACAATGCGTCCTCAGTCAGGAGGCAGAGGGGAAGTGGGGCCCGGCTACAGAAATCCTCAACCTCTGACCTCAGTGACACATCCTCCATCAAGGCTCCACTCCTAAAGGTTTCACAACCTCCCCCAAACAACGGCTGCCAGCTGCAAACACGCGACACTCCACATTCAAAATACAATCACAATAACTGTGAAAGTGTGTGCACATAAATGATAGATTATGAGATTTCTCTAACAAGTCTCGTTTGACATGAAAACATTTGTCATTTCTAGGGTTGACAAACGTACAAGTGATTTTTTTTTTCTACGTTCGTAACTTCAGGAAATGCTAATTTTCGTTTAGGATTCTTGGTTCGAATGTGAAACATTCCCCACAGGCCTGTGTTTTGAACACTCAGCCCCCATGCTTGTTTTGATGGATATAGAGCTTCTAGGACATAGGGTCTGGCTGGTGAACTTGGAAGGTGATGCCCACTCCTGGCTCTGGCCTGAACTCTCTGCTTTCCTGGTCTTGCCACAGTGTGAGGGGGTCCCTGCCACGTGACCTCACCGACATAAACCCCTCCATCATGCCTTCCCAGCCACAATGGAGTAAATTGTCTGAAACCGCGAGTCAAAGTAAGACTGTCCACCCTCTAGACGTTTCTGACAGGCATTTTGGACACAGAAATGCAGAAGGGCTAATTATTTTTTCTGCAGTTTTCTGGTCTTTCTTCGTGGGATGAAATGCCAGCCATGCTGAGGGGCAGCTGGGCATCTTACTGACCACCTTCTTCTTGCTCATCACCTCTCTGTGGTTTCCTCTTGGTCCTGGATAAACTATGCAGACCTTTGTCTCAGCATCAGTTGCTATGGGAAACCAAACTAAGGCACGAGAACTGAACCCTGGCTGAGAAGGCTTGTCGTGCACTCTGGGAACTGGGACTATCTCTGAGGCTTTGTTGGAGGACATTTTCAGCCAAGTGGCTTTAGCCATAGGACCCCAGATTCAGGCCCTGAAGACCTTCCTTTATTTTGTTTCAATTTTTTCTTTCTTTTTTTTTTTTTGGCAACAGAATCTCACTGTGTCTGTCACTCAGCCTGGTTGTGAACTAACTGGGTAATCCAGGCTACCCTGGAACACCCTATGTATCCCAGACTCGCCCTGGCCTCATGCTTCTCCTGCCTCAGCCTCCTGAGCGTTAGGATGCCAAGCATGTCCCACCAATCCTGGCTCTGAAGACACTTGTGTCTGTGTGTGGTATGCATGTATGCGGAGGCCAGGGGCCAAGTTAACACTGTACCTTCCTTGATCACTCTCCATTCATTTTCAGAGACAATGTCTCTCATTTGAACTCAGGGCTTGCCAAGTTGGCTCATCTAGCTAGCCAGCCTGCCCTGGGGAAGCCTGTCTCCTGAGTGCTGGGAAGACAAGGATGACACTTCCTTTACCCACTGAACCTCCCCCCGCCCCAACCCTGCCCTGAAGATAACCTTTTACACACTTCTGAAAGTAGGCGGTTAGAGGCATTTTTGTGTGGATTTTTCCAAAGTGCCTAGCAGTGTGCTTCCTTACCGGGTGTAGAGCCATCACACTGGGAGTGTCTCTGTGGGTCAGGGAGAGAGTTCCTAATTCTTGGGCTTCAAGTTTGAAATAATAATAATAATAAACATGTCTCTCTTTTCAAGCCCTCGCAGACACTTGTCTGTCTAGATTCTCCCTCAGGGATTAGCCAAGGGCACCCCATGAACTGAAGATTTTACAAATGATAAAAGCAGTGTCTTCAAGACTGGTGTTGAGCTGTCCGCCATGACGTCCCCCATGCAGAACTGCAGGCTGTCTTGACAGGCAATGCTGGGGAGGGAGCAGGCTGCGAGCCCACAAACACCCGAGATTGTGTTCTTCAGATGCAAAAGATCAAGTAGTTGGGCCGCCAAACATGGACCAGCCTTTGGGGTTATAATGAGAATATCAACTTCAGACACTGTGGGTGATACAGTCCTGTAATTTCAGCACTCAACACTGAAAAGGAGGCCAGCCTGGGCCACACAGGAGATGCTGTCTGAAGAAAGGAAGGAAGCGAGGGGGAAGGGAGAGATGGAGGAAAGGAAAGAAAGGAGGGAAAATGAAAGGAAAGAGAAAGGGAGGGGGTAAAGAAGTGGAAGGGAAGGGAAGGGGAGGGTAGGAAGGAGGGAAGGAGGAAAGAAGAAAAAGAAGGAAAGAAAGAAGAAAGGAAGGCAGGAAAGAAAGAAAGAGAGAGAGAAAGAAAGAGAGAGAGAAAGAAAGAGAGAGAAAGAATTTGGAAGGAGGGGGAAGCAGGAAGAGAAAAGAAAAATGGAGGAAAGAAAGGACGGAGGGAAGGAAAAAGGAAGGAAGAGAAAGGACAGAAGGAGAGGAGAGAGAAGGGAAAGAGAGGAGAGGGGAGGAAAGGAGAGGGAAGAGGAAGGGAGGAGAAGAGGAGGGGAGGAAGGAATAGCAAGACCAGGAACTCCATGGACTGATTAACTCTCCCAGCAGCCTGCCCAGGCAAGGCTATTCATTGATGGGCCACACACCCCATTGGCAAGCATGAACTGGAGACTTGCATGAAGTTAACACTGGGACAGAGGATATTTGAGCAAAACTCTAAGGCTACATATGACATCGGAGCCTGTGGACGCTACCTAGGGGCCAGGCCACCTCCCAGAGGTTTGAAGACTCCTGAGCCCACAGACCCGCCACGCAGATTTGATGGACTCATCGCAGCAAAGGTTTCAGGGACAAACGCTGCGGCAGCGACATCTAGTGGACCAAAACCAAAGTGTCCCAGCTGCCAAGAAGCTCCAGGTGGAAGCAGGAAACCTGGACCCAGCTGGCCAGGAGTCAAGTCCGCCTAGGTTGATGTTTCAGATGGTGTGCTTCCGGGTTCTGGGTTGATGACGTCCCTTTCTTTCCTTTTAGCATTTGTTTCAGGAAACTTGTCACTCCGGGTGATCACAACCTGGAAGGGGATATTGACCTCAGCCCTTGCTTTCTTCTTCTTTGCTTTCCTCCCACCACGGGGGTGAGCATTCTCCTGCATCGCTCACTGACCTGAGAGCAATGTGACAGATAAGTCACGGGCTGAAACTTCCAAAACTGTGTACTGTGTGTGTGTGTGTTCATATGCGTGCAGGCACACGAGTGTGTTTGTAAACGTATGTGTGCAACTGTGTATGGAGGCCAGATGCATACATATCTATGCATCACACACGTAGATATACATATATGCACATATATGTATACATCTGGCTGCCATACACAGGTGAACTCACACGTTTATATATAGGATATGGTAGTTTGATTCAGGTGTCCCCCATAGACTTGGATGTTCTGAATGCTAGGTTCCCAGCTGATGGAGATTTGGGAATTAACGCTTCCTTGAGGCAGTGTATTTTTTGGGGGGCGGGCTTATGGGTGTTAAAGCCAGTGTCCCCATGCCAGTGTTTGGCACACTCTCCTGTTGCTATTGTCCAGTTTATGTTGGCCAAGGGGATGACGTCCACCCTCTGCTCATGCCATCGTTTTCCCCTGCCATCGTGGATCTTCCCCTCAAGCCTGTAAGCCAAAATAAACCTCTTTGTCCCCACAAGCTGCTCGTGGTTGGGTGATTTCTACCAGCAATGCGAACCTGACTGCAACAATGGATCACACACTGTGGTCCTCATGCTTGTGTGGAAGCACTTTATCCACGGAACCATGTCTCCAGGCCCTATTTCTTCACATTGTTTGATTCCACTCCAGGTACTTGTTATAATGGTGGCTAGCAGATAACATATTACACTTCAATCATGTATTCCTCATCTATTGGAGACTTCAGAGCCTGTCAGTGGCAGTAATGCCTTGATAGAGGCACGGAGAGGAGACACTTATGTAGAAGGAAGGGTTGAGATGGCTCAGTCCTCCCAGAAGCCTTTGCAGTCTGGCATTTGCTGGTCTACACTGCCCATCTTTGAGTATTTCTGTGACCAGCCCGGGGCACACAGCCAGTACACATGCGTCCTTGGAGGCCCAAGCAAGCTGATCTGATTTTTCTTGTCATATGAGTGTTGCTAAACACTCAAAGTCCTACATTTAACTTCGTGCTTTTCTAAGGGTTGTCATGGGAGTTCAAACATTAGAAAACCTGGAAAGAGGCTGGAGAGATGGCTCAGCAGTTAAGGTGCTCGCCTGCAAAGCCAAAGGACCCAGGTTCAATTCTCCAGGACCCACCTAAGCCCATTCATTCGTTTGCAGTGGCTGAAGGCACTGGCATGCCCATTTTCTCTCTATCTGCCTCTTTCTCTCTCAAATAAATAAAATAAAATAAATATTTAATTAAAAAAAGAAGAAAACCAGAAACAACATTAGTTATGCAGATTTGGTGGGTTGCGAAGATGGTCCAGCAAGTAAATGTTTGCAGTCCAAGTGTGAGGGACTGAGTTCAATTCCAGCACCCACGTACAAAGCCAGGTGTGTCCACTCAGGCTTATAACCCCAGCACGGAGGGGTCAGAGGCAGCAGGATTACTGGGGCTTCCCGGTCAGCCAGTCTAAATGAAAAACAGGGAGCACCAGGTTCAGTGAGAGACCCTGTCTCAGAGAACTGAGTCAGAAGTCATGGAAGAGGTTACCCAGCATCTTTCTTTGGCCTCCACACAAGCCCATGGGACACAGGCATGTGCACACACACATAGAACATATACACAGACCATAAGCACAATTTAAAAAAAAAGCTTTCCAGGGGGTTCTAATGCACACACAAATTTGAGAAATACTGTCTGCTTATTTCTTTAAAATTTGTAGTTATGGCCTAGAGAGATGGCTTAGCACTTAAGGTGCTTGCCTGCAAAGCCAAAGGACCCAGGTTCAATTACCCAGAACCCATGTAAGCCAGATGCGCAAGGTGGTGCATCTATCTGGAGTTCATTTGCAGTGGCTGGCTGAAGGCCCTGGTACACCCAAACTCTCTCTACCTGCCTCTCCTCCCCCCTCGTAAATAAATGAAAAAAGATTTTTAAGAGGGCTGGAGAAATGGCTTAGCAGCTAAGGCATTTGCCTGCAAAGCCTAAGGACCCATGACCACTCTTCAGACCTCAGGTTAGCAAGACACACAAAGGTGAGGCAAGTGCAAGGTTGCACATGCCCACAAAGTGGCACAAGCATCTGGAGTTCAATTGCAGTGGCTGAGGCCCTGGCATGCCAATTCTCTCTCTCTCTCTCTCTCTCTCTAAAATAAAATAAAATAAATTTAAAAAGATTTTTTTTAAAGAAAAAAATTGGGCTGGAGGGATAGCTTAGCCGCTAAGATGTTTGCCTGCAAAGCCAAAGGACCCAAGTTCAATTCCCCAGGACCCACATTAGCCAGATGCACAAGGGGCACGTGCGTCTGGAGGTCATTTGCAGTGGCTGGAGGCCCTGGTGTGCCCAGCCCATTCTCTCTCCCTCTCTTCCTCTTTCTCTGTCAAATAAACAAATGAATAAATGAATAAATAAAAATATTAGAAAAAAGAAAAAAATTGTGTTTATGTTAAATTTTCATCCAGGTATAATTGTATATACCGAGCATGCTTGCCCCATGATATCCTACCCTTTTCTCACCCCTCCCCCTCCCATTTGTTCCCTATGTCTCACTAGACAGTTTCACTTTTACTTTCATGTCACATATACATACATGATTTTATATGAGTGTATAAAATATAGGAACATGCATGAAAGAAGATATAATATTCATCTGCCTGAAACTGGAATGTTTTGCCCAATATGATTATGTCCAGTTGCATTCATATTCCCACAAATGACATTAATATCTTCTTTTTATTATTATCTTATAATTATTTTATTTTGAGAGATAAAGAGTGAGAGAGAATGTGCTCACCAGGGCCTTCAGCTGCTGTGAACACATTCCAGACACGTGTGCACCCTTGTGCACATATGTGACATTGTGCACTTGCATCACAGTGCGTCTGGCTACGTGGGACCTGGAGATTCGAACACGAGTTCTGTTGCAGTCAGGTTTGCATTGCTGGCAGAAATCACCCAATCAAGAGCAGCTTTTGGGGAAAAAGGTTTATTTTGTTTTATAGGCTTGAGGGGAAGCTCCATGATGGCAGGGGAAAACGATGGTATGAGTGGACATCACTCCCTGGCCAACATAAGGTGGACAATAGCAACAGGAGAGTGTGCCAAACACTGGCATGGGGAAACTGGCTATAACACCCATAAGCCCGCCCCAACAATACACTGCCTCCAGGAAGCGTTAATTCCCAAATCTCCATCAGCTGGAAACCTAGAGTTCAGAACACCCAAGTTTCTGGGGGACACCTGAATCAAACCACCACAAGTTCTTAGTCTTTGCAGGCAAGCGCCCTAACTGCTAAGCCATC
Source organism: Dipus sagitta (assembly GCA_036346955.1). Lineage (NCBI taxonomy): Eukaryota > Metazoa > Chordata > Mammalia > Rodentia > Dipodidae > Dipus > Dipus sagitta. The sequence goes on from CM070771.1 coordinate 5,068,511, forward strand.
TCTCCAGCCCAATTTCTTCTTTAAAAAGTATATATTTGGATTAAAAAATTATGTGAACTAGACTAGTAGAGAAGTAATCACTGAGTAAAGGTATTTAAATAAGTTACTTGACTTCGAAGAGTATTTTTCTGGTTTGTTGCTAGAGAGCAGTAACAAAATGATTCTTTTTCAGAAAATATTTGATGTCTTCATAGAAATAAGTTGGATATTTTTATAAATATGTAATCTAATAATATACAATGGAATAAGCATAGTGTGTAGAATACTGAATTTGACAACAGATTAATGAATAAATGAACAAATGATTACAAAATATATTTTATTTATTTATTTGAGAGAGAGAGGGAGAATGGGCACTCCAGGGTCTGTAGCCACTATAGATAAATTCCAGACGCATGCGCCACCTTGTGCATCTGGCTTATGTGGGTGCTGGGGAATCTCTCCAGCCCAATTTCTTTTTTTTATAGCTAAAAACATTCCACTCTGCACGCGCGCGCACACACACACCCCCCACACACACACGCACACACACACACATATATATATTCATATTCTTTTAAAACTATTTATCATTTATTTGGAAGAGAGAGACAGAAAGACAGAGAGGCAAATAGAGAATGGGCCACTGGCACTGCAAGTGAACTCCAGATGCATGCACCACTTTGTACATCTGGATTTACGTGGGTACTGGGGAATTGAATCCTAGCCTTCAGGCTTTCCAAGGCAGCACTTTTAACTGCTGAGCCACCTCTCCAGCCCCACCACATTTTCTTTGTCCACCGCTGTGATATTGGACCCCTAGGTTGCTTCCGTATCCTAGCTGCTGTGAATAGAGCTGCGATAAGCACCGATGTGCAAGTGTTACTGTGACATGTCACTTCTGGAGTCCTTTGGGGAAGTGCCCAGAAGTGGCCTCGCAAGGACATATGGAAGATTCTGAGGAGCCTCCATGCTGAATTTCCTTCAGGGTGGACTCCATTCTCACCAGGAATGCATAAGGGTTCCCTTTGTCGACAGCCTAACCCACATTTGCTCTACTTTGTTTTCTGAATGGTTGACATTCTGAATGGGGTGAGAGGGAATCTCCTTGTAGTTTTAAAAATTTTTTTTGTTCATTTTTATTTATTTATTTGAGAGTGGCAGACAGAGAGAGAAAGAGGCAGATAGAAAGAGAGAATGGGGGCACCAGGGCCTCCAGCCACTGCAAACGAACTCCAGATGCATGCGCCCCCTTGTGCATCTGGCTAACATGGGTCCTGGGAAATCAAGCCTCGAACTGGGGTCCTTAGGCTTCACAGGCAAGCGCTTAACCGCTAAGGCATCTCTCCAGCCCTCTTTGTAGTCTTTTTAATTAATTAATTAATTAATTTGCAAGCAGAGAGAGATAGAATAGAGACAGAGAGAATGAGTGCACCAGGGCCTCTAGCCATTGCAAACGGGACTCCAGATGCATGCTCCACCTTGTGCGTGTGACTTTATGTGGGTACTGGGGACGTGAACTTGGATCCTTAGGCTCTGCAGGAAAGCGCCTTAACCACTGAACCATCTCTTGAGTCCCTCTTTGTAGTTCTGATTTGCATTTCTCTGATGGCTGGTGAGGTTGGACATTTGCATGTTTATTGGCCATTTGTATTTCGCCCTTTGTGAATTATCTTCATAAGCCCATTTATTGACTAGGCTAGTTGTTGTCTTGCTTAGTTTTTGAAATTTTTGTATATTCTACATATTAATTTCTGTCAAATGTAGAGCTTGCAAAGATTTTCTCCCATTCTGTAGTCAGCCCATTTTCTCTTTTTCTTTTGTTTTCTTTCTTTCTTTCTTTCTTTCTTTCTTTCTTTCTTTCTCTCTCTCTCTTTCTTTCTCTCTCTCTCTCTCTCTCCCTCTTTCTTTCTTTCTCTCTTTCTTTCTTTCTTTCTTTCTTTCTTTCTTTCTTTCTTTCTTTCTTTCTTTCTTTCTTTCCTTTTGTTGTTGCTATAACAAAATACCTGATGCCAGTTACATGAATTAGGAGCAAGACAGCTTTTCAAAGTAGTAATTAGCTAGGGACTGACCCAAAGAAACACCTATGCCACTCTGCCCTGGCAGGACTAGAACTAGCATCCGACTCACTCTTATCCAAGATGTCTATAAACAAGGGCAGCTTCCTGTTTCTTCCTCAATTTTTTCCAGGTTCAGCACCTGTGGGCTGGCCCTTCCTGGATCAGCGCTCCTCCTGAGCCTGCCGACCAATCGGGTTCCTCCCTTCACACCTGAGCCTGGCGATGAGGCTCGCTCTAGTCAGATGCCTGATTCACACAAATGGAACTGAGCCGCGTGTGAGAGGCCTGACCCCAGAGGATTCTCCCAGGAGCAAGACTCCTGTTCCCCATGTGAGAGAAAACCTTTCTCTGGACTTTTCCTTTCCTCTCCCTGCAACGCTGGGAGAGGGGAGGAAGTCCTCTTTCCTGCCTTTTCTTCTCTCCTGTCTTCATCCTCTCCTTGATAAATTCTCACCCTTCTCTGTGTCCTTGTTTTTCAGTTCTTGAAGCCTTGGGAAAGGACAGGTTCGTGAGCTTACAATATTATGGATAGCTGTTCTCTCCCAGACCTCCAAACCCACCCACAACACCAGGTCATTTATAAAGAATGGATATTAATTTAGCTCACGGTGCTGGAAGCTGGGCATTCCAACAAGCAAGGTGCTAGCACTGGGCAAGGGTCTTCCTAGTGTGTCTAACATAACATAACATAACATAACATAACATAACATAACATAACATAACAGGCAGAGAAAGGGTGTTCAGCCCAGGCCTTCTAAACCCTTTGTGAGAGCCATCATGACCTCATCTTAATCCCAATTACACATCTCATTAATATATACATTTGGAAATTAAGTTTTAAACACAAGGTTTTAAGAGGGTCCCACCAGCCATTTAACCTTCTGGATTTTTTTTAATTTTTAATTTATTTTTTATGTATGTATTTGAGAGAGAGAGAAAGAGAGAGGCAGAGGCAGATAGAGAGAGAATGGGCATGCCAGGGCCTTCAGCCACTGCAGACGAACTTGCCACTGCAGACAAACTCCAGGTGAGTGCACCACCTTGTGCATCTGGCTTATGTGGGTCCTGAGGAATCAAACCTGGGTTCTTTGGCTTTGTAGGCTAGTGCCTTAACCACTAAACCATTTCTCCAGCCCTGGATTTTTTTTAAAAAATTTTGTTTATTTATTTGACAGTGACAGACAGAGAGAGAAAGAGAGAGAGAGAGAGAGAGAGAGAGAGAGAGAGAGAGAGAAGAAAATGGATGATGCACCAGGGCCTCTAGTCATTGCAAATGAACTCCAGATGCATGTGCCAACTTGTGCATCTGGCTTATGTGGGTACTGGGCAATCAAGCCTCGAACCAGGGCCCTTAGGCTTCACAGGCAAGCACTTGACCGCTAAGCCATCTCTCCAGCCCCACAATATTAATATCATCATTATTATTATTTTAGGTAGTGTCATACTGTGTGGCTCAGGCTGGTCTGAAATTCACTACGTAACCCAGGCTGGCCTCAAACTTGTGATTCTCCCGCCAGATGCTGGAATGACAAATATATGATTCTACTTCCAGCTTGTGGCCTTCAAGATTAAACATGATCTGTGAGCCTTCTTTCAGTATTCAATGAGGACCGGGAGGTGAGTTCTAATGCCCCATGGTGGTGAGGTCAGAGAGGGGTCATCAAGGAGATAGATAAATGAGGGGATGGGAAGATAGTTCAGTCATCAAAGTGCTTGCTTTGCAAGCATAAAGACCTGAGTTCGATCCACATAACACACATGGGGGCGGGAAGCATAATGGTGCATGCTAGTAATCCCCGCACTGGGAAGGTGGAGACAGGTGGATCCCTGGAGCTTGCTGACCAGCCAGGTCTGGTCTAATTAGCAAGCTTCAGGCCAGTGGGATACCCTGCCTCAAAAAAGGTAGATGAGGGCTGGAGAGATGGCTTAGTGGTTAAGGCACTTGCTGGCAAAACCAAAGGACCCAGGTTTGATTCCTCAGTACCCATGTAGGCCAGATGCACAAGGTAGCGCATGCTTCTGGATTTTGTTTACAGGGGCTAGAGACCCTAGTACACCCATTCTCTCTCTCTCTCTCTCTCTCTCTCTCTCTCTCTTTCAAGAAAGTGTTTTTAACTGCAGAGCTATCTTCTCAGCCCATATGTGCATTTAAAAAATATATATTATTTATATTTATTTGCAAGCAGAGAGACACAGAGAGAATGAGAATGGTCATGCCACAGCCTCCTGCCACTGGAAACTAACTCCAGATGTATATGCCACCTTGTGCATCTGGCTTCATGTGGGTACTGGGGAATTGAACAAGGGCCATCAGACTTTGCAGGCAAGTGTCTTTAACTGCTGAGCCATCTCTCCAGCCCTTACATATATTTTGTTTTGTTTTGGTTTGGTTTTTCAAGATGGGATCTCACTCTGGTCCAGACTGACCTGGACTTAACTGTGTAGTGTCAGGGTGGCCTCGAACTTACAGCAATCCTCCTACCTCTGCCTCCCAAGTGCTGGGATTAAAGGCATGCGCCACCATGCCCGGCTATCACATATGCATTTTTTAAAAGGAGATAAATCTTGGGGAACCCAGGGGGTGAGGGAAACAAAGCCCGCAGCCCCTCACAAACCCTTACAGGTGTGAGAACATCCGCTGAATGGTCTCACTGTTTTCACAACCCAACACTTTGATGAGATGCAGATAAGGACTGTGAACTCCATGTGACAAGATAATCAAGACCACAGAGAAGGAGAGGCCAGGGTCAGGACGGGCTGCAAGCAGAGCCTGGGTGTAATCTGCCTCTCGAGATTCACGTGAAACAGAAACACACCAGGCAATATGTCAGGGACAGGATAGATGTCTAAGGGCACAGCCTCTGGTCTGAGGGGTCAAGTTCACATGCTGCTAAGTGGCTGCAGCCTAGGCTAACCACCGCTTTGGGCTCTTTAAGCTGCAAAATGGTTAAAGCAGTTCTTCTGTTGCCTCAATCACCATACTCCTCTTAGAATTCGTTGGGTTTTTCTTTCTGGAAAAAAGGAAAAGAGTCAAGTGTGATTTGATAAATATGTTAGGTAAACATTTTTTCAGGGTCTGGGAAGATGGCTTCGCTGTTAAAGGTACTTGCTTGCAAAGCCTTCTGGCTTGGATTCAATTCCCAAGCCACTCACGGAAGCCCAACACGAGAAGGAGGGCAAGTGCCTGATGTCTGGAGCAGCAAGAGGCCTGTTTGTTTGCGGGGACACACACACACACAGGCACGCACGCACTCACATGCATGCGGGTGCGCATGCAAATAAGTAAATAAATAAAAATATATTTTTTCAAATCCACGAGATGCACACAAAAAAACACAAAGCATTAATGGACTGGACCAATTTGGGGTGCTGAAGATATTGGATGTCCTCCCCTGTCCCCCACTCCAACTCCAGACCGTAATAGGTGCATGAGCTGCACTTCGAGCTCTGGGCCACCAGAGGGCGCCCGGTGTAAGGCACAGGAGGCAGTGGGAGCCTGGAGCAACGGAAGCCGCCGGCAGGGGGCGCGCCCGGCTAGGGGAAGACTTGCGGCGCAACCGCGCTGCACCTGCCTGGCTCTGAGTTGTGCTCAGCGCTCACCTGGTCTCGGGCCTTTCAGTGTCCCCACCAGGAGAAGCATAGATTCCCAGGCTTGCTCCATGCCTGAGTGACCTGCTGGAGGAAGGAGAGGCCCTTTCCCCATGCGCAAAGATGCCTGAGGGGCCTTCCGTGGAGAAGGTGAGCTGGATGAGGTCTTCAGCGTCGTGTTTGTCGTCTGTGCCACACCCTGGGCACTTCCTACAGACTGTCCACACTGGTCCCTTAGGAGTGACGCTTTGGAGAACTAGGGACCCTTGTCTGGCAAGGTGGCTCAGCCTGATGCAGGCAGGCTGTTCTAGAAAGAACGTGCCCACAGTTGCCGTGGGCCACTGCCTGCTAGGAGACTCCATCACCGCAGACAGAAAACCAAACAGGAGAGGCAGGCGCTTCTAATGAAGACAGGAAGGCTAGGGGAGTGACCTCAAGCATGCACACACCCTTCTTTCTGTTTTCATATGGTATGTAGAAAGTCCTCATTTTAGGACCATCATTTTCTGGGGTGCTGGGAAAACTGGAGGAAGGATAATTGTGAATGGAATGCACTTAGGAGAAAAAGGAAGGAAGAAGGGAACAGAGAGCTGGGGCCTGTCATCCCAGCGATTCTGGAGGCTGAGGCAGAAGGATGGAGAGTTGAAGGCCAGCCTGGGCAACTCTGTGTCAAAATAAAAAGTAGAAAGAGATCTGGGGGAGTAGCTCAGGGGCAGTAGAGAGCTTGGCTAGAATCACCAGTGAAGGAGGGGCTGGGAGCATGGCTCAGAGCTACGGGGTTTACCTAGTGTTTGCAAAGCTGTGGGATCCATCGTCAGCACAGAGGGGGAGAGAGCATGGGTGGGGGGAGAGGAAGGGGAGGAAGGAGGGAAGGACAGAGCTTCCAGAAAGCCTATTTACTTATTTATGAGAGAGAAAGAGGCAAGTAGAGAGAGGGGGGGGGGAATGGGCACACCAGGGCCTCCAGCCACCACAAACGAACTCGGGATGCATGAGCCACCTTATGCATCTGATGTATATGTGTGTTGGGGAATAGAACCTGAGTGCTTAGGCTTTGCAAACAAGTGCCTTAACCACTCAGCCGTCTTCCCAGCCCCTTTCAGGAAGTCCTGATGGAAGAAGAGTCCCTCTCCAGCCTAGGCCCTGCCACAGAGTCCCTGAGCCCTCATCTCTCACAGCCTCAGTTTCCCCATGTGCCCCTCCTGAAAAAAAAATATCCTCCGCAGTTTCTAGCATCCTTTTCTGCTCTGACATTTCAAACCCTCCAGGTCCTGATCCTCTTCTACTCAGACATGAGCAGAGCCCGGGGAGTCTTAAAATGTGATGGCTCACGCTCCCCTGACTTTCAGATGCAATTGGCCTGCCCTGGAGTATTGGCACAGTGCATTTTGAAAGCTCCCTTGGTGATGATTACAGCGCAGCAGGGTCAGGAACTCTGACATCTAATCCCCCCACACCCCGCTGAGAACTATTTGTGTTATTGTGGAGGAGGGTGCCCTGGACACTGACCAACACCCCTCCAATTAATCCCTGATGGCGGATTAACAAGCAAAGAAGCCAAGTGTGGTATTTGGAGACAGCCCTGCCCTCACCATCATCATCACCAGAATGAGTTTGTTGAGCCCCTTGGCAGTCCCGGAGAACCATGCCTATCACAGCAAGGGGAGAGGGACTGTCTGCTCTGCCTTAGAGCCCCCTCTTCCTTCCCTGCTTCCTGCCTGCCCACCCCTCACTTCCGTCTCTCCCCACACAATCTGATGACACTTGTGTCCCCTGCATGACCACAGCCTGCCAGCAGTGGATTCCCTGCTTTCATCCTTTCTCTGGGCTTTGTGTTTTGTCTTTCAAACAAAATTCTTGTCATCACACGTAAAGTGTGTAAAGAGAGGGGGTTCAGCGTATAGCATAACATTTCTATAAATGTATAGAGTGCCTTCTTATCATATTCACCACTTCTTTATTCTTCTCCTCCCTCTCTCCTCCATTCCTCTTTTCCATCTCCTGCACACATCCCCAGTATTTTCTCTGTAAGTCCCAGAGATCTCTACCTATCCCCCCACCCCCTCCTGCATCCTTACCTCTTTATACCACCCAAGGTCCATCCTTCTCCAAGAAGTTTCTCTACTCTCCCCATTAACCCTCTTCCGGGCCCTCATTCACTCTCTTTCTACTCTTCTGCTCCAGGGGAGTGCAATCACCTATGTTCCCTTCTCTTCCCTCTCCCTCCTTCCCCCTTTCTTCAATCAATCTCTTTCTGTCTTTAATCCAAGAAATTGTCTGTGAGTCCTCTGATCTGAAGCATCCCTCCCTTTTTCAGGTCATGACAGTCTATTCTACTGTTAACTAAGACCCTGGGCCCAAGAAACTGTCCATCTTGGTTCTCCATTGTGAACCCTGAACAGAACACTTTTATTTTAATTTATTTTTATTTTTATTTATTTATTTGATAGTGACAGACAGAGAGAGAAAGAGGCAGATAGAGAGAGAGAGGGAGAATGGGCGCACCAGGGCCTCCAGCCACTGCAAACAAACTCCAGACGCGTGCGCCCCCTTGTGCATCTGGCTAACATGGGTCCTGGGGAATCGAGCCTCGAACCGGGGTCCTTAGGCTTCACAGGCAAGCACTTAACCACTAAGCCATCTCTCCAGCCCCAGTTTTTTTTTTTTTTTTTTTTTTTTTTTAGTTGAGAGAGAGGTAGAAACAGGGAGATACAGAGGAGAGAGGCTTGTCCTGGCCAACATCCTACTCCTGGGTGTGTATCTGACAACCAAACTCAGCTTGTTACTGGAGCTGTCAGGATCAGAACATAGACTCTGGCAGCCCTAACAAGCTAGGCCTGACCTACCCTCAGTATGCCAGTTAAACAGACTAGTAGTACCAGTGGAAAGAACTGTTTCTCTTTTCTCTGTGGCTGAATAGTACTCCATTGTGTTGTGTGTGTGGGGGGGTGGGGGGCTGTGTTTTATCAGCTCATCTGTTGATAGACATCTAGGCTGATTCCATCCCTTGGCTATTAGTGAAGATTGCAGCAGAAAGCGTAGGTGTGTAGGTGTCTGGGCGAAGCTTGTAACCATCCTGGAAGGAAGGAATAAAGATTTTTTTCTGGAAAAAACACTTGTGACAAGTCCTGTGGCTATCAGACAATGGATGCCAAAGAACTGAAATTTCCCCAGGAATCTCATGCTGGGAAAGGGAAAAGGCTGGAGCCTGGTGCCAGACTCTGCCAAGCCTTGGGGAAGCTTGTGTCCCGGGGAAGAGATTTCACAGTTCCGACAGCTTGTCAGCGCGCCTTTGAGGAGAGACTTGTGCGCAGACAATGATGGGTCAAGGAAGGGCTTGCAGGGATGGCTTTGCTATGCACACCTCTTGCCCTCTGACCCTCTTCCCAGTGTGTCTACACTGAAAACGTTTCCTCTCTGCACTTTTCACTATTACTCAACAATGAGGACAGGTGGCCCAGCCTAGCTTGTCAGGATAACCAGGACCCATGCTCTGACTTGGACAGCTCTGGTAAAAAAAAAAAAAAAAAAGCTGCCTTTGATTTTTTTTTGGTGAGGACAGCTCACATTCAAGCCATAACATGGGTGCTGGGAAGACAGTGGTCAACACATATATAAGTGTCTCATGGACAAACAGCTCAACATCAGGTCGGCTATGCTACCAGTAGAAGGTGCAGTTGTAATCCCAGTGTCAAAGGCAACAGAATCCAGAATACTGGCTGAGATTTTTCAGGTTCTTAATTCCGGAAACAAAGATGGCACCAGGGACACATGGCAAAGTAACAGAATTGGAGATGGTTTATTAAGAAAGAGAAGGGCACTTCCAAGAATGGAAGCTGGCTAGGGGGCTGGGCAAAGGAAGACACTCAAAATGCTAGACTGACATATATAGGCCGTTTACACAGTGCCTCTCTTTTCCCACATTTCTGTTTTTAAAAAAAAAATTTTAAATATGTTTTAAAATTTATTTTCAAGCAGAAAGAGAAAGACAGGAGAGAGACAAACAGAATGGGCATGCCAGGACCTCCTGTAAGGTTCGGGACCACTCGGAGACCACTCGGAGGCAAAGATGGAAGCTTTTATTTGGGAGAAGCACAAGCTGTCGGGACGGACTCTCAAGAGCGGAGCTCAGCCAACTTGGGATTGCAGACAGTGGGCTATATAGAGCTCTTCAGCTGGGGTGAAGGAAGAGAAAAGTTAAAAAAACAAAAAAAAAAAAAAAGGTTTCTTTAGGCGAGATCTACGATAGCCAGGGTGTAACACCAGAACAGTGATCAGGTGACTTACAAGATGAGGGAGCAGGAAATCAAGACAGGGGCCGGGGGCATTACTAGCCAAGGAAGGGATAATGGCTGGGCGGTTCCTTGAAGAATGTGGACGACCCAGTTCCTTGTATCTGTCGCCATCCTGTTGTCTTTGGTGACTCCATCTTGGGAGCCTGTCCCAACCTAACATTCCAGCCTTTTATTAATGATAAGAGACGAAGGTTAATTTCTTCATGCTGACCGTAAGGATGATGAGTTCTTATGGGAGAGGCTGGTGAATGCACTCGATGGGACTCCCTTCAGGGAAGGTGAAGTTAATCAGGGACAGGCAGAGGCAGAAGGCATGAGTTAATGTAGAGTTTAGTATTGTAAGTCAGCATCAGACAGGGGAGCCTATTAGTCTGACTCATTGTTTATATTGTAGTTATATTTTGTAGTTATATTTTCCTCACTGGGTGATTAAGACCGTGTAGGCTGCCAGAATTGACTGTATATTTTGGAGGTCAATAATGGCGCTGTAGGAGAGACTTTTAGGGACCTGTGAGAAGTTCTATGACTCTCAGCATTGCTGACCAAACCTAACACCTCCGGCTTCTGCAAACAAACTCCAGGTGCATGTGCCACCTTTGTATATCTGGCTTTATGTGGATCCTGGGGAACTGACCTGGGTTGTTAGGCTTTGCAGGGAAGCACGTGTCACTGAACCATCTCTCCAGTCCCTTTCCCCCCCATTTCTATATCTCAGGCTTCATGTCATTCAGGGGGCAAGATATCTAGTCTTCCTCTGCCAACTGGCTTCTTAGCTAAGTTCACCTTGATGCCTCCTCAGTCTATGGTGTGTTCCTCTTTTGCACCACTAGGGTCCCCAAAGAACCCACAAAATTGGCAAAAGACGGTGTCAATTGCTGATGAGGTTGAGGAAAACAGACACTACTAAAAGAGCTCTGACATAGAAGCTCACCGTTTGAGAAGGTGGGCTAGGCTTGGGGAAGCAGGTCTGCAGATGAACAATGGGTTAAAGCAAGGACGGGAGATGAGAGGAGGAGAAAACGCTCTTCAAAGATGAATTCACTCAGCCAGCAGAGCTGCTGCACCCACTGGTCATTGTTCTTGTGTCTCGCCAAGAACACAATGCGTGTCAGAAGTGGTGGCACACGCCAGTAATCCCAGCACTGGGAAGCCGAGGCAAGAGGAAAGATCGATTGGTGCAAGTTCCACACCAGCCGTGACTATGTAGTGGGACTTTGTCTCAAAAAAATCCCCAAACAAAACAAACAAAAATCCTACCAACAACAAGAGAAGACCTATGTTGATTTATGAGCAATGATTGGCTTTTATTTACCACATTGTCTTTTGAGATCCAAGTCTTTTAACAGTTTTATTAACGTTTAATTGGTTGAGGATAAGCCCGACTTACTTTAAGTGTTCATTCTGATGAACCTTGACATACATTTGCACCTGGGTGAATCAAAGACAAGTTATCAGATTGGAGTTAGTCAGAAAATCCAACACCCTAAACTTTTCTTCCTGTCTATCATTTTGGGGTTTTGTTGTTGTTGTTTTGAGATGGTGTTGCATGTAGCCCAGGGTGGCTCCAAACTTACTATCCAAAGATGACCTTAAATTCTGATCCTCATGCCTCCATCTTCTGAGTGCTCATCAGTGGTCTATTACCAGCCTAGAATCCCAGAGAGTGTGGCTCAGTGGTAGACCACTTGCCTAGAATCCCCCAGTGGGGGGCTGGGGGTATGGCTCAGTGGTAGAGCATCTGCTAGAATCCTCCAGTGAGGGTCTGGGGAAGTGGCTCAGTGGTAGAGCTCCTGCCTGGAATCCCCCAGTGAGGGTCTGGGGGTGTGGCTCAGTGGTAGAGCTCCTGCCTAGAATCCCCCAGTGAGGGGCTGGGGGCGTGGCTCAGTGGTACAGCTCTTGCCTGGAATCCCCCAGTGAGGGGCTGGGGTGTGGCTCAGTGGTAGAGTTCCTGCCTAGAATCCCCCAGTGATGGTCTGGGGGTGTGGCTCAGTGGTAGAGCTCCTGCCTAGAATACCCCAGTGAGGGGCTGGGGGCGTGGCTCACTGGTAGAGCTCCTGCCTAGAGTCCCCCAGTGAGGGTCTGGGGGTGCGGCTCAGTGGTAAAGCTCCTGCCTGGAATCCCCCAGTGAGGGGCTGGGGGTGTGGCTCAATGATAGAGCATCTGCTAGAATCCTCCAGTGAGGGTCTGGGGGTGTGGCTCAGTGGTAGAGCTCCTGCCTAGAATCCCCCAGTGAGGGTCTGGGATGGGCATGACTGTAGAGTGCCTGTCTGGCATGCCTGAGACCCTAGATTCAATCCTGAGTACCACAAAAAGTAAGAATGAAGCATTCTTTCTTTTGTCTTCTTCATGTAAACCTCAGCCCCACAGATAAGCAACCAACCAAGGAGCACAGCCTGTTGAGAGTGACCTCTGATGGCCGATGGCTCCCGAGAATAGCTGTCCCTTTGTGCTTCATGGAATGACTGACACAAGGCTTATGGGGAAGAGACAGTATGGTCACGGGCAGCCCCCTGGGTGTCTTAATCTCTTGTAGTTGTTCTAGAATATATTGGGATGCTAAGGAGACCTATGTAAAGCCAGTAGACACATCAGTGGTCAAATTGTTCCTCAGAGGTCTCTTCCTGTTTCACACCAGTCCCCTCCCCAAGGGTTTCTGTACAGACAAGTGGGTCTAAGCAGATTCGCAAGTCCTTCCACTTGGTGACACATGTTATCATGAGATTATCACGCGGACACTTCAGAATAGCTCAGGGTCTGCCATTAAAAAGCTGAAGCGGGGCTGGAGAGATGGCTTAGTGGTTAAGCGCTTGCCTGTGAAGCTTAAGGACCCCGGTTGGAGGCTCAGCTCCCCAGGACCCACGTTAGCCAGATGCACAAGGGGGCGCACGTGTCTGGAGTTCATTTGCAGTGGCTGGAGGCCCTGGCGTGCCCATTCACTCTGTGTCTCTCTCTCTGCCTCTTTCTCGCTCTGTCTGTCGCTCTCAAATAAATAAATAAATAAATGAACAAAAAAAAATTAAAAAAAAAACTGAAGTGTTCCAGTCTACTCAGAAAAAAAGCTGGGACAGTGGATTTGCGAAAGTCATTCTGCTGGGGAAGTTTTGCTATTCCCCCCCTTCCTCCCTCTCCCTTCCCCCAACCACAGGGAAGGAAATGCAATTCACATTTTATTCTAAAAATCAGGCAAAGAAAATTCCCTCCAATGATAGGGATATTTGATTTTACACTTCTCAGGCAAGATGCACGATTTCTTTGTGCAGGCTGGCTCGTGCCATTAGTCTGTTTGGGTCTAAGAGGACAGCCGACCTTGGAGTTTGCTAGGAAGTCAAAATCATCAAAAGGCAGAAGTTGCTCAACTCAGAGCTGCGAGATCTTCCAGAGATCCCAGAGAAAACGCAGCGGAAGAGCGAAGCCACGACTTCACCTTCATTTCAACCTTCACGGTTTCTGGAAATCATTTATGAAAACCCACGTTTGGCAATGACTCTGTTAAGTAATTGACCAAGGGTTGGAGTTGGCAAGGTGTGTGGTGAGGTGGGGGAGGGCGGCGGCCAAGCATGTGTTTGGCCACACTGTGTAGTTTTCAAAGCACTTAAGATTCTGTGCAGGGCTGAGGAGATGTCTCAGTGGGTGAAGTGCTTGCCTTGCGAGCCGGAGGACCTCAGTACCCGTGTAAAACTGCCCAGTGTGGTGGTGCACACTTATAATCCCAGCACTGGGGAAGAGGAGATAGGAGGATCCCTGGGTCTCCCTACGCAGACAGTTTAGCCTAATTAGTGAGCTCCAGACCAGTGAGAGACTCTGTCTCAAAAACAAATGTGGGGGCTGGAGAGATAGTTTAGCAGTTATGGTACTTGCCTGCAAAGCCTAAGGACCCAGGTTCAGTTCCCAAGTACCCACATAAGCCAGATGCACAAGGGGGCACATGCATCTGGAGTTCATTTGCAGTGGCTACAGGCCCTGGAAAACCCATTGTCTCTCTGCCTTTCTCCTTCTCTCTCTGTTTCTCAAATAAATAAATAAATGAATAATTACTCATTACTATATATATAAATTAAAAGGTGGACAGCATCTTAGGAACAATACCCAAGGTTCTCCTCACACATGCATGCACACCTGTGATACTTTAACATGTGCATGCACACAAACACATGAACATCAAATATTACTTTTACAGGGCCATTCACACTGAGCTGAGGGAGAGTAAGGTTCTTGGGGTACAGTTTGTTTTTTATTTCAGAGGGTTTTTTTGGAAACAGGGTTCTTGCTATGTAGTTCAGGCTAACTTGCAACTCATTATTATAGCCTAGGATGAATTTGAACTCATGATCCTCCTGTCCTCCCCTTTCCAAGAGTGTACACCACCATGCCTTGCCCTTGGGGTGAAATGCTGCTTCTCTGTCCATCTGGACGCCAGGACATCTCCACAGAGCTTTGCTGTCACTTCTTTGGGAAGTCTGAATAGAGAGGGGCAGTAGGATTTCTTTCCGTGCAGGCAGCCAAGACAGGGTGCTTTGTCTCGAGGGCACCCGCGTGTCTACCCTCTCAGGCGTGGCTTGGTTCCCACCTTCTACGCCATGGGTACCAAATGCCTTCATGTGCCCAGTTCCTACAGAGCCAGACCACTGCTGATGTGGCAGAATAGGGACTTGGAGCGAGAGACATCAAGATAACACAGGAGAGGAGATGATGGAAGCCAGAAGACTGGGAATCTTCCCAATGTGGCTGTATGCGCCAGTAGAGCATGTATGGGAAAAGCCTGGAGTAAACAAACCAAGAGTGGGTGCTGTGTAAATGACCCATAAATGACCATGAGGCTCAGGGCTTTTGGGGTGTATGGTTTTTTCCAGCTGGCCAGCCCAGTCCCATCCTTAGGAGCACCTTTCTCTTAATAAACTGTCTCTATTTCTATTCCTTACAATGCGTCTCTGGTACAATTTCCTGTCCTGGGACATGGCAACCTGGAAACATCAGTGCGGTGGCCCCTGGGGATTCACACCTGTATCTTCCCACACCGATTTCATCCAATACACTGAGCCTCAATGATGCCACAGCATGTGAGTGAAGTGAACTGCAATTTCTGAGAGCAAGCTGGTAACTTCTAAGGTGTGAACTGTGGTGACAATTTATGTCAAGCTCGAGCGTTGAATTCCTTCCTTTTGTTCTTTTCTCTTCTCCTCCTCTTCCTCTTCTTTGGTGTGTACGGGGTGCGTCTGCATGGTATGTGCACACGTGTGCAGATGCGTGTGCCTGCGTGCACGGGTTCAGAGGCTACAGGACAGCATCAAATGGACTCCTGTTCTCTTATTCCTCTACCTTATTTCCTTGACAGCATCTCTCACTGAACCTAGAGCTCCCCATTTTTCAGCTAGACTAGCTGACCAGAGACCCCAGTGAGCCTCTGGCGTTCGCCCACTCGGCACTGCAGTTACAAGGGTGCAGCCAGACTTTTGTCTTTTGCTACCAGGGAAAGAAGGAAGAAGTGAATGGCGACATCACTTATTTCTTAACGGATGTCACAGTCCATTTGTGAGTCAGACCATACACCATACAGAAATGAACTGAATTTCTCATCAAAAGGGAAAAAAAGAACTTTTATTTTTTTCTATTGCATAAATAATGGTAAATTTGACTTTTTTTTTATAAGATTATATATTTACAGACAAGTTTGGTTAGAGAAAACATCTAGTAAATATGGCAGTCCGTTCTCCTTTATACATTAAGATAACATATTAATAATATATGCTTCATTTGATCAGTCAGTTGCATGCCAAGTTAATTTATATTAATATTTACATTTTATAATTTTATATATAAAGATTTTTATTTCACTAACTTGCTGACTCTCTCACCACATAATAGCAGAAATCACCTGTTAACACTAAATGAAGGAGGGGGGGGGACCAGAATGTGAATGAGGTACATGGGAAAATTGAAATCTGTGTTTTCCATCTGAATGGAACATTCTAGAAAGGAGAGCCACCATGCTCCAGTCCTCCTGCTCCTAACAGTCCTTCTCTGTGCTTTAATCACACCCAGCACATTGGGTGCCTGAATTCCAGTCATTCACTTATGTGCTTATGTGTAGTGACCTCAGGGTCACTGTTAAGCCCCATCCCTATCCACAGACGACAGCCCACCCACGGCCAGGGACCAGGCTTCCTGAGTCTGAATTCCCTCTTAAAGCATTACCTCCGGTCAGTCCTTGGAAAAGTAGCTTCTGTCTGAATTCAGAATTTGGGGAAGAAAACATCAACCCAGCTAAGAAGCCACTCTAGGAGCCACTCCCAAAACTTTACATTCATGTAAGAAAGACTATTCCTTAGTTTTCCTTGAAGACAGCCAAGAAGGTCCTTTCAGTCTTTCCAGGGAAGGACGGCAGGACTGGTTATAAAGACAATGAAGACCTCGGGCTAATTCAGGTGGAGGGCATTTAGAGCACAAGCATGGGGCTCTCCTTGTCCTTGCTTTTGGTTCTGAGACAGGGTCTCCCACTTACAGCCCTTACTGGCCTGGGACTGGCTAAGTAGACCAACTTCAAATTTGCAGTAATTCCCGACCTCTACCTCCCAAGGGCTGGGATTACACATGCACCGCGGCGCTGGGCTCCGGTGTAGGATTTGGTGGGGCACGGGGCAGAAGGGCCTCTGCAGCTGCTCCCCCGTGCCCTCGGTCCCTTGCCATGAGGACAGGGGTGGGGTTCCCAGCTCCAGCAGACATCTGTCCTCAGAACCAGTCTCTAGCCATGGAAAGGACAGTTGTAGTTGATTCACTCTCCCCAGCCCCAGCTTCTTCATCCAATTCTCGACAATCACCACAGATAGTGACTTTATCCTTTCTGGCTAATTACGGGATCTGGTGGCCAGGACAAAGTGGTGGGGGTTGGGGAAGAGCAAGTGACCAGAAATTGTGTTCTTTATTCAAGAGCTTTCTGTCAGGTCTTCTCTGGTGTGGAAACTGCACCTTGTCTTGGAATCTGACTTTGTCTCACCCCACCTACTCATGAATTGAGATTCACACGACCTGTATCGAGAAGGGGACCTAATCCACTTGATTTTCACACTGACTAAGACAAGGACACAAAGACTGTCTTTAATGTCCCCTGATTCAGCAAGTCCTTCTGGAACAAACAAAACCTCTTGCCTGTGTGACATGTGACACATTTGACGGGAACCAGAGGGTGTCGATCTGTTTACAGACAATGGGTGCCAGAAGGAGGCTTTCACACAGCACTCGAGACGTGTGTCAGCCAGCGGGCTGTCAGTCCTGCAGGACTCGGAGACCCTGTCCACGCTGAAGTTTGCATCAAGCCAGGTGTTATCATGAAGCACGCTCTATGAGCCTGGCTCCTGGCAGGAAGGGTCCCTCTTCCCGGGTGAGAGCGTCTACTACCCTGCAGTTTCTCTCCTCTTCTTCCTTGGTCACTGGTCAGCAGGTCTCAGAGCCCTGGGCAAGGTGCTCTGGGCTCAGCAAGTGCCAGAATCTGCCCAAGAAAGACAAGCTACCAGGTTCCTCTTGAAATTCACGGAGCATGTTTCGGAGACCAGCTTGATGGGCGGCCCATCCCCTGGGTGCCCCTGAAGTAGGACAGATATACAGGGAATGTGTTCTGAGGGTAGCCTCTGCCAACCAGTTAAAGACATCATTTCTCTCAAGCATCACCCTCCCCAGTTGAACGTTGCGTTCCCTGAAATATTCCTTCCTACTTAGCCTGCCCTACCTTCCTGGGAAATTCCAGCCCCTGCCTCTTTGCCACTTGGGCAATAACTTTTGTCTGGCTTTTATTTTGAAATAGCATCTCAGGTAGGCCAGGCTGATCTCCAACTTGCTATGTAGCTGACGACCTTGAACTCCTCACCCTCGGGTTTCCACCTCCCGAGTGCTGGGAAACAGAGCCGCACGGCACCACCATGCCTGCCTTAGGTAACTCCCGTCAGTGTGGGAAGCACTGCTTGGCAGACAAGCCACCCACTTGGGGAAAAGAACTGGGTGAGACTACGCCCATCGTGCCAGGCGTCTGTAACTGAGGAACTACCCAGTGGTGGCCGGGCAAGTCACTTCCAGGTACAGGCTATTGTTTTTCGTGCAACTGGAAAGAAAAAAAACACTGATTCTTTTTTGAGACCCTACTGTGTTAGTTCAGGATAGCCTTAAACTCGCCATGTAGCCCAGGCTTGCCTGGAACTTGTTATGTAGCCTTAAATTTTCTCTAGAGTCCAGGCAGAACTTGAACTGTCAATCCTCCGGCCTCGGCTTCTTCCCAAGTGCTGAGATCACAGGGGTGCACTCCCACATCAGGAAACACCCCAGTCTGTGGTAATAATGCAAGTCAAGACCCATGTCAAGTAGAAATCACTGCTGTTGAAATGACCGTGCTGGATGCGCAGGGAAGTGCTTAGCTGGCTGGCTGGTATACCTGACCTCATCCCTCCATGCCAACTGTGTGTGGCAAGGCCGCGTCGCTGAGGACAGTCCCCTGAGTGACTTAGTCAAAATAAAGAAGAAGTGATCCTGAACAGTTGTGACACTTACATTATCCTGGAGACAGGGGCTGTTTGACACAGCCCAAATCCTTCTCTATGCTGTATGCTGTCATCACTATAAATAATTCAAGTTGAAAAAAAACTGCTAGTTTCTGTGTAATGCTTCTCTTCTGTTTCAGATAGCTTTCCCCCTTCTGGAGGGGGGGGGGAGGGTCAAGGAGTCAGTGATGAGGGAGGATGGCTTTTAGCAGGGCCTGTGAGTTTAGGGACTCTCAGCCCTATGGGGTTCCACTGAAGAGGCCAATAAAAATGTTCAGATTGGAGGTTGTTTGGGACAGAAGTTCTGCAAGAAGCACAGGTCTGTTGTCCTCCTGGCTACAGAACCGGTGTATGCCAACATCTAGATGTCTCATCTCAGTTCATCTGTGTTATAGAAAAATCAGGGCCCCTATTGGCACAAGAGTTCATCTCTCTCTCTCTCTCTCTCTCTCTCTCTCTCTCTCTCTCTCTCTCTTTCTCTCTGCATCCCAGGGACCAGCATGGCAATAATGACTGTGAGTCTTGGGGGACACCTTGCAGTAAAATGACCTGGTACACTTTGAGGTCTCCAGGGTAGCAGGAATTCGCAGTTTTCACAAAGTTAGCCATCAAGAGCCTAGGGAAAAATGTCCCACATGACATGCAGCCACATGTGGCTAGGCCAGCTCCACTCAGAAAATGTCCCCTGATGGTCACTTCCTTCATCTTCTGGCCGTGACTTCATGGAGTCCCAGAGAGACGGCTGGCTTCCAGCTTACAAGCAATTGTGCAAAAGCCTCTTTGATTTATGACCCATGTCTGCATTTCCATCCAATAGGAGGAACTTGGGGAAAAAAAAGCTAACTTTCCCTCCCAGTTCTTGGATACTTTATGATCCAGCGGATGGGAGGTTGGGAGGAGGATTCCTGTCAAAATAAGCTGCCTTTCTTTTTGTCACTTTGTTCTTTTGGGTAACCACAAAATAGTAGACCATTCGTCATTTGAAATTTAAGATGGGAGCTGGTATGGAGAAAGAAGATACCTAGAACATACCTTGGTCCCTGCAAATGCGAACCATAAACTTCTGGAAGCAGTGGGCTTATCTAAGATTGCATAAAAACTACAGTTCACTTCAGCTCGCGTTTCTGGCTTGCAGTAAAGTATCCCAATGGGCAAATACATGCTTTTTAACGATTGCAGGCCTAAAATATGTGCCCCCCCCTTCCAAATGCTATATATTGCCTTTTTGCCTAGATGTAGGGGTTCTTTTTCTGGGAGGTTAGCTAAAGGGTATAGGTGGGGGAGGCTACACCCCTAGGGCTTATGGGTAGCTCCTTTTCTCCTGAGTCAATGGAAGGACTAGTTCAAACACAAGAGGAAAAGCTAGAGAAACCAGGCAGAGTCTAGGGAGGTTAACTTGCTCTCCAAGTAGGGTATGGAGTCTGGGTGGCAGGTTGCCAGGAAGCAGAACCTGGGGTGTTCTTTTAAGAAAATGTTCTCTATTTCTGTGTGACTTGGCAAAAACTCAGGGTGGAATGCAATGGTAGCCATGGTAACATCCCCCTACCTTTAAAAAAAAAACATGACAGATGGGTCACGTGGGACCCTCACACATTCTGGAAGCCGGCACTCATAGTTCTAGTGTGGGGTCCTGGTTGGGGGGCTTGGTTTACATCTGGGATAGTAGGAGGTGGGGGCTTTTTGTGGGGTAGGGGAATCAGGACCAGAATTGGCTTCTGTTTCTCAAGCACAGAGCCATCCTGAGCGTCACCTATAGCGGCAGGGATGGGGAGTTGGCTCTTGCAGCTAGAATGAGCCAAGCTGGCTTGTCAGTCATTCAGCCATTCCACAGCTGTTCATCATTGCCCGTCTCGCGTCACCAAATGGTGGAGGTGAGCCCCTTCCTCTCCCAGCCAGGTTACCTCCAGGTACAGCCACGTGGCCATCCCTGAATACGGAAAGGCCCTCTCCTGGGAGAACCCTAGACTGATAGGTGAGGAGGACTAGGATTAGGACTGCCTCACAGAGAACATCCAACACCCTAGTTATAGCTGAGACGCATCATCCAAGCAAAATAGCTAGGATGTAAATCACTGGGACAAAGCTCTCAACGCGCAAAGTCTAAGGAATGCCACTCTCTCAGGCTGCCCGCATAGTCAGCCTGCAAGTCCCTGGGAGCCACATGTGTGGTGTTGTGGTAGGAGGCTAACTTCTGGGCCGTTAAGGGGGATTGTGCGGCTTCCTATCCGCTCTCTCTCTCGACACGTCCATGAGATGGCTTTCTCTTGGTTTCCTTCCAAGTCACTGGGAGAGAGGAAGGGATCTTTTTATTTTATCATTATTTTTAAAGCAAAGGATTTTTTAAAGCCTCCCCTGCATGGAGATTCATCTCAGTGCTGAATAAATCCAATCCTTGGATCCTCTGGGGGTCAGCCTTCTTCAGTGGGAGGCTGAAAGTCTTGCAGAAAAGTGGCCTCTGAAGACGTCTTTACTGTTCTGCCCTGAGCCCCGGCTCTCAGCTGCAGCGTGGCACCCGTTCTCCCAGGGAAGAGGTCCTTTAAGACTCATCCCTCAGCTTCTGTCCAGTCTACCGAGGAGTTTACGCTTCCACGTGCATTTGTCTGGCTTTTCCTCCCGGTAGAATGTGGTCTGGAGTTCAAGGATCAGCAAGAGATGGGGAAGTATGTCTCTTCAAGCTGTGCCGAGTCCTCTCACACACAACAACAGCTGGGAGAAGACAGTCACCCTGGCAAGAAACTTAGAGGGAAGTTGTCTGACATATCAATATTCAGCATCCGTGCCTGTGCTACTTGGGATTCTGATCCTACGGGGACTACCATGACTCATCCTAGGGAAGAAACACAAAGGACAAGATACACAGAGGTCAAGGTGGCAGGGCAGGGCACGGCAGGGCAGGGAAGGAGGCGGGGAAAGGCAGCCCGCTGCCTGGATGGTCCAGGATCCAGGCAGTTGGATGGAGTGACTCTCCACTCCTTGGGCTCTTGGGAGCTCTGACTGCTTTTTTTTTTTTTCTTCTGTATACTATGGCTCAAACCTTGTTGGACTTGTGCTCTTCATAAATATTCACACTCTCCTACAGTGGGAACGTTTCCACAGCTGCCCGACGCTACTGCAGGGAGTGCTCGCAGAGGTGACTTGGAGGAAGACCCTACGTGGAGAGCTTGTGGGCTCCACGTGTAAGAAGGCAGTAAGGAGAAAGTGGAGGGGGCGTAGGCTAGAGGAAGGGCTCAGGAACACACACCGTACCAAAAAAGCAAGACCCTACTCAGCTGCACTGAGAAAGGAAAGATCCGGGTGCCTTGGTGCTGTGGGAAGAAGGGACAGAGGGAGAGCGAGATGTGTGTAACTTTCAAATGAAGAAATGGGAGCAAGATGATCCCACTGCAGGCTCAGACACGTACAAAGGGAGTTAGCACACATCTAGAGGTAATTGGCTAACGCGACAATGCAAGCTTGAATTAACAAAAGTGGCTAATAAAAAAAAATAGGGAAACTCAAGAAATGAAAATGTTGGTACTGAAAACAGATCATTGCATTCATTTCTCTTCCCCGGCAGAAGCATTCTGCAGGCAGGAGTGAGTTATCTGTTACATTGGCTAAGATCATTAATACTGTTTTTTTTATGAGTCACTGGCAGAATCTGAATGCCAAGAAGATATTAAACAAAACATAGCAGTTTGATCTTTCCATCTTTCTGCTTCAGATTCAAATTCTCTTTGAACTGGGGAAGACTAACCACATGAACTCCAAGATGAAGGGGGGGGGAGGGGTTAGATGCACATGAATCTTAACTTGCAGATGTTGTTTTAGTATGGCGACCTGGGAATCTGTTACTCTGGACATCTGGCATGTTGGCTGACAATGTCTCCTCACCACTAGGCTCAGTCCCTCCCCTGAACCCAATTACCTCAACTCCCTGCCCCAAAGGAGCAGGGGTGAGTGTGGGATGAAGGACAAGTTCATGTCCAGAGTAAAGCAATTAGGGAAGGAAGGCTTCAAGTCTATAGGACTATGTGTCTGGGTTATAGAGATGCCCACAATGATGGTTCTTCTTTTTTTTTTTTTTTTCTTTTTTTCTCTTTTTCCTCTAATGGTGGCACAGGCAAGAAAGCTTGAGCCAGGCTCTCTGCAGATTCCAAAATGCTGGTGCAGGATGGGGCTTTAGAAACAGAAAGCCAACTGCCACAGGAACCAACCGAGAGCACCCCAACTCTACCAACAGGAGTCCTACAGAAAAGGCAATAAGAACGGAAGCGATGCAGGTGCAGAGGTTGACTTCAAGGGGCTGCACCCCGCTTATAATGGCTTTCCCCTCGTGCCTTGGGGGAGGGTCTCCATTGGGTGAAGGAAGGAAGCCAGGGTGAGACGGAGGGACTCCTTTTCTGTAACATCCTGGAGGCCAAGCTCTTGAATCTAAGGGCTGACCTCAGCAGAGAGTCTTCTGTGGGGCCCCCCCACCCCCATGGGTCAAAATAATTGGAGGCATGGATGGGGATGACTATTGCTCACGTCTCTCTTTCTTTTCTCTCCGGTGCCACTGTTATACCTGGGTGGCCTCTGGAATTCCAAGATGAAAAAAAAATGCAGGTTTGTTTGTTTGTTTGTTTGTTTTTTCTTCAGAGTTACTACTGGCGGTTGAAGCAATAACTGGGAACCCCTGGCTATTTATTGCATTGGGGAACAAAACCATTAAAGCGTGGAAGACAGCCCTTTTGTGTCCCTGCCAAGGAGAGTTAAGTTGATCTGCAACCCCGGTTGCCCTGCAAACTTGGGTTCTTGACCAAACGGTTCCATGGTCTCCGTGCATCCATAGGTCCAGGTCTCCTGGGTGGAGGAACAGAGTCCGCCCGCGGGGCATGCACATGCGCGGTGAGCTGGCGACGCAGCGTGGCTGGCGGAGGCTGCTACTCCATGCCGCTCCGCAGGATCTGATTGGCTGCGATCAGCATGACGCTGATGATGAAGGCCATGGCGAAGGCGCATATGAGGCTCTTCCTCACGCAGGTCTGTCGGTTCTGCTTCTGGGAGTGCACTGGAGTAGGAGTGGGGTGGGCAGAGGAGAGCGGGTGCATAGAGGGAGGGAGGGGAGGAGAGAGAAGAGAGAGAAATAACAGGGTAACAGTGGAACAGCTTCCTCAGCAAGCATCCTGTATGTCGAGACTGGCTAAGTCGAGTTGACAAGCACTAAGGGACAGGCAGCAAAGACCGAGCAAAGGTGCTGAGGCAGGGCGTCCTACAAGGAAAGATTCCCACCCCATGACCCCACCTGCATCAAGCTACACACGTACATCCCTCTCCAAACAAAGCAATGCTAACTCTTCCCTAGTAATTCTCCATCAATCTCCTGTGTCTTGTTGGTTAGGTTCCATTCAAACACATCCTGGAACTAGAGGCAGGGTGCCAATCCAGCCTGATCTGTGTGTTTTGTTTGTTTGTTTCGTTTTTAAGATTTATTTTTATTTATTTATTAGAGACAGAGGGAGAGAGAGAGAGACAGAGAAATGGGTGGGCCAGGGCCTCCAGCCACTGCAAACGAACTCCAGACACATGCACCACCTTGTGCATCTGGCTTATGTGGGACCTGGAAAATCAAATGTGGGTCCTTAGGCTTCTTAAGCATGCACCTTAACCACTAAGCCATCTCTCCAGCCCAGATCTGGTTTTACTGCGTCTCCCAAATGGGTCTGGGAGATGGCTCAGTAGGTAAAACACTTGCTGCGAAAACATGAGGATCTGAGTTCAGATCCCCATCCTCCCATGTAAAATGCTGGGTGTGGTGGTACATGCCTATAACACAGCCCTGGAGAGGCAGAGACAGAAGGACCACTGAGGGTCCCTGGCTAGCTAGTCTAGCCAAATCAGTGAGCTCCAGGTTCAGTGGGAGACACTGTGTCAAAACAACAAAACAAAACAAAAAGGTGGAAAATGATAGAGTAAGACATGCCTCATCTCACATGCATGTGCACATACCCGACACACACACACATACAGAAACTCATGCACACCACACATACGTATATGTGTAGATAAATAAATAATTTTAAAAAGGATCCTTTAGAGGAAATCTCCCATATACCATCCCATGACTATGCATTATTGGGGATGCATATGATTAGAACCAGATACGTCGTGGGAAAGGTCATGCTCAGTAAGCAAACGCAACCCAGTTAGAAGAGAAACCCACCCATACCCCACCTCCAACAGCCAGCTCTGACTCCTAGTGGACTCTCAGAAGGAAGCTCTGAGAAGTAACATGGGGCTCTTGAACAACCTTGCTTTGAGCCTGCTGCTCCCTTACAGTGTATCCTGTATAATCTCTTTACATAGTTATTCACTGACTTTTTAAAATTTATTTTGAGAAAGAGAGAGGCAATGGCCATGCCAGGGCCTTCAGCTGCTGCAAACTCTAGACATGTTCGCCCCCTTGTGCACGTGTGTGACGTTGTGTGCTTACGTCACTGTGCATCTGGCTATCTGGTACCTGGAGATTTGAAAATGAGTTCTTAGGCTTTGCAGGCAAGCACCTTAACCACTAACCATCTCTCCAGCCTTATCGACTGATTTAAAAACAATATTGCAGGGCATGGTGGTGCATGTCTTTAATCCCAGCACTCAGGAGGCAGAAGTAGGAGGATCACTGTGAGTTCAAGGCCACTCTGAGACTACATAGTGAATTCCAGGTCAGCCAGGGCTAGAGTGAAAACCTACCACGAAAACACACACACACGTGCACACACACACACACACATGATAAATTATATATAAATATATATAAACGATATATACATATATAATTTATTTATTTACTTGCAAGAATAGAGAGAGAGAAGAGACAGTGAGAATGCCTCCAGCCATGCGTATATGGCTTTTCGTGGGTTCTGGGGAATCAAACCCATGTTAGTAGACTTTGCAGACAAGTACCTTGACCATTTAGCCATCTCTCCAACAACTCTTTATTTTAGTTTTTAATATTTTTATTTATTTATTTGAGTGTGAGACCAGACAGAAAGAGAGAGTGAGTGTGGGTATGCCAGGGCCTCTTGCTCCAGACATATGTGCTACTTTGTGCATCTGGTTGTACATGAGTATTGGGAAATTGAACCCGAGCCATTAGGCTTTGCAAACAAGTGCCTTTAACCATTGAGTTATCTCTCCAGCCTGCGCTATCTCTTTAAATAAAACTCCCTACCGCTTTGCTACGTGTGTGCTTTTTCAGTTCTCTGAATAAGATGCCAAGAACTTGGAAAGGGTCAGGGCAGACAAGACCATTGGTGACAGTATGAAATGGGAAAGCATCTATAGCAGAATGCATGATTGATTTGATAGTCAGAGTAAGGTAGAAACTTCCAGACGGTGGGCTGGGGAGATGGTTCAGCGGTTAAAGGTACTTGCTTGCAAAGCATACCAGCCTGGAGTTCAATTCCAGGTTTGATTCCCCAGTACCTATGTAAAGCCCAATGCACAAGGTGGTACATGCATCTGGAGTTCATTTTCAGTGGCTACAGGGCCTGGCATGTCCACTTTCTCTCTCTCTTTCACTTTCACTCTTTCATTCTGCCTCTTTCTCATAAAAAAATAAATAAAAATAAATAAATAAAACCAGTAACCAGATCCATTTCTATAGATAAATATGGATACAGCCAGGTTTGGATGTGTCTCCACATTTCTTGAGACACAAGCTTTCTCTGCAGCTCAGGCTGGCTTGGAACCCATGATGTAGCTCAGGCTGAAACTCCTAATCCTCCTGCCTCATAGTCTCCAGTGCTGACATTGCAGGCATGTGCCATCACACCCAGCTTCCCTGCACCTTTGTGCAGAATGGAGGCAACTTACCTTTCCTGGAAGTACTTTTGGATGGCAGCTAGCTTGTGAGAAATCATGTATCTCCATGAAAAGGTCTTAATTACTGAGTTACTAACATGGGATACCAACAAGAAAATGGAGCTAGCAAGATTAAAAGTAGTGTTGATGTGTGTTAAGAAGGAGGGGGATCTCTTGCAGATTTCACTCCTCAGAAGCTCGACCTCATGTCAATGTTTTTTTCCCTCTATTCATTTCCTTGACATCTCCACCCTCCTCTCTCTCCTTCCATGGCCCTTGCATATGCACAGTGTACATTTCATATTTGTGTCCTACAGGTAGGTGAAAGTCTGTTACATTGGAACTGCTCATGGAAGGGCATCATTTGGGATGGCTATTCAGGTTTTCATTACTGTTGACAAAATGCCCGACATAACCAACTTGAAAGAAGAGAGAGAGAGAGAAAGGGAGAAAGGAAGGAAGGAAGGAAGGAAGACATATTTGGGCTCTGGTTTCACAGGATTTCATCCATGGCTGGCTGGACCCACTGATCTGGGCCTGTGATGGGCAGAACATTATGGCACTGGGAGGAGTATGGTGAAGGAGCCCCTCACCTCATAGCAGCCAGTGAGCAGGGAAAGTAGGAGGAAGCCAGGAAGGAGGTGTATCCTTCAGTCAACCTCTCCAGAGCTATTCAGCTGTGGATTTATCAATAGGTTAACCCATCGATGAGGTACTTCCCTCTTCTTCCAATTACCTTTCAGTGGCACCACGTGCTAGAAACCAAACCTTCAACACATGAGCATTTTGGAGAGACACTTGACATCCAAACACAGGGGTTTTGTACAAGTGGGATTCTCTACCCCATTACAGAATTTACTGAATCAGATCTTTAAGGAAAAATGCTGAGCTTGGATTTCAATAAGCTCTCCATGAGAGAGGGGCAACTGCCAGCTAATTCAATAGGCCGGAGTGGAGTTCACATTGCCAGGGACAAGGTGTGTGTGTGTGTGTGTGTGTGTGTGTGTGTGTGTGTGTTCAGAGTGTTAGGAAGCAAAGTACTTCAAATTCAGCTATTAAACAAAGTTGGGGGCTGGAGGGATGCCTTAGCGGTTAAAGAATTTGCCTACAAAGCCAAAGGACCCAGGTTCAATTCCTCAGGACCCATGTTAGCCAGATGCACAAGGGGGCGCACACGTGTGGAATTCGTTTGCAGTGGCTGGAGGCCCTGGCATGCCCATTCTCTTTCTCTATCTGCCTCTTCCTCTCTCCCTCTCTCTCTATCATAAATGAATTAATTAACTTATTTTTTTAAAGTTCAATTTGTTTCATACTTCATACTTTGACTCCTTCAAGTCTGTGAAAATAAAGGGAACAAGTAGAAAACTGCCCGTGTCTTCAAAGACAAATGGAGCTTCC
The DNA here is from genome assembly GCA_036346955.1 of Dipus sagitta. NCBI lineage: Eukaryota > Metazoa > Chordata > Mammalia > Rodentia > Dipodidae > Dipus > Dipus sagitta. The sequence goes on from CM070771.1 coordinate 5,096,174, forward strand.
CCTGGGAGAAAGGACCCCAAGGGCTTGTCAAGTATCTAAAAATTCCATCAAGCTGGAAGGTTTCTCCGATCACCCACACTTCACAGAAAGCTAGCGCCCTCCAGGCCGAGCCCCGGCTCGCTCTCTAGTCCTCCCTGATTATTTCTGCCGTCATCTCTTAAGTCTCGTTATCTTTAATAATCCTCCCCCGAACCACTGGACGTGCACTTGCCTTGGGTGACTTAAAACCATTTTGTGGTTTCATTCTCCACTTGCTGGTTAGGTCTGAGTCTTAAATTCTTAGCTGGAGGAAGAAAATGTGCTTGGTGCAGAGACAGAGCTTTTCCCAGAAGTGAGCACATGGGGGAAAAAAAACAAAAAAACTGATGCCATGTTTCAGGAAGGAAAAAGAAGATGGGGTTTGAGAAGGGAAGGATGAAGCAGAAAATGAGACGGGCATTTAAAGTAGCATGTAATGACGCTTGGTGAGGACCAGCTAATGTCGTCTGGGCAGCTTGCCTGCACATGAAATGCACTTGGAAGCTGTCCTCTACCACTCCGTCCTGAGGGTTTAAGCCAGAGAAAATGGGGTGTGATTAGGTTGGCCGAGGGAGAAGTTTTCACTGTGAGCTAAACTGAGAGAAGCTTCACCGGTGTTGGTAAATACTCAAGATTGATGGGGACATCACTCATTAAGGGGAGTTGGAATGTTGCTGGCCAGAGGCAAATTATCTTGGGCTATTTTAGCCAGCCCCCAAGTGACCATTGATTTACCCACCTTTGTGTGTGACCTAACATCCTGTGATTAGGTAAACCATTTGGAATGTTTGAGCAGAACTCCTAGCTTCCTCCATCCCAAAAGCTAAGAATGTCCAATCAGATAGGCTCTGAGCCCTGGAGCTAAGGAGACGCTTGTTTTCAGACTACCAGCCTGGGTTCGATTCCCCAGTACCCAAATAAAGTCAGACTTAAAAAGTGGTGCATGTGTCTGGAGTTTGTTTGTAGCAGTAAGAGGACCTAGTGCACCCACTGTCTTTTTTTCTTGTAAATAAATAAATTAATTAAAAAAATTATATTATGGGCTGAAGAGATGACTTAGCTGTTAAGGTGCTTGCCTGCAAAGCCTAAGGACCCATGTTCTATTCTCCAGATCCCACATTAGCCCACATTAGCCAGATGCACAAAGGTAAGGCAGGCGCAAGGTTGCACATGCCCACTAGGTGGCAGAAGCGTCTGGAGTTCAATTGCAGTGGCTGAGTCCCTGGTGCACCAATTCTCTCTCTCTAAAATAATAATAAAAAAAACTTAAATTTTTTTTATATTTAAAAAACATCTGAGACCTGAAGCAGAGATTCCTCACTTTGTTTCCATCAATGGTTTTGAAAACTGTCTTGGTTGATAATCTTCTGTGTTCTACTATAAATGCTTCATGAAACTGTTACCATATTGGAACATGGAATTCGGGCTAACTTAAATCTCTGTTTTTGGGCCTACAGGGCTCTAGAACAAACCATCTCTTACTCTGTTTGAGGTGAGAACCAAAGCCCTCCTTTGTGAAGGATACTGAGAAACACTACAGGCAACAGGACTTTCCCTACACATTTGAACATTAGGTTTCCACCAGCTTGGTGGTTCTATTTTAGGAAGTGAGGCCATATGATAGGAAGTGGGTCACTTTGGGGGGAGGGATTGAGGCTTACACCTAGCTCCACTTCCCGTTATGTTCTTTCTGCTTCCTGATCCACCCTAGGCGAGCAAGGTCCAGATGCCACAGCCAAGAGCCGCTCCTCCCACCATGATGGACTGTAACCCCTGCACCCATGAACCGATGTATAATCCTCCCTCCCTTGAGTTGCTTCTCAGCTTTCAGTCGCAGAGAGGAGAGAGGGAGCTGACAGACCACAACAGAGAGTCTGCTGCTCTGCTCTCAAAGTCCTTTAGAGCAGGGCTGGGGAGGGGGCTAAGTGAGTAAAAGCACTTGCTATGCAAGCATGAGGACCTGAGTTTGATCCCCAGAAATGTTGTAAAAAGCTGGGCATGGCCATGCATTGCCTGTTACCCTAGCATTGAGGGAGGTGGAGACAGGAGGATCTCTGGGATCACTGGTCGGTCAGCTTAACCAAAACATGGCCAGCTCCAGGTTCAGTGAGAGACTCTGTTTCCAGAAAATAAGGTGGAAGAGTGATTGAGGAGGACTCCCAGCATCTTCCTCTGTCATAGGGTGTGTGTATCTACACACACACACACACACACACACACACACAGAAACAATTATACACCTCACTTTTTATAGAAGAGTGTATTTTGCTGTTTTTTGTTGTTGTTTTTTTTTTGGCTCTTTCTCCCCTAGGCTACTTTGGCATGGTTCCCATGCCGCCATCTTAACCGAAAGTCAAACATCTTTGAAGCCATTGCTGTTAAGAAGACATAAGTGTCTGGCAAACACAGGAAGGAGTGTCCGACTTTTTAACCCTGCAACACAATGCTGCCATCTACAGAGTTCGTGCCTGAGCACCATGCAATCAAGCTATAAAGAGTGAAAACTGCAGGGCTGGAGAGATGGCTTAGTGGTTAAAGCACTTGCTTACACAGCCTGTCGGCTCTGGTTCAATTCCCCAGCCACCCATATAAAGCCAGATGGGTATTTGTTTGCAGTAGCAAGTGAAACACACACACACACACACACACACACACACACACACACACACACTCATCACAAATAAATAATTTTAAAACACTAAAAAATAAAATAAAATAGAGCAAAAAGCCACCTTGTAATGTCTTAAGTAAGTTTATGATTTTGTGATGGGCTTCAGTGGATGAACATCCAGACCTGACAGTGCTTGTGGGAAGAAGGAATTTATTTCAGGCTTACAGGTCCAGGGAAAATTCCATCAGTGGTGAAGAAGCTGACTCCCTTTCACAAATCCAAGCACAGGAAAACAACCGCCAGCCAGCAAACACCAAAAGTGACAAGCACAGACGCCACCAGAGTTCACCCTGCTCTCCACACCTTTCAACTGGAATCACATCTGCCCCCAAACACACCGGGCTGGACCCCCAGGATCTACCCCCAGTGACCCCCCCACCCCCTTCTCTAGCCAGACTGCTGGAAGACCCAAGCTACAAGCTTAATAAAGCACCTGGGTCTATGGAGGACACACACGTTCAAACCACCGCACTGTGCTTGGTCAGGGAAGCCCACACCTGATCTACCCCAATATCTTATAAAGAGCGGGGACCTTCTAGTTCATTTGGTCACCATAGCAGCTTTGAAGCAGATGGGAATCGGAGCGCATCACTTCGATTCGGTGCCTATTTGAGAATGCTGTGCCATGTGTTTAGGGGAAAAGATTGCACGTTTCTGGTTGCCTGTGGGATAGTTACATCATGTTAGGTGGAATCATGACCTGGCCGCTGTCTTTATCTGAAAATTAAGTATGATCTAAGGAGATGTGGCTGGATGTCAAGTTGACAAAGGGTGGTGTGGGCTTGTCATTATTAAGTTCTGCCGTCAACTTCACCAGATTAGGAATCCAGAGACATCCCTCTTGGGCAGGTCTACGAGGAAGGCTTCCAGGAAGGAATAGCTGAAGGAGGAAGTCCCTCCTCCAAAGCGGGCAGTCCTTCCGGTGGTGGTCTATATATGAGAAAGCTCTGAAAGGACACAGCTCCTTTTTGTTCTACCTGGATGCCTGTGCTACTCCTGGTGGGTGCCTTTTACCTGGCTCCCCACCCCCCTTATTCATTTATATGTTCATCTGTCCAGTCTGGCTATCCTTTGTCAGCACTGGAAGCACGTTTCCTCAGTTTTCCCACATGGACGGAAGACCAGCGGTTCTGTAGCATTCTCCAGGCCTTCAGTGCTGGCTTGGGACTGCTGAGGCATCCAGCCATGGGCACTGAGGAGCTACTGGATTCCTTGGCTCTCGGGCCTGCAGACTGCTATTACCGGACTGCCTTAAGATAATCCAACAAATTCCCCTTTTAAGGTCGATTCATTCCATCAGTCCTGGTCCTCTTCCGCACTGATTAATACAGCTGGCCTTAAACTTGAGCAATTCTGTCCTGGCCTTCCAGAAGTGCACGAACCAGCATTTTGGCGTATTTATTTATTTTAGCATGCATGTAGTATGTGCAGCATATGGTGTGCACATGATGTGTGTATACATAGTGTACATGTGTGTGTGTAGATGTGTGTATCCCATGTGTGTGCAAGCATGCAGTGGCCCAAAGTGTCCTCCTCTGTTGCTTGTCTGCATTGTTTCCTTGGGACGGAGTCCCTCGCTGATCCTGGAGCTGCTGTTTTTTAGTCAGACTGGCTGAGCAGTGTGCCCCAGAAATCGTCCTGTCTCAACACTGGGGTTCCAGATGTGCCTGGCCATCCAGCTATTTACATGTGTGCTGAGGATCAAACTCGGGCCCCTCCCCGGCTCTCGCACTTGTGCAGCAAGTGCTCTTACCTGCTGAGCCGCCTCCCCAGCCCTGATTTACTTTGTACTCACCACACCTGCTGTTTCCCAAGCTGACCTTGAAGTCACTCTGCAGCCCAGGCTGCACTTGAACTCACAGCAATCTCCCTGCCTCAGTGATCCGCCACTGGGGTTTATTATTATTATTTTTTTCCACTTACCAAGCTCACCTACTTTTCCAAGTTGGCCTTGAACTTGCTCTGTATCTCACAGTGGCCTTGACCTTGTGATCCTCTGCCTCAGCCTCCTCAGTAGCTGGGATTACACCCTATACACCCCTTCCTGGCTTGCTTTTTAAATCTCTCTCTCTCTCTCCCTCCCCCCCCTCTGTGTGTGTGTGTGTGTGTGTGTGTGTGTGTGTGTGTAAGTGTGGGCACACACATGCCACAGCACATGTCCAGAGGTCAGAGGACAACTTCAGGTGTCAGTCTTCAAGCCCTTCCACCTTGTTTGGGACAAGGGTCTCTCTTGTTCGCCACCGTGTGGTGCCTGGCTGGATGAACCATGAACTCCTGAGGGGCCTCCTGTCTCTGCCTTCCATTTCACTGTAGGAGTGCTGGGATTACAGAAGCTCATTGCCACGTCCGGTTTATACGTGGGTTCTGAAAATCCAAACTCACGTCATCTTGCTTGCACAGCAAGGCCGTTACCCACTGGGCCATCTTCCCAGCCCCCTTCGTGACTGGTCTTTACCTTTACAAGAAGACTCCAGGTCCACCTAGGATAAGCCTGGAATCCAAGATCTCGGGCTGTACCTTGATCTGACTTCTTCCTCTAACTGCCACTTAGGAATTTGGGGAAATTACCGCATTTTCTCTGAGGCTCACTTTCTCTGTCTGTAAAAGGAGCTGTTGATAACTGCTTGGGGCTTTGGAAGAATTGCTACAAGGGCCAATGACGTAATGCAGTAAAAGCTGTACCCCACTCAGGCAGACGAGCACAGGGTCAGTTTGGTAATCCACACACCACGCACCCTTAAAACCTAACAATGAGCCGGGTGTGGTGGCGCACGCCTTTAATCCCAGCACTCGGGAGGCAGAGATAGGAAGATCACCATGAGTTCGTGAGTTCCAGGCCACCCTGAGAATACACAGTGAATTCCAGGTCAGCCTGGACTAGAGTGAAACCCTACCTCGAAAAACCACACACAAACAAAAAAAAACTAACAATGCATTTATCACCCTGGGACACCCCCGCCCCCGCAACCTGTCTTAAGCTGCATGTGTACCCTGCTTCAGACCAATGCCCAGAGCCTGGAAACCCCTGGGCCACACAAGTCCACCAGTCACACATCCATAAGTGGCCAAGAAAAACCTAGGTGTTCGTGTTGTGTGCTTATTTTCTCCTCCTGTTTCCTGCAGCCTCCAGTGCACAGCTGACAGGACCTCAGATGCCCCCAGCCCTTTCCTTTGCTTCTTTCCTTCATTAGTACATTCTTTTTTTTTTTAATTTTTAATTTTTTTTAAATTTTTCTTTATTTATTTGAGAGAGAGAAACAGGCAGGGAGAGAGAGAGAGAATGGGCACACCAGGGCCTCCAGCCACTGCAGACAAACTCCAGACGCATGCGCCCCCTTGTTCATCTGGCTTACATGGGTCCTGGGGAATCGAACCTGGGTCCTTTGGCTTTGCAGGCAAGCGCCTTAAACATTAAGCCATCTCTCCAGCCCTCATTAGTTCATTCTTAACTGCGGCTAGACTCACCTTTCTAGAGCACTCAGTGTGCATTAAAGCTCCCTGTGGCCTCCCTGTACAGGTCCTCATTGCAGGGACAGCGGGCTCCAGCTCCCAAGGAGAGACCATAGCTCACTCCTAATTACCTTCCATCCTCTGTACCTAGCCGGCCCTGTCACCCTTCTCCCGGTGTTATTCTTTGGATGTGAAATGTCCCCTCCACGCTTGAATGTTTGGTCTCTAGATGGTGGTGGTGTTTGGGGAGTTTGTGGAACCTTTGGGGTATAGACCACTAGGGGCAGACCTTAAAAGTTATAATCTGACCCCACCACTCCCTGCCTGAGCTCTCTGCTTCCTGCTCCATGTTATGTAACAAACAATGGGGGGGGGGGGGGGACACAGTCCCTCAGCCTCTCCCTTCCCACCAGGATGGCCCAACCCAAACTTTATCTTCAAATGAAGTTTTCTCATGGGATCTTGTATTCAAAGAGTCTAGTCCTTTGTTTTATTTTATATTTTATTTATTCATTTGAGAGTGAGAAAAAGAGGCGATATATATAGAGAGAGAATGAGAGAATGGGCGCACCAGGGCCTCCGGCCACTGCAAACGAAATCCAGACACATGAGCTACCTTGTGTATCTAGCTTACCTGGGTCCTTAGGCTTCGCAGGCAAGTGTCTTAACCACTAAGCCATCATTCTAGCCCCTTAGTATTTTATTTTATATTTTATTATTTTATATTATTTTATTGTAATGGTGAGCCCAGGGCCTCACACACGCTAAACATATACCTTACCAATAGACTATACCCTTAGCTTCTCTCTCTTTTTTAAATTAAAATTATTTACTTATTAATTGAAATGTGTGTGTGTGTGTGTGTGTGCAGGGGTGTTATAGGATCTCTTGCCACTACAAGCTAATGCTCACCCAACTTTATAAGGTTAGCTGGGGAATTTAACCTGGGCACTCAGGGTTTATAAGACCCTTTAACCTCTGAGTCATCTCTCCAACCCCTCTCTTTTTTTATTAATGGCTAAATCCAAAACTTAAATCAAAATAAGTCCTTTTAAAAGATTTTTTCCTTAATTAATTAATTAATTAATTTACTTATTTCTGTTTTTTTGAGGTAGTGTCTCACTTTAGCCCAGGCTGACCTGGAATTCACTATGTCATCTCAGGCTGGCTTCAAACTCACAGCGATCCTCCTACCTCTGCCTCCTGAGTGCTGGGATTAAAGGCGTGCGCCACCATACCAGCTAAGTTTTTTCTTTGTGTGTGGGTGTGGTGTGCATGCGTAGATGTATGTGTATTTACGTGTTTGTGTACGCATGTGGAGGACAGAGGTTGGCATGCATGCACACACAAGTGCATATGTACCCATACACATGTGCTTATCCACACACACACACACACACACACAGAGAGAGAGAGAGAGAGAGAGAGAGAGAGAGAGAACCCTAAAAGCTTGCTAACTAACCCCATGTACTAAAAGACTTCTGCCTTCTGGCAGGACCCAGGTTTGTAAGCTTTAGTGACAAGCTCTTTCTCTTTATTTTAACACTGCTCCACTTGGCAAATGACGGGCAGTGGCTCTGAGAGTTCTTCCTGGAGACAGCAGTCTGCTCAGACCTTGACACTGGCCAGCTGGGTGACTGTGGATATAATGAGTTCATCATTGCGCTGGCTTTGGTGTGGATGTCGGAAGCTGGGCTGCGTGTCTGTGGAGGCGCTGGTTCCCACGGGACTCGTTGCCCCGCTCCAGCTCTGCCTCAGTGAGTTTCAGGAACGTCAAAACTAAGCTCTACCAGGCTCTGCTCAGGTGGTTCTCACAGCAAGCCAGAGCTACCTGGCTTGAGAGCTGTCATCACTGTAGAATGCATGCAGGGCCCATCTTCTACTGGTCACTGTGGTCTGAATGTGATGTGTTCCCCACAGGCTCATGTGTCTGAACACTTGGTGGCTGGGCAGGGGTGGAGCCCTTTAAGAAGCGGGGTCTTGCTGAAGGACGTGGAACTGGGTCGCTGGTGGTGGGCCTTGAGGTTTCAGAGCCCAGCCTCAGGACCTGTCTGCCCTCTACTTCCCGGTCCATTGAGACAGGAGGATTTGAGCCACACATCCCCACGGCCATGAATGCCACCATACCTTCCCTGCCATTATGTATCTCCTCAAACTGTGAGCCACGATAGACCTTTCCTCCTTTGAGTGGCTTCTGGTTAGGCATTTGGTCACAACAATGCAAAAAGTAACGGTTATCGACTATGAAGTCGACTACTGACTGACAGCCTAAAATGGGCCAAGACAAGTGGCAAGCCTGGCAACCGGACTTTGGATCCTCCAGAGCCCACGTAAGCTGGACGCAAGCAGTGCCTCACGTCTGCAGCCTTAACGGGACCACAGCAGTGGGAGGCGGCACCGGGAGAATCCCAAAGCGCATGGGCCAGCTAGACCTGCATTTCACCCTCAACACCTACACAAAGCTGGAAGCAAAGTGACGCACGTGTCTGCAATGCTTACGTCCCCACAGCAATGGCAGGTGGAGCCAAGCAGCAGTGCCAAGAGAGAAAAACGTGTCTCAAGAAGGTGGAAGAAGAGAAGCACCCCACAGTTGTCCTCCAACTTCCATATGCACAGCATGGCGCATGCACACACACACACATGCCATACATACATCATACACACACACACACACCATACATACATCATACACACGCACAGGCACACCATACATCCATCATACACATGCACACACACACACACACACACATATCCATACACACTAAATAATAAAAATAGGAAAATATTTTTAAATAACATGATTTTAAAAAATTTAAATTAAAGAAAATTTTCCTACAGTTCATCTGTTAGAGGTTTCCAAAAGAAGAAAAAAAAATCCTTTTATTTTTATTAAAAATTTTTTTTTGTTCATTTTTGTTTATTTATTTGAGAGTGACAGAGAGAGAGAGAGAGGCAGATATAGAGAGAGAGAATGGGCACGCCAGAGCCTCCAGCCACTGCAAACAAACTGCAGACACGTGCGCCCCCTTGTGCATCTGGCTAATGTGGGTCCTGGGGAATCCAGCCTCGAACCGGGGTCCTTAGGCTTCACGGGCAAGCGCTTAACCGCTAAGCCATCTCTCCAGCCCATTTTATTTTATTTTTAAACAAAGTCTCAACTCTCTTTAAAAACCTCTCCTCCACTGGCCACCAGCCTCAGCTCTACATTCACCTTCTCCATCAACCCAAGGAGACACGTTTTATTTTAGGAAAGTCACAGGGCAGGCCAGCAGGGAGCAGATGGCATAGGGGAAATATCGTACCCTTTTCATTTGGATGGGCATGAGACACCTATCACGCAGGCCCAGGTGACCAGGCAGGTGCACACTTGGTAGCCTGACTGGAACGCTGTGAACTTCAGCAAGGATGACTGTCCTGGGAACCTTGGATTAGACTGCAAAACTCTTTCTGACCTTCCACTGTGCCCAGACAATTTTTGTATCTATATATGGCTACCATGGCGAATTGATTAGAAAATTAAGACTCAGAGAGGTTAAACAACATTCTGAGAGTCACACAGTGTATTAGTGACTTTCCTTGCCATTATGACAAAATGCCTGACAGAAGCAAAGCAATTAATTTTGGCTCATGGTTTCTGAAGGCTCAGTCCATGGTCACTTGGTCCCATGAGCTAGGGAAGAGCATCTTGGCAGCTGGACTGTGTGGTCAGGGGAGCTGCTCACATCATGGCTGACCAGGAAGTATAGAGTAAGACAGGACATGGCCAGGGATAGTACGGCTCCCAGGACCCTCCCCTGGTGACTTGACTCTTCCTGCTAAGTTTCACCTCCTAAAGTTTCCAGAACCTATCCAGGCTATAACACCCGGTCAGTTGACACAGCGCTAGGAACATAACCCATACACCCGAGCCAGAGATCTTCCTTGACATTCACCTGTCTTATCCACCGTATCAAAGCACTGAATGGTGCAGAGTAGCTAAGCCTTGTCTTTCACAGAAACTATTTATTCCCCGGTTAATGATTATTGCTTTACCTCCCTCCCCCATACACGTTGTCAGAATGCCTAGAAAAACCTTGGCAGCTGCTATTCCGTTTAGAGACAACACTGGAGGAGGAAGGGAGGATGTGTCTTGAGAGGGTTCACATACACATTCCATATGATTTCACTGGCAAGGAGATAGAAAATGAAGGAGGGAGATGGATACGTCTCAGCTTCAGGAAAGGACCTTTGGGAGACAAATGAAGACATCAGGGTAGGGCTGTACCAGGTAATCCTGGGTTCAAGTCCGTAACCACTGTTTGGCCTGGGGCAAAAGACTTGAGCTGAACCTCAACTTCCTCATCTGTAACCCCGGGAGAAAAAGACCTTACATCTCAGAGCCATGCTGAGGGCTCAGTCCAGCATGCAAACAAGTGATCAGAACTTGTCAGGCATGTTTGTGATGGTTCATATTCATTGTTAACCTGACAGAAACTAGAATCGCCTAGGTATGAGCCGCTGGGCGTGCCTGTGAGAGTTTATCTTGACTAGGTTAACTGAGGTGTGAAGACCCACCTTAACTGTGGTTACGCCAATCCACGGGCTGGGGTCCTTGAGGAGACAATGATGGGAGCACCAGGATTCATCTCTCTCTGCTTCCTCCCTGTGGACTGAGTGTGACCAGCTACCTCAAGCTCCTGGTACCATGCATTCCTTACCAGGATGGACTGTAACCTCCAACTGTGAGCTGAAATAAACCCTTGCTCTCTTGAGTTGACTTTGGTCCCAACAAGAAAGTAGCTAATAGTATGCTGGACGGCACCCTTCTAGCCCTTTTCCTTTGGACTATGTCCATATCAAATCAGCAGGCAATAGATGAATTTTAGGCAAGCATTCAGATTTAATTTATATTCCCAGACATTGACTAATGTCCCAAGAATGATGACTAAGGATCCAGTAACAGATGGATAGATGATTCAGCCACAAGACCATTAGCTCGGTAGCTGCCAGCAACTGAAACCAAATAATAAGAAACAAAAATTTACCCCAGGGCCACTCATCTACTGATCTCAAACAGCAGGGTGGGTGTGACAGGGGCATGCCCACAAGCCCCCCCCCCCCCGCCCCAGCGTACAGGAAGGTGAGGCAAGAGGACTGGGCGGCCACCAGGAAGCTAGTGGGCCCGCTAGCCTGGTGAACACAGCAGTGAACGGGAGACCCTGCCTCAAACAAGGTGGAAGGCAAGGAGTAACACTCCAGACTTGTTCTCTTGGGCTGGAGAGATAGCTCAGTGGTTAAAGGGACTTGCCTGCAAAGCCTGACAGCCCGGGGCTCAATTCCTCAGCACCCACATAAAGCCAGATGCACAAAGTGGCACATGCATCTGGAGTTCCTTTGCAGTGGCACAAGGCCCTAGCATGCCCAAATTCTCTCTCTCTCTCTTTCTCTCTCTCTCTCTGTCTGTCTGTCTCTTTCTCTCAAATTAAATAAATATTTTTAAAAAGTTGTCCTCTGACCTCCAGATAATACCTTTGCACATGCGTGCACAAGTACACACACACACACACACACACACACTCTCTCTCTCTCATACACACATACTCACATACCACATAAACACAAAGATGATAAAAATTTAAAAAGAAAACAACAAAACATGAGCCGACCATGTAGCTCAGTTGGTAGAGTGCTTGCCCAGCATGAGCGGAGCCCTGGGTTCCACCCCCAGCACTGCCTAAGCAGATGTGGTAGTGTATGCCTCTGCCCTAGCACTTGGGAGGTAGAGGCAGCAGGCTCAGGAGTTCAAAGTCATCCTTGACTACATCCTGAGTCTGGGGATAGCCTATCTTGAAAAAGAACATCGTGGAGAAAGTAGAGATGGAGAAGGAAGAGGAAGCGAGGAGAAGAAAAAGGAGAAGGGTTTGACGTAAAAATAAACAACAACAAAAGCCAGAGTAGAAGAAACCCACCGTATCTTTCCAAAATGGGCTTATTAATTTAGACCTGGGTTTCCAGGCTTTCGTCCAGGGCTTCTGCCATGGAGACTGTCAACATAGTTTTCACATGGAGACGGTACTTTATCCCGCCCTGGGAAGATGGCACATTAGGCACAATAGGCAAACCTACCTCCTTCAAACTCCGTTTGGCAGTTCCCCGAGGTCTCATTCAGACTCTCCTCCTCATTGATGATGATGTTCTCAATGTCCTTCATGGTCAGGTGATCCCGGAAGGCATGGTACAGGATATGCTTCAGCTCCTCCAGGGTTATCCTCTGCATGTCAAACTGGAGGGAAGCAACAGCGAGACGCTGTGAACACACGTCTCAGCTCACGCATGGCCAGCACGCCCTTAAGCTTCTCTCAGGAAAACCCACCCCAGCTTCTCGGGATACCAGATGAGCAATTATCCATCCTGTTCAGACCCAAGAGTAATTGTGAACGTGTAGGGACTTATTGGGAATACAGTTGAGTGGGGTATATACCCCCCTCTACTGAGACTCTTGCAGGAAAGGAAAAGCCACCTGCCTGTTGGGTTTGCCACTCAGCCAGCCATCTGCTGCCAACCACACCTCCTGTACCTGCACTGTACCACACTTTAGAGCGTGCATATGTTGTTAAAAACCTCTCCTTTTCCAAGGAACCAATAATTTCCATCTTGCTTTTCCTTCAAACAATGAATTTAAAAAAAATTTTTTTTTCTTCAGATCTCTATCTTCCCCACCAAAGCTCAGGAAGCATTGTAGAAGACAGGGTGGAAAGACTATAAGAGCCTCAGGGTGGGTGGGAACAGCCTGGTACACCCTGTTTCCCCTATCCCTGCAGAAACTGACTGAGAACACTTGGTCCCCACAATCTATACCAATAACCCCACCAAAGACCCTCCACAGAATTGGATCAGGGGAGAGGGGGTCTATGTGTGCAATCTTTTTATTAAAAAAATTAAATTTAAAAGTCTTTTTCTAGTTTTTTTTCTGCATGTGTATGTGTGTGTGGTCTATGTACATGTATATGCCTGGTGGTATATATGTGGGTGGACATGCGTGTAGATGCATGTGGAGACCACAGGTTAACATCAGGTATCTTCTTCAGCTACTCTTCATCTTATTCTTTTTTATTTATTTGAGAGAGAGAGAGAGGGAGGGAAGAAGATGGAGAGATGGAGATGGAGAGGGAGAGAGGGGGGGAGAGGGAGAGAGAGAATGGGCGCGCCAGGACCTTCAGCCTGCTGCGAATGAACTCCATATGTGTGCGCCCCCTTGTGTACATGTTTGACATTGCATACTTGCATCACTCTGCGTCTGGTTTATGTGGAACCTGGAGGGGTTGGAACGTGAGTTCTTAGGCTTTGCAGGCAAGCGCCCTAACCCCTGAGCCATCTCTCCAGCCCCATCTTATTCTTTAATACAGGGTCTCTCTCACTGAACCTGGAGCTGTCTAACTAGGATAGACGAGTTAGTCAGAGCACCGTAGAGAGCCTCCTGTCACTGTCTCTCTGGATTTGTGGGTACACGCCACCACATCTGGCTTTTACATGGGTGCCAGAGATTGAACTCAGGTCCTCATGCTTGGATGGCAAGCCTCTTATTCACTGAGTCGTCTCTCCAGACCCATGGTTTTAAAAGTTTTCACCATCTTCTAAGAACCGGTGATCCCCGTCCTGCTTTGAGTATGTACTTAAGCTCATGCCTGCTATGGTTGTGGGATGTGGTCTGTCTCTCCAAGGGTTCGTCTATCGGAACCTTGGTGCTTAGCATGGTGGTGTTGCCCTGGGGGAATCTTCAAGAGGTGGGGCCTGGTAGAAGGTGGTTAAGTCATTGGGGTTTGTTGCCTTTAAAGAATCCCTGTGCTGGAAAGTGTGGCACAGCGTCAAGTACCTGAAATGAGATTGAAAGCGGTGTTCATTTCAGAAACCCAGCTCAAGTCCATTCTCACAAGTGTAAGTTGTTACAGCCCAGCCTGAACCCTGAATTGTTCTCTGGCTTCCTGCCTCACTGTGTGTCCCTTCTGCATGCGCTCCCTCTACACTGACGTCTGCCACAAGGCCATCACCAGAAGCCAGCGCCAAACTCTTGCCCCTCTAAAACTGTGAGCTGTCTTTTCCTTACAAGGTATTTGTGATGGTTACTCTCTGGTTGACAACTTGACGGTATTTAGAATCACCATGGAAGTAAATCTCTGGGCATGTGTGGAGGGGATTTGAGTAGACTAGGACCTATCCTAACTGTGGAAGACACCGTTCAATGGGCCTGGCCTGAATAAAAAGGAAAAGTGAGCTGAGCACCAGCCCCCATTTCTCTACTTTCCTCCCTGCTGATGTGATCTCTCTCTCTGTTCCTCCCATGCTTTCCACACCATGAACTCCCCTCCCCCAAAAGTAAGCTAAGCTAAATCCTTTCCTTCCTTAAACTTCTGGTCAGATATTTTGTCCAAGCAACAAGAAAGCAACTGAGGACTGGAGGGATGGCTTAGTGGTTAAGGTGTTTGCCTGCAAAGCCAGAGGACCTAGGTTCAATTCCCTAGGACCCACATTAGCCTGATGCACAAGGTGCTTCACGTGTCCGGAGTTTGTTTGCAGTGGCTGGAAGCCATGGCGCACCCATTCTCTCTTTCTCTCTCTCTCTCCCTCTGTCAAATAAATAAATAAAAGTTATATATATATAAAGAGAGCAACCAATACAGTATTTTGCTACAGGAATGCAAAGTATATTAACATAATATCCTCATATGTCTTTTTTATTTTGTTTGTATTTATTTGAGAGACAGAGAGGGAGAGGGAGGAGAAAAGAGTGAAAGAAAGAGAGAGAGAATAGGCATGCTAGGGCCTTCAGCTGTTGCAAATGAACTCCAGACATATGTGGCACCTTGTGCATCTGTCTTATATGGGTCCTGGAGTATCGAGTCTGGGTCCTTTGGCTTTGTAGGCAAGTGCCTTAACCACTAAGCAATTTCTCCAGCATATCTTTGAATATCTTGTTCCAATGTCCTTAATCAGATAAAATAGATGTTCACAGCCATGTTCATAAAGAATAGCTGGCAGGGGCTGGAGAGATGGCTTAGTGGTTAAGGTGTTTGCTTGCAAAGCCAAAGGATCCCGGTTCGATTCTCCAGGACCCACATAAGCCAGATGCACTAGGGGGCGCATGCATCTGGAGTTTGTTCGCAATGGCTGGAAGGCCTGGTGCGCCCATTCTCTCCCTCTCTCTGCCACTTTCTCTCTTTCAAATAAATAAATAAAATATATTAAAAAAAAAAGAATAGCTGGAGGAGAGGTGTAGAATTCCCTGTTATGTTCTATCCTTCTCCGTGACAGAACTATGTCTCCCTACTCAATTTATGTCACATTTGATCATGTCATGTTCTTAGGAAATAAAATATGAGTTGAACTCCCATAAGCCGTATACATCACGTGACTCTATTGTTATAGGTACAGGTTGCAGGGGGCAGAGGCACCTGCTGAGATTTCCAGGTTTTTGTGTCCTGAGACAAAGAGCTGCACCGGGGACACGTGGTAAGGTATTATGAATAAAGAGTTCATTAAGAAAGAGGAAGACACTCCTGAGAATGGGAGTGGACTAGTGAGCTGAGAGAAGGCACACACTCAAAAGAACTGGACCAGGAGTCTCGTGGCCCTTCATAGGTCATTTACACAGCGCCTGCCTCTCCCATCAGAGGTAAGGATGTCCAGGTCTTTGTCAACTGGCTTCTTTCATATGTTAATCCCGCTGCCTCCCTTGGAATTCTTACTCTGTAAAACAGAGAACTTCTGGTCACTGCAGACATGACCTCTAAAGGGACTAGGGGACCCTAGTCTCTTCCTCTCCTTCTCTCTGATGTCCTAGACATGAAATGAGTATTTGAATCCCCCACACTCTCCACCTCATACATGTACACAGATTCAAAACTATCTAAGTGCTTCCTGAAATATATTAACGCTTATGAAAAGGTTTTACGTCATGTTAGCTATGTTTGTTTCTTGTCTGTGTGAATTCTGTTTTGTCTCTCTTTTGATTTGTAAACCTTTTGTGTTATATGTTAGAGGCATGCCTCTTAGAAGGGAATAGACTTATGTATTAAAAAAAACCCTCAGATTTGGGGAGGTGGCTTAGTGCCTAAAGTACTTGACTAACATGCAGAAAGCTCTGGTTTCCATCCTCAGCACAGCCTTAAACTGAGGGTGTTGGTGCACATCCGTAATCCCAGCACTGGGGAGATAAAAGTAGAAGGGTCAAGAGTTCAAGGTCACATAGTTTGTTCCAGGTCAGTCTGGGATACATGAGATCCACCTAAAAAAAATAATAATTCAGATTTGAGAGTCTTTGCTTTCCAACAGTGGAAACTAATTCCATTTTCATGTTATTGTAGGATATTTTGGTTCTGTTTTATTATTTTATTTCCTGATTCTCAGTGTTTATGATCCGGATCGTTTCCTCTGTCTTTTGTATGAAGTGTTTATGATTGTCCTTGTTTCAATTAAAGTGGGAGATATCTTTCCATTTATCAGACATAGTACTTAGACTATCATTCTTATTTTTTAATATTTTATTATTTTTTAAATTTATTTATTGAGGGGGAGGGAGGGAGGAAGGGAGACAAGGGGTAGAGGGAGAGAGAATGAGAATAAATGGGACAACAGGGCCTCCAGCCACTGCAAACGAACTCCAAACTCATGCGCCATCCTGTGCATCTGACTTGCATGGGTCCTAGGGAATTGAACCTAGGTCCTTTGGCTTTGTAGGCAAGTGACTTAACCACTAAGCCATCTCTCCATCTCCCATCATTTCTTAAGTTATCAAATTCAGAAAAGCAAAACTGCATCATCTCTATTGTCCTTCTACATGATAAAAAAAAAAAGTTAGCTACCTCTCATTTTCCCAACTCTTACCCACCACTTCTCAGTCATTGTGAATTTAATTTGAGATGTAGAATGACACATTTTCCACTCATTGTGTCTTTTACCAGAACAGCATTTAGCTTTTGCATTTAATCTCATCACACAGTTCATAACTACTGTTGCTACTTCATTATAGTTAATTGACTTCAATCCTCATGTCCAATTTTCTAGGACTGTCCTATCTCTGAGAGTCTAATTATCATGCTGTTATCTGCTAGGGAGATATGTTTAAAAAAATAGTTGATGATGGAGCATTTGTGCTTATTATGTTTTCTGAGCTCTTATAATTTAACAATACTCTTCCCCTACTCTCCCATGGTAGAAATCTTGGTTTGGTATAAAATTCTAAAACTGCACAAACGTTCCATTGGAAACCGGGCTAGTGTATGAGTTACTTTTCTTGTTGTCCTGACCAAAGCAACTTAAGCAAGGAAAGGTTTGTCTTGGCTTACAGTTTGAGGGGACATGGTCCATCATGGCGGGGAAGGCATGGAGGCAGGAGTGTGAGGCAGCTGCCGTCAGGAGGCAGAGAGAGAGGGTGAATGCTGGTGTTCAACCAACTTTTTCCTTTTTATTCAATGTGGGACCCAAGTCCATGGAATAGTGCCACCCATAGGGTGGGTCTTCCCACCTCAGTTAATCCCAATCTAGAAACTTCCACACAGAGTTGCCCAAAGACTTGTTTCCATGGTTATTCTAAATCTTGTCAAGTTGACAATAAGAGATTAAACACCAGAGCTAACATCCCTAGTTCCTTCTTTTTTTTTTTTTTTTTTTTTTTTTTGCCATGGAGGAGGATCTAAGAGATTGGTGGGTGGGCCCAGTTTCTCTCTGAAGATCATGCATCATTAGTAGGAATATTTCTCTACCTCTGATACTAAAAGGTGTTTCATGCACTATATTGAGGAATATGTTTTTGCACTAATCTTGGCTGGAGTTTAGTGAGGACTTTTAATTTTTATACCACCATTATGTTCCACCCTGTTCATAGAGATGATGTTGACTCCTGTTCTCTTGTTGTAGACATGGAATTTCTCTAGACCCCAAGTCTACTGGTTTGGAGATTCTATGGGAGTGGGTCTGAACAGCCCGGATTCTGATACTTGTTCAAGTGTATTATAAGAAGGACAGGTACAGACAGAGGGGTTGATGAACCACTCAGCATGGATAGTACCTGTGACTCTGAAGCAAAGAAACTCTTTTTCTCAGAAGCTCTCTGTTTTCTTCTGGGCAGTTACTGTGTCCAAGACATGGGGAGAGGGGCACACAGTTGGGGTAAAAATCCTGCCTTTTGGGGATAACATTTCCTAGTTTATTCTCAGAGGCACGTGGTCTCAAGTACAAGCTGGTTCCTCCTGGTCCACTTCCACCTTTCCAGAGGCAACTTTTGGGGGGACAATATTGTTGTCCCAATCTTCCTGACACTTGCTGCCAAAGCTCTCTCATTGCTCTTCTCCCTGAAAGCATTTATTTATTTAGTTGGTTTGTCATGTTTTTTTTGAGACAAAGTCTCATACTGCAGCCAAGGCTGGCCTTGAACTCTTGGTACTCCACCTGCTTCGGTCTCCCAGGTGCTGGTATTATAGGCCCAAATCACCATACCCAGCTTGCAAGTTTGGTTTTTGTTTGTTTGTTTGCTTGCTTTTGGTTTGTGTATGTGAGTGGACACACATGTGTACAGGTGTGTGTATGTGTACATGCGTGTGTGTGGAAGCTAGTATCTTCCTCAATTGCTGTCCATCTTATTGTTTGAGACAGAGTCTTTGACTACATATAGAACTCCCAATTTGGCTAGGACAGCTAGCCAGTGAGCCTGTCTCTACCTCCCTAGTGCTGGGACTGTATGCTGGCTTTTTACATGGGTGCTGGAGATCTGATCTCCAGTCCTTATGCTTGCAAGGTAAGCACTTTATCCACTGAGCCATCTCTCCAGCCCTGCAAATTATTTTTGTGTTTCTGTGTCGGCCTCTGCCAGTAGATAATAAGCTATTGTAAGATGTGCAATGGATCTTACTAGCTGGCCAGCGCCCAGTGGATGATGTACTACAAATATCTGTTGAATGAATAAACATGGTCCTCATCTCTCTCAAATCTGTCAGAAGGCCATGAGGAATACGGTGTGCAAGAAGACTCCAGTGTTCAGTGGAAGAGCAGAGAAATCGAACTTGGTTTGCCCCTGCTGTGACGGGAGCCCCAGGGGGCCCTGAGTCCCCAGTGAAGTCCTGAATTTGCCACAAGATGAAAAGCCTGGCTGCTAAGAGAACAGAGCTGAAGGTTTGCTTCAGGCTGCCCTGTGAGTCCTCCTGCCACATGCTCCCTCCCCTGCTGACTCCTGCGGAGACCAGCACAATGGGGGACCACATCCACCCTGACCAGATTTTAGGTAAATCCTTCTCTGGGTTCAGTTTTCACAGAAGGTGTGGAATTCATTTGAGGACATAATTCTTTCACCTTGGGGGTGAGAGGAAGATGGGCATATGCGTTCTGGAATGTTTTACAGGGCCATCCTTTCCACCAACAAAGTTCTCAACTTGAAAACAGCGCTTGTTTGAATTCACAAAATCGTGACCTTGCAGGCTGGGGTATGCACACAGGACTTGGAGCAGCCCCAGTCTACCGCAGCTGGTCGAGCGATTCCATAGTTCTATCCTGAGATAGTATAAAAAGATAGCCATTGTGAAAGTGTGCTCCAGGCACCCAGCAAGGTCATTGCATCCACATCATTTCTTTCAACATTTTTTCCTTCCGTTGCTGTGGGGGAATTTTTCCCTCAGCTGGCTCAGGCCAGGAAGACCCTGTAGCCCTTACTCTCTGCATGGGTTCTTTCTCCCCTCCAGCTCCCCACATGGCAGGACTCCTTGAACTTTCTTTTCTCTTTTCTTTCCAAGCTTTTTTTTTTTTTCTTCCCCAGGCCCCTCCATGTGGGATCTCTAGCCATGTGAGTGCCTTTCCTTGGCTCTGCTTCCCTCAGTAAATATAATAATGTAATAATTATTTTTCCCAGTCTTCTTTTTTTATTCAATTCTTTGATTAAAATTAGAAACAAACCTAGGGCTTGGGGTTCAAGGACTTTCCTGGACCCCTAACACCCAGTTACAGTTCCCCATCACATCACAGTCCTGTTTAGATGTGAAGTATAGAAAAACATCAGAACACCCAAAGAAGCTTCGAAAAGCCTTCCCGGCTCCAAGATGTCCCCAACATGGGAACATCAAACAGTTCGGCCTGAAATGCAGGGATCTCACAAGACTCCCATGGTTAGCGACGTTTCTTGTTGCTGTTATTACATCCCGACAAGACACAACTTAAGGAAGGAAACGTTTAATTTTTTTTTCATTTCTATGTGCATGCATGTGTATATGTGTGTGCATGATCATATATGTGTGTGTGTGCATATACATGTGTGTGTGGAGGCCAGAGGACCATGTCAGCTGTCGTTCCTCAGGTGCCATCTACCATTTTTGGAATAGGATCTTTTGTTGACCAGCAAGCCCCAGGGACTCTCCTGTCTCTACCTTCCCAGTACTGGGATTATAGGTGCAAGTCACCATACCCAGGTTTTTTTTTTTTTTTGTTTTTTTTTTTTAGGGTCCTGTAGATCGAACTCAAGTCCTCTTGCTTATGAGGCAGGAACCTTACCCATGGAACCATCCTCTCTGCCTAATAAAGGATTTTTTTTGTTGCTGTTGTTTTTTGTTGTTGTTGTTGACAGTTTAAGAAGGATTCAGTCTATAATGGCAGAGAAGGCATGGTGGCAGCAGTGTAAGGAAACTGGTCACATTGCGCCCAAAGTCAGGAAGCAGAGAAAAGATCTGAATCAGATCAGGCTATCTACCCTGTAGACTGGAACCCACTGACCCACTTCTTCCAGCACGGCTCCCCTTCCTCAAGGTTCCACCACCTTTTCAGACAGCACCAGCAGCTTGGAGCCAAGTGTCCAAAACACATGAGCTATGAGCTTGTGAGGGACTGTTCATATGCCAACCACAACACCCCCTCACTGCTAAGGGCAAAGGCAGATAGATGCGTGAAGCCCGTCGAATGAGGCTGGATGGCTGAGTGAGTGGGGACAGGTGAAGGAAGGTTGGTACAAAGAACATTAAAAATTCAAAGCAGAGCTGGGCGTGGTGGTGCACGCCTTTAATCCCAGCACTCGGGAGGCAGAGCTAGGAGGATCACCATGAGTTCCAGGCCACCCTGAGACTACATAGTGAATTCCAGGTCAGCCTGGGCTAGAGTGAGACCCTACCTCGAAAAACAAAACAACCACAACAAAAAAATTCAAAGCAGGAAGCCAGCAAGCAAACAAAGCCAGTGGCTTCCAGTCCATGGATGGAGTCCATCTGGACTCTGAGTGTGTCTTTCCTCAACTATTGTCAGGGGACACAGGGTTAGGGAGGGTGGGGCGTGCTGTGTCCTTTACTCCCGCAGGATATCAAGCTCAGGTGAGCTGAACTAGACGGAGCTGTAACAGCTCACGATTTGGCCTCTGCAGGCTCCCCCTGGAATGCAGCAAGAGCTCAGGAAAAGATGAAAACCTGCAGTCACCCCAAAACGAAGATTGAGCATCTATTGACTGCCACAGTCTGGAAGAAATCCACTAGCTACAGTCCTAGGCTGCAGACTGAATCCTGAAGCCGACCTTCAAAGGCTTTGCCCTGGGTCCAGAGCATGGAGGAAAGCAAGTAGGTGATTCCACCAGCCGCGCCAACAGCCCCACAGAGGACCACTGGCCCAGGGTCCATTTCGGCAGCGGTCCAGCCACAGGACCTCTGGATCAGCAAGGATCATTCCGTTCGTCCTCTATCAACATGCCATTGTTGGAGCCTCTGGACAATCGGGGGCAATGTGTGGTCCCCTCCCTTGTGGTTTGAATATGAGACGACTGTCCTTCATCCATTCACATGTGTGAACGCTCGGTTCCCAGCAGGTGGCACTGTTTGGGAAGGTTGTGGAACCTTTAGGAGGTGGAGCCTTGCTGGAGGAAGTGGGTTACTTGATTCTTTGTAGCTCCTCAACCTGCTTCCTCTTTAGTCTCTGCTTCCTGATTGTGGATGTGGTCTGACCAGTTGCCTCGTGTTCTGCTCTCATGTCTTTCCCACTATGATACACTGTACCCTGGGCAACTGTAAGCTGCAGTTAAGCCATGCCTTCATTAAGCTGCTGCTTGTCATGGGAATTAAAAAGTAACTGGGCTGGAGAGATGGGCTAGGGGTTAGGGCGCTTGCCTGCCAAGCCTAAGGACCCATGTTCTACTTTCCAGATCCCACATTAGCCAGACACACAAAAGTGAGGCAAGTGCAAGGTTGCACATGCCCACTAGGTGGCGCAAGCCTCTGGAGTTTCGTTTAAGTGGCTGAGGCCCTGGCACGCCAATTCTCCTCTCCCTCTCTCTCTCTCTCTCTCTCTCTCTCTCTCTCTCTAAAATAAAATAAATTTTCTTTTAAAAAAGAAAGTAACTAACATTTGCTCTTGTCGCCTCTCATGGCCAGAGTCACCATAGTGCCCAGAAACAGAGTTCTTACAAAACATGGCACTGAATGCAAGCCAATTTGTTCATCATAAGCTGTCAGGGAGGGCACTGACCTTCCACATCCTTGAGGAAGCGCTGCCATCCTGCAGGTGCTGACATGCAGTATAGCCAGAGCCCAGGGTCGGTCAGTCATTCCATGGTATCCACGACTGACTACAGGACTGCTTTACATTGCGTTACACATTATAGGCAATCTAGAGTTGATTTACTGAAAATGGGAGGGAGCTTCATGTTGGCACGTGCCTGTAATCCCAGCATTTGGGAGGCTGAGGGGAGAGAATTATAATATGTTCAAGGCTAGCCTAGGCTACGTAGTGAGTTCCAGACCTGCCTGGCCTACAGAATAAGGCTCTTTCTCAAAAAGTTAATTAAAGGAACTGGGACAGTGGCTTAGTGCATAAGGTGCTTATCGTGCAAACATAAGGACTTCAGTTCAGATACCCAGCACCCATGTAAATGCCAGGAGTGGTGGTGCAAGTACATAACCCCAGCACTGGGGGACAAAGACAGGAGGACCCTTGGGGCTTGCTGGTCAGCCAGTCTAGCTAACTCAGTGAACTCTCAAGTTCAGCAAGAGACCTGTCTCAAAGAATTAAGAGGAGAGACATCGAGGAAGACACCAATGTTGGTGTTGGGCCTTCATACCCATGTGTACACAGGTGCACATATGTACACATGTGTACCACATAGCCAAGTAAATTTTTTTTAAATACATGGAAAGACATGTGTAGGTTACACACAAATATCGCACCATTTTCTATAAGGGGCTTAAATAGCTGTGGATTTTGGTCTAGGAACAAGTCCCCTGAAACCTGGAGGGGTGACCTTATTTTAGGACTATCTAAATGCTGTGTGCTGCTGTGGGCACTCATGGGGCATGAGAGACAGAGAATCTGCTATAAAGCTTTAGGTATGGCTGGAGGGACAGAAACATACAAAAAAACACCTAAAATGGCTGGGTGTGGTGGTTCATGACTGTAATCCAGGCACTTGCTATGAGTTTCAGATCAGTCTGGACTACAGAAAAGGATTTTGTGGTAACCATTCACTGCCCCCCAGAGAAGAAGCATTAAGATGGAACTTTGGGGCTGGAGAGATGGCTTAGTGGTTAAGCTCTTGCCTGTGAAGCCCAAGGATCCTGGTTCAAGGCTCGATTCCCCAGTTCCCATGTAAGCCAGATGCACAAGGTGGCCCATGCATCTGGAATTTGTCTGCAGTGGCTGGAGGCCCTGATGCACCCATTCTCTCCCTCCCTCTCTCTCTCTGCCTCTTTCTCTCTCTGTCTGTTGCTCATAAATAAATAATAAATAAATAAAGGATGGAACTTCAGTTGGGGAGCTATGGGGCAGAAGAAGGCTACTAACTGGCCCTCCATGGATATTTGGGGGAAATGATTCAGGCTCAGGCTACATGGAGGAGTCGGCTTGGTGTTCTGAATGTTGAGGCCAGAGTGGAATGAGGGAGCATGTCCTTACCATGAAGACGCAGCACTGTATGAGTAAGAGAATGTGCCTCCTTTGAAAATGCATTGGAGTGCACTGACTTGGGTAAAGTTATAGGTATGGCTCTGGAGTACAGATCAAAGAAGAGGTCGGTTAGTTAGCAGGTCTCTGCACCCAATTTCAACTGCCATTGTGATGGTAGTCTTCAGCCACGGTTAATGACTCCCTAGTGTGCCAGCCCTTTGCACTAGCACAATCTGTCCCACTGGAGGGCACCAAACTAAGAGCACTGTAGATAACTAACACTTTCTGCCTTTCTAGACCTGAGTGTGGTGGTGGGCGGCGTCACTGACCCACAGCTATCCACATCCCAATCCCTGGAACGTGGAAACACATGACATTACCTGGTGAGAGGGACTTCTCAAGTATGTCAAAGTATGTTAGTTAAGGACCTTGCTATCATTTGAATAGGAAATGTCCCCCATAGACTTATGTTTTAAGTTCTTTTTCTCCAGTGGGTGGGGCTGTTTTAGGAGGCTGTGGAATCTTCCAGAGGTGTGTTGTATATAATTTCTTACTAGGCATAACTTGAAAAAAAAAAAAAGCCTATGATCTTGATTCCTGTTCAGAGAGTAACCCATACTGGCAGCCAATGGAGTTATTTAGTAACCATGGACAGACACATCTGAAATCATAAGCCTAAATCGTCCCCCTCTTTTAAGTTGATTTTCTTGAAAACTATAACACTTCTCTTCCTCCACCAACCCCTGTGAAAAGTTGGGGTGATGTCATTTACACATATCAATTTTACCCATATGATTAGGTGGGCAGAACTCTCGTGTATGTGTGTGTGTGTGTGTGCATGTGTGTGCGTGTGAAGGTCAGGGGTCAGTGTCAGGTGTTATCCGCAGTCACGCTCTACGTTATTCTGCAAGTCAGGGTCTCACTGAGCCTGGAGCTCTCTGATTCAGCTAGATTAGCTGGCCTGTGAGTCTATGGATTCACCATTCCCGCCTCCCCAGCACTTTGGTTACTGATCTACACCACCACACCTGGCATTTCCACGGGTCCTGGGGATCCAAACTCAGGTTCTCTGTGTAGTAGCACTTAATCCACTGGGCCTTCTCCTCAGCCCTGACCTCTTTTTATTCTAGAAGGTACAGAAGGTTCTTTTGTTGTTGTTTCGAAACAAGGTCTCACTAGTTAGCTCAGGTTGACCCTGAACTCACACGCCTCCTGCCTGAGCTGCTCAAGTCCTGAAATTACAGGCATGTGCCACTGTGTCTGAAAGAAAGGCATTTTCTTGTTCTTTGCACATTTTGGTGCCCTGACATTTTGTTGTATTGTGGTGCATGCATGAAAAGTTAAAGGGGGGGCTGGAGAAATGGCTTAGTGGTTAAGCGCTTGCCTGTGAAGCCTAAGGACCCCAGTTTGAGGCTTGATTCCCCAGGACCCACGTAAGCCAGATGCACAAGGTGGCGCATGCATCTGGAGTTCGTTTGCAGTGGCTGGAGGCCCTGGCATGACCATTCTCTCTCTCTCTCTATCTACCTCTTTCTCTCTTTGTCTGTCATTCTCAAATAAATAAAATTAAAAAAAAGTTAAAGGGGAATCAAAGCCACTCACAGAGGCAAGAAAAAAAACCCAACAACAACCTAATTTGTCTGCGTGTAGAGGGAGTATTTGCAGAGCACAGCTTTTGTATATGTGTGGGATCGCAACATGTTCATTCATATTTTAGGTATGCTTATTATTACAGCTCTATTCTTGATTACGTACTTACTCTGTGGCTCAAAAACGTATCATGGGGGCTGGAGAGATGGCTTAGCAGTTAAGGTAGTTGCCTGTGAAGCCTAAGGACTCAGGTTCAATTCCCTAGGACCCACATAAGACAGGTGCACAAGGTGGCACATGTGCCTGGAGTTTGTCTGCAGTGGCTGGAGGTCCTGGCATGCCCATTCTCTCTATCTGCTTCTCTCTCTCTCTCTATCAAATAAATAAATAAAACATTTAAAAAATCATTATAGGGCTGGAGAGATGGCGCAGCAGTTAAAGACATTTGCTTTGCAAAGCCTGATGGCCTCAGTTCAGTTCCTCAGCTGCCCATGTAAAGCTGGATGGTCATTCATTTGCAGTGGCAAGACACACACACACACACACACACACACACACACAAACACACACACACTGGAAATAAATAAAATAAGATTTTAAATTATCATGAGGTTGGGGGGATGGCTCAGTTAATAAAGTGCTTGCAAGCATGAAGACTGGAGTTTGATCCCCAGAATGTACATTTTAAAAGGTGGGCATGGTGGAGTGTGTTTGTCATCCCAACACTGGGGAAGCAGACAGGTGAACCTCTGGGGCTCCCTGGCCAGCAAGTCTAACCCAACTGGTGAGCTCCAGACCAGTAAGACACAGTGTCTGAAAAAAACTAAACAATGTTGGCCGGGCGTGGTGGCGCACGCCTTTAATCCCAGCACTTGGGAGGCAGAGGTAGGAGGATTGCAGTGAGTTCGAGGCCACCCTGAGACTACATAGTGAATTCCAGGTCGGCCTGGGCTAGAGTGAGACCCTACCTCAAAACAACAGCAACAACAACAAAAACTAAATAAAGTAGACAATATGCCTGAAGAATGATGCCAAAGATCCTCTGGCCCCCACATACATGCACACACACGCATGCACACACATGTGTATACTGCATAATCTGCACACACACAAACACACATATAAGCATGCACACATACACACAGATTGCCTTGCATACAAATTTCTCCTTGCAGTGGCTCACTGCAAATTATGAAACACAGAAGCCTGTTACAGGGCTCTGAGACAAACAGCAGAGCAGGTCTTGGCAGGCTTCGGTTGTCCCCCCACCCCTAGGAAGCCCCTCTCTTGTCTTGCAGGTGGACACTGGCCTCCAGCCCCCGTGCCTGCGCTCCCAGTCACTGAGACAAAGAAGAGTGTGGCCAGTCATTTTAAAGATGGACTTACTAGGCCTGGAGACATGGCTCAGTGGTTAAAGGCTCTTGCTTGCAAAGCTTGGCAGCCTGGGTTTGTATCCCCAGTACTCACATAAAGCCTGATGCATAAAATGGCATATGCACCTGGAGTTTGCAGTGGCAGAAGGCCCAGGCGTGCCCATTCTCTCTCTCTCTCTCTCTTTCTGCTTGCAGATAAATACATTTTTTTTTAAAAAATGATAAACTTATTTCTGTAGCCAGAAAGCCTTACAAACCTGGAGACAAGGAAACTCATTGGCTGCCCACTTCCTGGGACCCCTCTGTCTTGTTTCAAAAAATAAGGTGGTGGCACATGTCTTTAATCTTAGCACTTGGGAGGCAGAGGTAGAAGGATTGCCATGAATTCGAGGCCACCCTGAGACTCCAGAGTGAATTCCAGGTAAGCTTGGGCTAGAGTGGGACCGTACCTCAGAAAAACAAAAAATAAAAAAAATAAGGTGGAGGGGCTGGGGAGATGGCTCAGCAGTTAAAGACCCCTGTTTACAAGCCTGCTGGCCTAAGTTCAATCCTTAGCACCCATGTAAAGCCAGTCACAAAGTGGCACACATCAGTAATCCCAACATGCCTATAGCAAGGGGAGGTAGAGCCATGAGAATCCAGAAGCTCATAAACAGCATTGCTAAGAGAAGCCCTTTCCAAAAAGAAAGTGGAGGTTGTCCTCTGACCTCCACATGCACTCCGTGGCACATGCATGCCCATACACACACACATCACACACACACACATAAACACACACACAATAATAATAACAAAATAGGGCATAGTGTGGTTGAGGAAGACTTCCAACATCAACTTCTGATCTCCACATGCACACACATACACACACACACACATGTGACATGCATATACACACACATGCATATCACACACATAGACACACAAAAAGTAATCAGAGAAGAAAAGCAAAATAATAAGAGAATCCCAGCACTTGGGAGGTAGAGGTAGGAGGATCACCATGAGTTCAAGGCCACCCCGAGACTACATAGTGAATTCCAGATCAGCCTGGGCTAGAGAAAGATCCTGCCTCAAAAAGACAAAAAGGAGGGACTGGAGAGATGGCTTAGCAGTTAAGGCACTTTCCTGCAAAGCCAAAGGGCCCAGGTTTGATTCTCCAGTACCCATATAAGTCAGATGCACAAGGGAACACATGCATGTATAGTTCATATGCAGTGGATGAAGGCCCTGGCATGCCCATTCATTCTCTCTCTCAAATAAATAAAATAAATTTTAAAAATGTTTGAAAGAGAATAGTAATGTGAATGCCTGACATATTCACCCCATGGAGATTTTTCAGTGTTCAAGAGAAATGAGAAATATTAACTGTCTTTGACCAAAATGCCATGTAATGAAAACATAGGTTGTATTTTTGATAGATGTGTCAATGATGGGATAATACAGTCCATCTCCTTCATTAGACTAATAGTGTCCACTCCATTTCAGTGCTGGGAGGCTGAAGGACAACAGTGAAATGCAAGCTCCTCAGGTGAAAGCACACCTGCTTTTCCTCCTTTCAAGAGTGTCACTCATGCTTCCAGGCTTCTCCTGACGGCTTCCACTGGCTTCCACTGGTACTCCACCAAGAAGCAGGCTGAAAACTCACTTCTTGTCTCATTTTGGAGCCATCCTTCCCCACCCCAATGTCCTGTTTCTGGTTTTGGTCTTTAAAATTTTTAGTTATTTATTAGAGAGAGGACGATCTATCTATCTATATATGGAGAGAGAGAGAGAGAGAGAGAATAGGCATACCAGTGCCTCCAGCGACTGCAAACAAACTCCAGATGCATGTGCAACACCTTGTGCATCTGGCTTTACATGGGCACTGGGGACTCAAACCCAGATCATGAGGCTTTGCAAGCAAGTGTCTTAACTGCAGAGCCATCTCTCCAGGTGCCCTTTTTGAGACACTATCTCACTATGTAGCCCAAGCTAGCCTTGAACTAAGATCCTGCCACTTCAGCATCCTAAGTGCTGCGATTACGGGAGGGCACCATCACATCTGACATTGGTTCTCTCTCCCTTCCTCCCTCCCTCCCTTCCCTCATCCATCGCTCCCTTCCTCTCTTCCTACCTTCCTTCCATCCTTCCATATGTATGTATGTGTGTATTTATTTACTTATTTTCTTCCCACGGGCACATGCATGCTAATCAAGTGTTCTACTATTGTTCTACACCACCATTCCCCTAGACAGGTAATTATTTCTGAATATCTTCAGAACAAGACGCAGCCATTTCTGCTGGGGGAGTTGAAGGGGAGAGGAAGTAGCCAGAAGAACACACTGAGAAGATATAAATAAGGAAAGGCAGATTTTCTTAGCCCGAGCATATGAACGTGGTCTAGCCCGGATTCTGTCTTCAAGGACTGTAAACTTCCATGATAAGTGTACTCTGAAACAAGGTCCTGAAAGCTGAAGTGATCTGAGAACCCTTCAGTGACTCCCAGTTACTTCATTAGAGATCCAGAGTTCCTCACAATCACTTTCCACAAGCTTCTGTCATCTGCCCTTGACATGTGATCCAGCCTCATCCACCCCATGCATATGGATCCTCCATGTGTCCCTCTGAGCTACTTGGCACCTGTGACATGCACCAGGAATTCTTCCATCTCTAGGTTTTTGATCTTCATGTGTTTAGAACTCCTTTCTGTGACCCGTGTCCACCTCTAAACCAGTTCCTTTATAAGTCTACCTATGGTTCCTTCACTGTCATGCCTATACCATCTTGGGTTCCCTAAGGATGAATGTGCGCTGTTTGCACCTAAAACCTTTTATTCTGCTCCTGATTCTATCATAGCACATACATCAATGGGTGAAATTGCCTGCTGATCCTTCTGTTTGGTCCATTAGACTATGAGATCCTAAGGGTAGTGACCGCGTATTAATAAGTCAATCTCCACCATACCTAGTCAAAGCAAGCCCTACATCAACTTTTTCCCCCTTTTTGAGTATTAGAGTCTGAATCCAAAGCTTCACACATGCTATGCAAGTCTTCTACCATCATCCCCTTGCTGGGGGATTCTAAGCAGGTGCTCTATCACTGAGCCATGTCCCCAGTCCCTCACTGGGGGATTCTAGGCAGGAGCTCTACCACTGAGCCATGCCCCCAGCCCCTCACTGGGAGATTCTAGGCAGGAGCTCTACCACTGAGCCACGCCCCCAGGCCCTCACTGGGGGATTCTAGGCAGGAGCTGTACCACTGAGCCACACCCCCAGCCCTTCACTTGGGGATCCTAGGCAGGCGTTCTACCACTGACCCACACCCCAGCCACTCACTGGGGGATTCTAGGCAGGAGCTCTACCACTGAGCCACACCCCCAGCCCTTCACTTGGGGATTCTAGGCAGGCGTTCTACCACTGACCCATACCCCAGCCCCTCACTGGGGGATTCTAGGCAGGAGCTCTACTACTGAGCCATGTCCCCAGTCCCTCAGTGGGGGATTCTAGGCAGGAGCTCTATCACTGAGCCATGTCCCCAGTCCCTCAGTGGGGGATTCTAGGCAGGAGCTCTACCACTGAGCCACACCCCAGCCCCTCACTGGGGGATTCTAGGCAGGAGCTCTACCACTGAGCCATGTCCCCAGCCCCTCACTGGGGAATTCTAGGCAGGAGCTCTATCACTGAGCCATGTCCCCAGTCCCTCAGTAGGGGATTCTAGGCAGGAGCTCTATCACTGAGCCATGTCCCCAGTCCCTCAGTGGGGGATTCTAGGCAGGAGCTCTACTACTGAGCCACACCCCAGCCCCTCACTGGGGGATTCTAGGCAGGAGCTCTATCACTGAGCCATGTCCCCAGTCCCTCAGTGGGGGATTCTAGGCAGGAGCTCTACTACTGAGCCACACCCCAGCCCCTCACTGGGGGATTCTAGGCAGGAGCTCTACCACTGAGCCACGCCCCCAGCCCCTCACTGGGGGATTCTAGGCAGGAGCTCTATCACTGAGCCATGTCCCCAGTCCCTCAGTGGGGGATTCTAGGCAGGAGCTCTACTACTGAGCCATACTTCCAGCCCCTCTCTGGGGGAACTCTAGGCAGTTGTTCTACCACTGAGCCACACCCATAACCCTCCTTTTTACTTTATTTTGAGACAAGGCCTGGCAATGTTGCCCAGGTTGACCTTGAATTCACTCTGTAGCCCAGGCTGGTCTTGAACTCTTGCTCCTCCTGCCTCATCCTCCAGAGAAGCTGGTATAACTGGCCTGTGTCACCTGGCACACTATCCATCGATATTTGCTGCATAAGAGGATGAGCACATGCAAAAGAAAAACACACAGCAGCTCAGTACAGCCCTCTGTTTAGGAGCCAGGCCATGAACATGGCTCCCAAGTGAATCCCACCTTCTTCTGTTTGCCTCACCAAATCACAAATAAGCCACGTGGTTAGGGGTTGTGCAGATGGCTCAGCGGGGAAGGTGACTGCCAACACTAGCAGGAGGACCTGAGTTCGATTCTCAGCACCTGTGGCAAATGCCAGGCGTGGTGGCGTGTGCTTGTAATCCAAGTACTCTGGGGGAGGCAGAGACAAGAAGATTCCTGGGGCTCTCTGGCTAGCTAGTCCAGCTGAACTGGTGAACTCTCAGTTCCGTGACAGACAGAGTAAGGTGGAGAACTGGAGAAATGTCTCAGCGATTAACTGCACTTTCTGTATGAGCCTAAGGACTTGAGGGAGCCTGAAACCACCCAGGTTCAAATCCCCAGCACTGAAATTAACAGCTGGACATGCCTACACACACCTGTAACCCAAATCCTTTAGAAAAGCAGCAACCTGAGAATCACTACAGTTCATGATAGAACAAGTTCAAGGACCACTAAGAGACTCTGGCTCAAACAAGAGTGGGCAGAAGAGAGATGAGCGGGATGGACACCTGACCTTCTATTCCAGCTGCCCTAGGTGGTACAGATCAGAGCCTGGGGTACCACAAGGGCATATACACATGCATCCACCACATACATACACGAGCAAAACAAAAGAAGAAGAAGGTGGGGGGGGTGACTGAGGAAGATACCCAATGTAGACCTCTGGTTTACACAAGCACATGCACACACACGTATGCAGATGCAGCTGCACACACGTATACTCACAAACATACAAACAGGCATTCACACATGCTCCCGCCACACATACAGACGTATGCAAAAAGAGGACGTGGTTAGGCACGGCAGCCTTCTGTTTTAATGACCACATCACAAAGGTGACAGAACCTTCCCGCTTCTGCAACTTGACTACAGGCTTAGTCTCTGGACGAGCTGTAGCCTATCCCTTTTAACAAACAGGTCACAAGTGTGGCAGGTGGCATCCTCTCTGGGATCCCCAAATCCAGCCCACGGCTCTGGCCGGGAAATGTGTATTTTATTGGATCCCATTATATGTCCTGGCCTCGTCTTTTAAATTTTTATTTGTTGCCTATGAAATTTTAATCAGCTAAAGGAAAACAAACACATTATAAAAACAACATAACGGAGGCCGTAAAATCCCCAGATCCATACTAAGTACTTTAAAAAGGAAGGCTGAGGTCATGCCCAAAGAGTTAGGGTGTGAATGTGAAACAAACTCTGGAAGAAATACACCAGACTGGGCAGTGTGAGGGCATCCAAGTAGCCACAGGATGGACCAAAGGCTGTGTGCCTCATCATCTTTGGACACTACACGACCCTATTTAGGTACCGTTGAAAGCAAATATTAACCCTACCCTTCTCTGAAGCACGTTCCCACCCCGTTGTTATTTGGCATGGCCAGGCGATTCTCCCTGGGAGATTCTACCACCCGTGGCTGGGCAGAAGCACTGGGATGTGTCCTCTTACAGCAATGACATCTCAGTGTGAAAAACACTGTTCCCCGAATTTCTGTGGTCTGAGCCCAGAATGAACACATGGAGCTGCTAGGCCCTAGAATCAGAATCTCTCAGCTGAGGCCAGCCTCCATCAACTGGGTCTCAGCTGACTTGCAGGTCTAAGAACACAGGTAGAAATGCTTCTTGGGTTATGTCACTGAGTTTGGGGGTGGCCTGTTGTGTACTGTCATCGTTGTGTTTGGATACGAAGTGTCTGCCACGTTTATATGGTGAACACGCAGACCCTGGCTGGTGGTGCTGTTTGGGAAGGTTCTGGAAATGTTTGGCAGTGGAATCTATTTGGAGAAAGTGGGTCACTGAGGGCATGCCTTTGAAGGTTAAACCTGGTCCCTAATCCCATTTCTCTTTCTCTGCTTCCTGTCTCCGTAAAGTGAGCCGTATGTCCACCATGCTCTGGGGTGGTGTTCTGCCTCCCCCTGGGCCCAGAAGCAAAGGAGCTAAGGACAGTGGACTAAAACTTCTAGAATTGCGAGCCAAAATGAACCCTTGCTCCTTGTAAGTGATGTCAGGCATTCTGTCACGTGGATGGAAGGTCTGACTAACCCAGTATCGGACAGCATTGATTGATCCTTGGAACTGCCAAGGCCAACAAATCCATGGACACAGGAAACCCCATGAGGGATACAAGAGATTCAAGGTTTAAAAATCACAGAAAATCAAAGGAATTTGAGGATTAAAGGAAACGTAGGCTTTGAAAACATTTATAGGAAATAAGAGTGAATGTTACATAATAATTGTTTGTGTTCCTTACTATATGCATATATATATATATGTTTATTAGAAGAAAGCTAGTTAATACACAAGAAATAATTTTATAAAAATCCAATAATGAGAACATACTAAAGAAGAATATTTATAGCTGAGAAAATGGACTCAGCAATACAGAATGGAAAAATAACTATCATTAGTTCTGTCACGGGGGAAAGAATTTAGGAATAAAAGATGAGAAGAAATGATAAATATGGATGACACATGGTAGAGATATACAGAAAATTGTTCTTGCTAAAGAGCCATGAGCAAGCCAAAACAGAAGTAATAACCCAAAATGGAATAGATTAAAAAATAAAACATTTGTGAAATATTTACCTCTCTGAATCTATAAGGCTTATTGTTAATCAGGTAATATACTTTACAAGATGTTTACTCTTAGACATATTGTGATTAAGGGTTTATTTGTAATGCAAGAACAAAGAAAGACTTCTGCCAACCAATTCATCTAAAAGTGGGTTGATTACAGAGTAGGAAAACTCTTCCTGGGGTTTTCCTTGACACTGCTACCTTCCAGAAGAGAAGGGAGAGATGCCACAGAGGTTTTAGGAGAAAGTCCTTTGACTTAATCGTTTGACACCTGGCAAGGTGATGATTCCTCCACAGGAGCAGACAATATAAATCAGCTCCGCCAGAGCTCAGGAAGCATGAAATTCACTGCCCGACCCAAATAAATTATTTAAGGTACACACAGGCCCAGTGGGAGCAGAATCAAAGTACACTTCTAGAATAGGGGGAGCCAGGGGAGTGCAGGCCTGTCATCCCACCTACTGGAGAGGCCGAGGCAGGAAAACTGCAAGTACAAGGCCATTCTGGGCTAAAGGTGAGTTTAAGGCCAGCCTGGACAACATAGCAAGAACATGTCCCAAACTAAAAAGTAAAAAAGATGGTTGGGGATATAGCTAAGTGATAGAGCATCTGCCTGGAATCACCCAGTGAGGGGCTGGGGTGTGGCTCAGTGGTAGAGCTCCTGCCTATAATCCCCCAGTGAGGGGCTGGGGTGTGGCTCAGTGGTAGAGCTCCTGCCTATAATCCCCCAGTGAGGGGCTGGGGGTGTGGCTCAGTGGTAGAGCATCTGCCTAGAATCCCCCAGTGAGGGGCAGGGGTGTGGCTCAGTAGTAGAGCTCCTGCCTAGAATCCCCCAGTGAGGGGCTGGGGGTGTGGCTCAGTGGTAGAGCATCTGCCTAGAATCCCCCAGTGAGGGGCTGGGGGTGTGGCTCAGTGGTAGAGCTCCTGCCTAGAATCCCCCAGTGAGGGGCAGGGGTGTGGCTCAGTAGTAGAGGCCTGCCTAGAATCCTCCAGTGAGGGTCTGGTAACCTGGCTCAGTGGTTGAGCACCTGACTACCATTTATCAGGCTCTGGGTTCTCTTCCCCAGCATCAAAAAATATAAATAAATAAGAAATAGATAAATAAAAGACTGGAGGGAAACATGTTATGAAAGAACGTTTCTGAAAAGTTAAAATCATCCCAGTTCAAACTTTGATTTAAAATAAATGCTCTACAGAGGACTGTGGAATAACATGCAAATAAAGGTCAAAATATATTGAAAGGGAAGAAATCATGTGAAAACCCAATAATTTAACCACAGTAACTCAGATGTAAATATCCTCTATTACATGAAGCAAAGATCAAAATGTTGGAACAGGAGGGATAATAAGTGGGGAAGGCACGAATTTCATTATTTAAATGGGGCCAGAGTTCTGTTTAATTGCACCAATTAGAAGATTAATGTTAAATGAGAGTTGTGGTAACACAGGTTTTTACCTCTGATTTTCATGCATATGCTTTAGAAGCTGTACTGAATTGTGTTGTCTTCTCTCTTTCTCTCCCTCCCCCCCCCCTCTCTCTCTTCAGGGCTTTGCTATGTAGCCAAAGCTGGCCTCAAACTGGCAAACCTCCTGCCTCAGCCTCTGGAGTTCTGGGATTACAGTCCTGCACCACCATAATCAGTTCCAAATTGTATTCTGTAGAAAGACTTTCCAGGAAGTAAGCTACTCTTCAGTAATTACATTTTGTGGGAAATGAAAAGAAAATGTATATTAGCATAAATGCTTCCAAGAAATCTTGCAGCTGAGGTCAGAGGTCAGCTTGACTTTCTTAATTTAGTATTTTCTTTTAATGAAATTGTGAAAAAAAATCTTTTTTCACTATTGCAATAGCCATCCTGCCTTAGACAAGCATGTGACCCAATTTTCACCCAAAGGATATGGCTGGGAAATGTTTTCCTTGGGAAACATTTTGCAGAGCAAAGAAGAGGGAGAGAAGGAGAGGAGAGAAAGGGCTAAGGGACAGCCTCTCTTTATACAAGTTACCAGGTGTGATGTCTGGAACTGTTGCAGCCATTTTGTTACCAGAATGAAAATGACATTTTTCCCATTAACACTACTGGGTGACAACCCAACCATGTTTTATGACGCTCACAGGTTCCGTGAGTCAGGGATTCAGAAAGGGATAGTGGCATGGAATGAAACCATATTTAGGATGTAACTCCCCTGCCCTTGTCTCTCTGCTTCTTTCTTTCTTTTTATTCTTTTGTTCCCTTTCCTTTTCTCTCTCTCCCTCCCTCCTTTCTCCCTTCCTTTCTTCCCAGGGTCTTGCTATGTAGCCCATGGCTGGCCTTGAACACAAGGTACTTCCTGCCTCAGCCTCCCCGGAGTGTTAGGCCATGAGGGGGCGCTGTGAAGTCTTGAGGAGGAAAATGAAGTCTACAATAATGCTCAGGAGAACTGAAAGCAGAACTGGGATCTCTCTCCTTTCCTCAGCTCAAGCGCACTGCTCTCCTTCCTTTTCTCTCGGACTCATAAGACCCTCAGCTCTTTCTGCTTCTGGTTCAAACCTACAAAAAGACTAGATGGAGCCACAGATCTCTAATTCCAAGATCAGCGCGTCTCCCAGCCCACTTTGGCGGAACACCTTTCCCAGGTTCTGCATGATCAGGGGAGACATTTGGGAAGCTTGAGGGTGGCTGGATACGTCAAATCAAACTGTCCTAGTGACCTAAGGACAAAACTACATGAAGGATGGGGTTCCCTGAGTGTGACACTGAAAAATTACAGCTGGACCCCAGGGAATGGAATGATGAAGTAAGAAATGTCACTCTCTTTACAAGGGTTGCTGGTGGCTGTCGGGTGGGACAGACCGAGAGGGGGTCCTGCACTCTCACAGGAACTGACTGTGATTTCCTGTGCCTTCCCCCAAATTTCTCCTCTGATGCCCACAGGTGCCCTTCCATATGGATTCCCAGACACTATGAGCTTCATAAAATCAAGGCTGTGAGTCCAAACTGTTGCGGGGGGGGGGTTCCCCTGTGGCTTGGCTGATCTGTGACGCTGGTAGCGTGATGAGTGGCACAAAAGCAAGACACCCCAGCTTGCTGTCTACTCTAAGTTAACCAAACCTCTGTGCTACCTGGAACCCAGCCGGCGAAATGCAACGGCCCATTAGCTTCCGAGCTAGTATTTGCAGCATTCTCGTGTGCCTGCAAGCTGTGCTCGTTACAGAGGGTTTGGATGCCACGCTAATACACTTCCAGAGGTAAAAATAGGTAATGGGGCCTCTTGGAGCTCTTCTGGCTTTGAACCCTACGACTATTAGGACTTCTGTAAGTCATTATCCCAAAGAGCCTACAGGTCCTTCCCTGATGTTTGGAGTTACACTTCTCTGTCATAATTACATTTAGATAGTAACATAATTACATTAGACCATAGCACTGCCATTTACGGTCACTATGCTTTTAATACTTCATCGGCTTTATAATGTTGCTTGGGAAATCAATGGAGGGAAATTCCAGACACCTGGAATTCTGGGATGGTGGAAATCGATGAAGGAAACTCCTAGATGCCTGAAGTTCGAGGGTGGTGGCAAGCTAGTCTTCATTTTTTTTCCCCCTCAGCTATATGCACACATTTTTAAAGGTAGAAGTCGGATGTGGTGTGCACTCCTATAATCCAGCACTCGGGGATCAGAGGCAGGAGATTGCCATTTTAGAGGCCACCTGAACTGCATAGCATGAACCTGACTGAAAAACACCATTGAATAAATGAATGAATAAAGAGAAAGAAATGAGAGAGAGAGAGAATATGAATATGAGGGTGCATCACAGATATCACCAAAGTAAAAAGCTGTGGCTAGGTCTGGGGACAGGACACAGCAATCAAAAGCACTTGCTGTGCAAACTTGGCAGCTTGAGTTCAATCCTCCCCAGCATGGATAGAAAGCCAGACAAAAAGTAGTTAGCATTTCTATAACCCCAACAAGCCTACAGCAATGGGGATCATAAGCAGGAAAATATGGAAGTTTGCAGGCCAGCTAGTCTGGCCTTGACAAGGCCTGTCTCAAACAAAATGAAGAGAACCAACACCCAAGGCTGTCCCTCTGACCTCCACACACGCATGCGCTGTGGCATGCATGTGCTCCCCCAAGCCCCACAAATGTGGGCTAAAATTACAACTGATGGGGCCTGGGAGATGGGAGATATCCGCAGATAAAGTGCTCATCATGCAAGTCTGCATGCAGTGTTCAGCTCCCCAGAACCCACATCAATGCCGGTGGGCAAAGTGGCCTGTCTGTAATTCCAGCATTTGGGAACCGAGCGACAGAGGATTCTCAGGGTGAGACGATTGGCTAGGCCAGCTGCATTAGTGAGTGCTGGGTTCAACTGAGACACTGTACCTCAGTAAACGACGTGCAGAGCAGTCAGGGAAGACACATGCAATCATACATACACACACATGTATACCGCACACACCCATGAAAACATACATACACATATGTATACCGCACACACCCATGAAAACATACATACACACATGTATACCACACATACCCATGAAAACATACATACACACATGTACACCACACATACATGCAAACAAGCCTACAAACATGTAAACCACACACACATACAAACAAACAAACAAACCCATACACAAACATGTATACCACACACGCAAACAAACCTCCACAAAACACGTATACCAGACACACAGGAAAACCTACACACAAACATGGATACCATACACACGCAAGCAAACATTTACACACACCTGTATATCACACACCTATACAAACAAAGAAAACAAAACATAGCCCATAACTGACAGCAACTGGACCCATGATAATTCCCAGGTTTTATTCTGCTCGCCCTTGATTAATAAGGAAGTCATTCACTTTCCCCTTCTTTCACTATTTCTTTCCTATGGCTCCAAATCCACTTAGGAGTTGGGACAACTCCTAGATGTATTTAAACCCCCATACCCCAAATCTTTCGTATCCGTGGCTCTTCCTGTCACTGTGACTAATATACCTGACAGTAACTTTTAAAAGCCCACCCCGCTAGTGACCTACTTCTTCTGACCAGGCCCCACCTCCCGAAGGCTCCAAGCCTCCCAGGGTAGCGCCACCTGCTGAAACACGAGCCACTGGGGTATGTTTCACGTTCAAACCATAACAATTTTGACTCACAGTGTAGAAAATGGTGGCCGGCAACACCAAGGTACTTATTATAAGTAAAAGTTTATTTTAAAAGGAATTTAGTCCATTGTTCATTTTAAAAAAATGAGTATTTTAGAAGTATGGTTGTTCTTATTTTGATCTGATGACGGCACTATACTGGACTCTCCCACTCCCAGAATGCTGGTCCAAACCAGGTAGTGTGCAAAAGCAGCTCA
Source organism: Dipus sagitta (assembly GCA_036346955.1). NCBI lineage: Eukaryota > Metazoa > Chordata > Mammalia > Rodentia > Dipodidae > Dipus > Dipus sagitta. Next base: position 5,135,465 of record CM070771.1, read on the forward strand.
AAGTCCCCAGGGATTTTGTAGAAGGAAAAAGATATTTGGTATACATACTGTGGTGGTTTGATTTAGGTGTCCCCCATAAACTCTGATGTTCTGAATGCTAGGTTCCCAGCTGATGGAGATTTGGGAATTAATGCCTTCTGGAGGCCATGTAATATTGAGGGCAGGTTTATGGGTGTTAAAGCCAGCTTCATCTTGCCAGTGTTTGGCACACTCTCCTGTTGCTGTTGTCCATCTGATGTTGGCCAGGAGGTGATGTCTCTGCTCATGCCGTCGTTTTCCCCTGTCATCATGGAGCTTCCCCCTCAAGTCTGTAAGCCAAAATAAACCCTTTTCTCACATAAGCTGCTCTTGGTCGGGTGTTTTCTGCCAGCAATACGCACCTGACTGCAACAGCATACTGAGATTCTGGAGTTGATAACCACTCCCGGGGCAAGAGGAATGCACAGCAGAAACTCCTACTGGATCTGCTCTCTGCTTCAATCTATATCACTGGGGGATGGATATATTCTCAGCTTCTTACATACATGTGCCAAAGAAATGAGTATGGTTTGGGGAGAGAGGTAATGGTTACTTTTGACTGTCCACATGACTGGATCAAAAATCACCTAGAAGACAAATTGCTGTGTATTTCTGTGAGAGTTTTTCTAGGTTAGGTTAAGTAAGGTGGAAAGACACACCCTGGTTGTGGGTGGCACTGTCCCTCGGGCTGTGGTCCTGGACTGAATAAAAAGGAGAAAGTGAAGCTGGGCGTGGTGGCGCACGCCTTTAATCCCAGCACTCGGGAGGCAGAGGTAGGAGGATCGCTGTGAGTTCGAGGCCACCCTGAGACTATGTAGTGAATTCCAGGTCAGCCTGAACTAGAGTGAGACCCTACCTCGAAAAACAAAACAAAACAAAAAAAGGAGAAAGTGAGCTGCTGAGTACCAGAATTCATCTCTCTCCATTTCCTGAACGCAGACTAAATGTGACCAGCCACCCCCTGCTCCTGCCACTATGCCTCTGCCCCATCATGGGCTGCATCCTCTTGAACTGTAAGGTAAAACAAGTCCTTGTTCATGTAAGTTGCTTTTGTCACGATAACTTGAAAGGTAATTATTCCAGTGGGTAAAGTGCATTAGAACACTGTCCTTAGGTTTGAGTTAGTTAACACTGATTGTTACCTTCCCTGGTTTTCTCTGTATCTTTAAAAAAAAATGTTTATTTATTTGCAAGTAGAGCGAGAGATAGAGAGAGAGAGAGAGAGAAAATGGGCACACGAGGGCCATTAGCCAATGCAAACAAATTCCAGATGCATGTACCACTTTGTGCATCTGACTTTATGTGGGTACTGGGAGATAGAACCCAGGTCATTAGGCTTTGCAGGCAAGTGCCTTAACCACTGAGCTGCCGTCTCTCTAGCCCTCTCTCTGTATCTTTACAGGTATCAGTGAAGAAGTACTGTTTTTTTTAAACATATATTTTAAATATTTTATTTTTATAATTTTTTTTTACTTATTTATGAGTGAGAGAAAATTGGCATGCCAGGGCCTCCAGCCACTGCAATCAAACTCTGGATGCATGCACCACCTTGTGCATCTGCTTACATGGGTTCTAGAGAGTTGAACTTGGGTCCTTAGGCTTTGCAAGCAAGGGTCCTAACTGCTAAGCCATCTCTCCAGCCCCTAAAAATATTTTTAAGGGTTGGAGAGATGGCTTAGTGGTTAAGGTGTTTGCCTGCAAAGCCAAAGGATCCCGGTTCAATTCTCCAGGACCCACATAAGCCAGATGCACAAGGGGATACATGCATCTAGAGTTTGTTTGCAATGGCTATATGCCCTGGAGTGTCCATTCTTTCTCTCTCTCTCTCTGTCTCAAATAAATAAATAAATAAAACTTTAAAAATATATATTTAAGTTGATTAATTAATTTGAGAGAGAAAGGGAAAGGGAGAGACAGAGAGAGAGTATAGGCATGTAGGGATTCCTACCACTGCAAACAAAGTCCAGATGCATGTGCTGCTTTTGTGTATCTGGCTTTATGTCGGTCATGGGAATCAAACCTGAGTTGTCTGGCTTGGCAAGCAAGTGACATTAACCACTGAGTCATCTCTCCAGCCCACCAAGCTGTCTTTGAATTTAGGAGTGTCAGGTTCTCCGGCAATACTAAGAACAGCATCATTCTTGGTTTCTCCCAAAGCTCTTTACCACAAATCAGATCGGTACTTTCTTTTCCTGTCCACACAGTTCTGGAGCTAAAATTGCCCTCATGGCTCCTTGATCACAAGAAAACAGAGCTGGGTGAGAGGGTTATGCCTGGTTCCCAGACCAGGGGTGTGACACCATAAAGAGAAAGTAAACTCTACTTGATCACAGCCAAATAAATGGAAAACAAGGATGGATTCATTCAGACCTACTGCTTGACTCTTATGAAAGGAAGACAGATTGCGTGGAGGATACAAATTGCACTTAACTGTCTATAAAGAGGACCGAAGACAATGTAAACACACAGGATCTAATTTTCTCACCTAATAAGAAAGATCAGAGGAGGCAGAATTTGCTCCTAGCTGGGAAGAAGTCTGTGAGATTCTCTTAGTCAGTCATTCTTTCATTTTCTCAAAGTGGCCCAGCCCAAGAGACGATGGTACCCACATTGAAGGTGGGTCTTTCTTCTTCAGTTAAGTCTTCCTAGAAATGCCCTCACTGGCATACCAAGAGGTGTGTTTCCATGATGATTCCAAATCCAGCTACTGGGGGATTCTAGGCAAGTGCTCTACTACTGCCTCGCCCTTGGCCTCTCACTGGGGGATTCTAGGGAGGGGATCTACCACTGAACCACACCTTTAAAAGGTTAGGGGCTGGGCTGGAGAGATGGCTTAGCGGTTAAGGCATTTGCCTACGAAGCCAAAGGACCCAGGTTCGATTCCCCAGGACCCACATAAACCAGATACCCAAGGGCCACATGCGTCTGGAGTTTGTTTGCAGTGGCTAGAGGCCCTGGCATGCCTATTCTCTCTCCATCCATCTGTCTCTCTTCTCTTTTTCTCTCTCTTTCTGCTTGCAAATAAATAAATAAAAATTTTAAAATGTGGCATGGCTTAGCATGTGCAGAGTCCTGGGTTTGAGTTCAAGTTCTTGTGTATACACATGCACTAAACTTTGTGTTAACAATTGCATATAAAAATCCCTTCGATGACTGCCCAGAGGGATGGAGATAGGACAAGAGTAAAAAGAATGGGCAGAAGGTAGAATGAATACGTAGGTAAATATAAATGAATATGGTAACATCTTTGCATGGATATAAGATGCTGTGGTCAGAGGACAGACAGTAAGGACAAGCAAGAACCCTGACGGTCACAGAGAACGCTGAGCTGGCTTTATTGCTGAGAGCATCTGCTGACGTTAACCACTGTCAGTCATGGTGTGATGACCCAGTGTGATGCTGTGGACAGGAAGCCTTGCCTGTGGATCACACAACTTGGGGCGCTACACGAGGCTCTATGTGAGGTTCTGCATAAGTGTGCAATCCCAAGGGCCAGACGGAATGGTTTTGGGATGCACCCATCTTCTTGGAACATGACTAGGTCACCCCAGTCCCTGTTACACAGAAGTTCATTGTCTACATTTTGCACAGTTTCGGTTATGCGTCCTCTTGTTGACTGGTACAGTTTTACTTCTCTTTGGAGAAATATCTAAGCAGCAAATGTCGAGGGACTTGGGCGGTGGCTCAGTGGATAGTGTTCTCACTGAACAAGTGTGAGGGCCAGAGTGGGGATCCCTGTCACCCACATAAAGGCTGGGCAGATGTGGTGGCCCACTCACAATCCCAAAGCTCTGGAGGCAGAGACAGGAGGATCTCTAGGGCAAGATGGCAAGCTAGATTACCCTAATCCACGAGCTCTGAGTTCAGTGAAAGATTCTGGGTCAAAAAATACAGTGCAGGGATAGATGATGGCTTAGCGGTTAAGGCGCTTGCCTGTGAAGTCTAAGAACCCATGTTCGACTCTCCAGGGATCCCACGTAAGCCAGATGCACAGAGGTGAGGTAAACACAAGGTCACATGTGCCCACTAAGTGGTGCAAGTGTTTGGAGTTTGATTTCAGTGGCTAAGGCCCTGGTGTGCCAATTCTCTCTTTCTCTACCTCTCTTTCTCTCTCGTTCTTTCTAAAATAAAATAAAATAAATACAGTGGCAAGTGATTGAGGAAAACAGATGTTAACCTCTGGCCTGCACATATATGAACACACATGTATAGGCATACCTTCCCATATATGTATCAACACACATACAAACATGCATATCTACACACACAAGGTTCTGTGGACCTGGGGAGATGGCTCTGTGATTAAAGGCACTTCCTTGCAAAGCCTGCTGACCCGAGTTCGATTCTCTCCAGCTCCCGTGTGAAACCAGACACAAAGTGGCTCATGTGTCTGGGATCCAGTACACCTGTGGTATGGTAGGCAGAGCAGGGATAATCCAAAGCTCACAGACTTGTGTGCAGTGGCAAGACACCCTGTCTTACAGAAAGTGGAACACAGACATTCTGAAGTTATCCTCTGACCTCTACACTTGTGCTGGGATATGTATGTATACACACACACACACACACACACACACATGCAAATAAGAAAATAAATGTTTTTATAAAAAGTTGATTTGAAGGGCTGGAGAGATGGCTAAGCAGTTAAGGCACTTGTTTGCTAAGCCTGAATTCAGGTTCAATTCCCTGGTACCCACGTAAGTCAGATGCACAAGGTGGTGCATGTGTCTGGAGTTTGTTTACACTGGCTAGAGGCCCTGGTGCACCCATTCTCTATCTGCCTCTTTCTCTCTTTCTCCCTCCCTCTCTCTCTTTCTCTCTCTCAATAAATAAATAAGATATTTTAAAAAAGAACAAGGAAGCCAGGCATGGTGGTGCACGCCTTTAATCCCAGCACTTGGGAGTGAGGTAGGAGGATCGCTGTGAGTTCGAGGCCACCCTGAGATGACATAGTGAATTTCAGATCAGCCTGGGCTAGAGCAAGACCCTACCTCGAAAACCCAAAATAAATAAATAAATAAAAGAATGAGGATTCTCAATAAAAAGTTGCTTTGAATGATGAAGATGGGCCGTTTCATGCTTGACAACACAGTTAAATGCAGTAGCCACTGCCAAACTCTCTGGAAAGATCACAAGAATTTCGCAACTTGGAATCTCTGTGGCTGGCTTACTCATTCACTGTGAATGCCTGTCACTCATGGGGCAATATCTGTCATGAGCTTCTGGCTTGTTTTCCAAGAAAAACTATTTCGTGGGCAGTCGAACATAATTTAGTTATAGGAGGAAAGGAAACGATGGCTCCTCCGGAACATGAAGTACTGACCCCCGGGATACTTTGATACATCTCAAGTTCTACTGTAATTCACAATGATGTTCAACCTGTAGGACCTCAGGTACGTAATGTGACGACCTGTGGTGAATGTGAAGTTCTGGGTGACGAACCCCTGGAGGTGGAGGTGGAGGTGATTCAGACCTTCCTTCACACTGTACTAGAACACAGGTCAAACTCAAACTTTGTGCTAATGAAGAAGAAAGTGACAGGGTGTTATGTGATGACTAACTAAAAATGGGCCAGGGAGGGGCTGGAGAGATGGCTTAACAGTTAAGGCACTTGCCTGCAAAGCCTAAGGACCCAGGTTTGATTCCCAGTTCCCACATAAAGCCAGATGCACAAATTGGCACATGTGTCTGGAGCTCATTTGCAGTGGCTAGAGGCCCTGGTGTGCCCATTTTCTCTCTATCTGTCTTTTCTCTCTCTCTCTTTCAAATAAATAAATAAACAAAATATTTTAAAAGTTTTAAAACTAAAAAAAAAAAAAAAAAACTGGGCTAAGGAGATGGCTTAGTAGGCAAGAGCACTTGCTGTGCAAGTCTGAGGACCTGACTTCTGTTCCCAGCACCCTCTTTGAAAGGGAACTTTGGCCAGTATGTCTGTAACCCCAGTGCTGACAGGGGAAGTGTGAAGATAGGAGGGAGGACCCCTGGAGCTCACTGAATAGCTGATCTAGCCAAATCAGTGAGCTCCATGTTCAGTGAGAGAGCCCACCTCAAATAAACGGGGCTGGAGAGATGGCTTAGTGGTTGAGGCATTTGCCTCCAAAGCCAAAGGATCCTGGTTTGACTCTCCAGTACCCACGTAAACCAGATACACAAGGTGGCACATGCATCTGAAGTTCATTTGCAGTGGCTAGAGGCCCTGGAGTGCCCATTCTGTCTCTCTCTCTCCCTCTCTCCCTCTTTCTCTCTCAAATAAATAAATAAAATATATTTAAAAAATAAGGTGGGGGGCTCAGTGGTTAAGATGCTTGCCTGCAAAGCCCAAGGACCTGGTTCAATTCCCCAGTATACATGTAAAGTCAGATGCAAGGTGGCACATGCATCTGGAATTCATTTGCAGTGGCTGGAGGTCCTGGCACATACATTTCTCCCCTCTCTCTTTCTCTGCTTCTCACTCTATCGTAAATAAATAAATAAATAAATAGAAAAATAAGGTGGGGTGTGATTAAGAAAGACATCTAAGTAGACCTCTGACCTTTGCACACGTGTGTCCATGTGCACACGTACCCACATACACACATTTACACATACACACACACAAATATGCACAACACACCTAACACACATACACATATAAAATAAACAAATACATAAGTGTATAAACACATACATACATATGTAAACACATACGCATGTGTATACATACATCCATTCTTACATCTATAAGTCAAGGTAAAATTCTGGAAAAAAATTAGACCTAAAATTGTACGTTTTATTCATATATATATATGTACTGCTTTGTATGTTTTGTCTTTTGAGACAGGCTCTTGCTATGTAACTCAGGTTAGCCTCAAAATGATGATCTTCCTGCCTCAGCTTCCCAAATGCTGGAGTTACAGGCATATGCCTAGCATTACTATGTATTTTTATGTTGCTTTCTCAGGAATGTAAATACTCAAATAGTAGAATAATAACATTAATAGTGTAGACAGGTGTGTGGGTGTCATGTAAACAAAGCTTCATTGTGGCTATAGTATGGGTTATTCAAATGTGTTGGTCTGTTCTAAAAACATATGACTCATACATTCAAGAGATTTAGGTCAAAAGTGTCTACTGGGGTGGGGGGGGGCCTGGAGAGATGACTTAGTGGTTAAGGCACCTGCCTGCACAGCCTAACGACCCGGGTTCAATTCCCCTGTGGCTAAGTGAAGCCTGATGCACAAAGTGGCGCATGCGTCTGGTGTTCCTTTGCCGTGGCTGGAGGTCCTAGTGTGCCTATTCTCAATTTCTCTCTGTCTCTGTCTCTCTGTCTCTGTCTCTCTGTTTCTCTCTCTCTCTCTCTCTCTCTTCCGTCTGCTTGCAAATAAATACATAAAATATTTTTTAAAAAATTATTTACTATATTTTAAATTTGTATTGTATTAATCTCATAAACAGGTTGCTATGGTTTGAATGGGAAATGCCCTTAGGCTTATGTGTTTGAACACTTGTTCCCCAGCTGGTGGCGCTGTTTGAGAAGATTGTGGGCCCGTCGAGTGGTGGAACCTTGCTGGAGGAAATGACCCTCTGTTGGGGCGGGACTTGAGGTTAATATGCCAGTCCCATTTCTTGTGAGACATGACAGAGGGGAGCAAGCAGCCCTGTGCTCTTTCAGCCCCAGCCTCAAGCCCTGCTCCCACCACTAATGCCTTTCCCTATACCCTCAAAAGGTGAGCCAAAATAATTTTTTTCCTCCCATAATTTTCTTCTTGTCAGCTATTTAGTCATGAGAAAAGTAACTAATACATAAGCAAAAGCTAAATAAAATTTAGTGTCTCTATACTCTGTAATCAAAATATTAGGGTTTTTTTTTTTTTTTTTTTTTTTTTTTTTTTTTTTTTTACCAAACGGCATGCAATATGCGTCTTTTTGTCCCTGGCACCATAAAACCCAACAACTCCTTGCTCAGGAGTTAAGAATTCAATACAGAAAGCCACTAAGTGACTTATGAAATGGGAGTTCCCTTTGTGAGTCAAGGAAATTGAAACGGAGGGGCTGGAGATGCGACTATGAACCCCCCATGCTGGTAGAGAGTTCTCTGGGCAATTTCACATGATTGATCCCTTTGCAAATCATCAGGGGAGGTTTGCCCCACACATTCCTTCATTCTTGTCTCTTAGCCAGGTGGCTCTCTCTCCAATTCCTTTTTCCCTCTGCTCTTCTTCCTGGCCCAGTTACCCACATTCAGTTAATCAGGCCAGAAGCTGAGGCAGCAAAAAGCAGATGGCCCAGGCAAGGGCCCTGCAATCCTCCCATTCATGTAGTTGTAGGCAAATAGTTTTAATTGACTCCTTCTGTTGCAGAAGGGACCCAGGGCCAGAAGGTATTTTACCAAGGTTTTTGATGAAAATACAAAACAGCAATTAGATGTGAAAAGGGGGGGGTGTAATAAGTGGTAGCTATGTACCTGGTGACTCAGGGGCTCCGGAGAGCACAGTGCATTCACAGAACATTACATAGTCTGTGCTCCTGTTACCAAGGGAGCCAGCCAAAGAGTGACAGGATCCTGGCATGTAAGAAATCAGGCAAGTACCCAAATCTTACTCAAGTGAGCAAAACCTTCCTTAAGTTTGGAGTGGCGGGGTTTCTCTGCTTGGACATCATTTTACACTTGTCAGTTGACCTCATGTTATGGTTTGAGTATGAGATGTCCCCCATGGGTTCATGCGTTAAAGCCCAGGTCCCCGGATGTTGGCACAAATGGTAGCAGACAGGGTCTAGCTGGAGTAACTAGGTCACTGGAGGTGGGGGTGGATCCTTGGGGAATATCTTGTCAGGGGACACTTCCTGTCTTGTTCTCACTACTTCCTGTCTGCCATGAAGTGTTTTCTCCCTCACACCCTCCTGCCACCATGAGATTCTGCCCAAGTACATGGGGCAAACTGACTATGGACTAGCTGCTTGTGCTCAGCTAAGGCATCTGGGGACAGCAGCTCGGGATCCAAGGCTTGTTTGTGCTTTAGCCCTCTGTCTGGGGCTGAGATAACATTAGTTCAGACAGGGTTGGGGAGATGGCTCAGTGGTTGAAGGCAGTTTCTGGAAAAGCCTGCTGGCCCAGGTTTGATTCCCCAATATCCACGTAAACCCAGATGCACAAAGTGATGCATGTGTCTGGAGTTGGCTTGCAGTAGTTAGAGGCCCTAGCATGTCCGTGACACACACACACACACACACACACACACATATGTATATATACATATATCATGTCAGGTGTAGGAAAATGGATGCAATTGACAATCATATCTTGAGCGTAATAAGGAAGATAAATATCACAATGCCATTTGTTTTCTCTCATTAGTAGATTCTAGACTCTACATAGATACACACAGTCACACACATACACATACACATACACACACGTGCCATCTATATGAATTTCACATATATGCACACACACATGCATATGACATGAACTCATGAAGACTTAAGGGAAAGAGACTAATGAGAAGGAGAAAGAAGGAAGAGGAGGAAAGGCTGGGGACAGGGTGTGAATATAGTCAAAACGCAGAATGTATTTAAAATAAATTGTCTTTATGAAACCCAACACTATGTACAATGAATATATGTGTTATGATTTAAATGTAAAGTATCTCCCGTGGACTTGTGTGTTTAAACACTTACAACCCCTTGGGAGGTAGAGCCATGTGGAGGAAGCAGGTCCCTGGAGGTGGGCTTTGAGGTTTTAGAGCCCAGCCTCGCTTCCTTTTCACCCTCCGATCCTGGCTAACATGTGACCAGCTGCTTCACGCTCCTACTGCCATGACTTCTCTGCCAGGAAACTTTCCCTTGAAACCATGAACCAAAATAAACCTTTCCCTTCCATACGCGGCTTTGTCACAGGATTTGTTTTCAGCAAGGAAAAAGTAACTGACACAATATGTCAATTTTTTAAATATTTTAGTGCATACAAGAGGCCATTCAATGCTTAAACTCAGGCATACTGAGCAAAACTACACAAGTGGACTTGGATTCTAGATCTGGAATTGCTAGAGAGATTTGAGCAAGCTTGACATGCCCTCAGATCTTGACAAGGGCCCAGAATTACCAGGTCTTTCTCAAGGTTCCCCTTTGTAGCAGACAGCTTCAGGTTCGCTGACATGAACTTCCAGACCAAGCACAGTTATGGAGGGAGGGATATTTATTGAAGCTTACAGATCCAGGGGAAGTTCCATAATGGCAGAAGAAGCTGGCCTGCCTCCACAGGACCAAACACACAGAGAGAAGCACAAGCCTAAAAGCCAAAAGCCACACAGCCCAGCAGATCTTTAGACTGAAATCTCAAACCCACCACCACACCTTAAGATCCGCCCAGTGAAACCGCCTCCAGCCAGGCGGCTGCAGATGCAAACTACAAAGTAATGAAACACTGAATATATTGGGGGCCACCTATTCAAACTACCACGCCCTTCAATAAGGCTCTAGGATTATTTGTGATTTCACTAGCTCATTCCGCAATGAGCAGTTGACAGTACGTAGAAGTTAAAGGAGAAGGCGAGGCGGCCAGTGTTTGGTCAGGTGGACAGAATGACAGAGTCATAGTGAGGACTCACTGTACACTTTGCTTCAGCAGAGGGTCTATAAAGACAAAAACAAACAGCAGCCCTGTGCTACAGAAAATATATTATAAACAATGGAGACATTTCTGACAAAATTCCAGGCAGAAGCCTGGGTGCAATGGGCTGTAAGGCGAAGAATTACTGTTTTTAGAAATGGTGGTATCCGTAGCAGTCCCCCAGCCTGTTGAGCTCTACCCCTTAGTGTTACCAAGTCCTAGGGGATGGCATCCGTGTGTGTGCGCGTGTGTGTGCGCGTGTGTGCGTGTGCACCAGAGAACAACCTTGAGTGGCATCCTCAGGAATACCATGGACCTTTTTTGAGACAGGGTTGCTCATTAGCCTGAATCTCACAAATTAGGCTAAACTGGTCAGTGAGCTCCAGGGATCCTTCTGTCTGCCTCCTCTGATGCTGGGATTACAAGGTGAACCTCACCACATCAGGGGTTCACATGGCTTCTGAGGCTCAAGTCCAGGTCCTCCTGCTCGTACTCTTCCAGCTCAGCTCTCTCCCCAGCCCCGAGCTTCACTTCTGACTGATGGCTTAACAGAGTTAACCGGGATGACTTGGTCCACATTTCCAGCCTTGGTGCCCCCTTTATTCCACGTACATTTAAGAGTGAATTCCCAATGGATGCCTAAAGACAGTAAGAATCCAGTGTTTAGCGTGTCTCAAGGTAGGTTCATCACCTCTCTCCAGGCTCTCTTTTGATCTCAGGGAATGGTATCATTCTTTTACTAACTACTGAAGCCCAAACCTTCCGTAACACCGAGTTAATGTATTTCTTTAAGGGCTCTCTACTGACGTTAGTTCAGTACGTTTAAGTCAGATCCCTCCTGCTCACATGGTTATAACCTTTCTCATTGCAAACAGAACAATAACATTCCTCTGCTTATATAATAAGTAGACTTCTATAACTCCCATTGAGCCATATCTTTCTAGAATACTCTCCCTTTGAGTGTGGGATATCATAACACTTTTTTTTTTTTTACATGTTACACTTGACAAAATTTTTTACTTAAAGGTAGTTTAGCGGACTAATATTTAATGTCATGATGTGATAAAAGTGCAAGCAGAATTATAAATTTTAAAAAAGTAGCAAATAAAAGTTAAAGGTATATTAATAGCAGTTTTCTGAGGAATGCAATTACTTAATAATAGGAAAATTTTAATCTTCACTGCATATTACAGGTATACATACAATATACATTACATATGCACTGTTTGTAGTATATATGTACATATACTATGTGTATATATATAATAATGCATATAATTTTTGCTTGCTATTTTTTCTTGATAATGTAACAGTTTTGTAGGTTTAAAAAAAGTAGTTAGCTAATGGGAAGATGCTGGAAAGAAATTTGAGGAAATGCATTATGCAGTTCTGAGTTTCAAACCTTCTACCATATTAGCCGTGGAATACTACCACCTTAGCACCCATGATCGTCCAGCTAAAACCCGATCATTCAGGCCATTTGTGACTTGAAAACAACTTTATATTACTATGGAATTTCAAAATAATACCCAACATAAAACAGAGGGAGGGGAAGGCTTGTTATTTGAAGAAGAAAGGAAAATGACACTATAGATAGTTTGTCTGCCAGAAAAATCTGAGGACACTCACAGAGATGCTACTTGAACTGGTGGAGTATATGCTAAGATGAATAGAAACATGAAAAATCAACAGCTCTCTTACATATCAAAAAGTCTGCTAGAAAATACGAGGGCAGAAAGAGCTCAATTATGGTAACACAAAAGCTACAAAATGCCTTGAGATGTCCCTAGGAAAACGAAGGCACTTCCCCCCACAAGAATGCAGCCACTTGTTCATCTGTGTCTGTTTGCCTGTGGGCTAAGTCTGCTTTCTCTAGCATTCCCGTTTCTTCTGGTTCACTTGGGCTTGTTTTTACCATCAGAGTTTGCAGAATTTGGGGACAGCTGTGTCAGGACTGAGAGGAAAAGAAAACAGTTACACTAAGCACAGGCTCACAAATATATAAGTAGCCAACCTCTTTAGCCCACCTCTCAGTGATTGATGAAAACTATTTACATATTGAAAATCATACACTTCTGTTTTTATATGTATGTGATAAATCCCTTTTTACTACTCATAAAACTCTATTGCCATTCTTTACTTATGCTTTCAAACTGTTTGTTCTTTATTGTAGAGTCTATCCACATCCTCAAATCCAAAGAATTGTGAAGTGAGGGGAACACATGGTTATCCCTGTTTAGGTTAAAGGGACATATCAAGTGATCATTTCTTTATGTGTGTGTGTGTGTGTGTGTGTGTGTGTGTGTGGTATCTATGTACATGTGTGCTCAAGTGTATAGGTGCATGTGTGTGTGAGCTTGGGTGCATATACGTGTGTATGTGTGAACTTGGGTACATATGTGAGTGTGTGTGTGCATGTGGAGGGACATCCGCAGTTGCTGTCCATGTCCTCTGAGATCGTCAGTTAGGCTACATTGGTTTGTCAGAGGATCCCAGAGACTGCCCTTCTCTGCCACCTTGCCAGGCATTTGACATGGATACTGGGGACCAAACTTGGGTCCTCATGCTGGCACAGCAAGCACTCTGCCGACTGAGTCATCCCCCCAGCTCGTGATAGCATTTCCGTCAGCATGCTGATAATACAAGAACAGAGGCAATCATTGCCCTACAAGCTGACTCTAGAAAGGAAGCAAAAAGAAGCCAGATCGATGATAGGATCCTACTGTGGCCTGCATCAGTTCTCCCCGAATCTGATGATCTTTATGAAGCCAAGTTAAGTGGAGAAGTGTTGTTCACCTTAGCAATCCAGTGAGAATTACTGCTGTGGTGGGACAAGGGTCAGAGGGTTCCACGCTCTCTCCTAGACTGGGAGAAATTAAATCTTGCCTGAAGGGCCTAAATATTAATCACTGGAGACCTGTGTACCACAGGGTTCACCAGACTGCTCCGTGATCCAGATAAAATACTTATTAATATATTGCTCTGGTCAGCATGTGGCCTTCGTTTCTAATTTCCCTTTGAACACATTCTCATTTTGGCATTTTTTTAATGCAAAACATCACAAGTACTTTATATATATTTCTAATATGAATTGGAGGTCACAGGAGGACAAGTTGAGCAACTTTGGCACAATCTTAACCTGGAAACATTTTCATTATTGTAACATATTGTATATATATATATTTTTGGTACATATGTATATTCATGGGTGTTGAGGTGCATGTGTATGTATGAGTGTATGTGCACATGTATGCACATGTGTGTGGAGGCCAGAGAACAACCTTGAGTGTCATCCTCAGATACATCATCCACCTTCTTTGAGACAGCATCTCTCACTGGCCTGGAGCTCACTAATTCAGCTAGACCAGCTGACCAGCAAGCTCCAATGATCCCCCTCTTTCTGCCTCCCCTGGTAGGGATTACAGACATGCATCTGCACACCTGAACTCTTAATATGGGTGCTAAGGATTGAACTCAAGTCCCTGAGCTTGCAAAGCAAGCACTTTACCAACGGAGGCATCTGCCCAGCTATTTGAGTAGATTTACACATGCATTTGATGTGCCACACTGTCTGGACTAACCTAAATTATTTGAAGGAGACAATGGTACCTTGTAACACAACTGGCAGTGCCCTAGGAAGGTGAGTGAGGCCCACCGTTGCTCTGTGATAGGGTTTTGGAGGTGGGCTGAGTGACCCTCCTCATGATCTGGGCCTCAGTTTGCAGTTTAGGTTTCTGGGGTCCTTCTTGTTTTCAGGTCAGTAAATTCATATGACCAGTGATGTATGCCCCTAATATTTCATCTAAGGTCCAAGTACCAGAGTGCAATTGGGTTGGAATCAGTTCTAATGTTCTTCAACACTGTACGGTATCATAGTCCACAATAATAAAGAACAGACAGGTGTAGGGGTGCAGTATCACCCAGATACTAAATATGAGGCAGGAGGATCACATGTTCAAGATCGCCTGAATTATAGAGTGCAAGACCAGCCTGATTAACTTAGCAAGATCCTGCCTGAAAATAGAAAGTAAAAAGAGGCTTGGCAATGTAACTCGATGTTAGAGCCACTGCCTAAAAGTCCCCCGAGAGAAACTGGGGTCATGGCGAACATGCTTGCCTAGAATCCCCCACTGAGGGGCTGGGGGCGTGACTCAGCAGTAGAGCACTTGCCAGGCAAGTACGTAGACATCTCTAAATTCAATCCCCAGCACTGTAAGAAAACAAACGCGCTTCTTGTCTGACATAGAGGTCAGGTTTCATTTGATTTCAGCCAAGTCTGGTGGCACACATCATGTTACCTATTAGAAAGCTGAGGCAAGAGGATTGCCACGAGTTTAAAGCCAGTCTGGGTTAAACAGTGAAACCCTGTCTCAGAAGTCCAACTTAGGGCTGGAGAGATGGCTTAGCGGCTAAGGCGCTTGCCTGCAAAGCCAAAGAACCCAGGTTCAATTCCCCAGGACCCATGGAAGCCAGATGCATAAGTGGCACATGTGTCTGGAGTTCATTTGCAGTAGCTGGAGGCCCTGGCATGCCCAATCCATCTCTCTCTCTCTGTCTCTCTCTCAAATCAATAAATAAAAATACAAAGAAACCCACAAAAAAATTTTAAAAGTTCAACTTAAAAAGATATATGTAGCTAAAACATGGGATGTAAAGGCCAGTAAAAGTGAAATCCCAGTGGATACTAAGCAGTCACTTGTCACCAAAAGTGCAAGGCCCAGCCCAATATCCCACTAATTAATTCAGAATAACTAAAATGCCAGTTAATGAGATTTAACCACATTTTGTGCTTTGTTATTTCCCTTTTTAGTTTCCATTTTATCAGCTGCATCCCCAATCCAGTTTCCTTCTGCGTAAATTCCTATTTACCTCAGTTGATTGGTCATATGAGTGTTTTTTTTTTTTCTAAATGGAATCTGTTGTTTTCCTCGATTATAAAAATAACAAAGACTCAATACATTTTGCAAAATATTGAACACTAAGAAGCAGAGGAAACAGTCCTACTATCAAAGACAGCTAATATTGATGTTTCATCTTTTAGTCTTTGTTCTAAAAACTAATCTTTAGTTGTGAATCACTTCAAAGACAGATTAAAAAACAATTAGCAAAGAACCCAGATTAACAGATGTGAACATTTCAGTATATTTCCTTGAGGGAAGTCTTTGTTTGCATTGTTTTATTTTTTATTGCAGTGTATCAATTGTGTGGTATGTAGCATGGTATAAAAGTTCTATACATATATATTTGACATACATGTACGGTCATGATCAAATCATTAAGAATGTATCATACACATAACATTTTTTGCTGCTTTAATATTTGCATTTCTTCATGGTGGGAAACTATGAATAGCTCCCTCCTAATTCTTTCTTTAGGGGGAATGATTAAACCTATGTTCTCATGCATACCAGGCATGCACTTTACCACTGAACCTCACCTCCTGTCCCTTACTGGAGGATTCAAGGCAGGAGCTTATGCCACTGGATCATGGTCCCAGCCCCTCGTAGAGAATTCTAGGCAGGAACTCTATGGCTGAGCTACACCCTCAGCCCCTTAAACACACATCTTTATGGAAGGGAACATGTTTGCTTCCTATTTGGTTTCTCCTTCCATCCCATGGATCAGAGCCCTTCAGTAGCTCAGAACACACACCTGTCGAAAGAATGATTAAGCCAAAAAAGCAAGCAAGATGGCAGGGAGATTTTTCTATCCACTTAAGAGAACAAACTCTTTTAATAGCTGTTAGCTCATTAAATGTCGAAGTAAATATTGTAGCTAATTAAATACAGCTTTATTTATCCGCTTTCACAAGACCCAGCAGAACATCAATTACCAAATAAATTTTTAATGAATCAAAGAGCTTAAAAAAATCTATGTATTTGCTCACACTGACCGCCTTTTCCAATTAATGTGAATTATCATTAGAGCTACATTTCTTCAGGATCTGTAGCCTGTAGGGTTTTCTCAGACAAACACTGGATACATCATCCAAGTCTCAAAACCTCCTCCAGGCTCCACATAGCCCAATGACTGGAGAATGATCATTCCACAGGTTGGCTTTGGGCTGTTATAAATTCACTGCCCTGTCATCATAGGGACCCTTGCCAGTGCCCAGTCAAGGCAGGCAAACACACTTAGTTAGCAACCTGGGTCTCCCCTTGGCTTGAGCTACACACAGCCACCCCCTAACAATACACTCTGCCATGTGGGGTTCCCACCCGCATAGATCTACATGTACCTCCTGCTTCAAACAATTAGATAGGGCCCTCTTCCCTAGCAATCCTTAGGAAAGTCCTCTTTTGTGACCAAACACATTCTGAAACTATGGGAGATGGGTTGGTCCAGTCAGGACCAGTTTTGGGTATATGTGCAATGACCTCTGAGTGAACTTGTAGGGGAAAAAAGTTCTTCTACTTACCATCATATGCCTATGCGTGAGTAGGTGTGCATATAATTAAAATCAGATGCACCGTGGGAAAAGACATTCCAAGAATCATCTGTGCTACACCTCTAGCAACCAGATCTTCCTCCTGAACCCAGGAAGGATGTCCCAAACAATAACTGATGCTCTTGAGTGCTCTGACTCCAGGAGCCTACTGCTCCCTTACAGCATAGCTGATCTGTATTTTCATTTTGATTCTGAATAAAATTCCTTGCCACTTTTCTATCTTAGCTTTGATTCTTTGAGCAAGACACCAAGAACCTAAAAGGACCCAATCACAGACCACCAGTAACATAGCCAAGAGGACCACATCTCATTCCCTTGTTCTCTCCCCTTCTAGAAAATCTACATTTTCACTCCTCCCCTATCTTCACTCTTCCATGGTCTTTTAGCTGATAACTGAAGCTTTCTCTCTCTCTCGGCGTATGTGTGTGAGTGTGTGTTCATGTATGATGTGTGTGTATGTGTGTGCATATTCATGTGTGGGAGTGTGGTCAAAGGAGAACTTCAGGTCACCAGTCCTCACCTTCCGTCTTGTTTTAGGCAGAGATTCTCATTGTTGTTCACCACGGTGTTTGCAGAGGCTAGCTGGCCAACAAGCTTCCATGAGATTATCCTATATCCATCTCTCTTCATGATAAGTATGCTCTAGGATAAAGGCAGCCATCACAGAGTCCAGCTTTTATGTGAGTTCTGGCCATTTGAACTCAGGTACTCACATTTCTACTGAGCCATTTCCCTAGCCCTGATGACTGGAGCTTTTTACTTCATTGAAAAACATCACAACAGGGAGCAGAAGACTGCCTCCCTTCCATTCACCTGCAACTGAACAAGTGGCCCTGTTATGACTTGCATCTGGTATGACAGTGTCCCTCATAGGCATTGGAAATTTGGTTCCTCATATCAAGTTTGATGTGGTTTGTTCCCCCAGACTGGAGCCTTCATCCTCAAGGTTGTGCTAGTGGGAGGTGGTGGAACCTTTATCAAGAGATAGGACCTGGCAGAAGATAGTTATATCATTGGCCTCATGGTGGTCTCATGGAATGATTTAGTTCTCCTGAGAGTGGCTTGATATAAAATAGCAAGACTGGTCCCCCTCCAGTCTCTGGCTTCCTGCCATGTCTTATGGCCTTTCCCTCTTGCACAAGTTCCCATTATGATAACACTCACCATATTGTATAAGGGCCAGTACTATCTGATTTTGGAATGTGTGTGTGTGTGTGTGTGTGTGTGTATGCATGCACACACATGTGGAAGCCAGAGGTTGATGTCAGGTGTCTTCCTCAATCACTCTTCACCTTTATTAAGACAGAGTGTCTCACTGAGCCCAGAGCTCACTGACCTGGCTAGTCTATCTAGCCAGTGGGTCCTAGGGATCCTCCTCTTGTCTCCACCCCCCCCCCCAGCATGGGGATTACAGGTGTATGTTCATCACACCCAGTATTTAAGTGGGTGCTGGGGACCATAACTCAGGTTCCTATGCTTGTGGCTCTACCAACTGAGCCACGTTCCCGGACTCCAGTGTTGAACTTTTGTCCACCAGAGAATGAGAGCTAACTACATCCCTCTTCTTTATAAAATGCCCAGCACCTGGTATCATGTTATAGCAGAGAATGGTACCATACTGGGGACCAAGGCAGCGTGTGAGTCCTCGTGGCACAAGTGACATCCAGGGATCGTCTGGCGTTCCCTTCTCTCCCCGCTGCTAGAGCCAGTGGATGCTGCCCAGACCCACTCGCTTCTCCAGCATTCATTTTTCTTCCCTGCCTCGTCAATTTTCCTCTCTACTGGATCGTCCTCATCAGCATACAAATGAGCTGTCACTTTTCTTCCATTGCAAGAACAAGAACAGAAGCTTAACCTTATCTCCACCCTACTTCTCTTCCTGTTACCTGCCTGTCTCTTGTATGCCCAACCGTGTGTGTGTGTGTGTGTCTGTGCATGTAAATATCCGTGTGTGTGCTCATGCGTGTGGAGGCCAGAGGTCAATGTCAGGTGTCTTTCTCCATTGCTCTCCACTTTATTTATTTATTTTTTTTGAATCAAAGCTTTGATTGCCATTTGTAATACTTGTGCTAGATGGAATAAATATAAACATTCCAAGAGGACAAGAAAAATCAAAGCACAGAGAGCACACAAAAGACATACAGATAACCTATAAACAAAAATTAGCAATTCTTACTTATAATTCAATTCTTTTTCAGGTAGGGTCTCACTTCAATTTATGGCGATCTTCCAACCTCAACCTCCTCAGGGCTGGGATTACAGGTGGGAACCCGACAAATGTTTTTAATTTTTATGATCCTGATTGGCAAGCTTTGAAAAGGTGGACATAACCATTGATGGTAGGGCTTTAGAAGGTCCTGATTTCTTCAGCTATGAACAATGAAGGAACTTGAACTGATACTGGGTCTTGTTATTTTTCTTAATTGCTAATGTTGACTTGTATTTAAAAGCACATATCCTTCTACTCACGTTTCTAAACAAGTTTTTCCTATATATCTACTTGCACATACAAGCAAATAAACAGAGGACACTATTTTAAATGGTAGTATCATTTTTTTGTTGTAAAAAAATTACAACCAACAAATCCAGCAAAAGGAAATGCATATAAAATTATTGATCACCCATTAGTTGTCTGTCATGTGGCTGTTATAACATAGAAATACAGTTGTATGGCTTACTTGAAATACTTCTAATAATAATTGTTAAATAAGACCGGAAGTACACAGAATAAAATATTTACAGAATGCTCTCTTTTAGGATGAAAGATTATATATGTGTACATTCAACTTTAGGTATTGTATAGTCCACTTTATTTTTTGAGTCAGGGTCTGTCACTGAACCTGCAGTTCAATGATCCAGCTATACCAGCTAGCCAGCAAGCTGCAGCGATCCTCCTGTCTCTGCTTCACCAGTGCTGGGATTAGAGGCAGATGTCACCCTACTTTGCTTTTACATGGGTGCCAGGGCTCTGAACACAGGTTCTCACACTTGTGCAACAAGCACTTTAATAATGAGCCATCCTCCAAACCCTTCTTGTATCCCCTCAATTAGCAAAACGCATGACCTGTTCTCACCCAGGAAAATTTTACACAATGCCAGTCATATAGGTATACAAATTGGTCATTTATTTTATTTTTATTTTTAATTTTTTGGTTTTGTTTTTTATCGAGGTAGGGTCTCACTCTGGCCCAGGCTGACCTGGAATTCACTATGTAGTCTCAGGGTGGCCTTGAACTCACGGTGATCCTCCTACCTCTGCCTCCCGAGTGCTGGGATTAAAGGCGTGCACCACCATGCCTGGCAAATTGGACATATATTGATGCCAAATCACAAAGAAATTTATTGTAAGGTATCTCCGAGGCTGGGGAGATGGCTTTGCAGTTAAAGATATTTCTTCCACAAGCTCACCAACCCAAGTACCATCCCCAGCACTCAAGTAAATCTGGATGCAAAGTGGTACACGTGTCTGTGATCCCCTGCATGCCTATGACTGTAGGAGGCAGAGCCAGAATCCTGAAGCTTCTGAGCCAGCTTCTCTGACCTTTCTGGAAGCAAAGGACAACATCAAGAGAGACTCTGTCTCAAAAAACAAGGTGGAAGGAGAAGGACCAACACCCTGAGGTTGTCCTCGGACGTGCACATGTGCACTGGAGCACACATGCACCCATACACACACAGATCACAATTAAAAAAAAATGCCTCGTTTTTAAGAGCCAAAGTCTGTTCCTATTTAAAAGTTTTCAGAACTTGTTCTAAGCTACTTGTCCTTGTTTTAATTTAGTACCAGAATATATTGTTTCCTTGAAGGTGCAATGTCACTTTTCTGTATATAAATTATACCATCATAAATTGTGTTCTTAGAGACCATTAATGTCATCCCATCATTAATTGTACCAGATTGCTGGTTTTTTATAGTCTGTCTAGAAAGGACTGTTTATCATATTTCTTGTTGCTATCTCTGTGCCTTACTTACTTTTCAACAGAAAGGACTAGGTAAGTTTGGAGGAAATTTCTAGTCTCCCATAGAGTTCAGCACACAAGATTTGTAACTTTCCTCGTGGATATATTCACAGTGTGACCAGAGAGGCTGCTTGCCTAGACATCAGTCTTCATGGATCCCCGCATCAACAACGAGGGAGGGTAACATCTCTCTTTATAGACTGGAAATCTGTCGTTAAGTCAGAAATCTAAGGCCACCTAGGTGGAATTAAAAGTCAAGTATTTTCTTCTGAATCCATTGCTTTTTTCCCCCTTTCTTATACACCCCTCAAAAATATGGTGCAAGGATGGGGAGATGGCTCAGTCGGTAAAGTGCTTGTTATGTAAACATGAAGTGCTGAGTGTGGATCCCCGGCACGGCACCCACGTAAAAGCTGGGCATGGCCCGCAGGTCGGTAATCCCCGTGCAGAGGAGGTGGAGATGGGGGATTCCTGAGGCTTGCTGGCTAGTCTAACTGAAGTGGTGAGCTCTGTGTTCGGTGAGTAAGTCAGATAGAGAGTAGTACTTCAGGAAGACACCTGACATTGACCTCCGGCTTTTGCATGCACATGCACACATGCCTGCATGCTTGCGAGACATGTGCATACACCCTGTAGGCCACATACACATGCAAAGGGTGATGAAAAAACATCTGCTAAAATATCCCTTGTGGTATTGTTTACACTTCAGATCAAATTAGTGCCTCCTCTGTGCGAAGCAAGTGCTCTACTTCTGAGTCATCCCTATGTGGTACTTAAAAAAACAAAAGATTTTATTGATTATTTGCAAGCAGAGAGAGGAAGGGAGGGGGTGAGTGTGCCAGAGCCTTCTGCCACTGCCAGTGAACTCCGGACACAAGCGCCGCTTTGTGCATCTGGCTCCACGTGGGCACTGGGGAATCGAACCTGGGCTGTCAGGATTCACAAGCAAGCACCATTAACCACCGAGCCATCTTTCCAGCCCTCCATGTGATACTTTAAAAAAATATTTATTTATTTTATAAAGAGGGGGAGAGAGAGAGAAAATGTAGGGAGGGAGAGATTGGGTGCACCAGGGTCCTCTAACCACTGCAAACAAATTCCAGATATGTGTGCCACCTTGTGCATCTGGCTTACATGGATCCTGGGGAATAAACCCAGGTCCTTTGGCTTTGCAGGCAAGTGCCTTAACCAGCAAGCCATCTCTCCAGCCCATGTGGTATTTTTAAAACAAGTATTCTTGGGCTCCCTGTTGGACCTTCTGATTTGGACTTTTGCAAGCCAAGAACAGAAATCAATAGTTTTACAATTACAGATCCACTGCGTTGTTTACTTTGTAAAGAGAGTAGAAAAATGGAGCTGGGGAGATGCTTTAGTTGATAAAGGGCTCGCTGCACAAATATGAGGACCCTGACTTCAATCCTCAGAACCCATATAAAACCTAGTGTGGGGCTGGAGAGATGGCTCAGCAGTTAAGACACTTGCCTGCGAAGTCTAACGATCCAGGTTCAATTCCCCAGGGCCCTGTAAAGCTGGATGCACAATGGCACATGCATGTGGAGTTCATTTGCAGCAGCTAGAGGCCCTGGTGTGCCATTCTCTCTCAGTTTCTCTCTCTCTCTCTCTCTCTCTCTCTCTCTCTCTCTGTGTGTGTGTGTGTGTGTCCTTTCCTTCCTCTCTCCCTTGCAAATAAATAAAGATTTTTTTTTAAAGCCTAGTGTGGTGGCATGTTCCTGTAATCTCAGTACTGGGGAGGCAGAGATAGGAGAACCCCTGGGGTTTGCTGGCTAGCTTAGTCTAGCCATACTGGTGAGCTCCATGTTCAGTGAGATACCCTGTCTCAAAAACTAAAGGAGAGAGGGTATGGAAGAAGATAACTGATGTTGGTCTCTGGCCTCTACATGTATACACACATGTACATGCACACACATATATGCCTATGCACATACAGGCATGCATACCACACACACATACAATGAGAGTAGAATCTAGTCATTCCTGGGAGACTGGCCCAGAAACACTTGCTGATATCAAGATTGAAGGTGCTTTTCTTATATAAAAGGGCAAGTAATTTTGCAGTGCACACACCATCCCATATGCTTTAAATTATCTCTGAATTCCTTATCACAGTTAGTGCAATGTAAATGCTATGCAAATGGTTGTTATGCTGTATTGTTCAGAGAACAATGAGAAAAACAAGGTCTGTATGTGTTCCTCACATACGCCCTTTTCTTTTCTGTTTATTTTTGGTATATGGTTGGTTGAACCCATGAATTGAGAACCCGCAGATACAGAAAGCCAACTGCAGTCCTCTCAGATTGTCTCCCTCAGGGGACACTGCGCGACTTTCATCAGCTTTCACATTAAACTTGCAACAGCTCTATAGTGACAAGCAAATGAGGATTCTAAAGCCCTGACAGAGACACACGCTCAGCAAATCTGAAGTACACTGTACAGAGCTGTGACCAATAAAAAATGCATCTCAGGGCTTGGGAAGATGGCTCTGTGGGTAAGAGCCCTTGTCGCCCAAACAGAAGGACCCCCAGTGTCTGCATACAAAGTCAGGCATGGGTGTGCATTCTAGTAATTCTAGCCTTGCAGGGAGCAGAGACAGGAGGATCACTGGGACTTGCTGGTCAGCTAATCTAACCGAAGACCAGTGCAAGGGCCAGGTTCAGTGAGAGTCTGTCTCAGGGAAATAAGGTAAAAGACAACGCCCAGAGTCCTCCTCCAGCCTTTTCAGGCATGCACATTGGACACTCATCTGCACACACATGTGCACATAACACACACACTACACACATACCACATGTGCTACAAACACCATACCTACTACTCACACACACACACTGATAGAGATTAGGAGCAAGATAGTCTTTTGGGGCTGGAGAGATGGCTTAGTGGTTAAGATGCTTGCCTGCAAAGCCAAAGGATCCAAGTTCGATCCCCCAGGACCCACGTAAGCCAGATGCACAAGGTGGCACATGCATCTGGAGTTCGTTTGCAGTGGCTGGATGCCCTGGCATGCCCATTCTCTCCCTCCCTCTCTCTCTCCCTCTCTCTCTCTTCCTAACTCTCTCTCATAAATAAATAAAAAATAAATTCTGGGCATGGTGGTGCATGTCTTTAATCCCAGCACTAGAGAGGCAGAGGTAGGAGGATTGCTGTGAGTTTGAGGCCACCCTGAGACTACATAGAGAATTCCAGGTCAGCCTGGGCTAGAGTGAGACCCTACCTCAAAAAACCAAAATAAAAAATATTCTTTTGTAGGTTGTTAGGGAGACAGACACAAAGGAACCCAGATGTCAACCTGCCCTGGGGAGACTGGAAGACAACTCCAATCCAAACATAAACCAAGATGGCCATCAGAGGGGCTTTCTGGTTCTTCCTCCTCTAGGACTTTTTTTTGTGTGTGTGTGTGTGTGGGTCCTTTTTCCTTGCTGGAAAATAAAACAGTGCTTTTCTTCCTGACCCGCTAGCCAATCAAGATCCTCTATATACATTTAAATTTAACCAGTAAATCTCATCCCAACTCAAAATGTCTAATTTAAATCTTCGTGGTTATAAGAAACTTTGCTACAAGTCGCCATGTGGACTAGCCACTTGGGGGCCCTTCCCGACTTGGGAACTTCCTGCTTCACTTTCTTTCCTAACATAGGCTTACTTAACTTTCCCTCCTGCCATGCCTCCACTTGTCAATTCTTTGCAAGTCACATGACAGTGAACTTGAGAGCCACTGACTGGGGGGGGGGGGTGGTATTGTCACCACTGAGTGACGGTCACTGTAACCTCTAGGCTATACCCATCCAGAGCCAAGAGAGAGACTTTGTTGCTCTCAAAACCAGTAACATTACCACACATACCACATATACCACTCCCCCAACAAGAAATGCATTATGCATGTCAGTAACAGATTATAAGTTAAGAAATATCCATAGTTGTCCTCACTCCCTCTTGAGACCATAGAATTCCATCCATCAAATATTAATAGCTAAGAGGATATCATTGCCACCAGATGTAATGACAGAAAATCTGAAAGGCAGGCTGGAGAGATGGCTTAGTGGTTAAGGTGCTTGCCTGCAAAGCTTAAGAACTCATGTTCAAATCTCCAGTACACATGTAGCCAGATGCACAGTGACGTAAGCACGCAATTTTTCACATGCACCACAAAGGGACACCCATGACTGGAGTTCGTTTGCAGCAGGCTGAAGGTCTTAGCCCATTCTCGCACTCTCTCTGCTTCTTTATCTTTCTCTCTCAAAAATAAAAATAATAGAATAAAGAAAGAAAATACGAAAGGCAATTAGTCTGGGAGAGAAACAAGGTTAGTTGCAGCAAAAACCAACACATGTGCATCGTTGGCAGCCTCACATCACCCAGCTTGGGTTCTGGGGCACGCATGGACTTTGCCACTTAAAGCCACCATTGGTGTGTGTTGGAATTGCTTTTGAGTGTTTGTGATGTGTAATCTCAGGTTTTCAAATTAACAGGATTTGGAATCACCATAGAAACAAATCCTTGGGTATGTATTGAGGAATTACCTAGATTAAGCGAATTAAGGTGGGATCACACACCACCTTAAACATGGACGGCACCATTCTGGGGCCTGGGGTCCTGGACTGAATGAAAAGTAGAAATCATGCTGAGCATCAGCCTTCGTCACTCTCTTTTGTAACTGTGGGCTGAACGTGACCAGCTGCCTCATGCTCCTGCCACCATGGTAAGTCAAAATTAATTTTTCTTCCTTTAAACTGATTTTTTTTGGTCAGATATTTTGTCCCAGCAACATGAAAGTAACTAATGCAGCGTTATCCAGCCACTGTATTATCAAGCATAAAAAAAATTAGAGAACACTGTATATTTTCTGTGATTTCCCTAGGGCTATTTCTAGCAGGAAGAGACCCTGAAGAACCTTTGCTTTCTGTTGTAATTGCTGAGATTTCGGGTGGTCAAAGGAATCAAAAGTGTAATATAAAGTCAAAGGACAAACAGCTCAGAGTAGGGGGTGGGGCGAGGACACAAAACCAAGAGGTTAATCAAGCATTACACAGTCAAGAGAGCTGTGTGCGTATATGGGGAGGGTCAAAGGATAATATAACCTCCTTGGGGCTCAAAAGCACCAGCCTTGTCAGCAGATAGGAAAATACAGGGAGCAATAGAAGCATCTGGAATTTATCCCAGACTCTGGGACAAACCACTTAAGTTCTGGACTACATCAAAGCTGAGCATGGGATGCTAGGGATCAGTTTACATAGAAATATAGATTTCCAGGCAGGAAGAGCAGTTAAACAAAGTATTGCAGTAAATCAACAAATCTTTCTTCTTCTTCTTTTTTTTTTTTTTTTTTTTTTTGTGGTCTAGGGAAACGTGTAGAAGGCCAGTGTAGTGTGGGCTGAATGAACTGTGGTATAATAAAGCCAGTGATTGAGGCCCTGCAACACAAGTCATGGTCCCCAATGATATGTTTCTAGCAAGAGTGTTGATTGAAATCCCCAGAAAGGGCTGGAGAGATGGCTTAGCGGTTAAGTGCTTGCCTGTGAAGCCTAAGGACCCCGGTTCAAGGCTCGACTCCCCAGGACCCACGTTAGCCAGATGCATAAGGGGGCGCACGCATCTGGAGTTCGTTTGCAGTGGCTGGAGGCCCTGGCGCGCCCATTCTCTCTCCCTCTCTCTATCTGCCTCTTTCTCTCTCTGTCTGTCGCTCTCAAATAAATAAAATAACAAAAAAAAATTAAAATAAAAAATAAAAAAAAATAAAAAAAAAAGAAATCCCCAGAAAGAAGCTGAACCTACATGGAACATTCTAGAAGGCTGATTGATTAGAACTTTAATAATTGCGGAGAGTTAGAATGTTTCAAGCCCACAACGAAATTATCTTGGGTTATCTTAGCCCCTTTAGTAGTCATTTATTTTCCACCTCTGTGTGTGACCTAATATCCTGTGACTGTTGGGTAAGTCCTTTGGAATGTACAGTCATCCCCCTGGCTTCCTCAAACCCTAAGCATGTCATTGGACAGCGTCTGAGGCCCATAGCAGAGATTTCCCTACTTTGCTGTGCCCTGCCTACCTGGTGTTCCCACCCATAGGTTTGAAGAATGTTTTGGTCTATGACTTTCTTTGCTGTGTTAATTCACGAAACTGGTATCATGTTGGGACGTAGAATTTGAAGTAACCCGAAGCTGTGTTCCCAGGGCATCGCCATTCATATTTGGCTTCAGAATAAACTATTTCTCATCACCTTTGAGGTGAGGGCTGTATTTTCTTAATTTTTATTTATTTGACAGAGAGAGAGAGAGATACAGAAATAGGGAGAGAGAGAGAGAGAGAGAGAATATGGGCATGCCAGGGTCTCCAGCCACTGTAAACGAAATTCAAATGCATGTGCCACCTTGTGCATCTGCCTTATGTGGGTCCTGGGGAATTGAACCTGGGTCCTTTGGCTTTGTAGGCAAACACCTTAACTGCTAAGTCATCTCTCCAGCCTGGGCTGGTTGTGTGTGTGTGTGTGTGTGTGTGTGTGTGTGTGTGTAACAGAGATCATAGCAAAAAGCCAAACACTGGAGCTGTCTGACTTCTGGAAGAGAGGTGGAACAGTGTCCCAAATCTTCTACTTAGCCACTGAGTGAACACCTAGCATCAGGGGCTGTGTGTGCAGAGAGCAGGTTAGTAGAGAGAACCGTCTGTCTCACCTTCTAAGGTGATGGCTTGGTTTGGCTCACGTGTTGAAAGCTTGACTCCTCAACTAATGCTTCTATTGAGAGGTAAGTGGATCATGAGAGTACCAGCATCATCAGTGATTTAGTTCATTGATAACTTCTTATATATTTATTTGCTTTGTAGGTGTATGTGTGTACATGTGCCCAGGGGAGCCAGAGGCCAACATTGGGTGTCTTCCTCAATCACTCTTCCACCTATTTGTTTTGAGACAGGATCTGTCATCGAACTTAGAACTTTCTGCTTTAGTTAGCCAGCAAGCCCCGGGGATCTTCTTGTTTCTACCTCCCCGGGTGCTGGAATTACAAGCACGTGACATCACACATGGCATTTATGTGGGTGCTGGAGATGTGAACTCAGATCTCTGTGTTTGTGTGGCAAGAAATTTACCGACTGAGCCATCTCCCCGGCCCTCAATGAAAAGTTTCTTGTTGAACGAATTAGGATTTAGGACCTAAATGAGCAAGTAGGTCATTGGGAGTGAGCCTTAGTAGCAGTTACCCTTGCTGAGTTACTATTGCTGAGAGAAAACGCCTGACTGAAAGTTGCTTAATGGGAGGAAAGGGTCTCTTTCACCTTGCAGTCTCAAGGGGGAATTTCATCATGGCAGGGAAGGCGTGGCAGAGCAGGGGCTGGGCATCAGCCATTGTTACATCAGCTGGGAGGCAGCAGCAAGTGTGAGCTCCAGGTGAACACCCAGCAGGACTAATAGACCTCAGGGCCTGCTCCCCACAACACACCTCCTCCAGCGAGGCTCTAGCTACCACGTGTGGACCGAGCATGAAGCTTAGTCACAAACACACGAGGCTATGGGCGACACCTCACTTTTCTGTTGCTTGTTTGTTTTGGTTTTGGAGGTCAGGGTTTTTGGAGGCTAGTCCAGGCTGACCTGGAATTCACTAGTCTCACGGTGGCCTCGAACTCATGGTGATCCTCCTACCTCTGCCTCCCGAGTGCTGGGATTAAAGGCGTGTGCCACCACGCCTGGCTGACATCTCACTTTTAAACCATCACAGCCACTGAAGGATACCTTGTGTCTTGAGCTTTCCCTCCTGTCCTTGCTTCTCAGATGCCATGAAATAGACAGACAGATTTCCTCTACCACACCCTTCTGTCATGAGACTTCTGCCTTATCACAGGCCTGAAAACAACAGAGCCAAGCGACCATGGACTGAATTCCTTGAAACCGTAAGCCAGGGTAAACCTTTCCTGCCTTTAAGTTGATTTGCTCTGGTATCTTTATTTGAGTGACAGAAAAGTAACAGAATGAGAAAGAGGTGGGGCAAGATCCCTCCCTCAGGCTAATATACTCATGCAGAAACTCCACACATCACTGTTTCTGGAAGACTCCATGGAGAGAATGGGGTTGGTCATTTCCTGCACAAAGAGAGGGGAAAGGTCCACCCATATCTCTACAGACACCTCCTTCACATATGACACGTGTGAGACATATGGCCAAGAACCCATACAAAGGATTCCCTCTTATTCATGGTAGGTCAGTTTATGACTGTTTAAAAAAATAGAAATAAAAAGAATCACTTTACGAAAAAAAAAAAAAGATCCAAAAACGAGATTATCAAGCTAACTTTTTGGGTTTCCTTTCAGTACACATTACAATAATCATGTGACCTGGATACAATGGTCTCTTTGGTAAAAGGGCAGAAGAATGTGACATGGAGAGTGGATGAATCCACATAAAATGTTTACAGATACATGGTAAATTTTATTAGCCAAAGACTCCAAGTTTGCAATCATGAGAAAAACTAACATTCACACTCAGTTTTCTATGATACAGAAGCCATCACACTATTACCTAAAAAGTTTCAAAAAAAAATTTTTAAAAAGAAAAAAAAAAGATTTCTTTTTTTTCATCACTTATTAGTGTGTGTGTGTGTGTGTGTGTGTGGTGGGTCCTGCCAGGGCCTCTTGCCTCAGCAAAGAAATGCTGCTGGCACCATGGTTTTTGTGTCTGGCTTATGTGGGCAACTTGTGGGAATTGAACCTGAGCAGTGAGCTTTGCAAGTAAATGCCTTTAACCACGGGGCAATCTTTCCAACACTGCTACCATGCTATTGTACCTCCTAATTACCATTTATTGTTTATAATTTAGCTTAGTCTAGAAGGGTTAAAGATGAGATAACTCCAAGGGTTAGGTGGTTCACATCTGTGTATTTGATTTGTAGACATAAGTCTCATGACACCCTAATCTCTTAGCTTTAGATAAGTTAGCCAAGCTACCAGCTAGGATAGTTGTTTTAAAGCAACCATGTAGAAGCTATGCAGAAAAATTGATTGAGATGGTAAGTGGACTTCATACTTGATGCAGAATGAGATATAAATATTAAAGAAATAAACACCCCTAGCTATCAGAAATATTTGCTAAAAGTCAATAGCCCATTTTGAATTTAAAAAAAAAATCTTAGTTTAAAATGTAGCTTGGCAGGCATGGTGGCGCACACCTTTAATCCCAGCACTCGGGAGGCAGAGGTAGGAGGATTGCCATGAGTTCGAGGCCACCCTGAGACTCCATAGTGAATTCCAGGTCAGCCTGGGCTAGAGTGAGAACCTACCTCAAAAAACCAAAATAAAATAAAATGTAGCTAGAGGCTGGGGAGATGGCTCAGTGGATAAAAAAGCACTTGCCACACAAGCAAGATGATTGGAGCAGCTGTAATCTCAGTGGATCTACATACAGTGAGATGGGCAGTGCAGATGGGAACATTGCCAGAAGCCTACAGCAAAAGCAGTGGCAAAAAAAAGATCCTGCCTCAAGGCGGAAGGTGAGGGACAACCCAAAGTTGTCCTTTGATCTCCAAATGTGCCCTCTGGCACACATGCACCTGCTCTCTCTCTCTCTCTCACACACACACACACACAAACACACACAGTTTTTAAAAATGCAGTTCGGGGCTGGAGAGATGCCTTAATGTTTACGGTGCTTACCTACAAAGTCCAAGGACCTAGGTTTGACTCCCCAGAGCCCACATAAGCCAGACACACATGATAGCACATGCATCTGGAGTTCGTTTGCAGTGGCTGGAGGCCCGGGAACACCCATTCTCTCTCTCTCAATAAATAAATAAAAATTTAAAAATATACATTTTAAAATGCAGCTAAAAGGAAACCACATAAGTATATCAAATACCACCAAAACGTAGAAGTAAATATTATTCCAAATGTTGAGACAGTAAAGGTATTTCAAATTGAATGAGGAACTAGGCTGGAATACTTCATTTTGCTATCATTTTTTGCAGTGTTATTTTCAGGTTCTAATAAACATGTTAAATGCAAGATAGCAGAAACCTGGGGAAAATAAAATTATACTTTTGTTTAAAAATGTCACTGCTAGAAACATGAAGCCATTTGAATAAGAGAATTTAATAAAGTGACAAGATATAAGACAAATAGTTTATCTTATAATTTTCTCCCTAGAGACAAAAACCTAGACATAGAATGAGAAACTTACTTAATATAACAAGCTGAAACCATAAATCATTTATGAATAAATTTAATAAGAAAGGCAGATGACATTATGAAAAATGACAAAAATAAAAATCTAATTGATAAAATGAAAAAAAATCTCTTCTCAGAAATAAACACTGGATGTCATAAAAATACCAGTTATTATAAGATTAAGGTAATGGTTAATCTTGTCAAGTTGACTAGATTTGGAATCTCCTAAGACAAACGTCTGGGTGTTTCTGTGAGGGTGTTTCCAGAGATGTTTAACTGAGGTTGGAAGACCTACCCTGAATGTGGTGACACCACCTTGTGGTCTGGGATCTTGGAGTTAATAAAAAGATGAAAGTGAGCTGAGCACCAGCATTCACCTCCACTTCCTGACTGCAGATGCCATGTGACCAGCTGCCTCACGTTCCTGCCGCCACGCCTTCCCTGTCGCGATGGTCTGTATTCCTCAAACCACGAGCCAAACTGAATCCTGATGTCAGGCTCTGGCCTCCACATGCACAAACATACAAACACATCTACACACACATACAAGTGTGCCCAAGCACACACATGTGCACACACACACACAGATAATAAACAATGGACCAGAGAAGCTAGCCTGATACATAGGATTATTTAATAGATGACAAAGGGTATCCATAAGGTGTAGTTGAGAAAGGAAAGAAAGATGGATAAAAATTTGCATACAGTGGTCTTGAAGAAAATGGAAATCTCTGTGTGTCACTATAAATATATGTAAATATATGGTTTATGTAGGTTGAGTCAGGGAGTTAGCAAGAAGAATAAAGCAGAATGAGAAATTATCACTATACATGATATATCCATCTGTGTGGACTTACATAAAAGCTGACGTGGTCATCAATCATGGCATGTTAAATTGGAGTTTGAACTGTGGTCCAAAGACATGACAAACTGCATTCCAGAAGGAAGATATAAGACATTTTTTTTTGTCCTTCACTCCACAAATATATATATATATTGTCCCTCTACATTCTTCGTTCCATTTTCTGTGGTTTTATTTACTAGCAGTCAACCACAGTCCAAAAATATTAATGAAAATTTCCAGAAACAATTCAAGGCTTACAGATGGTGTGCTAGTCTGAGTACTATGATAAAATCTCAGACCTTCCGAATGTGCTCTGCCTGGCATGTGATTGTGCCACTGTCCAGTGTATCTGGTCTGTATAACCTACCCATCCTTTGGTTACTTGGTATCCACCTCAGGTGATCAGATATGGAGTGGCAGAACTGAATGCTGGTGTTTTGGTGACCCCAATTTTACTTAGAAATGGCGCCAAAGTATAAGAGTACTAGTTGTCATAATTCATACATCCCAAAAAGAAGCTGTAAAATGATTCATCTAGGTGAAAAGGTGAAAGTTCTTGATTAAATAAACATGTGTGTATATAGCACTTGGTACAATTGTCAACTTCAGGCACACACTAAGGTCTTCTAATCTCTCCCCCCGTCACATGAGGAAGTACTGTATTAATGGCCACAATGTTTGGGCCTCTGGATAACTTTTGGTGTCATCCTTAAGTATGCCATTCACCTCCTTGGAGACAGGGTCTCTCACCAAACCTGGAGCTCACCATGCACACTAGTCTGGATGGCCAGTAAGCCCCAGATATCCTCCTGTCTCCGTCTCCCCAGCACTGGACTTACAAGCATATGCCAACACATGCAACTTGTTTATATGGGTTTTGGTCATCAAACTAAGGTCACCATACTTGGACACCAAGCACTTTACCTATTGGGTTATCTCTCCAGCCTCACAAAAAAATTTTTTTTTTTACTGTCTAAATGTGACCAGAAAACTATGAACATTTTCATCTGATGATATAATAAAAAGAATTAATGTGGGGCTGGAGGAATAGCCCAGTGATTAAAGGCACTGGCTTACAAAGCCTGATGGCCTGGGTTCGATGCTCCAGTACCCATGTAAAGCCAGATACACAAAGTGGCCCGTGCATCTGGAGTTTATTTGCTGCAGCAGTAGGCCCTGGTGCCCCTAGTCTCTTTCTCTGTCTGTCACTCTCCTGCTCTCTTGCTCTCACCCTCTCTCCTCTTTCTTTCAAATAAATATTTTAAAAGATTTAATGGGAAACAAAATAGAAGAGCTTATTGTAAGAATATAGTTTTTAGCTGGGCATGGTGGCACATGCCTTTAATCCCAGCACTCGGGAGGCAGAGGTAGGAGGATCGCTGTGAGATCGAGGCCACCCTGAGACTAGATAGTGAATTCCAGGTCAGCCTGGGCCAGAGTGAGACCCTACCTCTAAAAACCAAAAAAAAAAAAAAAAAAAAAAAAAGGAATATATATTTTTAGGGGTGGAGAGATTGCTTAGTGGTTAAGGCACTTACCTGCAAAGCTTAAGAACCCATATTTGGGCTGGAGAAGATGGCTTAGCAGTTAAGGCATTTGCCTGCAAAGCCAAAGGACCCCGGTTTGACTCCCCAGGTCCCACGTAAGCCAGATGCACAAGGTGGTGCATGCACCTGGAGTTCGTTTGTAGTGGCTGGAGGCCCTGGTGTGCCCATTTTCTCTCTCTCTCTCTCTCTCTCTGTCTGTCTCAAATAAATAAATAACATATATTAAAAGAAAAGAAGGATTGCTGTGAGTCTGAGAAGCCACCCTGAGACTACACAGTAAATTCCAGGACAGCCAGGGCTAGAGTGAGACCCTACCTCAAAAAACAAAACAAAACAAAACAAACAAACACCCCCCCAAAAAAAACCCATATTCGACTCTCCAGGTCCCACATAAGCCAAGTGCACAATGCGACACAACTGTGCAAAGTCGCACATGTGCACAAGGTGGCGCCTGTGTCTAGAGTTTGATTACAGTGGCTGGAGGCCTTGGTGCACCAATTCTCTCTCTCCTCTCTCTCTGTCTCCCTCTCACCCTCTTACATAAAAAAAAAAAATGTCAGTCTGTTGGGCTTGCCTCAAAAAAGGAATGTATTTGCTGTATTTGAGAATTATGTAATATCATAAAAGATTTAAATGTATTACAAGGGAAAAACTTTTAATACATTTTCTTTTTCCTACTCTCCATTAGAAGGAAGTTATGTCTGTGTTCAGGAGGGGACACCATATCTTGGGGCCATTAAAATTGAAAAGCTTCAGTTCCTTAAATGCAATGGCCTGGCACCCGTGATAACTTTACCCTCCTTTCCTCTCTGAGGACGCTGTGTTTAGGGAAGGGGAGAAAGATGCTTATTCAGCGTGGATGGGCAGAAATGCCCCTGTGAGTTAGAGGTGTCCCTTGCAGAGGCTGAGGAAGGGCAGGCCTTGTGGGGTTTCTGAATATAATATCAAAATGGTTCCTCCTATAGGGACTTCCCCCAAAGTTGTAGCATAGCAGAACAAGTCTTGCATGTGTGCATGTGCACATATGTATGCAGATGTGTGTGTCCCATGCACACATGTGTGGAGTCCAGAGGGAGACATGGGATGTCCTCCTCTATTGCTCTTCCACCTTTTTTCTCTGGGATAGGGTCTCACACTGAACCTGGAGTCCGCTGTGTGTTCAGTTAGGCTGACTCCTCTGTGAGCCCAGCAATCCTCCTCTCCCCTCCACACTGGGGTTGCAGCAACGCTTCTTTAAAATTTATTTTGTTTATTTTTATTTATTTGAAAGCAATAGACAGGGAGAGAAAGAGGGAGAGAGGGAGGGAGGGAGGGAGGAGAGAGAGAGAGAGAGAGAGGATGGGTGTGCCAGGGCCTCCAGCCACTGCAAACAAACACCAGATGCATGCATCACCTTGTGCATCTGGCTTATGTGGGTCCTGGAGAATTGAGCCTCAAACCAGGGACCTTAGGCTTCATAGGCAAGCGCTTAACCGTTAAGCCATCTCTCCAGCCCACAGCAATGCTTTTAATGTGAGTGCTGGGGATTGAACCCAGGTCCTCATGCTTGGGCAACAGATGTCCCATCTATTGAGCCATCACTTGGCTCAGAGACCAAATGGAAAGGAAGCTCTGAGGACTAGTAGGGTCCAAAACATGGCAAATAGGCAACTTATTGACATCATCACTCAGCAAAGTGCAAGAGAGTTGACACAGCAACCTCCAAGGTACTTTGGGTACCACTGTGATTCACAGACTGCCCTGGGGATGAGGAAGGGATCCACCACCAGGAATGAGTCAGAATTTTTTTTTTAAATTTTATTTATTTACTTGAGAGAGTGAGAGAGGAAAAGGGGGAGAGAGAGAGAGAGAGAGAGAGAGAGAGAGAGAGAATGAGCATACCAGGGCCTCCAGCCACTGCAAACGAACTCCAGATGCATGCACCACTTTGTGCATCTGGCTTTCATGGGTCCTGGGGAATCAAACTGAGGTCCTTTGGCTTTGCAGGCAAATGCCTTAACCACTAACCCATCTCTCCAGCCCAGATTCAGAACTTTTTGCTACTCTGATGAAGAGGGCTTAGGAGTTGACTAAACTCAAGTGACTGAACAAACGTTCTGGAACACCACATATGTTGGCTACAGTTATCTAGATCTAAGCTCTAGACAGGTACAGGGAGCCAGAGTGTGAGAAGTGGAGATCAGAGATTTCTACATTTCCCAACAAATTGCTCAAGGTTGATTAAGTTTGATCCTTAAATTATATCATCAACCTCCAGGTGAGTCTGGGAAAGAAATTAACCTGACAGTGCTAATTCTATATTCTAGACACTCTCGTAGGGTCCATTCTGCTGCCTCTACCAGGTTGTATTCAGGTTTGGAAGGAATAGAATGATTTCATCATTAGTCCTGAGTGCACTTGGTGCTGCTTGTCTATGGCTGTGTGTCCTGGGCTGTCCTCTAAATTCTGAGCCATCCAAGGCTCATTCCATCTCTGTTAGCCTACTTCCCTTCCATTCTCTCTCCTCCCTTTCTTCCTGTCTCCATCTCCTCCTCTCTGTGTGTTTATGTGTATATGTGTGATATACATGCATGTGTGTGTACATGTTCATATGTGAGTGGGCATACACCTGCATGTGAAGGCCAGGGATCAACATTGAGTGTCTTCCTTAATAACTCTCTACCATATTTTTAAAATTTATTTATTTATTATTTTATTTTAGAGAGTGAGAGAGAGAGACAGAGAGAGAGAACTGGTACACCAGAGCCTCAGCCACTGCAATCAAACACCAGATGCATGCGCCACTTAGTGGGCATGTGCAACCTTGCACTTGCCTCACCTTTATGGTCTGGCTTACATGGGATCTGAAGAGTCCAACATGGGTCCTTAGGCTTTGCAGTTAAGTGCCTTAACCACTAAGCTATCTCTCCATCCCTCTATCATGTTTTTTGATACAGGTTCTCACTGAACCCAGAGTTCACTGATTCAACTAGACAAGCTAGCCAGTAATTTTCAAGAGTCTTCCTTTCTCAGCCTCACTAGTGCTAGGATTACAGGTGTGCACCACCACACCCAGCTTTTACTTGAGTATTGGGGATCAGAGCTCAGGTCCTCAGGCTTGCATGGCAAGCACTTTAAGACACACTGAGCCATCTCCTCAGATCATTTCTCTTTTTATTAAAAAAAACACCAGGGTCTCATTTAGCCCATGCTGTCCCTGAACTCCCTATGTAGCCTAGGATAACCTTAAACACCTGATCCTCCTGCCTCTACCACCCAGGGACTGGGATTATAGGGGTGCATGGCATTATACCTAGGGTTTCACGCATGCTTGGCAAGTATTCTACTAGCTGAGCTACCTAACCTCTCCTCTCTTCTTCTTCCTTCTTTGGACATGCATTGAGCAAGGGGAGAATTCCACATTCAAGTCCTGACAGTCCAGATCTGGGGCATGGCCTGGGGCTGAAGTCTTACCCTACCATGCTACAAAAGCTCACGGGAGTACAAAACCGGGCAAAGGCCACAGACACTGGGCCTGGGAACACTGGACAGTGGCCCGATGACGTGACCTATTCCCACCCTGAGTCAGTTGGTCACTTGGTGATGCATGCCGGGGAAAGTCACCTTTAGATACAATATCATCCTTCTCTTGGAAAGTGAGTTCCTTTGGGACAGAAGGAGCAAGCTGAGAGAAGTGCTAAGCTTAGCACAGAAACTCTAAATAAAATACAAATAAACAAGCGCAAGACTCGTTGAACTGGAAAAGTAAAATTGCCTAATGTTTCTGGTGATTATACAGCCCTGGGTACCTGTCCCTGTGATTCTATTTCCATCCTCTTTGGGGAAACATTCGCAGAAGCAAAGCAGGAGTTGCCTGACAGCCTGAAAGTCAGGAAGGAACAAAAAAAGTGACCCATCCATTTCTGTAGAAACGAGCTCCGGACCACCAGACTGCCTCTAGAATGACTTGATTTGATTCCATTCGGATAACATACCAGTGGTTTTATTTTTATTTTTTCATTGACAACCTCCATACATATAGGTAATGCATCATGATCATAATCTCCTCCTAAAACCGTCCCCTTTTGCCCTCCTTTATCCCTCCTCCACTGAATCCCTTCTTTCCAATTAGTTTCTCTTCTATTCTGATGTAATCATTTTTATCATCCTGTTAGGCACATCTTGTGTTGGCATTGTCAGCCACTGTGAGATAATGAATACCACGCCCACATCTCTGTGTGGAAGACAATAATATAAAGCACCTATTCCGTTCCTTTGGCTCTTACGTTCTTTCCGCCCCCTCTTCTGCAGTGTGTACGTACCATTTAAAATGATAAGTGATATAAAGAAGTCAATTGGAAGCTCCATAGAAATAGTCATTCAAAAATTGAGGGTGGGCTCCATGTCCTCACAAACACTCCAACACAATTTAAACAGAAATCTCAAAAGAAAGCAGCAAGTTCTTTCTCTGTTTTGACCTACAAAGTCCTT
Source organism: Dipus sagitta (assembly GCA_036346955.1). NCBI lineage: Eukaryota > Metazoa > Chordata > Mammalia > Rodentia > Dipodidae > Dipus > Dipus sagitta. The sequence goes on from CM070771.1 coordinate 5,173,504, forward strand.
GGCCCCCTCTGTGAACACCTTTGAAAGCTTCATTACAAACCCAGGACTATCCACAGATGTCCAAAGAGAGTATGTGACTTCAAGTGTCCCCAGAAGGTATTTTGGCTGAGGGAGGTTTTCCCTTCCAGATCCAACTATTCCAGCCACTTGTTCTAGGCCCCAGCATGGTGTGTGTCTATGCTGTGGAAAATCAGGACAAATACACCTGTTTTCATTCATTTATGCAACTAGTTAGCCAACAGTTGTTGCCATCTGCTTCTGCTGGAGTGGTGCATTTAGCACTGAGGTCCTAGAGGACTGAGAATGAAGGGCTGCTTGCTCTTGAAGCATTCACATTGCACCTGGGGCCACTGAGGTGTGTAACGAAACCAGGGCAAGGTGGACGTGCCAATGTAAGATCAGACACAAAGTGAATTTGGAACCTTTAGGAGAGAATGCTCACCTCATTGAACTGACTTGAGCTACCCTTTAGAGGGTGAGTGGAATTAATTACCAAGGTTTTGCTAAGGAAAATTGGGAACAGAGGGAAGGAAGGGGATGGAGAAGGAGGGAAGAGGAGGGAAGGGGAGGGGAAGAGAAGAGACAAATAGAGAAAGGGTGTGAAAATGAGGAGAGGAAAGGGAAGGGGAAGGGAAAAGAAGGGAGGGAGGGAAGGAGGGAAGGATGGAAGGAAGTAAGGAAGAAAAGGAAGGAAGGAAGGAAGGAAGGAGGGAAGGAAGGAAGGATGGAAAGGAGGAAGGAAGGGAGGAAGGACTGAAGGAAAGAAGGATGGAAAGGAGGAAAGAAGGGAAGAAGGACTGAAGGAAGGAAGAAGGAAAGAAGAATGAATGGAAGGAAGGAAAGGAGGAAGGAAGGACAGAAGGGAGAAAGGGAGGAAGGACTGAAGGAAGGAAGGAAAAAGGAAGGAAGGATGGTTGGAAGGAAGGAAGGATAGTTGGAAGGAAGAAGGAAGTAAGAAAGGAAAGAAGAATGAAGGAAGGAAGGACAGAAGGGAGGAAAGGAGGAAGGAAGGACGGAAGGGAGGAAGGAAGGAAGGAAAGAAGAAGGAAGGATGGTTGGAAGGAAGGAAGGAGGGAAGAAGGAAAGAAAGAAGAAGGGAAGGAAGGAAGGAAGGAAGGAAGGGGCCAAAAAGCCAAGTATAGTGTTGATCTCAGAGAAGCAGATACCAATACAGGAGAGGGACAGCAGCCATATGGCATGTGCATGGAAAAGAAGAGACTTGGATGTGTTTAGGAAAAATTAGTCTTTGGAAGTGTATAGAAAATCCTTCGCAGTTGGTTGAAAGATGAAAAAAGTGGGCAGAGAATGGGGTGCAAAAATGGGCCCCCTAAAGTATCAGTATTTATGAAGTGCTTTCCTGGCACATAGTAAGGGCTATACTGTGTGTGTGTGTTAAACTGGTTAAGTAGACTGGATATTTGAGGGAGATTAGATGTCTCTGTCTCCTTATCCAGAATTCTCCCATTGGTGCCTGACAAGTAGCAAAAACCTGAAGTATTTGCTGAGACACACAGAACCTTGGCCTCACTGGGTGTGGAGGTTAATCTCTGCTGTCAACTTATTCCGATCAGGAACCAAATAAGACACATTCATCTTGGGCGGGTCTGTGAGGGTGTTTCCAGGAAGGATTAACTGAGGGAGGAAGTCCTTACCTCAGAGTGGGCAGCCTTTCTAGTAACAGCCTATATGTAGATATGAAGAGGTTCCAGGAAAAAGCAGTGTGTCTTTTTTTAAAAATATGGATACAGACTGAAGACCAGTGACTCTTCAGGAATCCTCCAGGTCTTCAGTGCCAGATTGGGACTGCTGAGACACCCAGCCTCATGGACTGCCCAGCTCTACTGTGTAAGCCAATCTCATAATTTCCCTTTGTAATGTTTATTTATTCTATAAATTCTGTTCCTCTGTACAACGTTAATGGGGACTACTTTCTTCTTTCTTTCTTTCTTTCTTTCTTTTTCTCCTGAGGTAGGGTCTCACCCTAGCCCAGGCTGACCTGGAATTCACTACGGAGTCTCAGGGTGGCCTTGAACTCTCAGCAATCCTCCTACCTCTGCCTCCTGAGTGCCGGGATTAAAGGCGTGCGCCACCACGCCTGGCAGATTTTTTTTTTTAAATGATGATAATAAAACATCCTTTTTCTGCTATCACCCATCTTTCACCCTTGTTTATTTTTTCCCCCTCACTTAACTATTGTAATCACAGCCTCTGCCTCTGGAAATAAAGATCCAGACATAATTGTTGCAGGTACTTTTTCAGGTCCCTTACTTGACTTTTAATTATGCTGGCCTTTGACAAGAGAAATGTGACACAGGGAAGTTAACGAGACCCTTTCACTCAGCCATGCGGAAAACAATTCACTTCTATTTCCTTGTACACATTTCACGTGATTTAAAAAAATTAACTCCATTTGGAATTTATTTTTATGCACAGAAATAAGGTAAGGAGCACAATGATGTTTATGTCCCCAGTGTCCTTAGTTAATTAGATAGGTGACAGTTATGTCTGGCCTACCTTACCTGTTGATTACACTGATTTAACTACTGTAGCTAGATAGTACGGTTTTTGATGTTTTGTTTGTTTTCCTCTTTTTAAAAAAATTATTTTATTTATTCATTTATTTGACAGAGAAAGAGAGAGAGGGAAAGAAAGAATGGGCATGCCAGGACCTCCAGCCACTGTAAATGAACTCCAGACGCATGTGCCGCCTTGTGCATCTGGCTAACGTGGGTCCTGGGGAATCGAACCTGGATCCTCTGGTTTAGCAGGCAAATGTTTTAACTGCTAAGCCATCCCTCCAGCCCTGTTTTCCTCTTTTGAGACAGGGTCTCATGTAGCCCAGGCTGGACTCGAACTCACTATGTAACCGAGATGGGCCTTGAACTTCTGATCCTCCTATCTTCACCTGTCAAGTGCTGGGATTACAGGTGTGCACTACCATGCCTCACTTGTTTTTAGTTTTCTTTTGAGACAGGATCTCATATGGCCTTAGGCTAGACTCAAACTCAGTATGCAACTGAAGCTGGGCTTGAACTCCCGATCTTTTGGTCTCGACCTCTCGAGTGCTGGGATTACAGGTGTGCACAACTAAAAACCCAATTATGTTTTAACATCCCACTGGTCAAGTATGGTCTTAATTATACTTTCATTTATCATCCTGCCAATGTTTCCCTCTTCATACTCTCAAGATCTTGTTCCTTATTCTAGATGCAACTAGAATACACACCTGTCATTTCAATACAAGTTCTGTTGGGATTCTGACTCACTGGCTCTCTAGTCTAGACGAACTGGTTCAGTGAGAGACCTTGTCATGGAGAATAAGGTGGAGAAGGGCTGAGGAAAACACCTCATCTAGTGTTTTCCTCTGTCCACACACATTGCACACTCATGCACCCAAACAATCATGAACACATGTACACACACACACGCAAGTCACACACACACACACACACACACACACACACACAGAAAAGAAATACACAGACTGCCACTAGACTTGGTCCAGCCAAACAACCAGGAACTCATGCCTGGTACCACATGCAACACTTCCCCTGTGTCATTACCTTAGATGCTGAACTAGTTTTAACGCATGCTAACAATTCCAATTGTTAATAATCTAGGCACCACACTGACCATAAAAATATATCTTAATGTGCTTATTTCCTGAAAATAATGGTCTCAGTACACTATCTAAAATAGGCAAGGGCTGGCCTATATAAAGCCTGCTGTGCCTCAGAGGCACAGTGAATTCTGCAAAGGGCACCAATTATTCAGAAAAACGACACACACAATTATCTCTCGGTTTCCATAATATATGCTTTAATTTAAAAAAAAAAAAAAACAGTCTGATGCCAGGCGTGGTGGCGCACGCCTTTAATCCCAGTACTCGGGAGGCAGAGGTAGGAGGATCGCCTTGAGTTCGAGGCCACCCTGAGACTACATAGTGAATTCCAGGTCAGCCTGGGCTGGAATGAGACCCCACCTCGGAAAAACAAAAAACAAAAAACAAAACAAAAAAAAAAAAAAAACAACAACAACAAAAAACAGTTCATTCGTTTGGAGTCATTGCCCAGATGTGAGAATGAATGTGACCCAATTTAGTAATGTTGCTTTTCTTTGCCGGACACTAAGCTCCACACATCCTAGAAATATCTGAGAATCTGTGACTATATGAGTTGGACAAGTAACGGCCGAGTTGCCAGAAAACATCATCTCTCTTTATTAATTCAGTGGGCTCCTACAGAAACTCGTTCTCTCTTGCAAGATCAGCACTCTGTTAATGTTTAATAAAAGATTAAGTTTTCCTCCCAAACAGCTGAGTAGGTTAAAAATGGGATTGTGCTTACAAGTCCTGAAGCAATAGTTTCTAAATTTCACTCAAACACTGGTGAAGGAAAAACAACAACAACAAAATCAACACTGAATTTAGACCGCAGTCTTGAAGCAACTCACAACCCAGTGGTGTGTGGTATTGGATTGAAGAGCACCATAGGAGACCTTATGCGGAAGCCTTAAGCTTCCTTCTCTATGCAAGGGAGATAGGAGAAGCAGGCTGTGGAGAACCCTGGGCATCTTGCTCAGACACTGAGAGCCAAGACTGAGCTCACAGCCGTGCTGGGCACACTCTTACGTCTGCAAACAGCAGTTACAAAGCTCTTAGCTCTTCCCCAGGTCCACACTCACATTAATCTGAACTATGGTTTGACTGTGAAATGTTCGCCCACAGGCTCAAGTGTCTGAACACCTGCTCCGCAGCTGTGGGGCCTGCTGGTGGAGATGGATCACTGGGATGATATTGGAGCGTTATAACCAGATCCTGTTTTGGTCCTGCTTTCAGCTTCCTGACTCACAGCCATGAAGTGAACAAGCCTTTATCATGTACTCGGCTGAGGCAGGGTAGAAATAGGTGTTGTCACTACGTTCTTGTTGCTGGCACAAAGCACCTGACCAGAAGCAGCCTGTGGGAGGAAAGGGCTAGCTGTGGCTTACAGACTCAAGGGGAAGCTCCATGATGGCAGGGGGAAATGTGTCATGAGCAGAGGCTGGACATCACCTCCTGCCTAATATTAGGTGAACAAGAACAGCAGACGAGTGCGCAAAGGGGAGCAGGCTATAACGCCCATAAGCCTGACTCCAGCAACACACCTCCTTCAGCAAGCCTCCAATTCCTGAACTGCCACTAGCTGGGGACCCAGCACTCAAAACACAGGAGTCCACGGGGAACACCTGAATCAGACCGCCAACAGGGAAAATTATGGTGGCATGATAACGGAAAGGAGCTCAACCCAGAGTCTGGTTGAAGCCCCTCATCAGCTGAGAACCAGGAATTCCAGCACAATTAACTGCTTAAGGCCTTTCTCCATTCCTGGCTGTAAACCTGCAGTTCTCCAGGACTCTCACCTGAAATCCAGTTTACAGTAAAAATATGTTCTAAACTCCTTGTGCCACCCTAGTAGCTCTGCATTTTATTTTATCAGACTGTAATCCCATCCAAGGACCCTCCAGAGCAACCCTATAACCTCTCTCTTATCAAAACGATCAAGAAAAGGGCTGTGGAAACAGCTCAGTGGGTAACACGTTTGCTGTGAGAGAATGGGGAACTGAGTTTGAGTGTCAGTACCCAAATAAGATGCCAGGGGTGTGGTGGTGCACACCTGTAATCCCAGTGCTGGGGAGGCTGAGACTGGTGATCTCTGAGGCTCACTGGCTCACTGGGTCAATTGGTGAGCTCTAGGTTCTACGGGGGACCCTGTTGCACAGAATGAAAGTGGAGAGCAATTGAAGAAGATACTCAGTATCAACCCTGACCTATATGTGCACATGCACACATGTACACCTGTCCCCCCCACGTATGAACATATACACACACATACACACCACACATGCACATGTAATAAAAGAGAGTGAGAGAACATAAAAGTCTTATAGCAAGCTTTTGAGATATAACTTGTGAAATACCAAAATGGCATATACGCCTAATGTTACAGGTGCGTCATTGTAACTCTTTCTTGAAGAGCCCATGCCCACATTTGGATATTTTTCATTCCCTGAGCATCTTCCTCTTAGCCACTGTGCTTAAAAATCTAGATTAAAATTATCCTTAATAAACCCAATACTGCTTTATACTGCCAATCCTGAAGTTCTTTCCTGCACTGACACCGTTAATCCTGGGTTTAGCCCGAGTGAGGTCCCTAAGGTCTTAGAGCCGGTCTGTAGGTTGCTGAGGGTGACAGCATGGAGCTGGGTCTCTATCCCCTCACTGCTGCCATGTCACGCAGCCTCCACATCTTCCCCTCCATGACAGACTGTACTCTCTAAAGCCATGAGCCAAAATAAATTTCTTTGGCTGGAGGGATGGCTTAGTGGTTAAGGTATTTGTCTACAAAGCCAAAGGACCCAGGTTCAAGTCCCCAGGACCCACATTAGCCAGATGCACAAGGGAGTGCACGCGTCTGGAGTTCGTCTGCAGTGGCTGAAGGCCCTGGCATGCCCATTCTCTCTCTCTCTCTCTCTCTCTCCCTCCCTCCCTCCCTCTTTCTCTGTCAAATAAATAAATAAAATATTTTTAAAAAAGACTTCTCCTCCCTTAAGTTGCTTCTGTCAAGTGTTTACTCAGAGGATGAGTAAAGTCCCTAACACAGCCTTTCTCTCCCCAGAGATTTTCTGAAATTCCTCCCAGGTAGAAGAGAGCCCAGAACTTCCTGGGATGAAACACTTGGGCCAAGGAGGAGAAAGGAACATTCCAGAACAGAGGTTTCCTTTTCTAAGGTGTCAGAAAAAAAAAAAAAAAAAAGGGTATGAGAAGACCACAGCTTAGTCCACTATAATCTTTCTGGACAATCATTTGCTAAAAATGAAAATAAACACACACACCTGAAAATTTGCAAGAGCAGCTCCAAAAATGAACTCATGGATGCCTTCGGGTGAGTCTAGTGACACCATACAGAACCCAGGACTTGCACACGTTTTATCTGTTGGTAAACTCTAACTTGTGGGCATTTCCTCCTGGGTAAGGTTCAAATATAGGATATGAAATCTCACCTTGAACTGCTAGGGAAACTCTCTAGCAAAAGGTCGCAGAACATAGCCATGAATATTCAGAGAAAGCATACCTCTCCTTCTCTACTTTGTCCCTTTCCTTTCTTTTCCTATCCTCTCTCTTGCTCTTTTTTTCTTTTTGTTCTTTTTTTTTTTTTTTTGAGACAGCATCTCATGTAGCCCAGGCTGGCTTCAAACTCACTATGAGGCTGGAGAGATGGCTTAATGGTTAAGGCGCTTGCCTGTGAAGCCTAAGGACCCATATTTGATCCTCCAGATCCCACATAAGCCAGACACACAAAGGTGAAGCAAGTGCAAGGTTGCACATGCCCACTAGGTGGTGCAAGCATCTGGAGTTTGATTTCAGTGGCTGAGGCCCTGGCTCACCAATCCTTTGTCTTTCCTCTCCCTGTCTCTCTTTCTATTAAAAAAAAAAGAAAAGAAAAACTCAATATGAGCTGGGCATGGTGGTGCATGCCTTTAATGCCAGCAGTCAGGAGGCAGAGGTAGGTGGATCACTGTGAGTTCAAGGCCACCCTGAGACTACATAAGTAAGTTCCAGGTCAGCTTGAGCTAGAGTGAAACTCTACCTTATAAAACAAAAACAACAACAATAACAACAACAAAAAACTTACTATGCACCTGAGGATGACTGATTCCTGATCCTCCTGCCTCCATTTCCCACACGCTGGGATGACAGACATGGTTCCTTGTGCCCAGTAAGAAGACATGTTTGAGATTTATTTACTGGTTAAAAGAAAGGACACTGCATGTTTGCTCCTTATCAATGGGGTGTGAGTGGGTAAGGGAGGAAACATCACCCCAAATCTCAACATATTTATGGAAGTAGTGTCTGTTGTATAAATATGCTCTGTCCTCTAAAGGTTCAGGTACTGGAAGCTTGGTTCCCTATGAATTAGCATTGATAGGGTTAGGGATCTTTAAGAGAAGAGTAGGAAATGATTACATCATGGGCCCTCCATCCTCATGAACACGTTAGTATCTTTCAAGACTGCATCAGGCTTGGCAGGAAGGAGCCAAGCCTTGCAGGACTGGATTGTTTATTACAAGGGTAGGTTATAGAATAGTGTGTATGTCTCCACCTACCTCTCTTGCACACATAGCTCTCTCTTAATTCCTTGTGGCTTTCCCACCATTCGTGAACAAGCCTAAGGTCTCACCAGAAGCTGAGCATGTATACTGGCACCATGCTCTTGGATCTCCATTAACCATAGCTAAAGAATCTTTCCTTCTTACAAACTTCCTAGCTTCTGGGATTCTGTTATAGCAACAGAAAATGTACTACGGTGGTAGTGTTCAATTCCAGTGTTCATCAAATAATCAAGAACAGCATGGTACGTGAAGAAAGATCACATTGGGGGCTGGAGAGATGGCTCAGCAGTTAAGGTGCTTGCCTGAAAATGCCAACAACCTGGACTCCATTCCCCAGTGCCCACATAAAGCCACATGCACAAAGTGGTGGACGTGTCTGGAGTTTCTTTGCAGAGTCTAGAGGCCCTGGCACACCCATAATCACTCACTCACTCTCTCTCTGCTTGAAAATAAGTTTAAATATATATATATATATATTTTTTTTTTTTTAAAAAGAAAGATCAAAGCTGGGCATGGTGGCGCATACCTTTAATCCCAGCACTCAGGAGGCAGAGGTAGGAGGATCGCCATGAGTTCAAGGCCACCCTGAGAATACATAGTCAATTCCAAGTCAGCCTGAGCTAGAGTGAGACCCTACCTCAAAAATAAATAAATGAAAGGAAGAAAGAAAGGAAGGAAGAAAGAAAGAAAGAAGAAAGATCACATTAGAACCAGAACCAGCAGAAAGAGCAGAAACACAAGCAGAACCTCAGGGATTTTAGTACAGAGGCTATCCGATAGAAACCATCGAACAGTATAGCTAATAATGTTTGGGTCAAAAAATAAAACAAAAAAAAAAAAAAACCACACAAGCCATGTTAAAAAATTTGAGCAATCACAGGCAAGGTGGCACACACCTTTAGTCCTAGCACTCAGGAGACACGGACTTTTGGAGAATGTCCCAGATCCAAAGTATAGCAATAAATACACTTTAAAGGATGCCACTAGAACTTCCTTGATGCCCCTAAAGTATGTTGTTGTTGTTTTTTTTTCTGCACCAAAAGCAAGCTCATTGATTCCTAGGTTAAACACAGTGGACATTTCTATCCACCTCTCAGCGGCCAACAAAGTGATGACCACAGGAGCCTCTACAGCAATGTGAGTTCACAGTAAGAAGAACGTGGCCACACTTGCCCTTTCCCACACCCTGAGCATATAATTAAGATACCAACTCAGGCACAGGACAGAGGAAATAGAATAAAACCAGCCTACTTAAGCATTATAGTTATTTTTCAATACATTCTGCAGTGTCCCTTTTACCATGTTTGCTTTTCTCCTAAGGCAGTGAACTTTGAAAATTAAACCAAGTAATTTTTTATCTCCCACTCCCAGGCAATCTTCCCAGGTCACCTTGGTTTGGTTTTCTTCCAGGATCCTTGGAAACCTTTCGATGTTAACTTTTTGATTTATGTTCTGTCTCCATTTGCCATTGAAAGTACCTAACCTTGACCAAACACTGTTCTATTGTGATTGTGAAAGATAATTCCAAAATATAAAACATCACTTAAAAATACATATGGGGCTGGAGAGGTGGCTTAGCAGTTAAGGCATTTGCCTGCAAAGCCAAAGGACTCAGGTTCGCTTCCCTAGTACCATGTAAGCCAGATGCATAAGGGGGGATCTATGAGTCTGGAATTTGTTTGCAGTGGCTAGAGGCCTTGGTGCACCCATTCTGTCTATTTCTCTCTGCTTGTAAATATATAAAATTTTTTTTAAAAATAATAATCTTTATGAGTAAAGGGATTTTCCACTGAAATACTCTCAGACTCCCTCTGCTTTCTCCTGAAAGCATAGCATCACCTCTTTCTCTCTCTCTTTCTGTAATAAATAAAACAATAAAATAAAAAAAAAACATGGGGCTGGAGAGATTGCTTAGTGGTTAAGGTGCTTGCCTGCAAAGCCTAAGGACCCATGTTCACTCTCCATGTCCCACATAAGCCAGGCACACAAAATGACACAAGTGGACAAGGTTGCACATATGCACGTGGTGGCGCATATGTCTGGAGTTCAATTGCACTGGCTGGAGGCTCTGGTGCACCAATTCTCATTCTCTCTCTCTCTTTCTCTTGCTCATAAAAAAATCAAAATAAAAAAGCTTCACTCAGTTGGCTTTAGAAAATATTTTTGTTGGTAAAATCTTATGTCTGCTTAAAAATAATTTGATTTAGCAAATTCCATAGTGCCTCCCTGGACTATGGTTTATGAAGTGGAACAATCACTTAGATGTTCAGTTACTCAAAGCTGGAGAAGACTAGAGGAGGCACAAACCACACCAGCAGTATGGCTCCCTCCATCATCAGCCAGGGGAGAGAAGAGCAGAAGGGGAACACTTGCAGAAAGTTAGGCCAGCACCAGGCTCTTCTCCCTCTGCCTCCATCACCTGGACCAGCCTAACCTTGACACTTCCTACACCTGGTGCAGAAAATACACACAAACACACACACACACACACACACACACACACACACACACACACACCTCATTGCAGACAGGAAGTAGGAAGAGCAAGATAGGAAAGGGGTCCATGATAAGAATTCCCCAGTGACTCACTTCTTCTTTGAGCTAGATTCCACCTTCTGAAGTTTCTACTGCCTCTCAAAACAGCACTGTCTGCTGGGAACCAAGTGCTCCACACATGAGCCTGGGCTGGGAAGCATTTCTAACATAACAATCTCTTACCTTTCCTAATTTTTATATTGAATTTTATCATGAGAATGTATTCATAAGAAAGAGCATAGGATTAGTCCTATCTGTGGTTTTAGGGGAGTCTTGGGATGTTTGCCAGGGGATTTATGTATTTTATACACTTTAACAACCAGAGGTTTGGTCTTTCCACATGATTCTTCTCTATTTATTCATATGAACTTTAGAATGTTTTTCTCCCTCATTCCAAAACAAATATCATTAGATGTTTATCAACTCACTTTGAAGACCTTTAAGATATAGGCTCTTGCAATTGGGAACATAGAATGGCTCTCTAAATATTTATTTTCCCTTGATAAATTTCAATAGTGATTTTTCTCTCTTTTTATAAGCACAACATTCACTTAATATTAGTTTATTTCTTGACATTTTATAAAAGACGTGGGGTGGTTCGCACTGGGAGAAAAAGTGAGAAAGGAAAGTTGTATATTTGTGTGTCTGTTGGTTGTGGAATTTCTTTCTGTATCTTAGCGCTGCCCATAAAGAAGCCACTGGGTTTTGCTGAATCCTAATGAATTTCAATCGGTTGTGTTTTAGAAACATATTATTATACATAGCTCACTAATAACTTGGTCTTCTAATTTCTGAAGATTATGATTGTACCTCTTGTATATGGAACAAAATTTGAGGCAAATAATCACCTTCTTATTAACCCAGGGTCTCACTAAGTTTCGCAAGCTGGCGCAGAACTCACTCTGTAGTCCAGGCAGGTCTTAAACTTGTGATCCTCTTGTCTGAGCGTCCAGAGTGGCTAGGATGACAGTGCTGCACACCAGGCCTGTCTTGTGGTTCCTTTATTCATAGGTCACCTTGAGACCCAAGAGGAACAAGAACCCAGTGCTTCCAGGACACTGTGATCTATTAATCTCAAAGTAATGATTCTAAAACTCCACTCTCCATCCCTGATTAGAAGAACTCCAAAGAGGCTTAGAGAGAGATTCCTAAGTATTTCTCAGCAGGTGGGTACATGGATGAAAAATGATATGCCTTTCCCCACAAGTTTCACCTCTGATTAAAATTCTGCCTACGACGAGAGGATGGTGTTCTCAGGTAGGAGTGACTCACTAAACCAGGTGGTTGTCTCTGAACACATTATTCTTACTGTTTGCAGCCATGATCCTCCCTCCCTTAAAATAAAAAAAAAAAGAGAGGGAATGATTTTTTTTTTTTTAATCAGACATGCTGGCTCATACCTGCTTTTCCAGCACTCGGGAGACTGAGGCTAGATGATTAATTGGGCTATATAGTAAGATCCTGTCTCAAAAAACAGGGGAGTGGTTTGGAAAATAGTTCAGTAAGTAAAATACTTATTGTGCAAGCATGAGAATGTGAATTCAAATCCCTAGAACTCATGTAAACTTGCCAGGTGTGGTGGTAATCCCAGCACTGGGTAGGAGGAGGTAGAAAGATTGTTGGGGCTTGCTGACCCCCTAGGCTAACCAAAATGGGTGAGCCCTGGGTTCATTGAGAGACTGTCTCAAAAATAAGGTGGTGAGTGATTGAGGAATAAACCTGACATCAACCTCTGGACCAACACGCACACACATACACACACACACACACACACACACACACACACACACACAAGATACATATGCACAAACATATTTCTAAAGTAGGTATTTATTGCTGGACATGGTGGAACTCACCTATAATCCCCGTACTCAGGAGGGTGAGACAGGAGGATCTCTATAAATTCAAGGCCAGCTTGGTCTACATAGTCATTTCCAGGCCAGCCAGGGTTGCATAGGGCTGCATAGCAAAATCTTGTCTAATAGCCCGGGGGTGGTGACTCACGCCTTTAATCCCAGCACTTGAGAGGCAGAGATAGGAGGATCACCATGAATTCAAGGCCACCTTGAGACTACCTAGTGAATTCCAGGTCAGCCTGAGCTAGAGCAAGACCCTACCTCAAAAAACCAAACAACAAAAAAAACTTGCCTAAAAAGATTTATTTTTATTTTTATTTTTAGAGACAGGGAGAGACACACATACAGGGAGAGAATTGGCATGCCAGGGCCTCAGCCACTGCAATTGAACTCCAGATGCTTGCACCACCTAGTGGGCATGTGCAACCTGGAGCTTGCCTCACCTTTGTGTATCTGGCTTATGTGGGATCTGGAGAGTCGAATGTGGGTCTTTAGTCTTCGCAGGCAAATGCCTTAACCTCTAAGCCATCTCTCCAGCCTGATATTTTTCATTTTTAAAAATATATGTGCACATGTGTATTTGTTGTGCTGTGTGTATATGTGTAAGCGCACACCAGGAGCTCTCAATGCTGCAGACAAACACCAGATACATTTGTGTCCAGCTTTATATTGGTGCTGGGGAATCAAACCCAGGCTACAGGCTTTGCAAACAAGTGCCTTTAACCACTGAGCCATCTTCCCAGAGTCCCTTCCAACAAAGAGGCATTTTCTCAAAGGATATAGCACCCCTCACAGTGAGGTATCAGTAAAGTTTTTTCACACACATGAAGGGGATCTCCAACCCCAGAATATCACAGTCCAGGGATCCTCAGCAACTTTTGGCTATGGTTTATGGGCAGCCCTTCCCTTCATCATGTACTGATTTCTTTTCTGCAAAAGTTAAGAGGGCTTGATACCAAGGCCTTGGCGCCTTCACCTGGGCCTGTGCAAAACAGGGGTATGTGTTAATGTGAAGCCTGGTGCCTGTCCATCCGCTCGATGAGGTGACAAAAGAAGGGCTTATGTGGCTGGTCAGGCAGAAGAGAGGCCCGAGTGTCTAGAGATTTCAGAAAATCCTGCCAAGCTAAGTGAGGCCTTTCCTGTGGAGCCGAGACTCGGCGCTGCGCCAAAACCGTGGGTGGAAAATCCTCGGCAAACTCGCTGAGGACGACGGCCCTCAACTCAAAGGCACTCTCACACCTGGCATGACTTACACACTCAGAGAATGACACAGTTGTCTTCAGTATTACTAAGCATAGCTTAGAATTTTTCTTCCTTTCATGCAAAGTGAGGGATAACTTTTAAAACAGCTGTTTCCAGCCAGGCGTGGTGGCGCACGCCTTCAATCTCAGCGCTTGGGAGGCATGGGTAGGAGGATCGCCATGAGTTCAACACCAGCCTGAGACTACATAGTGAATTCCAGGTCAGCCTGGGCTAGAGTGAGACCATACCTTAAAAACAAAACAAAACAAAACAAACTCACAAAGAAGACAGTTGATTTCTACCAATCCTGGCTATTTCTCAGCTGGGATTCACCCAGCAGATTAACTGTGTTCCTGGTGACCTTAGCAATGGAGAACAAACCCAAGATGTTGGCCCATCAGAAGACAAAAAACCCCAGGCCAATGAGAGGGGAGAAAGACAATGGAAGACAGGGTGACGGAGTCTATGTGACAAGAAAGTGTGCGAGGGTACTGCTGTGGGGTCCAGCAAGAGGTGGGGAGGGGGAAACATGGGAGGCCAGCGAGGAAGAGGGACAAAGGAGAACAAAGCACAGTGACTTACAGGTATGAAAATGTCACAATGACACCTCAGTAGTTTATATGCTAACTTAAACCATTAGGGACTAGGGCTGGAGAGATTGCTCAGTAGCTAAAGGTGCTTGCATGCAAAACCTGACGGCCTGTATGCAGTCCCCTAGAACCCACGTAAAGCCAGATGCACGCAGTGGTGCATGTGTCTGGAGTTCGTTCACAGTGGCTAGAGGTCCTGGTGCTCCTATTCTTATCTCATTCTCTCTCTCTCTCTCACTCTCTCTCTCTCTGTTGCAAATAGATAATAAAAATTACAATAAAAATAATTAGGGGCTAGGAGATTCTTCAGCAGGTAAGAGAGCTTGCCGCACGCATACACACACACACATGAGGGCCAGCGGCAGTCTCAGTTTGATCCCCATCACCTATGTAAAAAGCTTGGCATGGCCTTGCCTGCCTGTAACCCCAGTCCTGAGAGTAGTGGGTTGTGGAGACCAGAGAATCACTGAGGCTCAAAGATCAGCTCATCTGACCAAAAAAAAAAAAAAAAAAAAAAAAAGCAGCTGGGGGGGCACCCAATATTCTCCTCTGGTCTCTGCGTACCAGTGCACTATACATGCACACCCCACCACACATACTCCACACACATGCAAAGAATTAATTTAGGGACTACAGAGATCAATGTGTAAAGTGTTTACCTCACAAGCATCAGAACCTGAGGTCAATCCCCAGAACCCACGTAAAATGCCAGGTGTAGCCAAGGGTGTACCTGTAATTCCAATGTTGGGGAGGCAGAATCAGGAGGGTCCCTGGGGCTCCCTGGCCAACGAGGATAGCCTATGTGGCAACTTTCAGGCCAATGAGAAGCCCTGTCTCAAAGGAAGTGGAAGGTGTTTTTGAGGATGACGTCCCAGGTTGTCCTCTGTGCTCTATGCACACGCACATACATGCACCCACACAATACAAACATGAGTGCACGCATATACGCAAAAGTGAAAAAACCAAGTTTAAAAATTGAGTCTGTACATTTCAAGAAGCTGAATATCCCACTCAGGACATATGCATTTGGGGTGGGGATTCACCTTTGGATCTTGGAACTGGTGTGCAGTGATTTTTCTATGGGCTCTTGGCGTGGTGTGTAGGATTCAGAGCCAGCACATGCCCTTGTTAGAACCGTCCACAGAGGCGATTCAGAGGTTCAGTAATTCTGGCTTGGGATGACTTGGCCATGTGAGCCAATTCTGCTAAGAAGCCAGAATTCCTTGGAGTGAGAACTGCCCGTCACCTACAAAGCTTCAGCCAGGAAGGACATCTGCTACAAGTTGTTGCAGGGGACAAACCGTAAGTACTTACCAACTTGAATGGGCAGAGATCACTTCTGTGATAGGCCAATGGATGTTGAGAACCGGGAAGGTCACATTCACCCAGGACTGTCTCTCGTTCTGTTTGCTGCTGACAAGGCACCACCAAGACAAAGGATTGGTGATGACATGAGGTGAACAGAGAGACCGACAGCATCACAGACAGTGCCTAGAGGCTGGCTTGGTCGGGGCCAAACTCCAGGAAGAAAGTCACTTTGGTTGTATTTTAGGGCTGCTTTACGTACCTCACTAGAGAATGTACTATAGCCATTCTTAGGGTATACTGACCCAGCTTCTGGAAGCTCCCCCAGTCAGGGATGATGAAGGTTTGGAGGCATGATTCAGTGATACAGCACCTGCCTACAATCCCCCAGAAAGGGGCTGGAGCCATAGCTCAGTGGTAGAGTACCTGTCTAGAATCCCCCAGTGAGGGGCTGGGGTATGGCTCAGCAGTAGAACACTTTCCTAGCAAAAGTTTAGGTGTCAGTTCAGCATGCCCCTGGAGTCAATATTCAGCAGGGAACTCAGACACTAGCTACCTCTTTTTTTGTTTGTTTGTTTGTTTGTTTTCTTGGTTTTTCAATATAGTATCTCACTCTAGTCCAGGCTGACCTGGAATTCACTATGTGGTTTCAGGGTGGCCTCAAACTCATGGCGATCCTCCTACCTCTGCCTCCCGAGTGCTGGGATTAAAGGCGTGTGCCACCACGCCCGGCTTCTCTCTCTCTCTCTTTTAATCCTCTCTTTTTTTCTCCATGAGGATTGCAATGAAAAAAAAAAAAAAGAAACAACTCCCTATCTGTACAGATCTATGTGAATTGTGAAGATTTTAATACATGTTGGTCAATGGATCACTAGTGCAAAGGAAATTAAGAACTGAGGTTAAGTGACCAGCCAAGCTAATAAGCTAGCAAAAGGAAGACTTGGAATTCTTTAATTTACCACACTATTTGTCCAAAAAGAAATTTTATAAAGCGCCCCAACTCTTACTGAAACACGAACACTCCAGAACTGAGATGACTATAGGTGTTCTGTGAGTTACCTTTCTCATTGTTCTGACTAAATGCCCGAGAAAAGCAGCTTTGAGGGAAGACGGGGTTTATTCTGGCTTGAAGTCTGAGGAGGCACAGTGCCCCCATCCTGGCGGAGAAGGCACGGCCAAGTTCGTGGCAACAGGAGTGTGTAGCCGGGACTCCTCACATCTAGCTAGACCAGGAAGCAGAGTCAGATGGTCACTTTCTCCTTTCTATTCAGTCCCGGACCTCATCCCAGGGGATAGTGCCAACCCACATGTAGGATGGGTCTTCCCTCCTCAGTTAAACGTCTTTGGAAACCCCCCGCTAGACATGGTGTTTCTCCTTGGTGATTCCACATCCCGTCAAGTCAACGGTGAAGATGAACCCTCATAGGTGGGAACAGAGCCCTGGTACATGGCCACTTCCATGTCGGGCTTAAGGGAAAATTATAAAGGAATCAGGTTTCTGCTGATCTTCATCTCCACGGGACAACCTTCAGGCACATATAAGTTTCCTCCTGTTGGCAACCTTAATTCTCTGTAATAAGCCCAAATCTCACCGTCTTACAGGTTTGCGCTCTTCAGCACACTGAGAGACTGAGCCAAGATTAACTCTAAGCAACATTTGTTCTTACTTCCTTAGAAATAAAGGAAGTAAACGAGGCCATCTCAGCTTGGTGGTGCTTCCTTCAGAAAAGAGGTGAGTCAAATTAGGTTTTCGACAGCCTGTCTCCTCTTTCTTACTCCCTTCTCTCAGCCTAATCGCAAAAGGCTCTGAAACCTAATGTCTGCGAACTGGGACACACCGTCTGAAGGATGCCAATCAATGACAAAGAAAGCAGAGATAAGACAACCAATCTGGCCAAGGGAGGTGGGGAGTACGATGAGGGTAAGAAATCACTTTTTGGAAGCTTTGCTTGGGATTCCCAGTGACAGCCCTTCCTCATCTGTCTTCCTAATCCTCGGAAATAGGGGGCGCTACTGTCACTGCAAGCCTGCATCAATCTACAGACCTCAGTTTCATTCGTTTTGGGGCATAAATAAAGCAATAGGATGTTAGCGTTTTCCCTCCTTGTCTTGCTCTCCCATCCCCATCCTCAGCATAGTAGATGTGATATTTTTATGTGTGTGTGTGTGTGTGTGTGTGTGTGTGTGTGCACCTTTTCGCAGATGTGTATGGGCTCACGTGCAAGTGTATGCACACACCACATGTGAAGCCAGAGGACAACCTCAGGAACGCTGTCCACCTCCTTAGAGACTGGATCTCTCACTGGACTAGCTGAACTGTCTCCACCTTCCCACAGCACTGGGATTACAGGTACATGCCACCATGCCCAGCCTTTTATTTTACTGGGGTACTGGAGATCTTTCATCTGGGTGCTCAGGACCTTGTGCTTATGAAGACTTGACCGACTGAGTGTCAGCCCAGTCCCCAGTTCTACCAATCACTTGACAGTCACGTCCTTCCTCTATATGGAGACATCACCAGGATCGCCTCATCAGAATTCCCCAGGTCTTCTCACTTGCCTCACTTTCTTGTCTTGTTATGCAACATCATTATAGTTCATCATATATTATTCCTTGGGTTTATGTTCCTTATGCGATGCTGGGAATGAAGAAGTATGTATTTTTCATCTTTATATCCCGTACACTGCTCCAGAATGCAGTCTGCCTTTTTGAATAGAACCAATTGTACACCCCCTGCTTACCATCCATTTAAAGCCAACTATATAAATAAGCAAGGGGGACTGTCCTTGTCACCACTGCCTAATGCCTGCAGGCTACAACACTTCTTAACAGACACCTATCTTGTATTCAGACTGGCCTCTCTCATTCATCTTCTTTAAATGCTATCCTGAAGCACCTTATTCAAATTTACCACTGAAAACCTTCCAAAGGCTTCACACTACCTACGTGATAAAAGAATAGAGTCTTGAATGTAAAGTTCTTCATAAGCTGGCTCAAATTCAGCTATTGATTTTGTTGTTGTTGTTGGCTTGTTGGCTTTTTGAGACAGTCTCCACAGCCCAGACTGCCTTTGAACTCCTTATGTAGGGAAGGATGACCTTGAACCCCCTATCCTGCCTGCCTCCACCTCCTTGGCTAGCTATTTTAACCCACTCATTTCCAAATGCATGAAGTTGATTGGCTCATTGATTCATTCACCCATAACTACACACAGGGTGAGTATCCATGGTGGGCTACTCACTGTGTTCAGTGGAGAGAGATCACTGTACAAAAAGACTCAGTCCCTGATCTTGACATAGTTGCCAAGTCAGTATGATAAAGGCTGAGAACAGGGCTGGAGAAATGGCTCAGCAGGCAAAGCGCTTGCCCGGCAAACTTTAGGACCTGAGTCCAGAGCCCCCCCCCCCCACGAACCCACATAAAAATGCCAAGCATGGTAGCCTGTCTCCATAGTCCCATCACTTGGAAAGCAGAGTCAGGACCATTCCTGGTGCTTGCTGACCAGCCAGTCCAGCCTCATTACTGAGCTCCAGGCCAGTGAGAGATCCTGTCTCAAAACAATGTAGATGGCATCTGGGGAAAGACACATGAGGTTGTCCTCTGGTCTTCACATGCATTTACACACACACATGTGCACTTGCACACACACACACACACACACACACACACATGAAAATTAAAAATAGTTTGTTTTTAAATAGAAAGAGGTCAGAACAAAGCTATGTAGAAGAGAAGCTAAAATACAGAAAAGTCGAGTCTAGATATGTATCTTACCAGTAAAGCATTTTCCTAGCAAGCATAAGGCCCTGGGGTTTGATCTCCAACACTGCAAAACATCAATGTGTAAATAAATAAAATACAAAAAGAGTCAATTCCCAAGGCAGTGTACAATTTGTAAGATAGAAACCAGAGGAATTCTGATTTATCTAAGAAGACACAGTGTGACGGGGCAAAGAGAGATGCGTTTGAGGTAGGAAATAAAAGGATACACAAAGAGAAAAACAGAGGAGAAATGTACCAAGCGGCAGAATCTCTCAAGGTTGCTCTGAGAACATGCTGTAAGCTTAGATGCAGTTCAGGAAGAAGGAGAAGAGGCTGAATTCCAACTAAAGGAGATCCCTTGGGTCTCTGAAATGGTTTGTGATGTTGATGTCAGTATGTCTCATCCTGTGTTGCTGAGTCTGGTTCTCAGAGGCATCAAACAGGCTGTCTTGGAGTGTTGGGGGAGGGGGGTAGATAAATTCTATGATCAGAAAAAGTTTGTAAACACATGCTCCCTTCCATCTTGGAAAGGCTCAATGTCCATAAGCATATGAGAGGTTCTGTTCAATCTTGCAGTCGAACAAGCTGTTCAAGGTGTCAAGGAGTGGTAAATTCTAGAAATGTCCAAAAGTTATTGGGCATAAACTAGCTTAGCTGGGCATACAGGCGCATGCCTATAAAATCAGCACTGGCAGGCTGGAGAGATGGCTGAGAGGTTAAGGCGCTTGCCTGCAAAGCCTAAGGACCCATGTTCAACTCTCCAGATCCCACATAAGCCAGATGCCCAAAGGTGAGGCAAGCGCAAAGTCGCACATGCCCACTAGGTGGCGTAAGCATCTGGAGTTCGATTTCAGTGGCTGAGGCCCTGGTGTGCCAATTCCCTCTCTCTCTCTCTAAATTTTTTTTTTAAACATTAGCACTGAGGAGACTGAAGCAGGAGGATGAAGAGTTTCAGGCCAGCCTGGACTACATGGGGAGATTCTGTCTCCCCACCACCACCCCAAATATGTCCTACCTTTATTTATTTAACCAGAATATCATGCAGCTCTCTATTTCCTACACAATGGTAACCAAGGGAGATGGTTTTGGAAACACTGGTCTCCCCATACCCAATTTGTTAGCCCTGCCCTAGCCCCTCACTGGGGGACTGTAGACAGGTACTCTGCGTGAGCCCAGCCCCTTACTGAAACTGGAGCCTACCTACCCAGCTGGACTCACTGACCAAGAAGCTTCAGGGATTCTCCTGTCCCCTTCTCCCCAGCCCTGAGGTTATATGCACACACCATCACGCCTGGCTTCTATGTAGGTGCTGGGGATCGAACATGGAGCCTCTTGCTTGAGAGGCAAACTCTTTACAGACTGAGCCGTCTCCCAGCCCCTGGGATCTGTTGATTTGTGGTTTTATTTGGCTGCTCCATTCTCTCAGGCCCTGTGAAATTGCAAGCATAATCAATGCCTGCAGACTAGAGCTAAGCTGCAAGGAACCAGACATTTCCTTGGGAAATGGTGGTGCTCCCTGCATTTGTGATCAAAGGGGGGAAGAAAACATTTACGCTCCAGCCAATTAACCTTCCCTGGCATGTCATTCAAGCAAAGTGCAGACGGAAGTCTCACTCTATTATTGCAAAGCCTTCATTAAACCAATTCCATGGGCAGCCAGACACTTTTCTCTCTTCCCAGCGTGTTCGTGTGTGATTACCTAATTTAAATAAGGAGCCATCTCATTGTTCTGCCTGGGTGCCAAGAAATGCAGAGCCATGACCTGAATCAGACATAATATCCTCAAATAATTTTCAGAATCTATGAAAATTAGTAAGTTCACATGAGGACACTGTCCCTCGCGCAGACAGCTAGGCAGAGATAGACACCGTTTTGTTAGAGCAAAGACAGCCCGATTCACAGATGACAAACACACCTGACCCAGGCTCCTGCTACCACTTGATTTTTGCCTGTTGATGGTCTGCAACCAGAAGCGCTGTTGTCCTGAGACTTGTTCCAGGACATGTTGCCATGGCTGGTAGAATCCACTGCTTGCTTCAAACCTTGTCCAGATATAGACAAAATCTTAGGAAAGAAATGGAAATTAGATGATCTTAAAAAAAAATGTTTTTTGCATGTGTATGTCTGTGGTGTGTGCATGCGTATAGGCATGTTTGAGTGTGTGTATGTGCATGTAGAGGCCAGAGGTTGACATCTGGTGTCTTCCTCAGTCTCTCTCCACCTTATATTTTTAAAAATATTTCATTGGCCGGGCGTGGTTGCTCACGCCTTTAATCCCAGCACTCGGGAGGCAGAGATAGGAGGATCACTGTGAGTTCAAGGCCACCCTGAGACTACATAGTGAATTCCAGATCAGCCTGGGCTAAAGTGAAACCCTACCTCAAAAAACCAAAATAAATAAATTAATTAAAAAATATTTATTTATTTATTTATTTATTTATTTATGTGAGAGGGAGACAGGGAGAAGGAGAGAGAGACATGGAGGGAGGTAGATAGAGAGAGAATGGGCCCACCAGAGCCTTTAGCCACTGCAAACAAACTCCAGGTGCATGCGTTGCCTTTTGCATCTGACTTTTTATATGGTTACTGGGGAATTGAATCTGGGTCCTTAGATTTTGCAGGCAAGCGCCTTAACCATTGAGCAATCCCTCCAGCCCCTCCTTATTTAACCAGGGTATCATGGAGCCTGAGACAAGTTTTCTCATTGAACCTAGAGTTCACTGATTCAGCTAGACTAGCTAGACTGGCTCAGGGAATCGCCTGCCTCTGCTTCCCCAGTGTCAAGAATACTGGCATGTGCCACTATGCCCAGCATTTACATGATTGCTGGGGATCCAAACTTAGGACCTCATGCTTATAGAACAAGTACTTTATCCACTGAACAAACTTTTCCAGCCTCTTAATATTTTAATATAACACTGAATCTATAAATAGTTATATTTAGATAATGCTTTAAAACTACAACTCATAATTAAACATCTTCGAACCTTGCCCAGTTTAAGACCAAGCACATGCCCAATACTCTTTTTTTTGTTTGTTTGTTTGTTTTTCGTGGTAGGGTCTCACTCTAGCTCAAGCTGACCTGGGGACCATGTCGTCTCAGGGTGGCCTCGAACTCATGACGATCCTCCTACCTCTGCCTCCCAAGTGCTGGGAATAAGGTGTGCGCCACCATGCCTGGCCCAATACTCATTTTTTATGTTTGTTTGTGTGTGTGTGTTGAAGCAGAGTCTTGCTCAAGCCCAGGCAGACCTGGAAATCACTATGTAGCCCAGGCTGGCCTCAAATTCACAGTGATCCTCTTACCTCAACCTCCCTAACGTTGGGATTAAAGGTGTGCACCATCACGTCCAGCTGCCCAATACTCTTGAATTTATCAGTGACATCTTTCTGTCCAAGTCTCCCACATGTTAACACAGATAGAAAGAGCTTTGGACTTTGTGTTTCTAGCCCTTGCTTTGACATAGCTCTGTCGTATTTTTATTTTTCTAGATGTGTTCTGTTTCTTCCCTGTCTGCCTTCATGATTTCTTTCTACCTTGGGTTTTCAGCACTCTGACCGTGATGCATCTGTCTTTAAATAATACAGTGCTGCTGCGCACATAGTAAAGGGGCTGAAAAGTACGCTTTCTTCCTGCCATCTATCACTGGCACACATTTACCTTTCACAGGTGTGACCTACACACTATGTCTAACAGCTATTACTGCTTTACAGGTTCAGTTACTTTTAATAGAGATTGAAGATAAATTACAGTCATATTGATCTGTCTTCCAACTACTCCTGGAAATCTTCATTTCTTTGTATAGATAGAAGTTTATCATATTATCACATTTTTACTGCTTTAAGAATGCCCTTGGTCATTTCTTACGGTACAGGCTTCTCAAGGCCATTTTATTTATTTTTATCTGGAAAAGTCATCATTTTGCCTTTAATTAAAAAAAAATATTCTCGGGCTGGAGAGATAGGTTAGCAGTTAAGACACTTTCCTGTAAAGCCTAAAGGCCCAGGTTCAATTCCCCAGTACTCAGGTAAGCCAGATACACAAAATAGCACACATCTGGAGGTCGTTTGCAGTGGCTAGAGGCCCTAGTGTGCCCATTCTCTCCCTCCCCCCTCTCCTTTCTCTCTCTGCCTCTTTCTATCTCAAATAAATAAATAAAACATCTAAAAATTATTCTCAGGGTGGGGAGATTGATCAGTAGTTCAAGGATCTTGCTTGCAAAAGCCTGCTGATCTGGGTTAAATCTGCAGCACCCATGCCCAGACACAAAAGTTCATTTGTATTGGCACGAGACCCTGACACACACACACACACACACAGACACACACACACACACATACAAATAAATAAAATATATTTTTAAAACATTTCCCTTGGACACATAATTCTGGGTTGACTTTTTTTCCTATGAACATTTTAAAGATGTCATTTATTGTTTTCGGATCTGCACAGTTTAGGAGACTATGCCTTGCAATTCTTGTCTTTGACCTAGGGGAGAGAGAAGGAGGAGGAGAGAGGAAGAGGGTTTTATGGTGTTCAACTTGTTTAGCGTTTGTGTCCAGCATCCATCTATTTCCTTTGGGCTCTGCCTGTACCCCTTTCATTCAGACTGTCAGAGATGTTTAATGACTTCTTTCTCTCACGGTCTCTGCTAGGTGTCTTGACTTAAGGTAAGTCGGGAGAATGCTATGAACAGCTGAGCTCATAGACCAAGTCAACCTGGCTTTATGATTTGATGGGACTACCTCACAGTAGGTGACTCACCAACAGGTTATCATAGGAGCTCTAAGCATTCTGCATCTTGTCCCAAAACGCCACACCAATCCTGTGGGCCTTGAGTGCTGGTGGAAGATGGACCTGTTGGGAATGATCTTAGAGGGAGCCATGGAAAACCAACCGAACATGATTGATCACTCCAACCAGATTTCTTTCTACACAGGAAGGCTAGTGCTTGTTAAAAGAGCCTGGACCAAAGTGGCAGAGGAATTTCCTGTTTTGTGGGATTTTTTTGTCTTCCCTGGAAATTTTTCCTATGGGGAAACAAACACTCTATAGAAATTTTATGTGTATTTTGACTTCTTTATCTTTTGTAGTACCTTATTGATTGTTGTGACCAAATCCTTACAAGCAGCAGCTGAAGGAAGGAAAGGGTTTGTTTCTGCTCACAGTTCCAAAGGATATTTAGTCCACCATGGTGGGGGAAGACATGGTGATGGGAACAGGACACCAGCTGGTCACATTGTGGCCAGTCAGGAAGCAGAGGAAATAGGAAGTGAGGTCAGATTGTAAAACCGCAAGCCCCGCCCCTGCTGACCCACTTCCTCCAGCAAGCTGTACCTCCTAAAGGTTCCCTCAACCTTCCAAAAGAGCACCACCATGTGGGGACAAAATGTTCAAACGCTTCAGCCTGTCTGTGGGGACTTTTCACATTCCAACCACAATGAATATGCCACATTTTGAATAAACTGTTGGCTTCCTTATGCACTGGCCTCATATTAGTGTACTTTCTATGGGCAGGCATTTGGTTTTCTTCAGCTAGGAATCACTCATGCCAAACCTTCAAGAAAAGCTCAGTGAAATGTGAATTACTAAGCTTTTCTGTTCCCAAACTAGTTCCCTTCTATAAGTCTTAATTTATCTCCCAGTAAGAATAAAAACTTTTGAACCGGGCATGGTGGCGCACACCTTTCATCCCAGCACTCGGGGGGTAGAGGTAGGAGGATCACCGTGAGTTCAAGGCCACCCTGAGACTACATAGTGAATTCCAGGTCAGCCTGAGCTGCAGTGAGACCCTACCTTGAGAAAAAAAGAATTAAAGCTCTTTTATGTTGAGAGCATTTAAAAATCAAGTATTCTGGCACTGGAGAGATGGTTCAGTGGTTAAGAATGCTTCCTGTGCAAGCATGAGGGCTCAAGAATGGGGAGGCCCTGAGATTGCCCAAATTCAATTCCCTGGCACTCACATAAACATCGTGCCCGTAACCCCAGTCCTGTGGGGAGGGGCAAAGAATGGAGAACTGCTGGGGCTCAAGGAAAAGGTACACTCAGGAATCAGGGAGAGATTCCATCTCAAGGAAATGTGGAAGAGTATAGGAGGGGAACACCCAATGTTCTTCTCTGAACTCTAGACACACAGGGCATTGCGTCTGTGTACACACACACACACACACACACACACACACACACACACACACACAGTAAAATAGTCTAAGCCATGCAACTATGTTCACGGCAGCGTGGATAAGCACTGACCTTAGTAGCATAAAAGGATGATGAACTCCAGGCTCAGGCAAGTAACACAGGTAAGTGACAAGGGCCAGGTGCCAAACAGAGGAGGAAAGAGAGACCCAGAAAATGAAAACTGTGCATCTGTCTAAAGGCAGTTCTGCTTTTTTTTTTTTTTTTTTTTTGTAAAGAGCAAGCCCACCCTTGACTAAACAACAGATCTGAGTTCTTCAATGTGATCTCCCTACTTTAAACTGTCACCAACTTTTAAAAATGCAACTTGTGGTTTGCCAGACACAACAGGGCTGTAGGCTGGATTTGGCTCACGTGGCCAGCAATTTGAAAGCAAGGCTGAGCAGAAGCCAAACTATCATGCTCTTAGATTCTCCTTAAACTATAGGCTAAACAAGCTTCTTTTCTTTAAAAGTTACCCAACTTCTGGCATTTTGTTATACAAACAGAAAAGAGATCAATACAGAATTGTTGTAACTGTTACTAGACCAGTGAGCATTGGGATGTAGAAACGACTGCAGGTTTGGAGGCTGGGGAGATGGCTCAGTGGGTCAAGCATTTGCCAGGCAAGCATGAAGACCTGAGTCTGGATCCCCAGCACCTCTTAAAATGCCAGGCATGGTGACCCGCGCCTGTCATCACAGCCCTGGGGAGGCAGAGACAGGTGATCCTTGGGGCTTGCTGGCTAGCTAGTCTAGATGAATCAGTGAGCTCTAGGTTCAGCAAGAGAGACCTTTTCTCAGAAAATAAGGAAACGAGGTTGTGGTGGTTTGAATGTAAAGTGTCCCCCTCTGCCTCAGGTGTTTGTGACTAAACCTCCTACGTAGTACCCAGCTGGAGGAGCCTTGCTGGAGGAGGTCCGTCACCGGGAGAAGCCATTGAGGTTTATTAGTCCAGCCCACTTCCTGTTCAGAGCTCGACTCATGCACACTCCCTCCTTCCTGCTCCTGATGCGTGCAGAGGTGAGCCAGCGGCCACGTTTTCTCCACTGTAAGGAAACTGCCAGCCTGGAAGAAAACCCTTTCCTCCCAGTAGACTACTTGCGGTTGAACATTTAATCCCAGCAACAAGGTAACTGCTACAAAGGTGGAGGGTGATGGAGGAAGACATCCAACACCAACCTCTGGCTGCTACATGCACACATGTGCATGCACACCTGTGCACACACACACCTGCTCACACACAAGCACACCCCCCTGCACACACACACCAGCACAAAGAAAGGAAAGAAGGAAGGGAAGGGGGAATAGAGAGAGAGAGAGAGAGAGAAAGAAAGACAGAGAGAGAGAAGCAGGTTTGGGTAGCAGTGGCTTATAATAATGAAGAAAAGGAATGGTAAAAGAAAAGAAAAGAAAAGAAAAGAAAGAAAAGAAAAGAAAAGAAAAGAAAAGAAAAGAAAAGGAAAGGAAAGAAAAGAGTGGCAAAGACTTTCCGTCTGAAGCAGGGGTCAGCACCTGCAGATGAGTTAACGAAGAAACCTTCTGTTCTCACTGGCCGGAAGCCTTGTTTTGCCCCTTCCCACCTTCAGCTGTGAGTGAAACAAAGACACACAGAGGCCCAATGGTAACTGCAGTTCTAGGATCCTCAACTATAAAATGCAATCACAGGGTGACTTGTGCATCGGAAGGAAGCTTTTGCTCTATGGAATTTTTTTTCCCCTTTAACCTCAGACTGATGCTCAGGCACTTGGGGGAGTGCCAGCTTGTCAGTGTAGTGGGGACCCCCCAGGTGTGCAGGGTAAGGGTGTGCAGAGGGTTGGGATGGTCTTAAAATAATACCCTGCAGGTTCCTCTCTGCATGACCAGATACCGTATCAAGACTCTAATGGCATAGCCTGCTGAGTTAGAAAAAGGCTTCCAGAAACCGCAGGTTCAATCTAACAATAAACAGCTTCTCAGGGCCTCTTAGACATGGCTGCATAAATATGACTACTTAAAAATAGATGTGCCCAGAGCTCTGCTCTTCTCCTCTGGCATCGCACTCTGAGCTGGGAGCACGCTGATAACACCTGAACCGTCTGGGATGTTCTAGTGGAAGGGCAACGTGGCCCCTGAAGTCCAGGACATGACTCCTGGCAGGTGTGGGGCTGGGGCACGCTGAAGACCACTTATCTTGGGCAGTAAACCCACCCCATTCTTAACAATACTTCTAGAAACCTGCAGACATCTGGAGACCCCCCCCCACTTTCATCAGGTGGCACATACAGCCCACTCACAGCAGTGGAATATGTCTCCTCCCCTGTCAATCTTTATTAACTCCCATTTTGTGGTCAATTTTTTTTTTCTTTTTTGGCTTTTCCAGATAGGGTCTCACTCTAGCCCAGGCTGACCTGGAATTCACACTATATTCTCAGGGTGGCCTGGAGCTCTAGGTGATCCTCCTACCTCTGCATCCCGAGTGCTGGGATTAAAGGCATGCACCACCCGGCCTTGTGGTCAATTTTTATCCAAACGTGTTCTTACATATATCTAGGATCCGGATATAGAGGGCCATCCAGTCTGGACCAGTTTTGGGTGAAAGTACAGTGAGGCAAACTGTGTCCTCTGAGGTGAACTTTTAGGGAGGATCCCCTATTTGCCATTTTATGGCTATGCATGATTAGGTGTGCATATGATTAACATCAGATGCATCATGGGAAGGGACAGGCACGGTAGAGAAATGGTTACACAACTCAAACCTGTCAGTCCAACTAGAAAACTACGCAAACTGCACTCTGTGGAAACCAGCTTCTCCTCCTCCTAGACCCCATAAAGGGAAGCCCCTACAGTGACCTGCTGCTCTGGAGTGAGCTCACGCAGGGAGGGGCATTGATCTTCCACAGCTTAATCTCTTCCTTTTTCTGTGATTTTGCTTTGCTCTCCATAAATTTCCTGCTGCCTGACTCTCTCTGCATGTCTTTCCCGGTTCTTTGAATAAGATGCCAAGAGCCTGTAAACACCCGGCCAGAGAACACCAGCAACAGAGCTGCAGCAAAGGCTCAAAAATAGATGTTTGCATCGTGTGCATTGAAATCCTCTTCTTCCCAAGGGGTTCTGTTCCAGTCTCTACCTTTTTGCCAGCTGTCCCCAGGTTTGGTCCCAAATCCCAAACCCCACTGGCATTATGGTTTGGATCAGAAGTGTCCCCTGAAGGCTCATGGGTTGAAGGTTTGGTTACCCAGTTTGACCAGCTTTGGAAGCTAGTTG
Source organism: Dipus sagitta (assembly GCA_036346955.1). Taxonomy (NCBI): domain Eukaryota; kingdom Metazoa; phylum Chordata; class Mammalia; order Rodentia; family Dipodidae; genus Dipus; species Dipus sagitta. The sequence goes on from CM070771.1 coordinate 5,202,368, forward strand.
TAGCAAGGCAGCTCTGACCGAAGTGGTGGATTCCTCACAAGGTAGGTAATCATCTTTACTGTCAACTAGATTGGACTGAGAGACACCTTGGAGATTAGTAAAGTACACTTCTGAGTTCCAGTGATGATTGGCATGTGGTATGCAAATGAGAGGAGGAATGTGGGTGACACCATCCAATAGGATTAGGGGTTAAATGGAATAAAAGTAGAAAAATAAGTAGTTCTCTCTCTCTCAGCAGACATGAGGTGAGGTCACCCAACAGAAGATAAAAACTCAACCGAATTGGCAGAAAAAAAATAGTAATGGCTTTCAAAAATGTGGGTTTCAGGCTGGAGAGATGGCTTAGTGGTTAAGGTGCTTGCCTGCAAAGGCTAAGGACACACATTCAACCTCTCTCCAGGTCCCCTGTAAGCCAGATGCACAAGGTAACACAAGTGTGCAATGTAGCACATACGCACAAGGTGGTACATGCATACGAAGTTTGATTACAGTGGCTGGAGGCCCTGGCATGACAATTCTCTCTCTCTCTCTCTCTCTCTTCATTAAAAAGAAGGCCAGTGTGTTGGGACTGCCTCAAAAAAAAATTAAAAATACATGGGCTGTCCAGTACAAAGGTGGGACAGAAAAATGAATAGGGAGTTCTCAGAGGAAGAATTACAAATGGCTAACACACACTTAAGAAAATGTTCAACATCCTCAGCCATTAGGGAAATGAAAATTAAAACAACTATGAGATTCTACCTTACCCCAGTCAGGATAGCAAACATTAAAAAACCAAATGATAACAAATGTTGGTGAGGATGTGGAGAAATAGGAACACTCATTCACTGTTGGTAGGAATGTAAGCTGGTCCAACCACTATGGAAATCAATACGGAGACTCCTGAAAAGGATGAATATAGAGTTACCAACAGACCCTGTTATTGCCTTACTAGGCATTTACCCTAAAATTTCCACATCTCAGTTCAGAGATATTTGCTCAGCCATGTTTATAGCTGCTCAATTAATAATAGCTAAGAATTGGAATCAACCCAGGTGCCCATCATTGGACAAATGGATAACCAAGATGTGGTATATCTACATGATGGAATTCTACTCAGCAGTAAGAAAAAAAATGACACAATGAAATTTGTAGAGGAATGGTCGAACTTGGAACAGATCATTTTAAGTGAACTCACACAATCACAGAAAGACAATTGTTGCATGGTCTCACTCATCTCTAGTTCCTAACCTGAATCAGCCCGAGTTGTTGACATACTTGAATGGCATCTTGAGGTTTGGACAATACGGAGGGTAGGACTTGGGGGAAGGGAAAGGGTGGGTGGGCACAAAAGTGAATCCAAATTAAAGTGGTACCATAGAATCCTATATCCTGGAAGCTAGACTAAAAAGTGGAACCCTCAAGAGCACCTTAGGGGGAGCACCTGAATCGAAGGGCCCTGAAGAGGGTGAGATGAAGCCTAATCTTAAATTTGTCCTGTTTATCTTTCTTCTCTTTTTCTTTTTTCTTTCCTCTTGGCACTGGCCTGAAACTCCCTGTACCAGGATGTGGTTTACATCCACAATGAGGTGTTGAACAGAGAGACCTACTAGATCTCCCAAAACAAACAAGACAGACTTCTGTCAGAGCACTTGATTACATAACCACCAGAGGTTAATGGTAAGACCCTACTGCTGAAGACACCATATACTATCAGCATGGACCATGGAGAGACCTGGTGAGAATCCAGAAGAGAGCCAGTCCCCAGACAATTAGCCCATCTAGTGCTGGAAGGTGCTACATGAGCTACCAGGGGAAAGTGGCCAACATCTTTTCAAGCAACTCAAAGTCTAAGCTACTCAGAAGCAAACAACCTGATGTGATGCTCACACAAGTGCAATAGTGGCTCACAGCTACGGTGGGTAACCAATGGCTCTTGGATTGGCTAACAGATTCACTCAGTGGAAAGATAACCATATCTGGATCTGTGAAACAAGTCAGAATCATATCCAGATAACAATTTTGCTTTCCATTGACAAGCTCCCACTAATCTTGGGCTATAAGAGGGTCTACACCCTTTAAATTCTCTCTAAGTCAATAATAGTTATCCCATTTAACTGGTGCTGACTTCACACTCCATTGGAGATTCTGCTTCTCTTTTTCAGATGGGAACTGGACCTGAGGAGATAAATGACCCATCACACTTCACCACAGCCCCAGCTGAAACCACAGATGAATTGGGGAAATGAGCAAGAGTGCTGCTTTCTCAGTGAATCTTATATCAGCACAAGGGTGAAGGAGATAGACACTGAGGACACTCAACACCTACCAAACTCAGATCCAGAGGCTCCTAAGTGCTCATCACTGAAGTAGACTTAGAATGCAAACAACATGGCTCAGGGAATTTTGTGGAAGAGGGGGCGGAAAGATTGTTAGAGTCACAAGTTGGGACATTTTGAACAGAGACATTGCCTCTCCCCCTCATAATGCATGACCCACAATCCCCATGGGATTGATCTGAATCCCCAAGAAGGAAGGCCTCTTCAGAAAAAAGGCAGGGAGGAGGGAAAGGACGGTACCAACATGTGTTGTTTGCATACTAAATATGTCCATATCTAATAAAAATAAAATTGTAAAAAAATACACGGGTTTCACGTGTTTTGATATGTTATATTGTCTTTTTCACTTGCTTCAAATACTTTTAATTGTAATGATCCTTCATGATATTGTGGTTTGAATACAAAAATATCCTTCCCCACAAGACTCACTTTTTGAACCCTTGGTCCGCACCTGGTGGTACTGTTTTGGAAGGCTGTGGAGCCTTTAGAAGGTAGAGACTTGCTGGAGGAAGTGGGTTCCCCAGAGCAGGCCTTGAGAGTTTATAGCCCTGCCCCCACTTCTTGTCCACCCTCTGCATGCTGACTGTGGATAGAACGCGACCAGTTGTCTTCTGCTCCTGACTCCAGGACTTCCTACCATGATGCACTGTGTCCCTTTGTAAACCATCAGCTAAAACAAATTCTTCTTCAAGGTGCTTCCTATGGGGTATTTGATCAGATCAGTGAGAAAAATCATGATTACACATAGCTTACTTAAGAGCATATATTGGGGATTTAAGTTTCTATTCCTCAGCTATTGTTTCCAAGCTTAATTCCAAAAGTCTATATATAAAAGTCATTTCAATTTTGAAATTTGTGAGGCCGGTTTTACAGTTATATATACACAACCTCCAAGGTGCTCTGTTCCAATCTGTACCTTCCTGGAAGGTATTTCCAGTCTTGGTCTCAAATCCCAAATACCAGTGGTGTTAGAAGTTGAATCTGAAATACACACACACACACACACACACACACACACACACACGCACACACACACGATATGTATGAAGCAGATGTGTGTGTGTTCCATGTACATTTGAAAGCAATAACTAATCCCCCATTGTTGGATGTGGCATTCTTTTTTAAAAAATATTTATTTATTTATTTATTTAGAGAGAGAATGAGTACGCCAGGATCTCTTGCCACTGCAAATGAACACTAGATGCATGTGCCACTTTGTGCATTTGGCATTATGTGGGTAATGAGGAACTGAACCTAAGCTAGTAGGCTTTGCAAGCAAGCACCTTTAACCACTGTACCATCACTCCAGCTGGGTGTGGAATTCTTTACACACCAGTTAACTCAGATTTGTTACTCAAGGTGCTCAAATTTCTTATGTCCTCATTTTATTTGTCTGATTAGTCTAATTATTGAAAACTATGTTAAGTTTTAGAAATATTTGCTTGAATGTGATAATTTCTGCTTTCAGCCGAGACTGTTTTTATTTTATGCACTTTGAAACTGTGTAATTAGTTGTGCATAAATTTAAAGATTACCCTATCCTCCTGTTGAGTTGAACACGCCATTTCTGATAATGACTCTTGCCTTAAAATCTACTTCGATATTGATACATGTTTCTTTTAGCTATATTTGTCCAGTACATGTATTTTGTTGGTTTATATTCATAATGTTTCTGAATGTACTTAATGTTTATCTTGTGTCAGAAGCAGACATGGATTTTTATTTATTTTCCAGCCTGAAAATATTATCCTTTTTTGTTTTTGCATGTGGTGTATGCGTATGTACATCTGTATGTGTGTATGGGTGCACATGTATGTGGAGATCAGAAGTCAACATTGGCTGTCTTCTTCACTCACTCTCCGTCTTATTATTTTAAGACAGGGTCCCTCACTGAACCCAGAGTTACTGATTCAGCTACACTAGCTAGCCAGCAAGCCCCAAGGATCTTTCTGTTTCTCACTGCCCTAGACACACACTGGCATTATATACACACACACTGTCATACCTGGCATTTACATGGGCACTGAAGGCTTAAACTCAGGTCCTCACACTTGTGCAACAAGTGCCTTACCCACTGAACCATCTTCCTAGCCTTGAAATTTTTTTTAATCCTTTAAAAAATATTTTATTTATTTATTTATTTGACAGAGAAAGATGGAGAGAGAGAGAGAGAGAGAGAGAGAGAGAGAGAATGGGCTTGTCAGGGCCTCTAGGAACTGCAAACGAATTCCAGACGCATGCACCCCCTTGTGATTCTGGCTAACGTGGGTCTCGGGGAATCGAACCTGGGTCCTTTGGCTTTGCAGGCAAATGCCTTAACTGTTAAGCCATCCCTCCAGCCTTTTTTTTTTTCCTTTTGAGTAAAATATTTAGTCCATGTGAGCTAATGTGATTACTGATGTATTTGAGCTTAAATATAAATTGTTAATTACTTCCTATAGGTATAAAAGATGATCTTGATTAGTAGTCAGTACCTCTGAGAAAATGCAAGGTATTTACAATATTTTAACCCAACTGAACTTCTTGACTCATTATCCTATAATTTCCATGTTTTAAGTGTACCCCCCATAAGCCCTATGTTATAAGTTCTTCTAAACTTCAATATTCATTATGTGCATATAAAGGCTCTAACACATTTTAAATCTCTTCATTGCTCCCTGAATTGTTATATATCCATCTGGGACTTTTTTTTTTTTTTTACTTGCTTGAAGAGTTTTATCTAATATTTCTTTTACTTCTGGTCTAGTAGCAAGAAAATCTCAGTTTTTAGGTGACTGAAAATGTTTTTATTTGACTTTCATTTTGAAAGGATATCTTTTATGGGTATAAGTATTTACGATGGCATTTCTCCTTGAGCACTTTAAAAGACTCTGGCTATTGTCTTCTCATTTTTTACCACCTCTGTGGGAAAGCTAGCTGAAGTCACAGTATGTCTTTTGAAGATCATGTGCCTTGTTTTTTTTCCCCCTCTCTGCTTTTAAGCTACTTTCTTGGTCTTTGATTTTCACCAGTTACCATGATGCGCTGTATTAGTCATTTTTTTCCCATAATGGTGGCAAAATACCTGAGAGAAACAAATTCAAGGAGGTAAGACTGATTCTGGCTCACAGCTTCAGTTCTTACTTGGGCATTTCCAATGTGGTGGGCCCGGGGCAGGACTGAAACATGACAGCCGAAGGCTACTCATATCATGGCAACCAGGATGGAGAGAGAGAGAGAGAGAGATGAGGAAGAATTCAGAAATAAGAAATACACTTCCAGGCCACACACCCCACTGACGTACTCTCCCTAGGTAGCCTAGAGTGGCCTTGAACTTACAATCTGCCTGCTTCAGCCTCCTGCACGTTAGGACTGCAGGTGCCCCACCTCACACAGAGTGAGCCTTATGAAATCATGATGTTCCACATTTATCTTGCTTTAACCTGAGCATTCCCTCTGATTTTTCTTCCAGTTCATTTATCTTATTCTCTGCCATGTGTAATTAGCTGTTAAATCTATCGAATTATTGCTTTCACTAGTGTATTTTTCCTTTTCAGAACATTAATCATGCTTTCAAAAAAAATCTAAAGGCCTTGGGCAAATTTTTCAATTATTTTCTTTCTTTTGTGGGCATGTGTATGTATATGTGTGGTATGTGTGTATGGATATTTTTGCCTGTGACTTTTTGTTTGTTTTTTGAGGTAGGGTCTCCCTCTAGCCCAGGCTGACCTTGAATCCACTATGTAGTCTCAGGCTGGCCTTGAACTCATGGTGATCCTCCTATCTCTGCCTCCAGAGTTCTGGGATTAATGGTGTGTGCCACCACACATGGCTGCGTGTGAACATTTTTATGCGTGTGTGCGTGCGTGCATGTGTGTGTGTGCGCGCGCTCGTGTGTGTACACATACGCTTGTGTGTGTGTGAAGGCCGGCAGTTGATAGCAGGGTCTTCCTCAATTGCTCACCACCTTATTTTTTCAGATAGGGTCTCACTGCCCCTAGAGTTCATGAATTCAGCTAGACTAGCTAGCCAGCAAGTCCCAAGTCCAAGATGCCTGTCTCTGCATCCCAGGTGCTAGAATTACAGGCATGAGCTCCCCCAAGTCCCCATGCTTGGACGGCAAGCGCCCCACCCACTGAGCTATATCTACCTCCCCTCACTGATTTTCTTGAACATATTCATTATTGTTAACTTGAAGTTCATGTTTGCTAACTCTGATCCAGTTCACTTTGGAGGCTGTTTTCTTGACTTTGGGTCTGTTTCTATTAAGTTAGTTCTTTTCACTCCAGTTTTTGGCACAGTTAACACTTTCTCTTCCCACACTTTCATTTTCTCCTGTCAGTTAGATAGAGCACAGAATAATGTTTTCTGCCAACTGACAATGAAACTCAGCCAGGTTTGGGGCACAGGCCTGTCAGCCAAGCTCCTTGGGAGCGTGAGGCAGGAGGATGACAAGTTCAAGGCCAGCTTGGGCTGCAGAGTGAGTTTAGGGCAAGCCTGGGCAACTTAGTTAAACCATGTTTCAAAATAACAAGTAAGGGCTTGAGAAGATGGCTTAGCGGTTAAGCGCTTGCCTGTGAAGCCTAAGGACTCCAGTTCGAGGCTTAATTTCCCAGGACCCAGGTAAGCTAGATGCACAAGGGGGCGCATGTGTCTGGAGTTAGTTTGCACTGGCTGGAGGCCCTAGTGCACCCCTTCTCTCCCTCTCCCTTTCCCTCTCTCTCTCTCTCTCTCTCTGTCACTCACAAACAAATAAATAAAAATAGACAAAGTTTAAAAAAATAACACGTAAAACAACAAAGGCTAGGGATGTAGCTCAGTGGTTGAAGTGTTTGCCTAGAATCCTGGGTTCCATTTCAATAGTGTAAGAGTCTACAGCCATACCATCCTGAATGCCTCCGATCTCGTCGATACTGTAAGAGATGAATCTCGGATTTATCTCTAGTTACCTTGCTTCAAAGGCATATCCCTTCAAGAGTCCCAACTAGAACCTGAGTTTATGAGCCAGTATCCTCCTTCTATGTAGACCCTGAACTTCCCTTTTTTCCTCCCCTACCACTGTGAAGCTGACCAAAAGCAAACAAACAAACAAAAACCTCTGGTGGACTTAAAATTTTTCTTAGCATCTCTACATGAAAATACCTTGATACCTTCAACATTCAAAGTTATAACTCACCTTTAATCCCAGCACTCGGGAGGCAGAGGTAGGAGGATTGCAGTGAGTTCGAGGCCACCCTAAGACTCCATAGTGAATTCCAGGTCAGCCTGAGCTAGAGTGAGACCCTACCTCAAAAAAACAAACAAACAAACAAACAAAAAAGTTATAACTCACAAATTGGTGAGTGCCTTGAGGTCAAATGTCATGGACATTGTCTTCCTGGCTCTTCAAGTTACGGCTGGCTTGTTAGTCACCATTTCCAGTTAATGTCAATGCCATTCCCTTCTTTTTCACCTTTAGATTTACTGTACTGAATTCCCTGAAAATAAGATGCTAAGTGTCATGGTCACCTGAACGCATCGTCCTCCTTTGTGAGATTTTTAGACTAAGCTACAGTTGTCTGGGTCACTGTCATGTAAGTTGTCTTGGTGCATCATTGCATGCTGTTACAGCTTGCTGAGAGCTGAACCTGGGAACCGGGTAAACACCCTCTGCTCCATCTCAGATCCAAGCATGTTCACAGTGCAAGGGTTGGAAACACTGTGCCCTTGAGAACAGCTAGAAGATACACCATGTCCCAGGCTATCGGGGTATCCAGAGACTTAAGCAGAGGTCGCCATTACCTATCCTAACGTACAAGAAAATGCCTGTGTGTGGGGGGGGGGGTGCTGCCCATTGGAAGCCTCACCAAGGACAAGGTCTCCGTGGGGACCCTCAATCAGTGACTCTAGCTGAAGGTTCCATGGGTCTGCTCAGGTCATTTCAGCTAGATGTGGTAAGCACCTGACCTGACGCTCTGGTCTTGATTTGCTGTTTGCCATTTGTTTCTGCACGTTAGCAGGCTGATTCCAGGCATTTCTGCTGGATGCTGTTCAGCGCCTGGTTTGATATTCTGCTATTTGCCATTTGTTTTTCCACTTTCTTAAAAGTATTTTTATTGGGCTGGAGAGACGGCTTAGCGGTTAAACGTTTGCCTGTGAAGCCTAAGGACCCTGGTTCGAGGCTCGATTCCCCAGGACCCACGTTAGCCAGATGCACAAGGGGGCGCACGCATCTGGAGTTCGTTTACAGAGGCTGGAAGCTCTGGCGCGCCCATTCTGTCTCTCTCTCTCTCTCTCTCTCTCTCTCCCCCTCCTTCTCTCTGTCGCTCTCAAATAAATAAAAATAAAAAAAAATGAAAAAAAAAAAAGGTTTGTGCCACCACGCCATGCTGATGCTATATTCTTGCCACAAAAAAAAAAAAAAAAAGTATTTTTATTTATTTGTGTGTGTGTGTGAGAGAGAGAGAGAATGGGCACACTGGGCCTCTTACCACTGCAAACAAACTTTATGTAGATGTTGGGGAGTTGAACCCAGGCCATCAGGCTTTGCAGACAAGCACCCTGAACCCATGAGCCATCTCTCCAGCCCTGTTTTCCCACTTTTCAGTGAGGCTGCTCCTGTCATTTCCACTGGATGTTGGTTAATTCCCACCTTGATATGCCAGCCTGCCTACCATTTCTTCCTTTCCTTTTGCTTGCTAAATCCCTTGTAAATTCACTCAACTCACTCATTCAAAACTGTAAATATGGTTCTCATAGATCATTTTTTCTCTGCACAAAATAGATACCATCTTATCTTCAAATGGCTGTCTTGTTTTTCTATTCAGCTTTTATGGCCCTTCTTATAGAAGCGTTGTTGGGTATAAATTATTTCATATAGCCAAAAGGAGATGTCTAGAGGGGTTATGTTTTAAAAGATTCCAAAGTTCAAGTAAGAGAAGCAAAAGGGAAAGTCCATGGATATAATTTTACTAATTTTGAGACTTGGTTCCTTCCTTCCCTCCCTTTCCTGCATCCCTCTCTCATGATTTTTCTCTTACTGAGTCTGGCTTATTTTACTAAACATGATGATCTCTGGTTCCACCCACTTTCTTGTAAATGGCATTATTTTGGTCTTCTTTAAGGGTGAGCCCAACTCCATTGTGTATATAGGCCACACTTTCTTTACCCACTCCCCTGTGGATGGACAACTAGGCTGATTGCATATCTTGACTATTGTGAACAGTGCCTTAGTAAACATGGTGCTCACGTATTTCTGTGCGATGTTGATTTTTGTTTTTTTTCCAGGGCTTCTCCAGAAGTGTCGTGGCTGTGTTTTACAGAGTATTTCCAGTTTTTCCAAAGAGCCATACCCACTTCCATAGTGGCTACAGTAGTTTACATCCACACCAGCAGCCCATATAGGCTCCTCTTTCCCCACATCCTTGCCAGCATTTGTTGTGCTGTTTGACTTCTTGATGTCAGCCATTCTCAACGGGGAGAGATGGAACCTCATTGGGCTTTTTGATTTCCACTTCCTTGGATAGTGAGCTTTTTTTTTCCAGATATTTTTGGCCATTTTTGTTTCTTCGTTTTCAAAATGTCTGTTCAGTTCATTTGCCCACCATTTCTTTTTATTGTTGTGTGTGTGCGCACACACATGTATGCACGCACATTAGGACCTTTTGTCACTGTAAATAGAAATAGTATGGTTTACATGGATGACTTGGGACTAGAACCTGGTCTGGCAGGCTTTGCAAGCAAGCATCTTTAATCTCTGAGCCATCTCGCCAGCCCCTCATTTGCCCATGTCTTCCCTGGATGGCTTGCCCTAGACTTTCACATCAGGAATGTTCAATATGCACAGCTTTGCACAGTGTTAAGAGTTCAAGCTCTGCTCACAGGCTGTCTGGTTTGGAACCCTCACTTCATCCTGTCCTAAATGGGTGTCCTTTGGAAAATTCATAAATGTATCCTTCCTTTAGAGCACACCTCTACAATGGCATCTTCCCTCTAGTAAAAGCTCAGTGGCAGGTCTGTGGTATCCAGCAACCCTGCTGAGCAAATTCATGTCATCGTTCACTTACTGTGTCTGATTACGTTGTTCTTTTAAAAAGTCACTTCTGTGAGTGAATTTGTTAATGACTAATTGTGAATTAATTGCTGGGTAAGTTCCCAAGTCAAGGAGAACTTACTGCATTACTGGGAGGAAGGAAAGAGATAGTGTATGCAAAAGGGCTTGGAATAGGGCCAGTTAATTCAATGAGAGTGAGCAATCTTACTTACCACACAGAACATGTATTAAGTCTTGCTAGGTTAGCTGAGCACGGTGACAAATGCCTGTAATCCTAGCACTTGGGAAGCTGAAGCAGGAGGGTTGAGTTCCAGGGCAGCTTGTGTTACACAGCAAGGCCTTGTGTTAAAATAATAGAACCATGGTCTGGAGAGATGGCTTAGCAGTTAAGGCACTTGCCTATGAAGCCTAAGGACCCAGGTTCAATTCCCCAGTACCCGTGTAAGCCAGATGCATAAGGTGGCACATGCATCTGGAGTTCGTTTGCAGTGAGTAGAGGCCCTGGCATGCACATCCACCCCCCTCCATCTTTCTTTTTCTCTCTCAAATAAATAAATAAAATAAAAAAATATATTTTTAAAAATAACAGAACCACAGAACTGGGGACATAGCTCAATCAATAAAGTGCTAAACTAGCCAGGATGATGGCATTGTAATCCTAGCACTGGGGTGGTGGAGGCAGGAGGCTCTCTGGGGTTCAATGGCCAGTCAGTCTAGCCTACTTGGTAGGTTTCAGGGACCCTGTCTCAAAAGAAAAGGTGGTTGGTGTTTCTGAGGAACAATAACTGAGGCTATCCTTTGACCTCTATATGACCCCCCTTGTCAGGTATGGATAGGCAGGATGAAAATAAAGATGAAGATAATGAGGTAGATCAACAGGGCATCTTTCACGGACTGGTGTTGATGCCAGGAACTCAAGTGACAAGAGTAATTGATTCAATGTTCTGAACCTGAGATTCAATCTAAAGGAGCTAAACTCAGAGCAAACCGACTGCAGGGCATGGTGGTGCAGACCTGTCATCCCAGCACTTAGGAGGCTACAGTAGGAGAATCATGAGTTCATCACAGTCAGCCTGGGCTACACTGTGAGACCCTGTCTCAAAGCCCAATGGCTGGAGCATGTCACTCATGATGATTAAATTCTGCTGTCACCTTGATCAGATTAGGAATCAAGTAGGACACAGGCCTCTTGGGTCGATCTGTGAGAGTATTTCAAGGAAGGTCTGATGGAGGGAGGAAGACCTTCTCCCAGAGTGGGTGGTCCTTCCAGGGGTGGACTATATAGAAAGAAAATCCAAGAAGTCACAGTGCCTTTTGCCTGACTGCTCTTGCTGTTGGCTGGTGCATGCATCTGCCTTGTTGCTGCTCCCCTTCAGAGGCACGGGGACCCAGTGCCATGGACTTTCTAGCATAGACTGAAAATAGAAGCTCTTCAGAAATCCTCCAGGCCTTCAGTGCCAGACTGGGACTGCTGAGGCATCCAGTCTCATGGACTGAGCAGCTACTGGGTTTTCCAACTCTAGCAAACAGGCATCCATTGCTGGGTGCCCAGGCTGTATCTTGTAAGCCAGTCTAATAAATATTTATTATACTTACTCACTTTATTGGTTCTGTTCCCTAGGGAACCCTGACTAATGCATACTCAAGGTATAGCTCCTGCTTAGCATGCCTAGAGACGTGAGTTCCAACCCCACCACTACAAAAAGAACAAGACAATAGGTTGAAACTCTGGGTAATGGATCTTCCATCTGTGATGTGTGAGCTCTTTCCACCTTTTTTCAGAGCAGAAGAAGCGCAGTGATTCTATGATATATCTGTGGAGCTCAGCAGTCCTGCTGAGCAAACTCATGTCATTTCCTTATTGTGTCTGATTAAGTTGTTTTTTTTTTTAAATCACTTCTGTTGGTTAATTTGCTAATGACTAATTATGAATTAATTACTGGGTAAGTCCCCAAGTCAAAGATACGCTGTGTTTAGAAGCAATTGCTTCCCTCCCTCTTACCTTTTTAAAATAATTTATTTGCAAGCAGAGAGAGGGAGAGAGTGTGTGTGTGAGAGAGACAGAAAGAGAGAGAGATTGGCTGCACCAGGGCCTTTTGCCACTACAGTCGAACTCCAGATGAATATGCCACTTTGTGTATCTGGCTTTACATAGGCACTGAGAAATAAACCCTGGGCCAGCAGACTCTGCAAGCAAGTGTCTTTAACCCCTGAACATTCTCTCTAGCCCCCTCAGGCTGATCTTTGACTTTATGTTTATGAAGGAATTGAGCACCCTGGGCTGGAGAGTAAGGAAGCTTGCTGTGAAAGAGTGGAGATTTGAGGTCAGACTCCCCGGATCCATATAAAGCCAGATGCGGTGGCAAGGGTCTGTAACCCCAGGACTACTATGTCGAGGTGGGAGGCAGAAGTTGGAGAATCCCTGGATGCTCATGGGCCAGCTAGCCTGATGAGTGCTGTGGTGAAGAAGAGACCTCCACCTTAAGCAAGGTGGAAGGCGAGGAACGGCGCCCGAGGTTGTCCTCTGACCTCCACATATGCACTGTGTCAATTGAGCATCTACACACTTAAACACATGAACACATACACACACATACACACACACACATACTACATTTTAAAAGAAATTGGCCACCCATTCAGTACCTGCCTCCCAGTAACCTCAGAAAAGTGTTTTCTAGAGGAACAGAACTGATAGAAGGGTTAGGTATTGAGAGTGTCTTTCCATGGAGGTGATTGTACTGATGTTGAGCTAAGTAGATAAGACACGTATATAATATAGAACCAAGGACAGTGAAGAGGGAAACAAGCTATGCAGAGCAGAAGCGCTTTGGGAGCTTCAACCAGACCAGGCAAGAAGCTGTGTGTATGTGTGTATGTGTGTGTGTTGGGCGGGGGGGTACTTCCAGGGACTTTCTCATGACAGAATTCAGCTGAGGAGAGGTAAGGGTGAAGGCTGCCTGAGGGACAGCCCCTGGCAGAAACCTGCAGGGCAGCTTTGTAGATCAGTGAGGAAATTCAGATTCCAAAAGCATTTTTAGAAATAGTAAGACTCCAGAGAAATGGTTCATTTTTCTTTTAATTAGCTGAATAACATAACAAGGGGAGAGAGAAAAAAATAGTCCTTTCAAAGGAGAGAAGTCAGGGTATCTTCATACTTTCTATTTTTGTCTGTTTCCAAAGACCTTGTATAATAAAATCCAATTTATATAAAAATAATGGTGATGATGATGAAGGGAACTTGGATTTATATAGAGCCTGATATTCACAGCCTAAGAGAACTATTTATACAAATATGTAAATTTTACACACCTGTCTTAAGAGGCAAGCTTGTAAAAACCTTTTTTCCCACCTGAGATGAAAAGTAGTCTATACACTACAGAGCTTGTGCCCAGCAGAATGCACTCAGGCTCAGTAATGTTGAATCCAGTGCAATGTGCTGCACGATAAGGAAAATTCTCATTTTCACTCCCCTGAAACCTGAAATGGGGCTGTGGTTACAGACAATAATTGTTCCATGCTGAGTGTCTGGCATTATAGACTAGACCTCTGCTGGGACTTCTTTTTCTTTTGAAGATAAGATCTCATGAAGCTCAGGATGACCTTGAGCTCTCCATGTAGCCAAGGACAAGCTTGGACTCCTGATCTATCTGCTTCCATGTGGTGGTTTGAATGAAATGTTCCCCCATAAGCTCATGTGTTTTGAATTACTTGATCCACAGATGGTGGCAGTTTGGGGAGGTTGAGGGGAAGTGGAGCCTTGCTGGAAGAGGTGTGTTGCTGTGGGCAGGCTTTGAGGTGATATGGTCCAGCTCCATGCCGGTAATAAGCTCACTGTTGTTTCATCACCGTTGATGTGACACGTTGTGACTCCTAGCCTCTGCTCCTGCTATGTTCCTCTGCTATGAAGAAGCTTCCCCTTGAAACTGTTGGCTGATATAAACCCTTTCCTTCCATCAGCAGCGTCTGGTCAGGTATTTTGTCCTAGCAACAAAATGGTACCTGCAACTCTCCACCTCCTGAGTGCTGGGACAACAGGTATGTGCCTCCTTAGCTGGTTTGCGTGGTGCAGGAGCTAGAACCCATGGCTTCATGCCTGCTAAGCAAGTGCGTTATCAACTGACCCATACCTACAGCTCCACTGCTAGGAATTCTTGTGTGCATTACCTCCGTTAAAGGGACCATATTATGATCAAAACCAACTCAACAGAGATCAACTTGTTTTGGTTAAAATACAGTGTAGTTAAGTTATAGTACTGGCCAGAGCAGTTTGTGGCTGTGGCAGCAGGAAGGTAAGACTGCTTGTTCACATCTCAGTGGCTGACCAGGAAATCAAGAGCTCAGACTGGAGTCCTCAAACCCCTCTCCTGTGGTCCTATGTCTACTAGCTAAGTGCCATGACCAAAAGGCTCCACAAACCCCACAAGGAGTGCCACTATCCGGACACCAAGTGTTCAAATACATGAGCCTGTGAGGAGCATTTCAGATGCAAATTGTCACAAGTAGCAACAAGAATTAGATGAGGAATTCAAGCCCAAGAGTCTCCCTTCATTGTCCATCACTATGTCATGATCTGTTCTGGAATCCCTAAAAAGATAACTGGACTTATAAAATGAAGAAAATAGCAATGGATATCTTATATTTTTTCCTAAAAATATATGGATAAATTAGGACACCTTCCGATACTTTTTTCATGAAGCAGGTTTAAATGGTCCTACAAGGCCCATTTTAACTATTTTGTCACTTTCTGGTAATCCATTTCTGCTGAAAAATTACTTGCTCTAAAGACCACCATCTAGACAGACTAAGCTAGGGATTTTGGTTTTATTTTGAAATAGGGTCTCACTATGTAGCCCAGGCTGGTCTCAAACTCATGGGCCTCTTGCCTCATCCTCTCAAAAGCTAGGATTACAGATATGTACTACATATAGCTATGCTTGTTATTTTTTCCAATGATATATGGAAAATTCTAGAACCCATTTATTCAGCCAGATGGATCTGGCACCTTTTTCTATCCCCTTAAGACTTCTGAATCCTCAGATTTTGGCTATTGTAACCCCTCTTCCAAAGAGTCACCACTGGCTACTCATAGGATTCTTGTCTTTCTTTCTAAGATTGTCTTATAAGGAAAAGAGAATTGAACTGATGAATTATTTTCATTAATAGTAAGTAAAGTTGAGAGGATGAGATTAAGAGATTTACTCTTTCTTAGGTTTGGATATATGTATACAGTCCCCAAACTTTCATGTGCTAGAAGTTTGTTCCCTACTGTGATGCTGACAAGGACTTGGTCCCTTTAGGAGATGGTAGCCAAGTGGGAAATCATTAGGTCACAGTGAGGAGATGGCTCCATCTGTAAAACACTTGTTGTGAGAACCTGAATTCAGATCCTTAGCACCCAACTACATAAATGCCAGGCATGATGGTACACACATGTAATCCCAGGGTTGGTGAAGCAAGAGGAGATAGAGGAGGATTGAGGATCTCTGGTGCTTGATGGCTAGCTAGTCTAGTCAAATGGGTGAGTTCTGAGTTCAGTGAATGACCCTGTCTAAAAAAAAAACAAAAAAAAAAACCAAAAAAAAACAAGGTAGAGAGTGATTGAGGAAGACATAGCTGGCTTTCACATGCATGTAAAACATGCAGGTGCAAAGAGACAAAGACTGTGCAGGTGAAAAAGACAAAGACTGGGCCAGGTGTGGTGACTCCTTTAATCCTAGTACTTGGGAGGCACAGAAGGAGGAGGATTTCTGTGAGTTTGAGGCCATCCTGGAATGACAGCATGAAACTCAGGTAAGCCTGAGATAGAGTGAGACTCCGCCTCAAAAAAAAAAAAAAGAAGAAAGATTAGAGCCAGGTGTGGTAGCACATGCCTTTAATGCCAGCACTTTGGAAGCAGAGGTAGGAGGATCGCCACGAGGCCACCCTGAGACTAAATAGGGTAATCCAGGTTAGCCTGGGCTAGAGTGAAACCCTACCTCAAAAAAAAAAAAAAAAAAAAGAAGAAGAAGAAATATTAATGTTGCTTCTGTGAAGTGAGTTACTTCTCAAGAAAGCAATGTTGTAAAATAATGAGGATAACCTGTGGACTTGGCCCCTTTTGTACAAGGCCATTTCCCTTTCTGTTTTCGTACCATGTTGGAATAAAGCCATAGAACTATTTCCATGACACTGGTGCCATGCTACTTGGAGCATCTAGCCACTATAATTGTGAACCAACCCATTTGTTTACTTTATCAAGTATTTAGCCTTAGGTATTCTGTCACAGCAACGGAAAATGGAACAGGACAAGTCCCAAAGCAAACAGACACCTGGACAAACCAAACCATAAGTGGAAATTAAAAAAAAAAAAAAAACAACCCTTAACCATGAAAGGTGTTTTGCAAAAAGGTGCTTCATAGGAAAGCTGTGAGTGGGCTTTCATGTTCTGTTTCCTGGGATGCAGGATGACCCAAGAAAGGCTAATAGTTTCCCTGGTGTGCTGACTCCAAGACTTTGTCCATCTGATGTTAATACTGGATGTAAACTGTCCCCAGCATGCTCCAGGGAGGGCTGGGGAGATGCCTTATTAGGTAACATCCGTGCTTCACAATCACGAGGACCTGAGTTATTTATTTAATTAAATTAATTAATTTATTTGAGAGAGACTGAGAGGCAGAGAAAGAGAGAGAGGGAACCAGAGAAAGAGAGAGAATGGGTATGCCAGGGCCCTCAGCCACTGTAAACGAACTCCAGATGCATGCGCCGTCTTGTGCATGCAGCTTTATGTGGGTACGGGGGAGTTGAACTCAGGACCTTAGGCTGTGCAGGCAAGCGCCTTAACTGATGAGCCATCTCTCCAGCCCAAGCACCTGATTTTGATCCCAAGAATCCAAATAGGAATTCCAGGCGTTGTGGCATATGTTGTCATCCCAGTACCAGGGAGGCACAGAGGCAGATCCCTGGGACTCACTGGCCAGCCAGTCTAGCCTAACTGGTGAGTTCCAGACCAATGAGAGACCCTGTCTGAAAAACAGTGGATGACATTCCTGATGAATGACACCCTCAGGTTGTCCTCTGCCAACACGCGTGCACACACACACACACACACACACACACACACACTAATAACAATAGAAGCAAGTCTTTCCATCTGCTGCCAGAGCTCAGTGAAGAATTTGGTTCATTATAGCATCTCAAAAATATACTCTTTGAGGGAATGGGATAATGGCTCAGTGGATAAAGCATTTTCTGTGCAAATGAGAGGATAGAGTTTGGATCCCCAGAACCCACATAAAGCCAGACACAGCACCTCAGGTTGCTGTCATCTTAGCAAGCCTATGGTGAGACAGGAGACTCCCCAGAATCTCATGGCCCAGACAACCAGGGATTCTTTTTTTCTTTTTAACTTTTTAAAAATTATTTATTTATTTATTTGACAGAGAAAGAGGGAGAGAGAGAGAGAGAGAGAGAATGGGCGCGCCAGGGCCTCCAGCCACTGCAAAGGAACTCCAGACGCGTGCGCCCCCTTGTGCATCTGGCTAACGTGGGTCCTGGGGAATCAAACCTGGGTCCTTCAGCTTTTCAGGCAAACACCTTAACCACTAAGCAATCCCTCCATCCCAGCCTGGAATTTTTGGTGGCAAACAATAAGCAACCTTATCTCAAAGTGGAAGGTGAGGATCACCATTCAAGGTTGTCCTCTGACCTCTACTTGCACGCTGTGACACATGTGTGTGTGCACTCTCTCTCTGTTTGTCTCTCTCCCCCTCTCAACATATACACAAAGACATATATATTCTTTGAACTTAAAACATGTACAAACCCACACTAAGTTCAAACAGATAATGAGTGAGCAGTGTGGGCTTGCTGCTTTGCTAAGGCTGATTCACCCGAGCCATGAAGTCCAAACCACTTGACTTTGAAATGCATTCAAGTGACCTCAGCAATTACACATCTACTTTCCTGGGCTTCCACCACAGCCTTTATTTATTTATCCTTCCTTCTGGGAGGGCAGACACATGCCATCCATCACCTGCCCAAGAGACGAGATGCAGCTACTGATTGCAGAGTGAGAGCCAGAGCATCTTAAAGGCAAACAACTGCACGCTAAGCATGAAAAATGAGCAGCCTGGCTCTGCCAGCGGCTTCCTCCAGTGTCTCAATCAAGCCGCTGATCTGTTGAAGTGGATTCACTGCCTACGACTGAGAAGCCGAAGATCAGAGGGAACCTGGGAGCTTTTTCCTGATCGTTGACAACTTCCCTGTTGTGGTTCGACTGTGACATGTTCATACCCCGTGGCTGCCACCACCACCACCGGCTCATTTGTTTGAGAACTTGGTCCTCAGCTAGTGGCGCTCTTCAGGAAGGTTGTAGGTCCTTCATGGGGTGGAGCCTTATTGGAGGAAGTGTGTCAGTGGGGGAGGGATGGGCCTCGAAGTTATATAGGGAGTCTGCTCTCCCCTTGAGGTTTATAGAGCCCAGCCCTACTTCCTGTCCACTCTCTGCTTCCTGACTGCAGACACTTTGTGATCAGCCATCTTGCTCCCACCACCATGCCTTCCCTGCCATGGTGACTATAACCGTTGTTAAACCACGAGCCTTTCTTTCAATTGTCTTTGCTCAATATTTTAAAGCAACAGGAAAAAATAAGCATATATAATCTTGCCTGGGGTCCTCACTTTCTTGGTTTAATTCCCTGTTTTTATTGCTATTCGTTTTTTAAAAAATATTTTATTTTTATTTATTTATTTGACAGAGAAAGAGGGAGAGGATGGGGCATGCCAGGGCCTCTAGTTGCTGCAGACCCATGTGCCCCCTTGTGCATCTGGCTAAGGTGGGTCCTGGGGAACTGAGTCTGGGTCCTTTGGCTTTGCAGGCAAACACCTTAACTGTTAAGCCATCCCTCCAGCCTGCTATTCACCTTTTGTTGTTGTTGTTGTTGTTGTTTAGACAAGATCTTATGTAGCTCACTCTGGCCTTGAACTTTCTATGTAGCCAAGAATGACCTTGAACTCCCTCCTGTCTTTGCCTCTCAATTACTAGGATGACAGGTGTGTACTACCACACTGGTTTATACCATGCTGAGGATGGGCCCAGGGATTTGTGCGTGCTAGGCAAGCATTCTACCATCCGAGCCACATCCTCAGCCCCTGGTTCCATCCTCTGATATCCTAACATGTGCTCCGTGGCTAACCCCAACTATTTTGTTCAGTTATAAGCCCTGCCCCTCCCCACCATTCCTGACAACTCACACTGCACTCTGAGCCTTCACCTGGACACAGAGAGAGATGCACCCTTCCCGATGCTCCTGTCCTGATGATCTGGACTGGCCCAGCTTGCAGTTTGCTAGATAATTCTTTCTGAAGCCAATTCCCCGTGATGTCCTTGTCAGCTCAGCAGTACAGGGCCCCACGTCTTTCTCGTGTTCATGTCCAAAGCACATGGAGACATTGCCAGACATTGACCCGGAGGAACCTCCATGAATGCTTTTGTGTCTCACCCTGCAGTACTTCTCACTCTAACCTGTATGCACCCGGGTCTGTTTCCTTCACTGTATTCATCTTTATATTCTCCGTGTAGCCATGTGCCTTGCGATGTTTGAGTTACCTTTATCAACAGGACTTGTGTTAAAGGAAAAGACAGTCCTACATTTTTCTCCTTTATACCTCGTTTTATACAAGGCACTTACGAAGGGTCTATTTTACATTGAAATATATATTCTTTTCAGAGTGCTTTTAGTATTATAAGTAATTTTGCCTATATTATGGCATTTTTCTCTTCATTATAACTCTTCTAAGGTATCCGTAAAAGTGTTTCGGATACAGTTTCGTATTGCTTAGCAACAGAAGTACTTTCTAAGAAGTGCAACGATAGGTAGGTGGTTCCCTCAAGTGATACACTCTGAAAATGTAAAATAGTCCTTAACAGTACCCCCTGTATGAGTTACTTTCACCTTGTTGTGGTCAAATGCCTGTCAAGAAGCCAAGGAAGGAAGGATCTATTCTACTTCAGCATGAAGTTCTAGGGTACAGCCCATCATGGTGTGGAAGGCATGGCATCAGGAGCATGAAGCAGATGGACACCTATATCCCCAGTCAGAAAACAGAGAGAGAGGAATGCTGGTGCTCAGCTCTCTTTCTCCTTTTCTTATGCAGTTCAGGTCCCTGGGCTGTGGAAGGTATTAACCATATTTAGGGTGGGTCTTCCCATCTCAGTTAACCCAATCTAGATAATCTCTCTCAGGTGTGCTTAGAGCTTGGTTTCCTGGGAGACTCCAGGTCCTGTCAAGTTGACAATCAATATAAACCGCCACAATCACAGTGCAAATGTGGAAACCCAGACAGCCTAAGCCAATTAATCCCTGCAGCCTCTAGATGCAATCAAGCAGGCAGGGAGCATGAATCCTGCGCAGTGACTGCTGGTGTAACACAGCACAGGGCTTTAGAAGAGTATACTCTAGAATAATAACAAAAGTATTGCAGGCACATAAACCAGCAGCAGAGGCTTTTATTTCATTATAAATACCAATAATTATGTACTATGGGTGAAGGGGGTATAGCTCAGTTGGTAAAGTGTTTGCGTTGCAAGCATGAGGACCTGAGTTTGAATCCCAGGACCCATGTAAATGCTGGGTGTAGTGGCACCTGTACGCCCAGCACTGGAGTGATGGAGACAAGAGGATCCCTGGGGTTCAATGGCCAGTCAGTCTAGCTTAGTTGGTGAGCTCAAGGCCAATGAGAGACCCTGTCTCAAAAAGAGGTGGATGGTATTCCTAAGGGCCACATCTGAGGTTGTTCTCTGGCCTCCACACACACGTGCAGTCATATGCATCCCCATATACATGAATATGATATTGCTGGGTGGTAGAAACTTTCCCGACCCATTACAATCTTATGAGACCACTGTCATACACTCAGTTCATCATTAACTAAAATGCTATCTTGTGGTGTGTATTAGTTACTTTCTCTTTGCTGTGTACAAGTACCTGCCAAGAGGCAACTTAAGGAAGGAAGAGGTTTGATTTTGGCTCACAGTTTCAAAGAATACATTCCATTGTGATGGGGAAAGTATGGAGGTAGGAGTGGAAAGCCAGCTGGTCACAGTGCAGCTGCTCTCAGGAAGGAGAGAAACAGGTAGTGAAGCTGGGCTATGAAACTTCAAGGCTTTCCCCCAGTGGCCTACTTACTCCAGACAGGCTCCACCTCCTAAAGGTTCCACAACCTTCAAAAACAGTGCCACCAGCTGAACATGTAGCAGACATTTTACATTCAAACCAAAACACCATGCATGGTCGTAATTGTCACCCAAATTTGCTGAGAAATAAAACGTTTAGTGAGTGCCACTTATGCGCTAAGCATTGTCCTGGACACTGGGGATCCAGCGGCTAGCAAGGTCCTAAAGGCCAAATCATGAAAAATGTAGGAGCAACATCTACAGCATGTGTTTTGATGTGCAGAGCCTGGTTCTTTAGGGGTCCCAGGAATGGAACTGTCACCCTAGAGGAGGACAGTGGTAGGAGAGCTATCAATGAAAGGGAGGAGAAAGCCAGGTTAAGATGGGGCTAGGGATCGTCAGAAAACAAAGCACTAAACATTTAGGTCCCCCCTCTCTCTCATAAATAACTAAATAAAATATTAAAAAATCATAAAGGTAAGAAATAAAATGGCTTTGAAATCAACTTCAACCCATTTATTATTTACCTAGAATCAAGGATGGGCCAGAAACAAAGGAAAATTATTGTCTTCACTGTAATTATTACAACTCTCAAGTTCACAAAGTGGAAATGAGAGCCAAAGAAGGGAAATAACTTATCAAAGTTTCTTTGAAGCCCTGGAGGATACCCTCAAAACTTTTGGGAAAGGCTCTATGAAACCCACAGTTTTAATCACACAGTAGGTGTGGAACAGGATAAAGATGACATATCTTTCTCCTATCTGTCACCTTACATACATCAGACACTTCCTGAATCTTCTGATTTCTGGCATTGAATCTTCCCCAAGATAGCCATCAAAGGACATCAGAAGAATTCTGAGACTCAGATTATGTATATATAAAACTTTGATCACTAGTTAAATGGGCAGCTAGGGTCCATCCACTAAATATGTGTGAAAATGAAATTACCTTAATCTGATTTTTGCCACTTTTCCCTGGCTTCTATTGAGAAGAAAACAAAATGCAAAAATAATACTTGCCTTCATAGTTGTATATTATTTGAAAAAAAAAAACAGTAGCCCAATAATAAAAGATTTGATAGCATGCTCATTCTATCTCTTGTCACTGTGACAAAATGCATGAGTCAACTAAAAGGAGCAACTATTTATTTTGGTTCACAGTTTCGGAGTATTCAGTCCAACATGGTAGGGAAGGCATGAGGAGCAGTTCATACTGTGGCCATGGGAGTGTGTGGCAGAGCACAGCTGCTCATATTATGGCAGACAGGAAACAGGCAATGAGACAGGAAGCAGGCAGGAATAACATAACCCCCTGTGAACTACTTCCTCATTAGCTTCTAAAATAGCACCACCAGCTGGTAACTAAGCTTCCAAAACACAAGCTACTGGAGACAGTTCAGATTTACACCACAATAGGAAACTTAAAAAAAAAAACTTTTTATTTATTTGTTTGGCAGATATATAGAGATATAATGGATGTGCCAGAGCCTCTAGCCACTGTAAATGAACTCCAGACACATGTGCCACCATGTGCATCTGGGTACTGGGAAATTGAACCTGGGTCCTTAGGCTTTGTAGGCAAGAGCCTTAACTACTTAACCTTCTCTCCAGGCCCCACAACAGGAAACTTTTATCAGGATAGCATACACATACACATATAATTCAATCTTTGCAATTAACCTTCACTACAGCTCCAAGAGACTATTAATGCTTCATGTAACCCTTGGGGAAACAGAGGCACAGAGAACTAAAATAACCCATCCATGTAGGTTTGGCATTAGTGTTTTATATTTAATCACTGGGATAATTCATCTTTATTGCCAGCTTGATTCGATTTAGAAGCATCTAGGAGATTAGTTGAGCATACTTCTGGGTTTTCCAGAGTGAATAAACTAAGAGGGAAGACCTGCCCTGAATGCGGGCAGCACCATTCCATAGACTGGAGGCCCAGATTAAATAAAAGAGAAAAAAGGGAGAAATCCCACAGACAGTCAGCAGTCACAATTCCCTGACTCCATAAAGAAGTTCTCCCATCAAATGTTCCTACCTCCATCATGTTACATCCAAGCACATGGACTGAACCAGCCCTGGACTGACCCTCTAAAACCATGAGCCAAAACAAATCCTCCCTCCTTTAAGTTGTGCTGTCAAATATTTTATCACAGCAGTGCAAAAGCAATCAATAAAATCTGTCTTCTGATTTGATCAGCCCCAAGATCCAAGGCAGAGGAGAAATTATAAATATCTGCAATTTTTTTTTGCATGTGTATGTGTATGCTGCATGTGTGTGGAGGCCAGAGGTCAACATCAGAGCTCTTCTTTAATCTTTTTCCCCTTTATTTTTGGAGACAGTTTCTCACCAAACCCAGAGCTAATCAATTCAGCTAGACTAGTTGTAGGGGCTCCTCCTTTCTCCATCTCTCAAGCACTGAGATTACAGGCATCGGCCACCACATGTGGCATTTACATGGGTGCTGGGGATCTAAACTTAGGTCCTCATGCTTGTGTGATAATCACTTTTACCCACAGAGCCATCTCCTCAGCTCCCTTTTTATAACAGATGAGGTGGTTGAGGCATATGTATACACTCGGAGGAAGGATCTGGCATCAAGGAAAAGACCACAAATGTTGGTCCCTGAAAATATTGTTATTATTATGTTTTATTCCTATTTAAAGTCAATATTCAGAAAGCCAGAGTTATTTCTATTTTACTTTTTTCACAGCTGACTCCTTCATTCCCCTTTCACGGGAACTTTATGAATTGGTAGAGAATGGCAAAAGCTAAATGAGATTCCAAGAAAGACTCTGAAATTAATCATCCCATTTATATCTCAGCAACAGATAGGGCCTAGACACAGGAGCAATCTAGCAGGTACTCTCCACTCAGAGGGACAATTTTCTTTCATTTTCTGTGAATTTTGATTTTTTATATGGCTGATAAGAAGTGGGTGGGGCTGTGGATTTTGATTCATGCTAAACTTAATATTTTTTCTTGGCTAAAAGAATCTGTCATTACTGATTCTGGAAAGAATCATGAAGAAATGTGTTAAAAGGAAAACAAGTTTAGAAAATAAAACAAAGATTCTTTTGTAACAGAAAAGTCAAGAATGGAATATTTCATGCATTAAAACTACAACCCCCATAAAGAAAACAGCTTCCAAACCTTGATACTCCCTCACTCCAGGCAAGAGTCTCAATCACCATTGTATATCATCTGTACTGATTACTGAAAACCCAAAATGCTTTCTTCAGCACACGAATCACATCATCAGTGACTTAGCAGATAGACCATTCCTTCTCTTAAGGAAATTAAGCTCTCTGACATATGGTTGCAAGTTCTCGGATATGAAGTAGAAATGATATTATGGATTTGTTGTTGAAGACAAATTATTCTTTGAACATAATAGGATACATTTGATGTTGGCCAAGATTACATTAGCTGTTTGTACCACTGTTTCTGACACCCCTGTAATCATTTGTACTTTTCATTAATATTCCAATGTATGTATATACCACAGTTCATTTCTTCACTCTGCTTCTGGGTGACATGTGTGTTGTTTGCAGTTTAAGGATGGGTTAGCATGGTTCTGTGTTAGAGTACACAGGGATCTTGACATTCCCTGTAAGGCACATGGTAACAAATGATCTCAGTTGAATGTTCTCATTAGGGGAAGATACCATAGAAACCATGCATACTCTGCACACACATGCACACAAACACACAATAACATGAAGACACACATGCACACACATACATGTATACACATAACATGAAGACACACATGCATACACATGAGGAAATGAGTGTTTTAGCAACTCTGTGTCTTCGTCAGTATTTAGTATTGTTAATCCTTTTTTTCATTGTAACTAAGTGTATTTGTACCAATAGTTCATCCCGATATCTTTGATTCATCAATATTTTTATTCAGTCTTACTATGGTATACTTTACATACCACCAAAATCGCCCATGTCAATGGTCAATGAGTTTTGGGTCTTGTTCTGTTCTTGGTGTGTGTATGTGCATACTATGTGTGTGAATTGTGTGTGTGTGTGTGTAGATGCATGTGCCCTGTACACATGTCAGGTGTCCTCTTGTATCACTTGTCTGACTTATTTTCCTGAAGAGTCTCTTACTAAACCTGGAGCTCATGCTGCTTTTCTGCTATACTGGCTAACCAAGGAGCTCCCATGATCCTCCTGTCTCCAACCCCCTCAGCACTAGAGTTACAGGATGTGCAACAAAGCCCAGCTTTTTATGTGGGATCCGGGGATCAAACCTAGGTCCACATGCTTGTGCAGCAAGTGCTCTTACCCACTGAGCTATTTCCCAGCCCCAAGTTGTGATCAATGTATATATTTGTGTGATGACTTTCAATAGGATTACATAGACACACACAGGTACATAATCCAATTTTTCCTCCTGCTGTTATATTCATGACATTAGGGACTGGGGAGATGGCTCAGCCAATAAAGCCCTTGCCATGCAACTCTGAGTACCTGAGTTCAAATCCTTAGACCTCATGTAAAAAGCTGGAAGCTGCGTGGGGCCCCAGTGAGCCTATGGTGTGGAGACAGGAGAATTTTTCAGAAGTTTGCAAATGCATCAGTGAACAATGAAAGATCCTGCCTCAAAAAAGGTGGACTGTGAGGATTGACCTAAAAGTTGTCCTCTGACATTCACACTGGACCATAGCATGAATACACAGGTACTCATACCCAGGAATACACATACACAGAGGAAAAAACAAAACAAAACAAAAAAACAGCTGTATACTAGATATGTAATTCTACTCTTAATACCCACAAAAACCCACTTAACCATTACCACAATTGGAAATATTGATCATTTCCCTCCTCCCCCAAATGATCTCAAATGTCCCTTGGTAGTCAAACCTTCCTCTAACCTGATACCCTGACAACTACTTATCCTCCATACTTATCCTCTGATCTTTTCCAGAATATCACATAAATAGAATAATACTCCCTAACATGGACTGCTTTTTGTTGAGAATAACAACTTTGAAATTTAATTAGCTGTTGCATGTGTCAATTGTCCATTCATTTTTATTGTTGAAGACTATTCCATCCCATGGAAATATCCATTTGTTTATCTATCCACCAAGAGATAGGAGTTTAGCTTGATCTCCTGCATGGTATATGATCACATATATGCATATGGTCATGTACAGGTCACAATTGATGAGAAAACACAGTGGGGAGCCACATAGCTAAACAGTTAGTTATATCTTTAATTTATATAACATAATTATAAAGTTAATTGAGTAAGCAGCTGCCAATCTGTTTTCCAAGCTTGAGGGAGTGCTTTTCTGTTCTCCCAACAGCAATATGCATGGCTTTCCCGTGCTCTGTGTTCTTGCTCATCATTGGTATTATCTGTGCATTTTTTCCCCATACTTTAGGCAATCTAATATGTATATCGTGGTAACTCTGTCTTGTCCCTAAGGCAAATGCTATTGAGCACCTATTCATGAGCTTATGTGGCAACACCCATGTTACCTCTTTGGTGAAATGTATTGTGGTGTGAATGTGAAATGTCCCCCTTGGGCTCATGTACTTTAAGCACTTGATTCCCAGTTGGCAGTGCTATTTGGGAAGATTGTGGAACCCTTAGGAGGTGGAGCCTTGCTGGAGGAAGTGGGTCACTGTGGGTAGACGTGCAGTCTGGTCCCACTTGCTGTGAGTTCTCTGTTTTCTGACTGTGGATGAAACGTGAGGCCCTGGCCTTCCGCTCCTGCCACCTTTGCCTTCCCCACCTCAATGGACTATAACCGAAAACTGTCAGCCAAGACCTCCCTCCCTCCCTTCCTCAATGGACTATAACCGAAAACTGTCAGCCAAGACCTCCCTCCCTCCCTTCCTCAATGGACTATAACCGAAAACTGTCAGCCAAGACCTCCCTCCCTCCCTTCCTCAATGGACTATAACCGAAAACTGTCAGCCAAGACCTCCCTCCCTCCCTTCCTCAATGGACTATAACCGAAAACTGTCAGCCAACTGACCTCCCTCCCTCCCTTCCTTCTTTTCTTCCTGAAGTTGCTTTTGTGAAGTGTTTTGTTCTTAAAGGGGCTGTCTTATTTCAAATATATATATTTGCACCTTACATGCATGTAGGGGGATGACATGATGAGACTCCCTGTTTCCACAATTAATATGCCTATTAGAAACAAAGAAAGAAAAAATATTTTATTTCTAAATGAATTAACACCAAAGCCACTATGATCATAGAATTGGATGCCATTTCAATGTGACCATACTTAAAATACATGAAAATGGTTTCTCATTGTGTGACTCCTATCAATGGATGAATAGATAACCAAATGGGTATTTTCACACAATGGAACAATACTCAATAATAAAAATGTCATTATATTAGAAATTAAGTATACAATGCCATAGAAGGCAGATAAGAATCCAGAACAGAACTCATATTCCCTCTTTGAAAGGTAGATAATTAAGTCTTAAGAGAAATCTGCCTACCAAATGCATTCCTAAATAGAACCTAGTTGTGCTCAATGTTAGCTCATGAGTTACCTTTGCAGAAAATGTTACCCATATTTCTACCTTGGTAGCCCATCCCATAGACCAGTAATTATTGATCTCTTTTCTGTCATAAACCACCTAAGAGATTGTGTTCGCATTTGTACCATGCTCCCCTGGGTACTGTGAGAAGAAATTCTCAGACTTCTTTCTCTCCTTATTAAAAATAAAAATAAAAAAGATACAAAAAGGAATATGGAAATGCAGGCTTGCAATTCTCCAAATTCTCCAATTACCAGCACCCCAGTCTATCTATCCCCCGTCCCTGTCCTTGGCTCTGGAATGCTGAATCCTATAAAGCTGAGTCTCTGACAGCCTTGTTGCCGGCTCTGGGGTGTGTTAGGGAAATGGAGACCAGGGCAAGAAGACAGAATTTTTGTCTTTAGTGGATTGGGTTTTTGTGTGCCCCCGCCCCAAGGTAGAGTCTGCTCTAGCCCAGGCTGACCTGAAATTCACTCTGTAGTCTCAGGGTGGCCTCAAACTCACAGCCTCCTGAGTGCTGGGATTAAAGGTGTGCACCACCACGCCTGGCTGGGGTTTCTGAGACAATGTCTGTCTGTAGCTCAGGCTGGCCTCAAGCTCGCAATCCTCTTGCCTCCACACTCATCATTTTTACCTGGGTCCTTCAGGATCGAACTTGGGTCCTCAAGCTTGTGAGACAAGCACTTTATGGACTGAGCTATCTCCCCAGTCCCCCTTTTAGCTACTACAAATGGGGTTGCTGTCACGATTTCTTTCTTTCTTAGCAATTTTTTTGTCACGTTGCCTAAAATGCTAGTGAATTTTGTATGCCGACTTTCTACCCTACAACACTGGTGAGTTGGGTTAGTCAGTTCTAATAGTCATTTGGTAATCTAGGTGTTTCTATGTAGAGAATGGTGGCAACTTCCAGCAAGAACAAAAATTTTGACTTGCTCCTAAAATGTTGAATTTTGGGAATTACACCTCAGAAGACTTCACCCACTTTGCCATTCATGTGAAGTCACAGAACAACTGTTTAGACAGCAGGAAGTTCGACTTCTCGGGAGTTCTGACGCGGCTTTTGTCTGTCAAAACTTTTAGATCACACACTTGATGACAGTCACCCTTTGCTTGGGTTGAAAAAACAAATAAACAAACAAACTTGGGCTATTGGGTGCACACGTAGGGTATTAATTTTCCCCTTGGCATCATCATAATCATTCCTGCTTTCACTTGCCTCTTGACCCAATCTCTTTCTGACAAATTGTGTTACCTCAATGTGGACTGTGTTTCCTTCCGAGACTAAATATTTCTTAATAAGGCATAGTATACATAACCGAATAAATGCATACCTAAATAAATCACAGAAGTGGCGTCACCTGACACACATTAATAAAAGTGCAAGCTACAAGATGCTAATTCTTTCAAGCTTGCTATCATGCCGTATCTAACATGTTTTATTCATTTTCAGATGTTTCTCCTTAGGAGGAATGAGGATTAAACAGCATGACTAGAAAGCAAATATTTTGGTATATAGGAAACAGAGGATGAGGGAAATTCATCTTAGAGAAGAGACAGGGCAAATATGTCAGCTGATTTCAAATAATCTACAGGTTGTCAGGTGAATGGAGAAGTATATTAATTTTAACTTTTCCCTTTGAGTTAGGAGTGAGGGGCCAATGGATGTAGTCTCTAAAGGATCCTTTGAGCCCTCTTCATAAGGATTGTGCTTTTTTATATAAAAAATATGTTGTGTGTATGTGTGTGTGTGTATAGATGCACTAGGGTCTCTTGCCACTGCAAACAATCATCAGTTGGGCAGCTGGGAATTGAACCCAGGCCACCAGGCATTTTCCAGGCAAGCACCGTTTACCACCCAGCCATCTCCTCAGCCCCTCTTAAGGAATGTGTTTCTAATGGACTCTGCACAGGTGTGTTGTAGCCCCTCGGGAAATACAGAGCTTCATTCAGGGAAGTGGAGAGAACTAAACACAAGTGGGGGAGTCAGAAGAGAGGGTCTTAAATAAACATACATTTAGATGCCAGGTGTGGCGGCACACTCCTTAATCCCAGCTCTCAGGAGGCACAGGTAGAGGAGCACTGTGAGTTCAAGTGCAGCCAGGGACTACGGAGTTCCAGGTCAGCCTGAGCTAGAGTGAGACCCTACCTCGAAATAACCAAAAAGAAAATGCATTTAGACAAACAGTTGCTTCCTTCTAATTCCAAGATGCAGTGGTTATTGGATCAGTTACTTTGCTTGTTGCTGTGACCAAAAAGAATTACCTGATAAGAAGCACCTTAAGGAGGAAGGGTTGAAGTCGACCCATGGTTTAAGGAGATGCAGTCCATCGTGGTGGGGAATGAATGTCAGTGGGAGGCTGCTTGCTCGTGATGTGGCCATCAGGTAGCAGGAAAGGGGAATTCCAACACTCAGCTGGCTTTCTCCTTGGTGGTGGGTGGGCTATGAAGTGACCCCTTTCCCCTGCAGCCTGTGTGCCTGTGACTAAGCCTCACACTCAATCCCCAGCTGGTGGGGTCTTCAGGAGGTGGAGCCTTGCTGGGGGCAGTGTGGTGTGTTGCTAGAGGTGGCCCTTAAGGACTCTTAGTCTAGCCCTAGTGGGTGTTCAATAGCTCACTTATTCAGGACTGCTTCCTTCCGCAGCTGCTGGGACAAGAGGTGACACTCAGCTGACTGTCATGCTTTCCCCGCCATGGTGAAACTTCCCCTTGAGCGCATGACCCATTCCTTCCGTCTGCTGCTTTGGGTCAGGTGTTTTGTCCCAGCAGCCAGAAGGTAAAAGTTATAGCCTTTTTTTTCCTCTCTATTTTTTTTTTTTTATTTAGTCTAGGACTCCAGCCCACATGAGTGCCACCGGCATTCAGGGTGGGTCTTCCCTTCTCAGTTAACTCTCTCTGGGAATATCCTCATGGATGCATCAGAAGACCTGTACCTCTCTAATGCCCTGGCTCTGACTTATGCCATTCCAGTTAACAATAAAATTAACCACCAGTTATGTACCCCTAGGAGTAAATTTCTGATAGGAAACTAACTTACTTAGGTTGACTAAGGAAGCACCATGATTTTCTACCTTATCAACTGATTGTTTTCTATTAAGTTGTATCACAATCCTCATTCATTAGAACAACTTTAAAAAAAAAAAAACTGTATCAAGGAAACATTCTTACAACTATTTTAGGATCAAGCCCTCAAGAAATGAAACACGAGATTGTATCTAGGGTTTTGGGGACCTGCATTTATAAAATACACCCTGCCCCTGTGCAGCCAGCTGCCCCATTTTACCCTCCAGAAATAAGCGAGCAATGCAGCATTTTCCGAATGGAAGTTGAAGTGATTTCCCACTTTGCCCCTGTGCTTCAACACTTAGGCAATAAAGCTCATGACATTTTCAATAAAGAGTAGTTCGGACGTGCTCCTTATCTATGAATGTGCTCAAATCATCACCCTTCCAGCGGTTTCCGATTTGCTGAAGCCCAGTTACTGCTCGGCAGCCAAACCTACGATTTAAAAATCACTTCCATTAGCACCAGAGACCTGAGGTCGATGGGTTTTGCAGAACTGAGAGCCAATTTCATGCTGGCTTGCATGCCTAGATTCTAAGGCTGTGTTGGCTTTATTCGGCGTACCTAATACATCAAAGAAAGACCCTAAAGATACCTTAAGTATAAACACCAAACTAGAAAATGCACAAAGAAAGGAATGAAACAATATAGTAGTGTGAATTACAAGTAAACAATCTGGAGAGACAAGAAGAGAGAGAGAGAGAGAGAGATTCCTATATGGGAAGTAGCGTGTTAGCTGGAAGACCCAAGACAAAACACCATCACAAAAGAATCCATAGATAATCAGAATGGATCCAATGACCTCATCAGTAACTAACTTCTTTTCTCATACCCAAAGGAAATCTTCCATATGTGTGTGCTTGTACAGATGTGGGTGGACATACATACGTGTGAATACTCAGTACAAACTAAGTATTTTATGTGTGTTATCTCATTTGCTTCTCATAAAATTCAGGGAGCAGTATCATTCTGTTACCTTCAGGGCACACACAAGGACACATGGGAGTTTACATTATTTTCCTAAGTTCAACTAAAAAAAATGATACAAGTTTAATACCCATAAATGGACCCAACAAATAGACATCCAATGGTGTCCAAATATCAGGATCTAGATGGACTTCAATCTTTATTTTTTGGTGTGCATGTGTATACATGATGAGCATGCATGTGTATATACATGTGTGAGCAGGTGCACATGTGTGTATGTGTGTGTGGAGGCCAAAGGTCAACATCAGGTATCTTCCTCAACTGCTCCCTTCCTCATGATTTAAGACAGGATCTCATATTGGACCTGGAGCTCACCAATTAGGCTAGACTGTCTGGCCAGTGAGCCCTAGAGATCTCCCCGTCTTTACCTCCCTAGTGTAGGGATTACAGGCATTTGTCAACAAGTCTGGCCTTTTATGTGAGTTCTCAGATTCCAAACTCAGGTCCTCATGCTTGTGTGGCAAGAGCTACTTTACCTACTGAGCCATCTCCCCAGCCCTATTTGAATCTTCATATCCCTTAAAACTCTTCAGCTCAGGAGTACAAGGATCTAATGTTTAATGATAACATTGAAGGAGTTGTGAACATCTCATATGAAGCTCATCATGGGTATTTGCACGTTTGTACATGCTCAAGGGAAAGTAAACTCAGCGGATGTCTGACTTGACAATTACTTTGCTCTAAAGACTTTACATCATAACGTGTCTTTTATGAAGAAACATTCTACAGAATTCGAATCCAGTTTTTGCTTTAGCCTACACTTGATAGGAGAATGGTCTTACCTTCTCTTGTGTTTTCATCTGCTGGGAGGGAGTACCACCTTACTCTTCCACTCATGCAGAGAAAACAGACGTAAGAGTTTGATAATTTGGCCCAAGATATGTCCACTTCTCTGCTAGTATCTTGCTAAATGACATCAGACAAAGCTGTCAGACGAAATTAAAGAGGTCCACAGAGAGAGATTCACCAATTTCCAACTTACAGAAATAAATGGATTTTAATGAACTGCTCTGTTGATTATGACTTGGGGCCTCCCTTGAATGTGTGCCTAACAAAATTCAACTGATTGATGTTTCAAGTCTCCAAATTGAATCTGTGAATAGTCTTCAGGAACTGGCTGTCGGGGGTGGGGAGATGGCTCAGCTGGGAAAGTGCTTGCCTGGAAAGTACGAGGACCTGAGTTCAGTCTCTAGAACTGATGTGATAGTGTATGTCTGTAATCCCAGGGCTGGCATGGTAGAGACAAGGAGGATCCTTAGGGATGGCTGGCCAGGCAAGTATAGTCTACTTTATGAGTTTCAGGCCAATGAGAGACCCTGTCTTAAAGAAGGTGGATGACTTCCTAAGGATAACATCTGAGGTTGTTGTCTGGCCTTCACATGCATGTACTGCCACACAGATACACACACACACACACACACACACACACACACACACACACACACACACCAGAACCTATGACTTTAGCAACAACTAGGAGTAATTGATTTTCAGACCTGCAAAGAATGCATGTATAGTTAAAAACTCTGCTTAATCTCCAGGTTTTACAGGTCAGAACTGTCAACTGATGTTGCCTATGGTCATTTAAATGAAATGTTGCCTACAGACTCCTGTGTTTTGAATACGTGGTCCCCAGCTGGTGGACAATTTTGGAGACTTGTGTGGTCTTTAGGCATTAAAGCCTTGCTGGAAGAGGTGTGTCCCTGGAGATAGGCTTTGGGGTGATACAGCCCAGCTCCAAGCCCAGTACTTAGGCCGCTTTCTTCCTGCTGCTGTGGAGATATGATGCCCAGCTGTGTGCTTGCTCCTGCCATGCTTCTCCTGCCATGAAAAAAAACTTCCCTTTGAAACTGTGAGCTGGGAATAAACCCGTTCCTTCCGTCAGCTGCTTCTGGTTGAGCATTTTATACCAGCAACCAGAAAGTACCTGCTACACTACCTAATGGGAATTGGGACAGCACCATCAGCTGAGATGTCCAGAAAGCCACAGGGGCACTTGCACTTCAAACCCACACACCATCCTCTAACTGGAGGGTAAGTTCTCTGAAAGCAGGCGCTAACTGTGGTGGTTTGAATGTGAATGTACGTTCCCCCATAGGTTTTATTAAGCTTGTAAGTTAAGTCTCCAGCCACCTGGGGCAGATTCTGGGGTCCAGCCCAGAGGTATGTTTGGGAGCAGATCTGAATTATAGCCCAAAGATGTGGAGAGAACAGGTTCGTGCACTGGAGGGTATATGTTCACCAGTGCTGCTGTTTGCTTGCTGCAGTTGTTTCTCTCTGCTTGGATCTGTGAGAGGGAGCCAGCTTCTTCCACTCCCTGATGAAACGTCTCCCGGATCTGTAAGCTTGAAATGAAACCCTTCCTCCCACAAACTGTGTCTGGTTTGAATGTTCATCCCAGAAACGTGAAGCTGACTATGACATGGACATATCACCCTCACTTCTTTTCTGTGTACAAATACCTAACAAAACCATTTAAAGTGGGGTGGGGGGGAGGGGTTATTCATTCATTTTGTGCATGTTCCTGCGTGTTCAGGTGTGTGTGTTTAGGCTAGAGGAAGACTTCAGGTGTGATTCTCAAGAACACTGTCCACCTTTTTCTGAGACAAGGTTTCTCATTGGTTTTGTAGCTCACCAATTGGGCTAGTCTGGCTGCCCAGGGAGGATGTCCCAGTGGTCTTCCTATTTCTGCCTCCTTAGCACTGAGATTACTGGCATGTGTCACCATGCCTGGCTTTTTAAAAATGTGGATTTTAGAGACTGAGCTCGGGTCCTCATGCTTGCACAAGCACTTTACGATGGAGCCATCTCTGTGATTTCAGTTATAGCAGTCCACCATGGCCAGAATGTGTGGTGGAAGAGAGAACTCACACCATGATGGTCAACAGAACAGAAAAATGGGAATACAAAAATGAAGCACAGTAAGACATAGCCCTCAAGGATATGTATGTATTCCCAACTCCCATTAAGGTTATCAAATTATCAATCCATCACAGTATTAATCCACTGAATAAATCAGAGACATCATAATCTAATTGATCTAGAAACACTCTCACAGGCACATGAAGAGATATGAAGCATGTCTCAAGGCAGGGAAGTTGATAATGAAGATTAACCACCACATTCAAGTTGATGGTTCCATATCATCCAGCACAATGAAGTGGGTAATGTCATTGTAAAGAAAATATATATACATGCCTTAACAGGTGCGCATCCTGAGAGTTGAATCATGCTCAAGTGCTTCTGTTTTCTGATATTTATACCATAGAAATATTGGCAAAGCTAGTCGACATAGGTCTATAAGCCAAGTTGTGGAAGAAGAAAAATTGCGTCTGCAGCTTGCTCAAGATGTACGCTTTTAAAGCCAGAGATGCCTTTCTAAATAAAAACCCCTCATTAACAATTTTGGCAAAGTTAAAATTTGTGATCATTTGCTGTGACTAGGACCCTAAGTCTTCTTCTTCATGAGCACCAAGAAAGAGCTGCCGGAGCAAACAAATATGGTAAACAAATTTACACAGCTATGTTTAAGTAACTAAAGCAAAACAGCAAACTGCAAGGGACTTTGGCAGTTTAATTGAGGGCGTAAAAGAATGCTAATTACCAGTGTATCCCAGAGCTGCCATTTAAAAACACTTTTTATAAGTAGTACTTAGTTCAATTACCATAGATATACAAAAATATGTGGAAATACTGCAATGGTCTCATTTATTATAAATGCCTCAATAATGACATTTATCCAACTCATCTACGCTGGTTTTCTCCACATGGTCAGAGCTGATATAGTTCAACCACATACATAGTAAACAAAAGAGTTATCTTTTTTAAATTTGTGTCATCCTTGTGAAAAAGACAAAGGTATTAGGCTGGGTACATGGATCAATGGTAGAGCTCCTGCCTATAATCCCCCAGTGAGGGGCTAGGGCATGGCTCAGTGGTGGAGTTCCTGCCTAGAATCCCCCCAGTGAGGAGATGGGGGTGTGGCTCAGTGGTAGAGCTCCTGCCTAGAATCCCCAGTGAGGGGCTGGGGGTGTGGTTCAGTGGTAGAGCTCCTGCCTAGAATCCCCAATGAGGGGCTGAGGGAGTGGCTCAGTGGTAGAGCTCCTGACTAGAATCCCCAGTGAGGGGCTGGGGGTGTGGCTCAGTGGTAGAGCTCCTGACTAGAATCCCCCAGTGAGGGGCTGGGGCGTGGCTCAGTGGTAGAGTTCCTGCCTAGAATCCCCAGTGAGGGGCTGGGGACATGGCTCAGTGGTAGAGCTCCTGCCTAGAATCCCCCAGTGAGGGGCTGGGGCCATGGCTCAGTGGTAGAGCTCCTGCCTAGAATCCCCCAGTGAGGGGCTGGGGGTGTGGCTCAGTGGTAGAGCTCCTGCCTAGAATCCCCCAGTGAGGGGCTGGGGGTGTGGCTCAGTGGTATAGCACCTGCCTAGAAAGCATGAGACCCTTGAGTTCCATCCCCAACACCACAAAAGAAGAAGAAAACAAACAGAAAAATACCAGAGTTCCCATGGGAGTAGCTATGTTGTAGAAAAGATTACATGGCTAGGCTGTCTGGCTTTCAGACACTTGCTCCACCAAACTTTTGGGACATTTTCTTCTGCTACTATGTGAACTGATCATCTCTTCCCTGAAGGCACTAGGCAGAATTAGATGAACATTCATGTGACTTGTATGAGTCTAGAAGAACATGGGGACATATCTGAGAAAGTTCTAAGGAGCAAGCCTCCAGCAGAGACAGCTATGACTTCAAAATGCAGCAGCAGATGTTCTTTTGCCACAGCTCTGCTGTCATTTGGAAGGAATTCTCTGGATCTCTGGGAAAGGAGTTTGTCACAACCTGGTCCACAGCTCTGCTCGTCACCCCGCATGGCTCTCAACTTGGCCTGAGGCCATTCTGCTCAGACTGGCCTTTAGCTTGGAAGCTGCCATGGGCTCCATTTGGGTAGCAATTCCAGAAGGTGGGAGGAAGGCTCCTGAGAAATTTTGCTCTCGGGACTCATTAAACTGCTGTCTGGGAAAAGAAGGTCCTGTCCTCAAGCCAGGAGGCCACAGTGGGACTCCATTATTAGTTGCCAAAGCCCACCCAGCCAGATGGGACCTCTGCTGAATCCAGTCAGCCACTGGCTTGAATTCTTCTTTGAAGAGATGAAGGGGTTGGATGTAGACAGTTTCTCTCTGGGCAAACCCACTTCAAACAAGCAGGCTCAGAGACGGGTCCTCTCCTGACACAGGGCCACACTGCGGGGAGGATATAATCCAAGTAGCTCTTCTTTATGCTACCAACTCAACATTGGGCTACTCAGGTTGGTGTTGTCTGTGTTCTCAAGCATTAGAAAAAAAGGGGGACTAAGAAAACAGTTCAGATGATAAAGTGTCTGCTTGCAAGTATGGGAACCTGAGTTTGAACCCCAGTACCCATGTGCAAAAAGCCAGACATGATGGCACTCATCTGAAACCCCAGTGCTGGGAAGGTGGAGACAGGAGGATCGCTGAGGCTCTCTGGCTAGTCAGTCTAGACTAATTGGTGAGCTCCAAGCCAATGAGAGACCCTGTCTGTGAAAAGGGTGGGTGGCAAACAGAGGAATGCCACCTGAAGTTGACCTCTGTATTACACACACACACACACACACACACACACACACACACAAGAATAAATATATCCATTCATGTGACAAAAGATTAAAGTTTTTATGTGC
This sequence comes from Dipus sagitta, assembly GCA_036346955.1. NCBI lineage: Eukaryota > Metazoa > Chordata > Mammalia > Rodentia > Dipodidae > Dipus > Dipus sagitta. Next base: position 5,240,132 of record CM070771.1, read on the forward strand.
TGTGAGGATCTTACTGACATCACCCCTTTTTCACTTTACTGAAGGACCCATAGCCACCACCTACCATGCCTCTCATGGGGCACACTTGTGTTCTTGAAGCTTCTGTGTTCCTGGGCCCCTCATCTTGACACTCAACTCCACTCTCTTGATCATTTGTCCTCTCTTCATGGTATCCGTTCCCAGCACAAAAAAAAAAAAACCCCAGCTATATTAAGATTTTTCTACTTGAAACCTCAAGTGCTAATAATTATGCCGGGTGTATGGCTCCGTGAGAGGCAATTTTCAAGGATGCACAACTGATTTTAGAGGGTTCTCAAGACAAACATTTTTTTTTTCCTTCCTGGTAATTGGGCCTAGGTCAACCATGGAGTTTGTTTGAACACTACTTGCAGTCAAGAACAAAAGAGCTTTATAGGGTAAATTGAAGAGAAATACAAGGTTAACAAAATAACAAGGCTGACTTCCACATCATGATTCTTACAGAAAGGTCACCGACAGCAGCATGTCCTGGGGAAGGGCTGACTGAGTCAGGAGAGGAAAGGACAGCTTGGAGGTGTTGTTCCACGCATGGTTTCCCTCATGTCTGACCCTTATGAGAAGGATCCTGGAGCACACATTACCAGGCCTGAACGCCACTGTCCTCCCATAATTACTCCTTTCTCAAATGTGAGAAGATCAGGCCTTTGTCCTTGAGCAAGAGCAGTCTCTACAGACTTCTTCATGGAACCCTGTGGCCAGGCTTTATCCGGAGAAAGGAAGTGTTGATGGAGGAGGGGGTAATATGCTCCCAGAGATGGTTAACCTCCATCAACTTGACATCATTTAGAATCACCATGGAAATCAATTCCTGGGTCTGTCTGTGAGGAAGTTTCTAGATTAGATTTACTGAGGTGAAAAGACCCACCATAACTGTGGGCAGCACCAACCCTCCCACCGCTGAGGTACTGAACTGAATAAAAAAAAAAGAGAGAGAGAAAGCTGGGCTGGAGAGATGGCTTAGTGGTTAAGGCGCTTGCCTGTGAAGCCTAAGGACCCATGCTCTACTCTTCAGATCCCATGTTAGCTAGACACACAAAGGTGAGGCACAGGCAAGGTCGCACAAGCCCACTAGGTGGCTCAAGCGTCTGGAGTTCGATTGCAGCAGCTGAGGCCCTGGCACACCAATTCTCTGTCTCTGTCTCTCTCTCTCTAAAATAAGAAGTAAAAAAGAGAGAAAGAGAGACAGAGAAGCTAACTGAACACCAGTATTCATGGTTCTCTGCTTGCTTCCTGATTGTGGATACAATGTAACTAACTGGTTCAAACTCCTGCCCCAACACCTCTCCTGCCATGATGGACTGCAACCCTGAACTATAAACTGAAATAAGCTGTTCCTTCCTTATGTTGCTAACGTTGCCTTCTAGCCTACACGTCCATGTGTGCAGCTCTATGAATATGAATGGAAACACAGGCGCGCAGAGCGATGCACACACACAAAGATACACAGAGAGACTTGAATGCAGAAGGGTCAACATTTGGGAAGAGGAGGGGGCCAGCAGGAGTGTGCAGAGGGAGATAACAGAGGACAAGGTGCAAATATGAAAACTACCTGACGCACATGTAGAAAAATGTCATGACAAACCCCCCACCATTTTGAACTTCAGATAAGTGCCTATAATGACAATGAGAAGAATTCACCCTGCATTTCTAGTGACTTATGCTTCTGACTAGATCACTGCATACATGAAAACACGTAACAGAACTGCAGAATGGGGATCCGAACTCAGGTCCTCAGGCTTACATGGCAACCATTTTCATGCACCCAGCCATCTCGCCAGCTCTGAGGGTGTGTTTTGAGCACTGACTCAACCCCATTCCAAGAGGAACGAGGAAACATAAAGGTATCGTCCAGCAATGAACAAAAAATGTTCCAGAAGACAAAAATGGAACTAAATGCAATGCAGAAAATTGCCCAAGTCTGAGGACCAGCTGGAAGCAGACGCAGAGACTGGCAGGGGAGGCAGGCACTGCTCCCTGCTGTGGGAAGAGTTCTAAAAGGGCCCATGTGAAATGAGCCTCTGTCTGCTCAGCTCACTCCCTGAAACCACGCACTGAGAGCAGGTGTCCCCACTCCTGATGCAAGGTCACTGTGTGCTCTCCACCTCTGCGTTGACAGAGCTAGCCACAGTGAGGCCAGAGGAAAGCAGAAAAAACTCAAGCCAGGACCGGATCCAGGCTTCCCATGGCAGTTTCACTGAGACACACACGCACACAGGGAGGCACACACGCACACACACACACACAAAGGCAGATGCACACGCAGAGACACATGAAAGCACAAGGGTGAATATTCGAACCTATGGCAGTCTCGGGGTTACCAACGAGGTGGACGGTGATAGTCAAGAACAGGACAAGGAGCAAGAAGCTCAAAAGGTCATCCCAGAGATGGAGAACAACTTAGAACTTCCTTTAAAAAACCCATCTGAAGCACATGCATGTATGCATGCATTGGTGGTTCTGGGGATCTGTACAAGATAGGAGAATGCCTTACCACTGAGTCACATCGCAATCACTCATTGGGGGATTCTGGGCAGGCACTCTATCACTGAACTATATCCCTAGCCCCCCCCCCAAGACATGTAATTTTAACACGAGGATAATTTCTAAAATAACAAAAATACAGTATATCCAAATGAAGAAGGAAAAAGGATATAAAGTGAAAGAATGCAGTCTATCCAATAGTAAACAGAATACACAAAATCAGGATGGTATAAGCCAGGTGTGGTGCTGTACAGGGGAAACCCCAACACTGTGGAGACTGAGGCAAGAGGAGCACAAGTTCAAAGCCAGCCTGGACTGCTTAACGAGATCATGTCTCAAACCACAAGGGGTGAGGAACAAGAATAAGAGGAGGAGGTCTTCTGCCTGGCTACCCATGCTACTTGCTAGTGTGTTTTGAGGGAGAGAGAAAGAGATAGAAGGAGAGGGATGAGGGAGGAAGGAAGAGAATAGGTGCTACAGGGCCTTCAGCCACTGCAAACAAACTCCAGCAGCATGTACCACCTTGTGCATCTGGCTTTGAACCTGAGCCCTTTGGCCTTGCAGACAAGTGCCTTAACTACTAAGCCATCTCTCCAGGCCCAGTGTGTGTGTGTGTGTTTTAGCTGGCTGCCCTAGCTATTTTCTTATGTGTGAATCTGCCTCATTTTGGCTATTCCTACTTGGCACTGGAACTGATTTTCATCAGCCTTCTGACATGGACTGAAGACCAGTGGCACTCTTGGGATCCTCCAGGCTTTCAGTGCCAGATGGGGTCTGCGGAGACATCCAGTCTTGTGGACTGAGCAGCTATCAGGTGCCTCGATGTTCAAGCCTGCAAGCAGATATTGTTGGGACTGCCAAACTTATATCCTGTAAGATAATCCAATAAATTTTCTTTATAATACATAAAAAAGCTTGAAGAAGAAGAAGAGGGAGGGAGATGAAAAGCAGGAGGAGGGTATAAGGAGGAAGAGGAGGAGCAGTAGGAAGGGAAGAAGGACGTATCACAAAAGAGAAGCAAAAGTAAGAGAGCGGGGATCAGGCTTGTTTGTTTTATAACAACATTGGCACAACTAACGCAGTGATCTCATGAGAACTACCTTAATCTCTTTCCAAGGGCAGTACCACCAGTGGCTGAAGGATCTGCCTCCAGGCCCCACCTTTACAGGTGCCACCTCCGCCCAGCCACCCCACACTGAGAACCGAGCTTCCAATACATGAAACCTTGGGGGACATAATGAGACCAGATGCAAATCATAGCCAAGAGGTGTGGGGGGTTTGAGGTCTGCGTAGAAGGGTTAACTAGCCCCTAGTCTGGTCCAAATGCCTCCATCATCTGAGGATACTGACAGAGCCAGTGTTGGGAATCAGCCATGGACTTGCAGATCTACAGAGCTCCATATCCATCATGTCCTGACTGTCTGAATTCATTTCACCATGTCCCGCATTCTTCCACTGGGGAAATCTATGAACGTTCTCTCCCTTGTGAGGATGTAATGAGTTGGCTTCAGCTTGCGACAGTCTAGGCAGACTGCAGCTAGAATATTTTACCTTTGCCATTGCTGAGGAACTGAGTCACCCCGAGGTGGGAGTAGAACAATGAGTCAAAGAAACAAATCAATAACAGACAGACACACTCCCAAGTTGAGAACCTGGCTAAGACGTGAAACAGGCAAATCAAAAGAGAAAGACGTCAACTGGATAATAAACAAGGGATGGGGGGCAGTCACGCACTCCAGTATGAAAGACAGGACTAATGGAGACACAAGTAGAATACCACGTCACTGACAGCATTTGGACAAAGATTCAGTTATCAAGGACATGGGTAAGTGGAGTTCTCATAAGGTACTGGTGAGATTGCAAATGGAAACAAACCTGTGTAGAAAATACTTTGGGGTGGGGGAGGCTGGAGAGATGGCTTAGCTATTAAGCGCTTGCCTGTGAAGCCTAAGGACCCCAGTTCGAGGTTTGATTCTCCAGGGCCCATGTTAGCCAGATGCACAAGGGGGCGCATGCGTCTGGAGTTTGTTTGCAGTGGCTGTAGGCCCTGGCACGCCTATTCTCTCTCTCTCTCTTTCTCTTGCTCTCTAATAAATAAATAAAAATTAAGAAAAAAGAAAATAATTTGGGGACTAAGTGTGGAGGTTCACACTTGTAATTCCAGCACTCAGGAGGCTGATTCAGGATTGCCAAGAGTTGAAGGCAGAATCAGGGCTACATAGTGAGTTGCAGGCCAGCCTTGCTGCACAGCTTCTTAAAAAGAAAAAAAAAAAATGTCTCTCTTACTCTCTTTCTCTCTCTCTCATAAAAAAGAAGAAAAAAATATCTGCTCGTGAGTTGTACAGATGTATTTTCTACTGATGATTCCCTAAATAATGCAGTCAAAGAGCTGTTTACATAGCATTTGCATTGCACAAAGTCTTAAGTCATCTAGAGATGATTCAAAGTATCAGAGGCATGTGTGTGTGTGTGTGTGTGCGTGCACGTGTGCACGTTGTATGCAAATGATGCACCACTTCACATAAGGGAACTGAGCATCCATGGATACCGGAATATACAAGTATTTAGGTAACAATTGTCCGTGGATAGCAAGTCATGTGTACATCACTTATCATTTAAAATATTCTAGCTCCACACACATAAATGTAGATGAGCCTTAAAAATCATTTTCTCCCCTTAGTAGGGTTTGAACCCCGAGCCTTGCACATTGCTAGGTAAGTGCTCTACCAGTGAGCCATACCCCCAGTTCTTCACTGGGGGATTCTAGGTAGGAACTCTACCACTGAGGTATTCCCCCAATTCTCTTTAAACTTCTATTTATTTATTCATTCATGAAGAGAGAGAGGGAGGAAGGAAAGGAGGGAGAGAGATTGGGTGATTGGGTGCACCAGAGCTTCTTTCCACTGCAAATTCCAGATACATGTACCACTTTGCACTTGGCTTTATGTGGGTACTGGGGAATGCAGCTTGGATCAGCAGGCTTTGCAAAAAAGTACCTTTAACCGCTGAATCACTTTCCTGCTCTCGACCCCCACCCCACCAGCCCTCTTTTCTTAAAATTAAAAACAAAATTTTATTTATTTATTTGCAAGGAGAAAGAGTGAGAGAGAGGGGGGGGGGAGGAAGGATGTGCCAGGGCCTCCTGAGTGGTGGAATTATGTGTGTGTCATAGCGCCCATCTCCAAAGCAATTTTCATAAAAGTCAGAATCGAGCTGGCTGCAATATTATACCAGTTAAATAAAAGTTTAGGACAAGATGTTGTTGATAAACACTGTGGAGAAGGGAGTCTGCCTGAAGGCTTTGCTCGTAACTGTGGGCAGCAGTTCCGGTTCATGCCTTCTGTGTAAAGCCCTTAAAGACATGATTATTTTTCACATACACATAGTGAAAGCACAAAAATGGTGCATTCCTTTAATCCCAGCACTCAGGAGGCAGAGGTAGGAGGATCGCTGTGAATTAGAGACCAGCCTGAGACTATATAGAAAATTCCAGGACAGCCTGGGGTTAGAGTGAGATGCTGCTTCAAAAAAAAAAATAAATAAAGAAGCCGGGCGTGGTGGCGCACGCCTTTACTCCCAGCCCTCGGGAGGCAGAGGTAGGAGGATCGCTGTGAATTAGAGACCAGCCTGAAACTACATAGAAAATTCCAGGACAGCCTGGGGTTAGAGTGAGATGCTGCCTCAAAAAAAAAAAAAAAAAAAAAAAAAAGAAGCCGGGTGTGGTGGTGCATGCCTTTAATCCCAGCCCTCGGGAGGCAGAGGTAGGAGAATCGCTGTGAGTTCGAGGCTACCCTGAGACTACATAGTGAATTCCAGGTCAGCCTGGGCTAGAGTGAGACTCTACCTCGAGAAACAAAAACAAAACAAAACAAAACAAAAAGCACATTGAAGAAATAAAATCCTTCAGCATAACTGGAGACAGCAATGCACAAGACAAGATGACAAGGGGTTTCCAGTCTGTAATATTTAACTTCCTCAGACATTCTGAAGCAAATATTTCATTCTTTGAACATTTGTTCAATATGGAGAGTATTTGTTATACAATGCAGTGCTTGTCATATCTGCTCTGTACTTTTCTGTATGACTAAAATATTTAATTCTTACAAGTCTGTTGGAAAATTTTTAAAAAGTCCTAAGCTTGCCAGCATTTTCATCTAGGGACATGGTGATGTGTTTGTGACAAGACCTATTTTAATGGGGTAGCAAGAGAACAAAAATAAACTTGCTCTTTGATGATGTCTTAAGTTTGTGCTTATTCAGCATTCTCTAAACACTAAAAATTAGTGGTTCAGGACAGCAGCCCACACGCAGTTACGTAAGCTTCAAGGGACACTGTGGGGACACAGGAGTAAGCCCTCTGTGGTGGACCTAACATGCTTCCTGCTGTGGCCAGCAGGACAGAGGGGGGGTAGTAGGCTCTGGAGGGACCACTGGGCAAAGGTGAGGGGTGCTGGGAAGGCACGCAGGTGTGATGAAGTGACCCGGATGTGGCTGTGATGGTTAGCCGTGTTGGAAGCTTGTGACGTCAGCCTGTGAGGACTTTGCTGAAGACACTGGTCTCAAGACAGAGATTAATCAGGGTTTTTCACTTTGGATTCTGTCCCGAGGGAACCAGATTTTAAGAAGGCCATGACCTTGACTCTCCAGCTCGGTTTCTTTGCCTTGGGCCAGATAAACGTCTAAATCTTTCAGGATGTCGGGCGCGTCTGGTTTCCAGTGTCTCCAAGGATGGAGGCTCTGCATGCCCGTTCTTCATCTTTTACAGCGCTGGGCCTGAGGGTCTGAGAGTGGAGAAGGTGGCCGCACAGTACGTGACAGACGAGGAAGAGGGTCAGGGGTGGACTCCGAG